>JAGQAX010000006.1:27868740-28548966 GCA_019142605.1 Cephalopholis sonnerati
GACTTTAGGTGAAAAGAAAAAAAACTTCACCCACAGAATAATGTGTTTGTAAAGTGCCGCCGAGCATATGGCTGGATAAATGAGACTTGGATTATACAGCACAAGTGTTAAACATGGACCCCACTTAGTTCAAATCATCAAGATTTTCCACCTTTTTTGGATTCTTAGTTCACCGAGAAAAGTATTTTTCTCCCCAAATTCAACATAGCAAGGGGCGAGTAATTGATATACAAATGATCATTTGGGGGGGTGAAGTATTCCTTTAAATATCGTCACTACCTTTCTTTATTGTCTCCACTTTTGTCTTGTGTTTTCTTAATGATCACATTCCTACTGACGATGGGGCAACAGAAACTACATGACCCACTTCCGCACCATTGTTTTTATTTTGGCTTTCCGGCAACGTGACCTGCAGCAAACGTGAATCTACTACTGAGTTTATAAAACCAAACCTGTAATCTGGCTTATCAGGACTGGTTTGACAAGGTAACTGGAGTTTCAATACATTCTTCTTTTCACGCGTCAGCACTGAGCAGACAGTGGGAGCGTGAGAGACTGGGGAATCTAAAAACAGTATCAGCGTATTTGTTGAGGTGTTTTTGCAGTCAAGAGGAACAACATGCACTGATCCATCTATATAATCAAACTCATTTCCATCATGTGCTCTAGTCAGCACCCCTCCAGGCATTGATAAAAATGATCTCCATCATTAGGACTCAAATTGACAGTGTGAAAAAAACAGATCTCCTGTCACAGATGTTTGGTGATATAAGCAGCTCAGCTTAGGAAAATCTGTCCTCGATCAAATCAGTGAGTTTGGTTCTTAGTTAAAAGGGTGTTTTGGTTTCTCGGATGGCGTCAATTTCTCCGTCTCATTTAGCTGAATCAATGCTCCTATTGGGGCCGTGAAAAAACGAACATTCATGCAACTAATGCAGACGAGAGGCTTGTGATTACTGTTGAGTGATCTGCGTACAATTCATCGGTGGGAGAAGAAGCACTCAAATTATTACTTAAGTATCAATACAGCGATGTATAACTTCTTCATTACAAGTTAAAGTCCTGCATTTAAAAGTGCACTTAAGTAAATGTACTAAAAGTATCAAAAGTAAAAGTACTTGGCCCATGTGTCTCATAGTTTAACATATAATATTAGTACTGATATTTAATGTGCAAGCAGCCTTTTACTGTTGCAGCTGGTCGAGGTGTGGCCAGTGTTAACTACTTTAAGGTATGTATACAGTTGGGTAGATTAGTCCAGTGGTTCCCAACCTAGAGGTCAGGCTCCTCCAAAAGGACACAGGATAAATCTGAGGGGTCGTCAGATGACTAATGGGAGAGGAATTTTATAAGCTTATCAATTTTTTCAATTTTAAACAGAAACTACAGCTTTCAGATAAATGTAGTGGAATAAAGAGTACATTATTTTCCGAGTATATAATCAAAGTACCTCAAAATGGTACATCGTACAGTACGTGAGTAAATGCACTTAGCTGCTTTCCAACACTACAGTTTAACAGGCTTCCTTTTTGGCACCGGGCTACCACTGTAATCTCTTAATGTGTCTTTCAGCTGAGAGGCTACGTGCTGAACTCGATGACACCTGAAGGTTGTGCTCTGGTAAACTGATATTTCAACTCTAGGATCACACCACCCAGGTATGGAAGACACGCACACCCAAACACAGAGCTGGCGACGAAACCGTGAGTGAGCGAACACTGAGCTCACCGCCAACACATTCAGAGATGAAGATGAAACTCACCCTGCCAAGATAGCTCCAATGTCAGAGATGAACCACTCAGACGAGTTGAAGCCCAGGATGCCGACGCCATGGTAGCGCTGCAAACCAAGCTGTAGAAAAACATAACATGATACATCAGCAAATAATCCTAGAGGTAATATTGTGATATCCTGTGATATCCAGAGTCAGTTTACGGTTTGTAAAGTAGCTGGGACATTGCAGGCAGAGTGTCATCTCTCCTTCCTCTAGACTGTGGCAGATAGATGTGGTGAGAGAGTGAAGGGGGTGACATGCATCAAAGGTCACCCGCCAAATTCAAAGTGCAGTCTATGTGTCTCATCCCATAAGCCACTGTGATGCCCCCTCTTTCATGTATTCTTAAAACATGGTTTGGAGAAATTAACAAAGTAAATATTGCTGTTGTCAGGTTTAACCTTTGTTACACTAAAACTGGTTATTTTTAATGTTTTAAAGTGAAACGTCACATCTTGCTCTGCACGTTTAGAACAGACGACCTCATTCTTTCCTTGTGAGAAGTTACAGTATCACACATGCACAGAAATCAGTGTAAAACAAAGTTTGTCTTTCTTCCTAACATTAGATCTGCTGATCCACACACTGATCAGAGCTCAGGGGTGCTTCAGGGACATTGCCTCGGCAGCTGTTACTATGGAAACAGATATACAGCCCAATGTACACAAGACTGCTGCAACAGGAACTGACACCAAGTTCAAAACTACAGCAAGCTCTTTAAAATAACTCGTGTCTCTCCTATCAGTAAGTGAGAGTTTGACATACGAAGCCTGACCTCTGTATCACGTTGCACATCGACAAGTTCGCGTGTGTGGAGGCATTTAGTTCAAGTTAGTTTGTATTTTTAAGTACAGAGAGACAGTATGCCTTTATATGTGTGTGTACAGGACGCCCTGCAGAGTCTCCATGCTGATTAACTGTGTTGAATTTCACAATAAACAATAACGTGCCCTGTCCTGCACGAACAGCGGAGGCCTGTCCTGAGCTGCCCCGCTCACATTTCACCCCCGACTCCCCTGCGATGTGTCGTGTGTTGTCTAGACTGGCTCTTAAGCAATGACAAATGAAGTCGATTGTTTAAAACAAAACAGAAGTCTCAGACCTTTTGATTCTGAGCGAGAGTTGTTGCTCAGGGTGGATAGAAACAAAAAGGAAGCATACATTTTACAGATGGTTCTGCTCTCACTTTTAAGGTCGGGTTAAGGTTGTGTAATGGAGAGTTTTTATGTATTTTGAAATGAGTGAACTATGAGGAACTTCTCTAATTGAGCAATGCCAATTTTTCCAACACTGGACCTGCAAAATGTTGAACTGTTCTGGGTTTGGTTGACACTGTGCCTGACAAATAACAGATCTGAAATAATAAACTTACATTTCCATGCGGAATCTACTATATAAGCTACATATTAACCACAAGTCACTGATTGGTTAGTTGTTGTCTATAAAAATGTCCATTATGATTTCCCAGAGCCCAAGGTGACGTATTCCAGAGTCTTGTTTTGTCCGAAAAACCCAAAAATATTCAATTAAAAATGATATAAAACAGAGAAAAGCAGAAATCCCCACATTGGAAAAGGATAACTTTTGGCAACTTGGCTAAAAATTTACTTAACTGACTAATTCTATTAGCTCTAATGTGCGAGTTATTGTTGAGATACTTAAATTCCAGAGTTTTTGATGGTTTATGCTGCTAAAATCTTCCCAAATTGTATTGAAATAAAAACAGTAACTATTTGAGGACTTCAGCTGTGAGATGATACAGATGATGTTTTAATCATTTTATATATAACCGCTGTTTACACTAGATTACTCAATAAATAAGACACTACCTTAAGGAAGCTCTTGGCAGCAGTGCGGCAGCTCTGATAGTACTCTCTGTAGTTCAGGCTCTTCTGCTGCTCGCCCTCCTTCCAACTCAGGGCCGTATAGTCGCCAAAGCGCTCCACAGCTGAGGTGAACATCTGGTTGATGGTCAGAGGGGTCTCAGCAGCCAGGCCAGAGTCCCCCATCCTCAGTTTCACCTCTGCGTCACCCTGTGACGTCCACAGGCCGGGCTCTCCTGCTGCTGGCACCGCCAGGGAGTTTGGGCGCTGAGCATTCACTGGAAGAAAAATAAGTTGTCAAGAAATGTCAATGACAGATCTGTTTCACCAAGAAACATGCAGAACTAAACTTTTCACTTTCCCTTAATCACCAAATCTCCATGTGAGCTGGAATGGACAGCCTGAATTTGTCTTATTAGAGGGGATGCCATCATGACGCACACCCTCAGGCGCTACATTACAGCTGCAAAGCCATTGAGCAAATAAGCGAGCCTGATCTTAACCCCAGGCAACAGTCACAAAGCAACGTCCAAACAATGGTAAACCATGGAATTTCCTTATAAACAGTAAAGTCAATATTATCTGACCATTACACTGACCATATAGACGTTTTAACTGTTGTAGACAAGCAAATATTTTCACATCAAACAAAGAAGGTTATTTAAAAAAGAAACAAACAAAGCAAACAGTAAATTAGAAACCCCCTAACTGTCCATGGTAAACATTCATCATAGTTTGCAGAGCAACTTCCTGGTTCAACATCGAGCCACTGTACCAGCTATAATTGTGAGCACACACAGTTTCCTGTACAACGAGCGATTATTAGCAACATTTTTAGTGCACTAGCCTTTGGTTTCATCTTTAGATAAAATTTAAGTTTAGATGATCTTGTTTGTTTACAACCTGTCTGATCATCATACCTCCATGTTTATTGCCTGTTGGACCTGTTTGTAGCAACACTGCAGCGTTCAGACGCCTCAGCAATTATTGGTCTTTGGTGACTACAAAATTATTATGAGCAATAAAACCAATGGCCCAAACCACAAAATATAACCCAAGTTGCAATAAACGGTAGATTTTCATTAAAGTGTTAATTAAAAAACTGGAAAGCGCCAACTCCATCTTATGTCTTTTACAATCAGAAAGAAAAGTGGGTCACTGACCCGCCAGCCAGCAGGATGTTTTTCAATATACCGTGGTGTCATGTGGCAGATGGATGAACTGAATGATGGTGGATTTATGACCAAACACAAACAGGTGGTTATCAGTACACGGAGCAGATGAGAGGGCAGAACGAGGGATCTTTTTGTATGGACTCTACCAGCAGCAGACACGTAGTCATAGTTTAATTAACTGATATTTAATCCAGCAAGAAAATCTTTAGGAATAACTGAGAAGATGATTTCAGTGTATAATCCTATGAAACCAAACTAACATAATAACCTTTTTAACAGATTAACTACTGCACTGACTTGATTTTTTTCATGATAATTATGAAGGTTACCATACATTAAGTGCATGACATACTCACACTGATAAGAGAAACTTATGTCAAATGTCATGGAATAAGCAGTAAATGGGCCAGGGTTTCCCCTCACTGAGTGAGACAGGAAGGAATGTCAAAGTGTGGACTGGAAAAAACGGACAGGAAAAGGGAAGTCAAGTTTGTTCTGCCAAAGAATGTGGAGTTCGTTCACTTCAGTTTGGCCCACTTCCTCAGGGAAAAAGGTCACTGATGCTGACGTCAGCTACTCGAGCCAACACCATGCCTGGATCCAACTTGTAAACTGCTTATCATCATTTAAGTTTGGCTTGACCGCTCTTACAAGTGTTAAGAGTTCAGAGAAGGACGAGGAAAGAGTAAGCACATTGAAATCACACCCTGGTGGCTTTTCCTCAGCCCTCACCTGTTTGTGTGTTTGAGGTCTGTGCAGTAGGGACTGTAGTCTTGGTGCCGCTAGCAACGTCATCATGTGCACCAGTCTCCTCTTCCCTTTCCCCTGCGGACTCTTCCTCCGAAGACTCGCTGAAGAAAAGGAAAGAAAAATGCGTGTCACTAAACACAGGAGAGTGGACTGTTGAATCCTGGGGGAAAACCAGAGGCAGAAACCTGAACCTGCTCTGAGTCATTTGGGGAAAAAGGTGACTCCCAACACACACAAACTCATCATCATCATCATCATCATCATCATCATCATAATACTGAAAGTACATATTATCACAACAATCGTCTCAAAGTAAAGTTTATATTATTATTGGATTAAATTAAAGCTTCAAAATGATGAAACCACTATGATTACACTGACAGGAATATAATCCTACACACAGACAGCACAATTACTAACATTATGTGAACTCTAACTGAGTGTGCTCTACCTGGGTGGTGCATTTGGCTGTAATCTGCATCTCAAATCTTAGTGAAAGACAATGATGCTGCACTATCAAGCTAATCCCTCAAAACATCTGACTCCAGACCAGTGGCTACCAACCTTTTCGTCTCATTATACTTTAAAACAATACAAGAACAACTCATGAGCTAGAGGTCAGTAAAAACATTCAGTATTTTACACAGCAAAACATAAATGTCTCTCAAATATAATTGTTAATTTGCAAAGCGGAAAAATGTGTTCTCTAACTTATTTTTCATCTCGTGACTCCACGGATTTGTTTTCTAAACACCCAAGTTAGAAACCAAAGCTCTAAAGACAGCAGGCGTCCTGGATGTGTTTGTGTGGGCGTACTTTGCTGTGTCAACAAGGGAGGCTGCGCTGTCTCCTGCGCCACAAGACGACTCCAGCAAGCCGCCCGCTCTGGGAGGCTCCATCACCACGGCTTCGGACATGGCAGTGGGCTCACACACAGTCACTGAGAGGAGAGAGGAGTGAAAGGGCTCATTAGCTAATGTGTATGTGGCATGCACATCATTCACAAGCATCCACAGCTAGTAAAGGTGGCTGTTACAGATGATGACTAAGATAGGATACAAGCCACATGAGCATATGCAAAGTAGTGTAAGTATATCCAAATACTGTGTCAGGTGCATCTGAAAAAAATGCAAAAATATCATCACAAAAAATCCCCTCAGGCGTTAATGAGGAGTTTGATTTTAGACCTTCTCAATAATGTCTAAATCTAGGGCTGTTTATACTGAGCTAATTCATTGGTAATTTCATGTAGTATAGAGCTGCAAAACTCGATATGTTCATCATTGATAAATGCCTGTTAAAATTTCCTGAAACCCAAGCTAACATTCTGACATGCCTTCTTTTATACCACCAAAAGCCTCAAACTGATAGATATACAGTCTACACTGATATAAAACAGTGAAAGGAAGCAAATCCTCACAAATGAGATGCTTCAACCAAAAAGTAGTTTGAATTCTTTGTTCAGAAAAAGACTTGAATGGTTACCAAATATTTGAAGACCAATTTTCTGTCAATTGATTTTTCATTTCTAATGAAATGAAAAATCTAATCACCTCTAATTTAGAACACCAAGTTAATTATGATTACAAATGTTTGTTCATTCTTTGCACTTTATTTTATTATAGTGAATCCTCTTGGTAGCACGTATCCAAATCATGAGTCAATCACGCTATTCAGCCTTTTATTTGAAAAACCTAGATGCACACACATGTGCACACTTTTGAGATGATAGGACTTGTGACTTTAAAAGCTAACAAGAATTGCTGCCTTGGTCTAATTGCGAGTTAGTGACACCAAGGTGTGACAGCCAGCAGCTTCTAGTACTCACAAGACTTGCACCGTAGTGTTATTGGCACCAGGTCACACAACTTTTTCTAGCAGTCATAGTTGGGGTTATGTTTACACACCCATTCTTGTTTTATGTTGTTGTGCAGGATTCAGTGTATAATTACTACCTCCGTCAAGTAGGCCATGTCTTCAGTTTAGTTTGTTTGTTTGTCAGCAGGACTACGGAAAAGCTACTAGTCCGATTTTCATGAAAGTTGGTGGAAGGGTGTAGCAAAGGCCATTACATTTTGGAGTGGATCTGAATGATGGGGCGAATATACAAGTTATTTTTAACTTTAGTTAACAATGCGAGATAGGACATTTGGCTTTGGTGGAGGTCTGTGCTCTTCAACGGCCCTTCAAGTTTAAACATAAGGGACTCTAAACATAGATGACGTATAGTGACTGACCACTGCTGTTTTCATACAGAAATTGAAACAACCGTGACATGCACATCATGTTTATATCATGGTGACATGTTATCAACCTTTATAGCTGATTTTATAAGCTGCTAAACAAACATGGTCCTTTGTCTGAACTATGCCTGCTCTGTTGACAAAATCTGGTTGTATGGCAACAACAAAAGGAGCATGGAGCCAAGCTGGTAAAGTGGAAAGTTCTGTCAAAGATAACACTGTCTTGCTGCAAAATGGATTGCCTTTCATCACTGTTCTTGGTCAACAAAACACCAACGTTTCCACTGCTCCACCTACTCAAAATCTAATAAAGGACATGCAGGTAAATCTACGTATGAAAATAAATTTTGAGATATGAAGGCATAACGTCACAAAGAACCTGATTCTAATCAATCATCCTGCATCATTGACATGGTGTCACAGCATGTAAAAGGTGATCAGTTCCAGTTTAAAAGAGGAGGGAGAATCCTTTCCTGCCTCTGCCATTACCTCATCACAGGAAACAACGTCAGAGCCTCCCAAACAATAAACCATCACCACACGTCCACCGTCAAACCCACCCCTCCGTGACGCTCCCTCTCATTCAAGCCCCCTCTCTTTGGTAAATCACAGGTCCGAGCTGCTGCTGCTGCCGGTCTGTTTATTTAAGGGGGCTGAAAACACATACCAGCGGCTTCGTCTGCCTATTGTGACAGCAGCCTATCATGACTCGCCTGTCAGGCACAATTGGGCTCCAGAGAGGTCAGAGAACAGGAAGGAAAATATTTTCCATCAAGCTTTAGATGTTTGACACGTATCCAACCACACCTTCAAATATGTACCTACAAAGCAGGTAATATGACTTTTTAAATGTGTGAATTGTTTCTAAAAAGGCAGGCACAAAATTGCCAGCATTCCTGAAAATCTGGAGCAGCCATCACCCCAAAATGTCATCAATCTAATACTGAAGTCATGATGCGAGCAGCCAGCTGACCCTGATCTTAGACTGTGTAAAGATAAAGATAATGGACATAGCTACCCTGAAGTTATCAATTGGTTTGTGCACTCCCATTTTGAAGCCTCAAATCTGGCATTTTGGCTGTAGCCATCTTGTTTTTTTGGAGCCAAAGGTGACCGTGTTAGTACGAGAAGGTGGAGCTTTGGAGGAGCGAGGGGTGAATCTGACTGAGAGCTCAAGGACACCATCGGCAGACAGCCTGTCTCTCAAAGCAGCCACACCCTTTATTATGTGTAACATTCAGTCTTACCAAAAATGTAAACAGGTGAGTTGTAAAAATTCAACCGCTGTACAGTTGCCAACAGTGAGGAAGTTAGCTACAGAGACCAAATCCGCTTTTTGTACCATGTTTATTTGAGCTGTAAAGTTGGGCATCTTAACATGGGCGTCTGTGGGGATCGACTTGCTTTTGGAGGAAGTGCAGTTTTTGACACTTTCATGTTGGCTCGATTTTTCTGCCCCAGAGGTTGCTACTTGACCCCTATGAGACTTTGTTGATGAGTTTTACAGAGGTCTTAAGGTTTCCCAGCTAAAGGAGACAGATGTCATGGGGTGATCTCACCATCACCATTGCCATTTTATTTCACCTCTCCCTCCCAACACAGCTGCAGATTCCTCAAGGACACAGCTGTTAGTGGATGTGAGTTTGCAGCAGTATTAGAAGGAGATTTAAAATGAGGGTGGAGGCAGGCAGATACGGACTGAACTGGTGTGTGGTTTTAGTCGACATTTTAAACATGCCCCCCTCCTCCTCTTGTGTCTTTATGCTCTGTCATTGGGTTGGTCTTCAAGGGGTGATGGGGTTCAGATGGGTGAGGGGCATGACACTGATCTTGAGAAAGGGTTCAGTCACTTGAAACCTCATGTCTGGATGAATATAACCTCATCAGACTGGAAAGGCCCTGAGGCTATTTCTTGTGTGCCCCTTTTCATTTCCTCTCAACAGTGTGTCCATTTTGGTCTGATGAGGGTTCATCACATGAGCTCATCACATTTAGATCACATAGAAAAGCTCGACATGCTGATTTAGCTCTCGTGTCACATCCCCCTGCTTGATGACGAATACCTTGCAACACCAATCATGTCATCAAGCCTTACTCAGTCATTCATCCATGATTTGCCCAAAAATAAAACTGCCGCTTGCTGTCGTAAACTATCACTTTCGGATTTATCATAATCCACTTCCTACAATGCAGTGCCTGACTGATATCACCCACAGGACACGCATGTGGGCTTCCCCTTCACTTGAACTGTTAGTACTTTCCGAGAGACCATGGTTTCGCTTCTACTGATGATTTTATCAGTACAAATTATTCTGCCGGCTGACTCATTGTTTGGTCTATAAATTGTCAAAAGATAATGGAAAAAATAGCCTTTACAGTTTCCCAGAAGCTTGTTATGCTTGATCGACTGGCTGGGAAATATACTGATGTCCTGAAATGAAACTAGATATCGTTTTAGATTTTGCATATTATAATATTATAATATGCAAAATCTAAAACGATATCTAGTTTCATTGTGTTGTGTTGTCTGTTCTAGCTGTTCGATTATTTGTCTCTACCCACTTATCCAACATTTCCACATTACTGATTATAATGTATCAAAAATCTCACTGTGTAAACATTTTTTAAATCACTTATGGTCATCTCGTTAACACCATTGCAGTATCGATATCGAGGTATTTGGTTAAACATCTGGTGATATCGCCCAGCCATATGATCAGCAGTCCAAAATCAGAAAATATTTAATTAACAGGGAAATAAAACTGAAAAAAGAAGCAAATTTTGACGGTGAGGAGGCTGGAGCAAGAAAATGTTTGGCCTCAGTCAATGAATTCATTATCAAAATAGCTGCTGATTGGATTTCTGTCATTTAACGAATCAATTGTTTCAGCTCTACTTTGATATTCCTTTAAGCCCTGCAAGACCAGCAGACATTTTTTGCATCCTTTCTTGCTTGGTTTTGTTGAGTTATCTTGTCATCTACCAGCACAGTCAATGCCCAGGATGAATTATCTGTTGGATTTAGCACTGCGCAAACTGACATCATTACTGCAGCTACATTCATGCAATCAGGAGGAGGATTATGAATGTGGAGCAGAGTTGTGCGTAACAGCTGTTCAATTCAGAAAAGGAAAATGCAACAGTTGGACACCTAACACTTAGACCTTTTTAATTTTGTTTCATTAATTAATACAGAAGTGTCTTCTTAATAAAGAAAGCAGACAACCATCACAACCCCACCCTCTGCCAAAAATATGAATACTTACAACCACAAACAAGGGGCTCTCCCCAATACAATACCACCATGCCTGCAAACTTCAGTTAGGTTAATCCCCTGTCAAACTGAACAGACAACCCCCCACCCCTCCTTTCTTTTATGTCTTTCTATTCTCATGCATAATCTCCCCGATCCAAAATAACAACCATCTCCACTTGACTGTCTGAACCTTATGCTGTCGCCCCAAAAACTGTCTATCTATTAATACATCCTCTGCATCCTGGGCCAGCTGCTGCCTCTGAGCAGTCCCCAGCAGAGTGGTTTATGACTGGGCGTGATCCTCAGCATCCTCACTACACACTCACCACCTCAGGCTTGACAATATTGATCCAGCTTCAAATATTTGTAAGCTGAAGCAGGCTTTTAACATGAGTGAGGCAAGGATTTGAAGGCATTCCTTTGATAATAGTTGTCATCTGGCAAATTCACACAGACCTGCTGGCTGGGTTACACCCTTGTGCAAGCGAGCAGATGTCCCCATGTTGTAGAGACCAACACATTTTACCTCTGTTTAAATGTACAGATTCAATATTGTGTATTAGTATTTGACATATGTGCTCAAATCAGGCTGAACATGAGCTCTATTTAATTTGAAGAGATGGTAAGCCACGTGATAACAATGAATGGCATCAAACCTGAGGAATTCACTGGTAATATTTCATTTAAAATCAGAAATATCACACATGAAACATAAAATAAAAGCAAGCTGTTTTCTCAGGCATCATTACCAACCAGTTCCTGACCAAACCTGATCTGTGTAAGTGAAAGCTTCAGCTCAAGGTGAGAAGACTACATCTCAGCTTCATGAAATAAAACATATAAATGGAGACACTCACATTGCATCGCTGGAAACTATTTTTTGTCCCGCTTTGTGTTTCAGGTTTTCTCTTCAGTCCTCCTCGTCTGTCTTTTCCCTTCCTGTTAACGCTGTTTGCCGCGAGACACACACAAATGCGCCAATACCTCGCCGTTTCTACAACTTGAGCAGCATATCATTCATTTTCAAACACCAGCCGGCTTTGTTGGTCCCACCCCCTGAAAACCCCACCCAGCCCAGGCCAGGCCGGCCAGCTTCCTCCAGACTCTCTCCGCCCCCCCGCCTCCATCTGAAACATCCTGATTGGCTCACACTGCTCACACCACAGATCCACTCTCCATATAAGGCCACGCAAGCCAAATGAGTAAGGAGGGGGAAGTGGCTCTGAGGACACACACACACTTGACAGATGATGCTGTGAAACTCATACCCATCCCCCTACTGAGATACTCCACTGCACACACACACATACACTCAAAACACACGTTGCAGTTCTGCCGGGTTACTTTCGGACAAACTGGATGCAAAGGTTTCAGAGGGCAGATCACAAGTGCAGCTGTGCTGGTTTGACTTTATGACTTTCCACTGACTGAAATCATTTCAATGCACGCTGCAAAGACGCCCACTGTGACCTACATTCATAAAAATATGACATTTTTATTCTCCTTGTTGTTTGAAGATACCGTCATTTAAAGCCATTTAAACCCTTTAAGACTGGAAATAATGATTATTTTTTTATCACTGAATCATCTGCAGATTGTTTTATCAATCCACTTTTGCACCTCCTCAACTGCACATTCATTATACGCTCATTGCTGCTTTCAGTGCTTGGTATTTCCTTGGTTTTAACTTCATGTAAATAATTTTACTTCTTTTTTTTCTTATATTGGTTTTAAAAATTTCTTATTATTCTATCCCTGGGTCCTCGAGTACTGTATTTTCGTGCCATCCCATGTGTGAGCATGTGTCTGGGATGACAATAAAGTTCCTTGAATCCTTGAATGTCTGACTCTGTTTCCTAGAGTCCAAGGCGACATCTTCATTGCCTGTTTTATCTAACCAGCTGTTTTAAACCCTGATAAATTTATAAGCTAGTGATGTGAAACAGGCAAAAGCAGCCAACCAAAAAGCAAATGTTTAGCCTTTATGTGTGTGTGAGAGAGTGAAAAATTACTCAGGGGGTTATGTTGGTTATCAAAAAAGCAGCAGACAAATTGATAAGTATTAATCAAACTTGTGATGCTCTGTTATAGATTAAATCACCTGACTGCATATATAATTAGATCTGAAAGCAAAAATGCCAACATCTCATGCCTCTAGCTTTTCAAATGTGAAGATGTCCTGCCTTTTCTGGTCTTAAGTAACACTAAGATGAATATTTCGGAGGCCTGACTTATCTAAAATGGTTTAAATTTAGCTCAGCCAGCTACAACAGCGTTTATGCTTCACCAGTGATAATGTAGTGATATAATATTTGACAATATGACAGTAACAGGGGCCATTTTACTGCATTGAAATGCTTTGCTACTTTAAGTAAATGTTGCTAATAATACTTAAATTGTTCTGCCTGCAATAGTATCATTGCGGTACATTACTCATCTTATTTAAGTAAAGGATCTGAATACTTGCTACACTGCTGCAAATAGTCACTTCAGCAAATAGTCAGTTCACAGCATTGCCTCAGCAGAGTGTGGGACTCAATGCTAAAGCTTCTAATCCAAATATAAACCTTGCTGACTGCATTGCATCAGTATTAAATATACCTGACTGCTAAGAAACCCCCGCTGATAGACTGAATTTCTCAACACTGTGACAACTTTACTCATAACATTGTTTGCAAACCTAATTTTAGCTCTCTGGCTTAAAATCAAAGCTGTCAGCCCAATTACACAGCTTGACACACCAATCCTGTACTTCTAGTTCTGTTGAGCCATGACCTGAAATACAGGGTGCTAAAACAAAGCCTGCAGCTCCACAGAGGAAACAAGATGCAAAAAGAGGAACGCAACTTAAAGAACTGCCCATATAAAAAATGTTTGCAGTTGGCAAACACTGCACTTCTGTACGACTATGACAATAAAGGAGTGACAACACATGAAAACCAGGTCATGAGTAAACGTGCCTGCCACTGTAAAGGATGTGGGTGGGGACTCACAACTGCTACGACTTTTCACTTTTACACTTTAAGCTGTGAGTAACTCCAAATAAGAGTGCATTGCCACTGACATGCACAATATAAATCATTAAATGTTCATTCAACCCCTGTGGTTGAAAATATACCAGACTCACAAGTGGATTAGACTAAGAGGAATTTCCTTGATACAATTTCCCTTAAACTCCCGCCTCCGCAGTTCAGTAGGTCACACAGAGGACGCAGAAAAAAATGCTTCCTATTCAAACTGATTAGAACACAAGGTATTAAAAAAACCTAAAATTCATATATATTTAAATATTTACCTAGTGCTGCTTTTGTATACTTAGTTGTATTTCATAGCATACTGTTTTATTTTATTTTTAATATAGGCCTATAAATATCTATTTATACATTTTTTATGTTAGAGCTGAGGGCTATTACTGCATTTCATTGTACAATCCTATTACGTAAAATGACAACAAAACTGAACCTTGAACCTTTAAAAATCAGAGAGAAACACACTTACATTTTAAAAAGGAAATAAATGTGTCTGTAAATGCACATTACATCAGTTTACACAGGGATTATTATTTGAAGATTATCTTCTATTTTTAATGTGTAATTTTTTTTTAAGATCAGTCTGAGATGATCTAACGTGTAGATGCTCACATCACTGCTCTATAGCAAGATCAGTCTTAGCCAATTGCCATGAGAGACGAAAACGCAGATCCACCACACCACAGCATCACATGACGTCGAGAGGCCGGCTGATCTGGAGTACTCATGCGCAAAGGCTGAAATGCTGCAGGATGTGTTTAGTGCTGATGCACCGTGCACTGAGGTTACTGTCGGTCAGTGACTTCCTCTTTTCTCATCTCACACTCTGCTGTGGCAATGCTGTCAACTGACTCTTTGTCTCTGATCAAATATCAAGGTCCAATGATGAACCATTAAACATTTACACTAGTCATTATCACTAGTTAGACATAGGAGTAGAATATTAAGCCATTCTTGTCTGTTTTATCCACCAAGATAAAACTGTCCTGGTGTTGTGTGTTCATGATGATTATGTTTCCAAAAATGTATTTTATGTTTATTAGAAAAATATCACCATTGTTATAGCAATTATTAGACCTATGTCTACTATATTAAAGTGAACTCAAAGTGAAAATATGTGTGTGATGTGCAGAAATATTGAGATCCTCTACTTAAGTAAAAATACCAAATGGTAAAAATACACTGGAAATGTACTTTAAGTGTCAAAAATCAAATCAAAAGTACTTGTTATGCAGAATGGCTTCTTTTCAGTGTTTTATTACTATTATTTCATATTATTAGATTATTTAATAAATGTCACAGCCTGTTATGAGTCTGTTAATGTCGTAATAGGTTTGAGCTAATTTTAAGTATTTTATGTATTGTTTGTTTTTTTTAATCCACAACAGTGTGTCGCATTTTATAGGATGATCATTTGAATATAAATTCTTAATTTGTAGTAGTAAGTAACAGGTATCTTTTATCTAAAATGTAGTGGTGTTGAAGTATAAAGTAGCAGAAAATAAAACACTCAAGTAAAGTACAGGTTCCACAGCACTGTACTGGAGTAGGTCTACAGTACAGTTCAGTAGATGTGCTTTGTTAATGTCCACAACTGGTGACCAATGGGAACAATTAAAGGGAATTTAAATATATATCATCAGCATTCTGTTACAATGTGTCAAGATATTTCTGACTAATTCTATTTAGCTTGTATTTTAGACACGTCACACATATTTTCCTGTACTGAATGGGATTTTTTTGTAACACTAGCAGTCTTTATCTGGAGGTTACATAAACATCTAACTGCCAACAGCAGTTTCCGTTTGTCATGATCCCTGACAGTGGAGTTGTGTCATAATAGTCTGCATGTTTCTAATGAAATTTCACACTTTAAAGGCAGGTTAAGGAATATTTCAACAAATATAAATACTGTATCTATTTATTATTTTGATAATATCAAATGTCTGAATTTTTTTTAGAGGAATTATAGATAGCAGAATGACTGTAAAAAACAATGCCATTCCTACAAGTTTTAAATAAAGTTTAGATTAATAATTTTTGAATATATTTTTTCCTCAAAATAAATTTCAAAACAGAAATACAGGAGTCAGGAGAATGTACAATCTGGCCAGTCAAATGTCAAAGGATTATATGCTAGCATCCAAAAACTACAGCTCCCAGAAGGCTTTGACAGCATAATAATAGTTTAGACTAATGGGACATGTTGTTGAATGCTGGCAAAAAATGATAGTCTTTCACCTTGGGTAAAATAAGGATGTGTTTAAATGGACCACTAGTATAACAGACCCATTTATCTAAGATTAAGGACAGAAAACCTCAGTAATATGCTTGAAATTTTAAGATTTAAAGATGAAAACCACATGAGTAACAGAGGCCAAAGGCCAGTGGACAGATACTAGCTAGCCAAAACACAGGAAGCGAGATCTCTTCTCTGTATGAGACCTACAGTTGGTGCTGCCTCTGTGGGTTTTCTATTGGATGCATCTCTCGGCTGAAGAGAAAAATGATCAAAATTTCAAGTAAAGAATTACAGATAAAGTGATGATATAGGCCTTACGTTGTTAGTCATGTAGTCGCTGCAAAACATATTAAGCATTAAAGAAGGTCACAGAGCCTAATAAGTCTATATTAGCTTATCAACATGACCAAAAAGGTCTAAATCGCCATTCATTCATATGTTTTAGCACAGGGTGCTCTGCAGTGGGCTGTTTATGATATTTAATACTTTAACTTTGCAGCATTGGTGGTGAAAGCAAACAAATCTGTTCCTGCACTACTAAATTCTCTATTTTTATCTGAGACTTTTCCTTTTTTTAATTTGAAACCCACAGCTAGTCTAGCTAGGGAGACACAAAACTATTCACCGCTATTGAAGTTTGGCAAAATTTGGAGGAAAAGGTGCCAGGCCGTGGATGTATGACACACATTTTAGTTGATGAAATGTTTAGACAACACATTTTTACAGTCAGAGAATGTGAGAGTCACTTTAGGTCCATATATTTTTTTGTCAAAGACACAGGGACAGAAGGGCGACTGGCCCACGTCACCTATACCTGTGCTAAACGTTAAACTCCTATGTGATGTTTTGATGACTCACTTTTCATTCAGGTAAAATGGTTTTGCTCTGTGGTACAGCTTTGATCAACTTAAAGGTTCAGTGTGAGGGATCCAGTGGTAACTAGTGGTGAGGTTGCAGATTGCAACCAATTGAAATTTCTCCCATGTGCCAAGCATGTAGGAGAACTATGTTGGCTGACTTGAAAACACAAATTGCTTTATCTAGAGCCAGTGTTTGGTGTGTCTGTTCTGCGCTACTGTGGAAACATCATGGTGAACTCCGACAGACCCACAGGGACCCACTCCCTATGTAGATATAAACGGCTCATTCTAAGGTAACAAAACACAACAATTCTTATTTTTGGATTAATATATACCAACAAAAAGCATAGCCTAGTTATGAATATTATATTAAATTTCTGCCATAAATCCTACACACTGGACGTCTAAATTAACAGAACACGTTATTGTTCACAAGCACAGGTTTAACTATTGTCACATTCAAATAATAACGTTACCTCAACAGATAAACTCAAGTACCATGAAGCTTTATGCTGATGTTAAGAGTGATGAATTATACGGTTACCTGAAATAAGTGAAAAACACCAGTAAATCAAAGACGGCGTGACTTACCAGGAGAAGAGGCTGTTTAGTGTTGACAGTGACTGTTCTGCATGTGAGTGCGTCAGAGGAGATTGCAAACACGTCTTTTCCCTGCAGAGAGTCGGTGGTGAGATGAGCTGCTGCTCTGTTGCACCTGTTTGAGACAACTGTCAGGTTTATAGCCACAGACAACACTGTCACTTACATTCACCCTGTATCATACTGAATATAGTCCTCTAATGGCTCATTTATTAAGTCATAAACACAATAGAATTATATTTCCCAGGCCAAGGCTGTGGTCAGGACTATAAAAATACTGAATCATAGGTCCAAATAAAAAAAAAGTCTCAAAATGTTTCATAATTTATTCTCCCAAAGGCAAAGACAGCAACATACAGTATCATCATTGGATCCCAGTAATACATAATGTATTCATATTTATAAGTGACAAAGCAACAAGCAGTGTTTTTCCTTTGAGAATCACCTCGCACACCGTGTTCTTTTCTTTTTGGATAGCTGCTGTAAAAACATTGATTAGACATGTTCTTGGATGTTGACAGCAAAGTATTGATTAACAGACAAGGTACAAGAGGTTAATTTTAAAAAAAAGTACATGGATTTTACCCCCACAAAATGTTTTTATCTCAGTATAAATTAGACTGTAAAAGATGTGATGAGACTCTAGTACATCTGTTTTGTCAAAATGTTTTGGACTGACAGGAAAGTGTAACTGTGGACTGACAATTCCAAAGTCTGTGATATTTTATGAGCAGGTAAACCTGCTTTTGAATCAAGGCAAATTTCACATCTACACTAGCAAGCACTGAAACCACAAAACAGACTTCAGTATTCAATATCACTTGTAGTATGTATTTGGAGTAACTTGAATCTTACTTCATCATAAGGCCATAAAACTGTAAATTTGTGTGAAAACTGTCTCTCATATAAGATAAACTCTGAAGTACCAAAGATATTTTTTTTACTCTGTCACTCTTCAATGTCTTCTTTTTTATTCAAGTTTTCTTGTAAATTCGAAGTGGGTCATTTTGTGTTGCACATGTATGGGGACAAGAGGCAAAAAAAAAAAAAGATGGCCAAAACAGAAACAGCAGGGATAGGTCATACTCCAAAAAAGCTGGAACCTACACTATCCATAAGTCAAAATATTTTATATAAACTGACTTATGGTAAGACAATTTTTGCATTGACAAATCAATAGCAAGATCAAAGGGATGCATGCCTGCTCTTATTTTGCCTTACATGAACTGTATCTCAGTAAAACATTTGTCTTCTGTCTATCAGGAAGACCTGATAAAGTAATCTGTTCATCTGACACAGTGACCAGTTTGTGTCACAATATAGATATATGCTGCCACCATGTGCTGAAAATCTGAAATGCAGTGGCTGTTTGCACCTTTTGCAAGAAGAAAAAGGTATATAAAAAAAATAATACATGTATTTTATGTAGGCTATAACAGGATTGTTTTCCTTTTCACATTAAAAAAATGCAAGCAATTATAAATACAGTAGTTATATGTCCACACGTATGAACAAAACATATTTAAAAACCCTGTAAATTGTATAATAATGCGGGGACCTGTTGAGTATTTCAGTAGAAATAAATCAGTATGTGGGAAAAAAAAAGAAGGTAAACATTGCACATTCTAGTAATTGATAATTAGAATAGCAGTTTTTCACATACAAGTAAATTGCCTCAGTGTTTTGGTGCATAGCAATACACTTAGTGAGAGGAAATGAAAATAAAAAGCAAGTGAAAAAGTTAAGAAACATAAAGCGAGAATAGATAATAAAATTATATGTACAATGTAGCGGTTTTTAAATACAAGAGTTTTATCTTATCTTTCGAAAATATTTCAGATCTTTGCTGCTTAACTTTATTGGAGCTTAATTAAAGTGTTAGTGTAATATAGCTGAGAGTCATCAAGAAAGTGAGTACATTATAACTAGTTTAATTAAGAAAACATCTTGTCTTATTAACAGAGAAATACCATCTTTACACAACTGAGGTCAGTTTAACAGTTTGCTACAATCATTTCATTAAACCAGGGGCGTCAAACATACAGGCCTGGGGGCCAGAACTGGCCTGCCAAAGGCTTCCAATCTGGCCCACTGGATGACTTTACACACCTTATTGATGCACACGTGAAGAATAAGAGGTGCCAGCCATAGATTGTGTAAATAATGACTGTAGCTATCGTGATGTCACCCACTGGCTTGTATAGTGCTGTTTTGAAGCCTTGAGTCCCTCAAATCTGTATCAGACTTCTATCTTAAACTCTAGATTTGTAAGTGGTTTGAAGGTTGGGGATAACTTAACCTGCTTCCTCAATAACTTCTGCCTTAGTTTGGTGTGATGGTGCCAGTATGACTACACAGTAGTGTAGAATAAACTGACTGAATGTGGAAAAGCCAAAACACATTGTTGAAATTGCAAGTATTGTTCATAAGACATCTCAGACTGTTTCGTACATGAATGAACCTTTTCAGAATGTACTTGTATTTCTTTAGTGACTGTTCTATATGTATCAGAGGAGGGGGATTCCTTTGTTTTTTTTTATCCTCCCAAAGCTGCAGATATTTTTCCTTAAGCCTCCCTGAGTGAGTGGTGTAAAATACATGACCCTCCCTTCACTATTAATTAGTTATTAGATTTTTAAAACTTCCCCTTTGGTGTTTAAAAAGTTAAAAGTTGAAGATGAAATCCTGGAGTTGAAAAAAATTCACAGTTTTTCACTTTTGTTGTGCATGCTGGTTATTAAGTGCAAACGGTAATTTTTGGCCAGATTTTAAATGAGACATAGAATAAATAAGATAGATAGATAGATAGATAGATAGATAGATAGATAGATAGATAGATAGATAGATAGATAGATAGATTGATGTTTATTGTCATTGCATATCACATACACAACGAAATTAAGATGACATCAGTCACTCACTTAGCATGATAAGATAAAAAGATAAAAAGTGAGAGTGTCAGAATCAATAGGTAAGTAAATAAATATGGAGTAAAAACAGTATTAAAACCAGGATAAGAAAACTAGTGCAAGTATGGCGCTAAAGTGCAATCAACTCAGTGCAGTTCAAGTCCATCTTGGCTTAACCTTTCCTTAAGTGATGAAATATTGCTATTTTAATCTCATATTTGGTTATGTATCTTGCTGACAGAAGCGCTCCTTACGCAAGATGCATACGTTTGTTGGAAATTTGACAATCCAGCAATACATATATATACATATACATTTATTTATTTTTTTCAAGAAGACATGCCCTCCAAACCTGCAGGCTATTTTGTTTAAAATCAGTGGTAAAATAAATACATGATACAACCATTTAAATGTGTATGCCCCCTACCTAAGCCACCTTTTGCATTGCCACCTGCCCCCTCATAAGTAACAAGCAGTCCCTTACACTAAAAGAAAGGGAAGCATTTGGAGGTGTAGTTATTAATAGGTTTTATGCAATGGTTTTACAGGTCTGGCCACTTGAGATCAAGTTGGGCTGTATATGGTCCATGAACTCAAATGAGTTTGACACCCTGCTGTAAATCATAAGCATAATTTATGAATAAACTAAATTGCTCTGAATGATGCACCTCCATCAGTTCCCTAGCTAAGACCGCCTCCTAGTGGTTGAGTTTAAACTTACAGCTTTATTAATCTGGGCGGGACTCTTGTCCCTTTTGGCCCCTCCCTTGTATAGTGACGGCCCTGACGTAGCCATTCGAGGGTAGCAACAGTTGCCTCGAGACCCCGTCGCGCCATAGTGACTGTAGCCGTGGAGACAGTTACTTACCAACGGGCGCAACACTCAGCAACAGCAGCAGCAGCATCTGGAAGTCACCGAGCGAGTGGGAGAGAGGGGAAAGAGAGCAGAGCCAGGGCAGAACTTTTCTCAAGGCAAAGGTGACTATTATCTTTCTAGAATTTAGATGCTGAATTCATGTGAATGTGGAGAAAAATGCTCTGGGGTTGAGTGCGTTGCTAGCAGGCTTGGTTATTTTCCACAACATAACTTTCCCTTCTTTGTGGCATCGGCCACAAGTTGAGAACGGCTTTTCACTCCTAATTTAAGTGTCGTTCACCTATTGCTGGCAACAGATTTTTGCACCTGGAAAAACATGTTTCACCTCTGCTACTTATTTTGCTACACTTTACTTGAACGTTATACACGACGGCAACGTTACTCCAACTCCAACTAGATTCAATATCACTTTACACTTGTTGCTACGTTGTGCAGTGTGTGTGTCGAGCTGTGAACGCACTTCCAGCTCAGTCTCAGTAGGATGGATGGTACGGCTACCAGTCAAGCTACAGCTAATGCTAACCCAGCCACCCAGCAGCGATGAGTGCGAGTCCACTTGTGAGTTCAACCGTTTGTCGCGTTGTTAACGGCAGCTCTGTCTTGTTTGTCACAACACGGACGAACTTCATACTCGGTGTGTCTTTCTCAACAACCGTATTCAAGCAGGTGGAAATGTGGCTAGCTAGCGTTAGCAACGTTGGTCCTGGTGCTCTAACTGGAACTAACGTCCGCCGCGAGCAAACTGAACTCAGCGGGAGGACAACTTTCATTTTGACAAGCAGTTTGCTAGCTCCATTTACGTGATTTGGACTGACTCATTTTGTCATTATATGAACTAAAAACATTACATAGTCGAGTACGAATATGTGGACTTCTACCGGCGACGTTGCGACACTCGCCCTTAAAACGTTACCAAACCTGGTGCTTCCACTGGTCTCTATCTCAGGAGAGATATGGTAAACTCTCAAGATGAACTAGTCTCTGTTCATCAGATTATACAGCGTCTGCTTTCTTTGTGGAACAAAGTTGGTACTTCACAAAGTTTGGGTGTTTTTAATATTTCAGAAATGTCTTGAATAGCTGGATATGTTACAGCTAGGTGGTGCTATGATGGTTCTTTTACACTGCTCTGTCTTGTTTTTACAGTCTTCAGTATTTAAAGTATAGTTTTTTATGTGCTTTTAAAAATATGCACCAATTAAAACACTCTTGTAAACTATATATTATGCTGAGTGAATTATTGGACCCTGATTTATATACTTTCACTCATTTAATCACAATTAATTTAGCTCCTTCTATAATCTTTCCAGATTTATTGATGCTTTACCCGTCGAGCAGACCCATAGGCAAATTGTTTGCTAATAGCCAAGTTGTTAGCAGTGGCACTGCTTCATTGTTTAAGTGGCAGTTCTCGTTAGGGTTGCTTTTTGACCTCTCTTCAGAGCTGAAGGCTCATATCAATCTGTGCTATGGTAATAATGAGAAACCAAGGAAATGTAGACCCCCTGATGATCTTAAACCCCTCTTTTCACTGGCTTTGCAGTGTGGCTGTGGCTGGCTTCCATCACTTGGCATACCTTTTTTTTATCCTTTTGGGATTCTGTCTCTTTTTGTCCCCAGAGGTGCATTAATTCTTATGAACTATCTTTACAGAGACAGCCGTCAGGTGCTCGGTCATTTGTAATGTTGTTTGCTATTGAAGCAAACAAGGAAGAACCTTTGAGCGTGAAAATTTCTCTAATTAAAACCTGCTCTGCTAGCTGAATTGAGTTATAAACTGCCAATGTGTATTTACATAAAGTATTCCTCTTGTAAATGAAAAGGACTGAATGATTCATTTACACACATGTATTATCAATGCAGCCCAATATCGATTTCCTTTTATGTGATGAAGGGGTCAAAACACAGGTTTGAGTATGGTTATATTAATCCTAATACCTCTGCATATGTTTATGAAGCTTCCTCCCCTTTTGTCTGAATATTTGAGGGATGAATTGCATGTGCATTAGAAGAAGACTCTGCTTGTTAGAAAGAAACTTAACTTTGATTGGTCAGACAACTCACCGCAGCTACAAAGAAAATAAAGAGATGACAGCGCTGAAACTCTGTGTAACCCCCACCAACCCCACCCCCCAATTTGAGCGTGACACTGTTATGTTTACATGGCAACTTGATATACAAATACACCCAAGTCATGGAAAGAAAAGGGATGGAGTGGGCCAGGGGGCGAAATGTTATTCTTTTAAAAGTCAGTGTTTTTAATCAGGTTATTTTCATCTCTCCCTTTGTGGTAAGAGTGAATAGCTTTGGCTTGCAGAGGCAGGTCAGAAAGAAATGGTGCTCAGAGAGAAGACTTAAACAAAGTAGAAAGCAGCTGGTGGTTGGACAGTTATGTTGAAATTTCTTACTGGCTTGTGCAGGAAATTATCAATGAGAATGTCAGTTTGAAAGGGAGGGTAATACTATTATTATTATCACTATTTTTTCAGTCGTAGAGCACTTGTAGTCTGACAGTATCCTGAGTTTCACTTGCCTGGAACATGTGATCGTGGTTGTACTTAGGTCCATTTCAGCAACTAATGCCTCACTGGCCTATGATTTACAGAAATGTTGCTTCTTGAGGCCTAACCCTTTCTCTTCTAGCCCTCTTTTAAGCTGTCTGTGGAGTTGCTCGTATAAATGTGTGTAGCTGTGTCCACCGTTACCCGTGTGCCATTTTGAGTGTTTAATGGACCCATTTGTGTAGTACAGTTCAGCTATCAATAGGACAGCTGCAGTGGTCTCTTGGGCAGCGGGTGACCTGACACAGCTTTTGGTCACATGTTCTGAGTGTGTGTATGTGGTGTGAGAGTGTGTGTGCTGTGTGGATGTGCTTGTGTATGTGTGTTTGCTCATGCTGTATTTAGCTTATCTTGATGAGGCCTACTGTTGCCCCGGGGAGAAGTTCTCAATCCAATGGCCTGCTACAGATATAGACACGGACCTAGTCGCTGCCATCAGTTTTGTTGCTGCTGTTTACAGTTGATAATATTGCATTTACCTCCTGCTGTGCTAACTGAACTGCCTGTCTTTTGCACTTTTCATTGTCTGATATTAACACAAATTTAATGGGTTATCCCATAATTCTAGTCAAAGGCATGTCAGAAAATCACAGAGCAAAGCTGAAGAAGTGAGAGGAGAATGCCTTGTGGGGCTTGTTAAGTGGAAATTAATAGTGCTATTTGTTCATATGAAATGTTACAGTTTCATAATCTTCATAATTCATTTACTTGTGAAGGGCTTTTCATTTCAAGTGATGTGCTGTTACCGTTTTATAAGAATCTGTTGAAAGGAAAATAGTTTAAGTGTCCTTGTGACTCTCACATCCCGTCTTCCAGCTAGAAAGATTTTGGAAATCATTGAAGGCTTACGCTGCTAGGATACAAAGAAACAAATCTTGTCATATACCAAAAAAATGTTGCCACTGATTGGGCCTCGCACAGTGGTAACAAGTTGAAACTTGTTGTGAAATGAAATGTTTTTCAGTCTGTCTCTTCTGTCTGTCTGTGTGTCATCGAGCATTCTTAACATTCCACCTGTTTGTATCGTAGCTAC
Source organism: Cephalopholis sonnerati (assembly GCA_019142605.1). Taxonomy (NCBI): domain Eukaryota; kingdom Metazoa; phylum Chordata; class Actinopteri; order Perciformes; family Serranidae; genus Cephalopholis; species Cephalopholis sonnerati. The sequence continues at coordinate 27,893,873 of JAGQAX010000006.1, forward strand.
ACAACTGCTAATTAAATTTCCTGCCACAAACAGCAGACAAGGCAGTGACATTTGCATTACAATGGCTGACCCCCCTCCCTCTCTATTTCAGGCAGGGATAGTAGCAGACCCCCATCCCTTCCCATTTTTCCTTTCTTTTGTAGAGTTTTATGCTAGTTTGTTAAGAGTTGTTTATTTGGTTTAAAAAGAGAACTTCTGTCAGTGTAAACCGGCTACAGAATAATTACTAGAACCAAGACTAGGCCTTTTAGCAGAGTGAGATTTGATCATATTTGCCAAGGAGTAGACCCAGACAATATTTTCAGATTTAATTAGCTGGGGCTTGAGCATTGTTTTTCAGAGGCTCTTGAATTAGGAGATTTGATGCAGAGGATGCCATTGTCACAGGTGGAAACAACCTGGTTTCAGTTAAATAGTGGATGTCCTTATATAGTGCAGCTTTCAGATCCCATTCCTGATCTTCTCTTCCCACGCATTGACCTCAAATGAGAGGAAATGTTAAAGTTGCAATCTTCAATTTAAAAGCAGCATTGTATGCTAACTGTTTTCATGTAAGAGTTAACAGCATCTCAGTTGCCTGTAGTGTTGCAAAGTGTAGCCAGGGTTGTAGATCTGGCAGTGAAGTGTTGCCACTTACAAAGTAGTCAAACCTATGGATTCTTATTCTTAAAAAAAAGTTTTGATAAAAAGAAAAGTCTGTCAACAACAGCAACAAGAAGGCAAATAAGTCAAAAAGGCTGCAACTAACGATATTTCATAGTCAATCTTTTGATAAATTAATCGATTAATAGATTAAGTGTTTGGTCTTTAAAATGTCAGAAAATGGCAAAAAATGTCAATAATTGTTTCCAAGAGCTGAAGATGCTGTCCTTAGATATTTTGTCCACAACCCAAAGAGAAAACAAACCAGAAAATCCTCACATTTAAGAAGCTGGAATCAGAGAATTTTGACTTTTTCTTTCTTAAAAATGTACTTAAACAGAGTAATCAGTTTTTGAAATTAGTGGCGGATCAATTTCAAAGTTGACAATGGATCAATCATTGCAGCTCTAGAGAAAAATAAGCAACCAGATAAGAAAAATCTGGACTTAAAAAGCATCAGTATATAGAGCAATAGACAGGATGTCAACTGAATCCTGTCACCACCTCTTGCTGTCTGATCTATCATTGCCATCTTGATGTAAATTGCTATGCAGGAACACTTGTTAGATCCTTAGGTAATCTTATGGTTAATGTTCTGGAAATGAGACTGAATAGGATTTGCCATTAGGGTGTGAATGCTGCTGTTATTAAGCATGTCACTGGATCTGGCTGCTGGCGGCAGAAATGATGGTTCAGAATGCAGACGTTGTTAAGTTTCTCTGGTTGATCACAGTTAATTTAGGTTACATGCTAGTTTGATTAAATTATTCTAAAATATGAGTTTTGTACTGTTTTAACATTGCTCCATGTTGAATCACCAATCACCATTAAGACAGCACTATATTAATCACACTAAATGGCACATAGGTGTTGCAGCTGTGAGGTTACTAAAGCAGTATTACTTACAAAAAACATAGTTGCAGACTTGACTCTTGTGTAATTGGCAGTGACTCCGCTAGTTGTGTCCACTATTGTGGAATGACCTATCCAACCACACGTTTATTATATCTTAATATCATGTCTTTTACAGGGTTTTATTATGTTGAAGAATTATTTAATACTTAAATCTGAAGGCAAGTATTCAGCATGGAGAATTATTCACCGCATGAACAGACACTTGGATCTGTCTCAGATTTCAAGCATCAACTGATTACTCATTGTTGGTGTCAAGTAGTGCCTGTGAAAGCATACTGTACATACAGTATGATGATTTTCAGTCATATCTGTGTGGAGTGAACGCTTGCCAGAAAGACAGACTCCTCCAATGCAACAAAATGCTTATCTCAGGTTCATCGGTCAAGTTGCGCACTGCCAGCGTCTGAGGTCATCCTTGCAGATGTGTTTCCCTGGTAAAGAAAACTCAACAGGTTGGAAACACACCTGTTGAAAAAAGAGCAAGTGAAAGCAGATTGAAAGAATGTTAATGTGAGCGTTGTGTGTTTGGAGTGAGTATTGCAGTACTTCCACAGAATAGGATGCAAGTCTGGGCTAGGCTTAAGTGTTAGAATACTTGTCTGTTCCAAGATGTCAGTTTGGTGACTGGTTTTGATTTAATGCAATCAAAGAGACCGCAACGTTACCTGCGGCGAGGAGGTTATGTTTGCAGTCTTTTCTTTTGACTGATAGTTAGCAGGAAATCTCATTAACTTGTTAACACATTTCATAAAATTAGGTGGTGCCGTGGCCCAAGGTTTAAATGATTAGATTTTGGATCCTTGTGGATGCACTATAAAAAAATCAGACATTTCAACATCACAGGTATATTTTCAAATATATTTCCTTTTTCCTCATGAAATACTGGTTTATCTGGCCGAGGTATGTGCTCTCTGAGTTCTTTCTGGTTCTGTGAATATGTTCAGCGATGTAATATCTTCAAGACAGGCTTATTGTATGTGCTTCGGATCTAGCTGTGACAGTTTAAATCGAAATTTAGCAATTCTTTACGTGATGTGCAGATACAAATGTAAAGGCCCTGAAGTGAGTTGAAGGATCAGAAAAGATATAACATGATTGTAATGTGGTTTTTGGTGTGCAACACATTTTGGAAAATGGAGTATTAATCAGATACACAACAACTGCAGCTTAACGCTAGGTTTATCCCTCTGCGTACCTACGACGCAGAGGGCTTTGCGGAGGTGTTGCGTCCCTCTGAGACTGACGCAGAGATGCGGCACGCACCTCCAAAACATTGTAACCACACGTCTAGGCAACGCAGACCCAACGCAGACCCAACGCAGACTGCAAGAGCTATGATTGGTCCTTCAAACTACATCATCAAGAGGAAATCTCTGCTCGTTGCTAGGCTAATTTATACAATGTAAAATGCCTTAGGCTTGTGCTAATAAAGTTAGCATTTTGTAGTTGTTTGGAAAACGTGTTTAGTATGACAGTTGTTTTGTCCGTGAATCTAATGAGTTATAATGGAGCCAAATTGTGTGCCGTTACCTTTGTTAAATGTTGCCGTTGTCCCTGGCTTCATATGAGAAGAGGGAAAGATCGCCTGCTGCTAGGCTAATCTCTGCAATGTAAAATGCCATAGGCATGTGCTAAAAACATTAGCATCAGTAAAAGCAATGACATGCACATAAAAGAACACCGTGCTCCCAAGCCCTTTGGCGAGGAATTGCATAGCGACATAGACCAACAGGACGCAGAACTATGATAGGCACACAGCAACTGCGGAGCAACTGCGTGCATGTTGCGTCGAATGTATGCAGAAGCATAAAGAACACTTAAATGTTAGCATTTCCCAGTTTCTCCTCAGTCTCAACTTCTGCCATACTAGAATAGAATTTACAGTATCATCAGTCAGAATGAGCCTTAAAGGAATGAAAATAGAGGGGTTATTTTTGGTAGAACAAATGTTTTATTACTATAATTGAAACTTGAAACCATTTTGTGAATGGATGTATGTGCAAAAGGCTCCCCTTTGAAAATAATTAAAATAAAGCAGAGACTCTGTCCAGTTGCATTTTTTTCCAATATCATAGATAAGCAAATGTACACGGTATGATAACCGTCAACTTTTTTTTATCACTGTATACCTTAAAACTGATACATCGCTGCAACACTAGTCTTAACCATCTCCTGAAGCACTGCGGCCAGGTGATTCAAGTGAAGTTCCCTCCTTTGTGTCATCAGTATAACAGCCTTGGATCACATTGGATAAATCCCCATGACAGAGAGACATATGAGTATAGCCTGATTACATTTCCAGTTGTGACCATCTCCCCCACTCCTTTCCCGCTCGTATTCGTTATGTTTTCCAGTTTAACTTCTCAAAATATTCAGTTTCAAATTCTCACTCTTCATCTTGAGCTGTTAAATGTTAAGGATGAGGGCTGGGGGTGGATGTGGGGGGGGGGCGTGGAAATCTGGAAAGGGTTAGGAGAGGTAGGGCGTTGGGGGAGGAAGTTGCTAGTGTAGAGCATGGGCGAACACACAATCTCCATGGCAACGGTTTGATCTTTCTCTCTGTGGCTGTCAGGCCTGCAGCGCACATGGTGACGGAGTGGACAGGTTGTGCTGATGACCAGAAGTGGGGAGGTGAGCTGCAGAGGGGAGGGGGGCGCTTGGATCAGAGGCAGTGGTCTGTGCCTCCTATTTCTGCTCTCTCTCCCACTCTCTCTCCCCCTTAAACTCTGCCATCTGCAGACCCCAAGAGCTGCTTTGATTGGATTAGCCATGAATTAATGAGACAGGCTTGAAGAACAGCCTCTGTTGTGGAAATCTCTTATCATATCTTAATTCGCTCTTTGTGTGAGCACGTGTGCCTCTGTGATCTTATAGGTTTTTTAAATTAAATCAAAGGGAAAAAAAAAAAAGGTGAATTTGTCATGCAATAAAAAATATAATTCTCAAATTAGGGAGAACAGGTTGAAGTTTCATCAGAGACCTGTTGCTCCTCTTTGCACATACAAAGGTGTGACAAAGAGATACATATACATGGTGCTGAGCAAATGTCCTCCATAGATATCTCTTTAAAAGCAACAAGTGTCTGTCTGCTTTATTTTGTTTTATCTTACCCAGAGTTGGAAAAAGTATTTCTTTGCTCAAGCTGTTTTACTATCTCCTCTGCCCAAGGAACTTTGGATAGACTCGACTTGCTTTTAGAAGTGTTGTTTTTGGGTGGCATGAGTGTAAAGCAACCTTGAAGAATAAACTGTTGTCTCCGTGATGACTTAAACATTCCTCCTTCTTTTGAGCACCAAGTAGTTACAAAAACAGAGCACTTCATCCTGTCCTCTTCGATCAACTCTAAACCAGCATAAAGTCTGTACATTTTTATTTAACTGCAACACAGGAATAAGTCTACCTCCATGTCCCCTGGTGTCTGAAATTAATAGCTTACATAGTATTTATTGTTGTAAGTTTCTACTTAGCGTGAGATAGAGGGATCAGGTGGGGGGATGGCATTGTTTGGTTTGGGAAGTATTCTGTTGGTTGCATAGCAACAGGCTCCTGGAAACGGGAGTGGACGGTGTTGCCACTAGCAACCGTTGTTGCTCTGCAAACAATGTGGGCCAGTGCAAACATGAGCCAAGACTGTGGGCTCCTGCTTTTAATTGAACATCTGTATGTGTTTTTCTCTGATTGAGCCCTGTTTAAGTTAGATCTGTCAGTGACATATGTTTAAATCTTGTCTGCACTGTTAACACTGTAGACTATGACATTAATGAGGTTTTGTGAGGCTTTTGGGTTCTTTGAAATATGTCTTTTCCTGTTTCCGTTTAGCTTTTAAAACTCAGGTAACTCTTGAAAGGAGGGGCTGTTGTTGTAATGTTGTTAAGTGCTCATCTGGGATTTGCCTGAATGAAACCAGGCTCACAGGCCAGACATGAAAATGGACTTGTGTGTGTGTCTGTGAAGTTGTCTCTGGGTTGAAGGCACAAAGGTTTGGCCCTAGACAGCAGCCCATCCAGAGTAGCAGTTTTGTAGCAGTGTGCTATGTCTCCTGCTGTGTCCTACCTTTGTGCCTTTCAGAGCTGCTGGTGGGGAATTTGTGTGGCTTTTAACCTTCCCTGAGCAGAAAGACCCTTCTCTCCCCCCTCCAACTCAATGATTTGGCACACTTCACCATATCTATTAAAGCCGGTGCTTTAATTGAGCTTTAATGGATAAAAATGTGCAGGTCAGTGCTCTCTGTCCTTATTCCCCCACCATCTTGCCGTGCCACCCACTCCCTAATGGCATAAATAAACCCTCAGGCTTGTGTCATTTCCTTTGGTGAAAATGACAAGTCTGAAGATAAATGATGGGATTGTTACAGGTTTATTTTCAACTCCAGTGACACTCCATAGACAAATTCCTTGCTTCAGAAAGATGCTTCAGCAATGCAGCAACTTTTAAAATGTTCCCTCCTTGTTAGCGTCATTCTGATAATGGTCTTATGGTACTTTAATGACATACAAGAAAGCGGTGTGAAGAAGAATTTTAATGGAATATAAGAGCTTCCACATAGAAGTGCTAATTGTGCTCTGTGCTAACAAATACATTGAAGCTGGACTCAGAGGACTGCTCGGGGTAGACGGGATGTGGTGCTTAAGACCATGTGTGTCTGAAGATTGACACATATCAGGAATTTCAACATAGGCCTCCTCCACTCAGTCTGTTAGTCATGAAGGCAGTGCAGTGCTTTGCCTGTGGCAAAATCTCCACGCATGGAAAATGCCAGTGGTGGCACACCCAAATCTGTTGTTTTTCTATCTTAAAGGTACACTCTTGGATTTTGATACAGCATTCAATGGTGCCCCCAAAAACCTAAATATATTAGAATAGGGTTTTTTTCCACCAGGGTGGAAATCTGTCTTTGGCCCACTTACGCAAGAAACAACAACATAAAAAGCAGACGAGCAGTTAGAAATGAAACACATAGACAAGGTCACATTACACATGAAAACAGTTCACGTCAGTGTATATGGCTTAAATCTCATCACTCACTTTGTAGAGTTAAAATTATTAATGGTTCTTGAGATGAAGGACTTCTTAAATACATTTTTAGTTGCCAGAGGGACTCTCACCTCCCAGAGCGTAAGCGCTAAAACTGGCTGAAGAGAGAATGGGAGCCTCCTGCCGGAATACACCTCGCTTTTTACCTCATCCTCTCTGTAAAAAATGAGTCAAGGGCTTTTGGGGTTTATATCCCCCCAAGTTACTGCTGATGTTTAAAACTTAACACCGTTGAGAGTTGAGTTTTAAATATGTTAGTTTTGCAGCTAGCAGGGGAATGAATTTTGTGTATTTGTGTGCTGTTGGTCACTTGAAAGAAATTCATGTAGTGAATCTTTAGTGAGGTCCAACAGCATAGCATACAGAAAGGTTCAAGGTCTAAACTGTTTGATTTCTTTGGTTCTCGAGATAGCTTTCAGATCAGCAGTGTAATGTTCACTGCCAGTTTGTATGTCCTTGTATTTTGTATTTTGATCACCTATCATAGAGAGCTGTGATGTGAGGACTGATACTATAATTAACACTCAATGCAGAAAAAAAAGTGAAAGTGCCAGATTCACTTCTGCTGTGAGCCAACATGTATGCAGCCTTGGACCAAATCTTGAATAATGTCAAAAGTTGTCCTGCATGACTTGTGTGGTAAAATAAGAATCCCTTTTTTTATCGTTTCCAGATCTGTAGGGAAAACATTTTTTAGTAAAACATTTACCCTAGCAATCTCGTTTTGCCTTTGGGAACTTTTGGTTATGGGTGGTAGATTTTGTGGCTGTGTCCGTGATGGCTTCATCATGTTGTATTTAGTGGCAACAATTAAGTGGTTGTATAAATGAGTGGTGTTATCCTGTATCAGCACAGCCTTGAACTCTGAAAATGTTCCACAAAAGAGGATGTGACTCTTATTTTGGTGTGAGCACAACATTTTGGTTGGAACTATGGTTTGGTTACTTTTATTTCCTCTTCCTCTCCATCACTGGAGGCGGGGGGGTGTCCTTGATTCTGACTCATTTTGCCCATGTTGTTCTTCTCTTCTCTAAGTCACATGTTAGAGTTGTTTCTGTCTAAGTTCATTTTGTCACATGATATGAGACCGCCTTGTTATTCATTGATAAATTTGAAGCACGTGGTTTGATGCAATGGATGCAGGAAGGTTTTCTCAATTCTCATATAAGCACAGTAATGAAAAAAGTTTAATAGCTTTAATCATGCAGCCCCATTAGAAAGTTTAGATTAGTGTTTTAAAACGCGTAAAAACGAGAATCGGCTGCACCTGTTGCTTGTATCTAATAGCTCAGCCTCCCGCTTACTGCAGCCTAAGTAGTGTTTGTCAGATCTCTTCTCTGACTTAAAATAACATTGTAGTGCATGTCTTGTGTTATGACTAATCACAGCATGTCTAGAGCAGGTTTTGTCTTGCAGTCCTTTGCTGTAATGCTCCCGGTGAACACCATTCTCTCGTTTACCTACTGACTTTTCCTGCTGCTCCTGGATTTCTCCTCATCAATTCAACCCACCCCCCAACTGTGCCGTATCTCCCTCTCCCTTATTCTAATCCTCCACCCCCTCTTCTCTTTGCAGTCGCACTCGAAAGTTCCTGTGCAAGAGCTTTATAAAGGGGGGGAAAAATAGAGGAGTGAACGGGAAGGGGAGGAGGGGGGTTGAGTTGGGGGTGGTCGTCATGGATTCCTCACCATAGCAACCGACAAACGTTTACAAAGCATTGAGGAATTTCCTCATATCAGCTGGATTATTGGAGCCCTCAGAGAACGGCTCTCGTTCGAAACAATCACTGGATATCATCAGGACCCTGGCAGGGGCTGGAGCCCCACTGCCATTTTCATCTTTTTCCCCCTTCGTTTTTTCTTTTCTATTTTTTTTTTTAAGGGAGTGGGGAAGTTGTTTTTTATCTACTTACTCCCCCTTGCAGTTCCATTCTTCTCTTGTCCCTGCCTTACTCCCGCTCTTTCCCTCTCTGTCCTTTTTTTAAAGAGAGCCTTTGTGTCACTCCATTTTTAGTTCCCCTTTGCTATGCTGTGCACATTGTCACCCAGTGGAAAGGCGAATGGCGGCAGTGCGTTTGGTCCTCAGGAAGCATTTCAGTCCTGTTGGTAACATGAACTCCTGTACTGTAACTTTTCCACCTGGGTCTGATCTGTCAGCAGGACCAGGAGTGTCTGTGTAATACTGTTGGGCTGCTTATTTTCCAAGTGACTAAGGCTAAAGGTGGGCAGCCTCTTGGGCTGTGAGAGCTTCACTGACTCAGCTTGACTTGGTAAAGCCAAATACCCCTGGGGCACAATGAATGCCCTGGTGGCTCCACGAGAGAAAGGGTGGCGTGAACGCGCATTTATTTAGTATAGCTGTCCATGTGTATAGGCTTGTAATACTCTAATTCTTTTCTTTCAAGCTTCAGTATTACCTGGAAGAGTATTTTTTCAGTCTAGTATTGAACCCCCCCCCCCACTCATGTCTTTTTCCACTTCTTCATGTCTCCCTTGAAACACAGCATGCAGAGCTCCGAGGGAGGGTCAGACACCACGACCAGCGTGGCAGCGCTGCGGACGTCATCTTCAGCTCAGGCCCCTGTGGTACAGCCTGTCCCAGCGTCCCAGCAGGTAGGGTACCTCCTTTACTCTGCTGCTACTCTAATGACAGGACAAATAGGGAAAGTCTGTAATGACTTAACTGTTCCATCCTATTTCTTTCCAAACGTTTAGTATAAAAGACTACTTATTTTGGAAATCAAATCAGCGTCTTGCTATAGTAGTACTTGTGCTTGGTGTCTGAGAAGAAACTACACAGTCAGAGGCACACACTGAGAAAATGCAGTGCTGTACTAAACACATCCTTTATTGACATTCAAGGATATGACTGGCAGAGAGAAGTGCGTGCTGTCTTTTCTGTCTGTTGTACGAGCATAAATCATAAAAAAGTCCTGAGGAGGGGGGTTTGTCGAAATGTTTTCTCGTCTTGTGTCGACTGTCATATGTTTACAATTAAGTCTGTACGTGTGTGATTGTACGTGCATACCTATGTAATTGAGTTATGTCTTGTATCCACACAGAGGGTGCTGGTTCAAGCTACAGGCTCAGCTCAGAAGGGAGGACAAGTACAGCAGCTTTCAGTACCCAGGGTTCAACAGGTCCCTCAGCAGGTACACAGTGCTGTACATACTTCTACAGTGCTGTGAAAATACTTGTACACCCCTTGGCATTTTTTTAATTAACCTATTTTGACTTTTGTGACTGAGCCTGAGTCCTATACTGTTCTTCTTCTTCTTTTTTATTTTTTTTATTTTTACAATAACGTAACAAAAAGATGAGCATATAGCCTGTTTCACCAGGGCTTGTTTGTAATACTTACAAATATGTGATCAAATTTTCTTGTCTCATTCGGGTCAGAATGTACAAGATTGAGTTATAGCAGTCAAAAGTGTAGGTTTGGCCTCAGTAAACAAGTTAAGCAGCAACCAGTCCAAGTTTGTGTACACTGAATAATGAAGATCCCAAACATGGCAGCCATACTGTTCATTCAGAGCATGTGCCAAAATGTTTCTCCTGCTTCCTGTGCCCCTCATGGGTGTGCGAAAGTGTCTTTCTCTGGCTGAGCCTGGCCCACTGCCTGCGTACATGAATAACATGAAAATAACTTGTTATTACAACTCTTTGGAGCTTTTAAATAAACATTTGCCCCAGTTATTGGTAACTAAAAGAATAATGGTATATGTGTATGATAATGAAGACTTTTCATAGCTTTGTTCCTGCTTCTTTTTTGATGATTTTTATGGCATAAAGTCTTCTCTTGGTCTCAGGGTGTAATCGCTGCGAAGCCCGTTGATTCTTGGGGGCTTGAACCAAATCCCAACAAAAAATCTGTGTGCTGTCTAGTGTCTTATATTGAAAACCAGGCATTGATCTGACTGTCTGCTATTGGCTTGTCTTAGGTAGCAGTCTTATATTTCTGGGTGATGTCATATGCCGCATCAGCCAATAGCAGATAGACAGTTTATTACCTGTGTTTTACGTTTATATTCTTCAGTATTCATTATCAGTTGTGATGTTTGTCAGCTCAACCTTGTCTTTATTAAACCCCGTGTTTGTCTTTATCAGTTTAAGTTCAAATCAATTCAGTTATGATTTCACCAACATTGTTTTTAAATTTCAGGAAAAATGTGCATTTTAATCAACTTAACAACTTTTTTTCCCATCCAGCATTGTTCCAAATCATTTTTACCCCTGATCTGCTTTCACAAAAATGTACTTATTTAGATAAACATACATTAATAACATTGGCAGGGCTAAATACAGTAGGCAGTGCTTTTGATGGTAAATGATATTGTTGAGTCTTCTGTTTTGCATAAATAATTGTTAAAAAACCAAGGGGTAGACAGACCTTTTCACTGCACTTCATGTACAGTCTGTAATAGGTGTGCACATGTCTACACCCCAAAGCAAGTATTAAAATTTTACACAGTACTTGCATCATTAAAAATAGTTTATTACTTTCAGTATTAGTTGTAGACCTACATCTGTACAAATATGGAGGCCCAAATAAAGATTTTCCCTTTTCCTGCTTTGATTTCCTGTTTTCTCTCTGTAGGTGCAGCAGGTTCAACATGTCTACCCGTCCCAGGTCCAATATGTAGGAGAAAGTGGGGAGACTGTTTACACTAATGGAACTATGTAAGCAATGTTACATTACTCCACAATATACTGAAGGAATACAATGCATGTTTTTATTTGTGTAGTTCCAGTACACTATGAAATAAAGTTTAATTCAACCCAGTAAAACATTGGATTCTAGCTGAAATAGATTATAGTAATAACAGCAAAAGATAATTATTTGGTTTAGTTTGTGGAATTTAAACATGTCAGCCATAGTTAAAAATGCCACTGTGTCAATAAAAGAAAATAAAACACTTTTTACTTTTCAAATTAAACAGACCCAGCACTGTGCATAATATTTGGCTCCTCTCCAAATGCAAAATTAATCTTGTATTATGAATAAATAGGTGGTGGATGAAAAGCATAATGACAAGCAAGACTTTCCAGACCACTTTTCTCATCATTTTAGCATTCAAATGCTTTTTAAGTGTCTCTAATCAAAACGCCATTAAAGCTAATTGAAGCCAAAGTGATTTTTTTCACACGGTCTGATGTTTAATTTGACTTCAGCATAGCCAAATATCTTCATGACATCAGTTAAATTACGGTTTGTGCAAACAAGATTATCAGGGCGTCTGCAGGCCCTTAAAAAGTCTTAAGATGTCTTAAATTTGATTTTATAAGTATTGGGCCCCAAAAGTCATTAAATGTTTTTAAAAATTTAATTTGTGAAGTCTTAATTGCTACAAACATTTTATCTAATTTCATTGATCCATCTTTAAATTTGTTCTTTCAAAATGAATCAAGCTCTACTGGGTAAAAGTTAGTTGTGCTACAAATGTTTTAACCTACCAATGGACCTAATACTGTCTTTTTACTTTATACTTGCATTTACCTGTTGGCAAAATTTAGATTAACTGACACTAATAACCATATTCCTATACAGCACCCACCACGGCATGCGATTGCGTACTACTCACTTTTAGAGCTGCAGCGATTAATTGATTAGTAGTCTATTACATTAATTGCCAACTAATTTGATAATTGATAAATCAGATGAAGTAATTTTTTAAAGAGAAAAAGTCAAAATTCTTTGATTCCAGCTTCTTAAATGTGAATATTTTCTGGTGTCTCTTCTTCGGTATGACAGTAAGCTGAGTATCTTGGGTTGCAGACTTAACAAGACATTTGAAGATCTATTAATCCATAAAATTAGAAAAAATTGACAGATTAACCGACAATGAAACTAATGGATAGTTGCAGCCCTACTTACCTCTATACTTACCCGCAGTGCTTGAATAACAAATTGATGGTTTGTCCAGAAATCAGTCTTAAATTTGGTTAAAAACGATTTTGAAAAGGCCTAAAAATTCTTAAATTAAAGCGTCTGATACCTGTGGAAATCCTGATTATCTTGTGTATAAACAGTACTGTAATCCAGTACCCTTGCACAAAGAAGTGAAAACCAAAAAACTGTAAATGCTCTCCATCGGCTGTCATGTACTTTGTTTAGCATCATCATAAAAAAAAAAAAACGTCACTGACTGCTCATTACAATTATCTCCCCCCAGCCGAACAGCCTACTCCTACAACCCTGAGGCTCAGTTATACGGGCAGAGCAGTGGGGGAACCTACTTTGACTCGCAGGCCAGTGGAGCTCATGTCACCACGGTGGTCTCCTCTGCCAGTGGTGGGGTGCCCCCTCATGGCATGGTGGGCATCGCTATGGACGTTGGCAGCAGCCACATCATTTCCAGCGGAAGCACCTACCTGATTCATGGAGGCAGTATGGAGGGAAGCCGCAACCACATATCGCACTCATCACGCTCCTCCTCAGCTATGGTGAGCGACACCCATACCAATCTGTCTGTGGTACTGTGACGCACCTTTTTTCCAATATAATGGGATTAATGTGCTGGTTAAACAACAAACTGTAGCTCAGAGGTTTACACCAAACAAAAGATTGAATAACTGACCAAACATACTTTGGGGATTGTTTGTCTTTTCTCCACTGCTATATGCCCAAATTCTAGTTTCTATTCTCTGAAGTACGTAAATAAGTTGTTACGACTAACTCCAAGTACGACATGGCTTACTGAGCAGAGATCCCCACTAACATATGGTGTTGTGAGATGCACGCTGGTGCTAACTGTCATCACTGCTACCTGAGCCTGTGTTCAGTCTGGCCAGGCTCCCGCACAAGCCTGAAAGGCAGGGAGAGACACACAGGGTTTACAGCAACCTGAGTTGGGGCCTCCTGGCTCTGCAGTAACACACAGAGAGCAGAGCAGTACAGGGCAGAGAGCCTGTAGAATCGGGACACTGGCTTAAATAATTCAGCACTGCCTTGTTTCAGAGGTTTTCACAGGCACTTGAGCGCCCTGCGAAACAAAGCAACCCCTGGGGCTCATTACCATTTGGCCATGAGCCCTCTGGAGCCTTCTTAAGGCTTGGAACGCTGCCTGCTTCTTTTTCCTTTTCTTCTGTGTCTCCAGTTTGGCTGCAATACCACATATCTTTTCTTTTTTTGACTTGATTTTCTTCTACGGCTCAACAGAATGTCCCTGGTTTTGTCATTCACTTTGCCCGCCAGTTGGACTCCATTATTTTTTGTTGTCCAAAGACAGAATAATATGCTAGTGTATTTAATACCATGACACTCTTGCTTCTGTTGTAGTTACAACTCACTCTGTGTGATTTTTAGTTTTTCAAATATTATTTCTAAGTTACATTGTTTGATAAATTTTGGGGGTGGAGCGGGGTTGGGCCAGGCCTTGTTGACCTATCGTTCTCAAACTTGACGTGACCTGTGCCCCTGTTTGTGGTTCCTATTTGCATACATTAGAGTGTCTGACCACAAACCTTCACTGAGCAGCTTAACCCAATGAGTCCCTTGATTTGCATGCTTTTGTGAGCCAATAATGGATTTGGCTACAACACTGACTGATTTTAATGGAAATGCAGAGATCTGGCTGCTCGCTAACAGTCTTATTTCCTTTATCTGTTTTTTTTTTGTGTTTGTTTTTCTTCATATACCCCTGCTTATTTCTGTCCTTCTCTTTTTCTATCTCTCTCACTCTCCTGCCTCCTCCTTTTTCTGTGTCCACTTTTTCTTCTTTTTTTTGCATGCTTCTTTCTTTAGCTTGAAATGGCGATTGAAAACCTCCAAAAGTCTGAAGGAATTGCAAGTCACAAAAGCAGCCTGCTCAACAGCCATGTAAGTCAACCAGGAACTTTTTTTGAAAAGGACATGAGAGAAAATTGAAAAAACAACAACAAAAACCCCTAAGCATTTAGGCAGTGTGTTCGACTTGTGTTCCGCAAAGTTTAGCACACTACCTACTGCTGGCTTTACGTTCTCTGCACTGTCCCACTGACATGCATAATTGTCTGAATTAGCTTTCATCCTTAATCTGAACTTGCATTTGCTATCACTTTTGCTTAATAATGCATCTTGAATACATTTCTTAATACTCTGCATGGACTTAAATTGATTGGTTTCTGTTTATTTCACTTCTAAGTGCACCAAGACACGCACTCAGCGTTACAAAAGCTTACTGCAGTATAACCTTTCCTCTTTGTCGGGAGGCTGTCAGTCAAACGTATAATGAAATTGAAATAAGATTCATGTAGTATTTCCATCCAGACTTTTACTCACATGGGAAATTTGTGGTTTAGATTCATTCTCTACGTTCCAACTCTTAACCTCAGCTGTGATCTCACAATCTCCATATCATTGGTATGAATAATGTCTGAGGTATCTGCTTGAATCTGATTTGCAAATTTATAATTTGAGCTTTTTATGCAAATTCTCTATGATTGTGCTGTTCCAGACAGAGCTATACCTTGGTCCTCCTTGATAATAACATTCTTGGAGATATGTCCGATAGAATAAATAGCACTTCAGATGTTTGAGTGTTCACTCAATCAGCCATGCTTTATGCTGTAGTCACGTATTGCACCAATCAAGAATATGAAGGTCTAAGGGTAGCCACAGTGGGAGTGCAATGGTCTCATCGGTTTTTAACCTCCTAAAACAGGTCATCATGTGATATGCGTGTGTAGGAGTGTGTGTGTGTGTGTGTGTGTGTGTGTGTGTGTGTGTGTGTGAGATGTGTGTTATCTTGTCTTTTGATGTGATAATAAGATGCACTGCTCCTCTTCATTTCTGGCCAGATGACTATCACAGAGAAGAGTTTATCCATTGGTGCTCACTCATTGTGCAACTGTGTCTTCTTCTGTGTGTTTTCAGCTGCAGTGGCTGCTGGACAACTATGAGACAGCGGAGGGAGTGAGCCTGCCCCGGTGCTCCCTGTATAACCATTACTTACGGCACTGTCAGGAACAGAAGCTGGATCCGGTCAACGCAGCCTCCTTCGGCAAGCTCATCCGCTCTGTTTTCATGGGCCTGAGGACCCGCCGCCTCGGCACCAGGTACAAACAGGAAGGGGTTGTTGCCGATGCTGAAGATTCTGATAACAGTAATCATGTAATCATTATAGATGTGACGAGTTTGATGATGCTTATAGGCATTGGAGACTTGCTGATGGAAGAGGATAATGATAGTGATTACACTGATGGCAAGTCTTCTCCTCCTCACTGGTTTCTGGCTTTTCTCTCATGAATCTACCAGAGGCAACTCTAAGTATCATTACTATGGCATCCGGGTGAAGCCAGATTCACCGCTGAACCGGCTGCAGGAAGATACCCAGTACATGGCCATGAGGCAGCAGCCTGTCCACCAGAAACAGAGGTCAGCACTCTCTCCCTGTCTGCTATTTATAACTTTTCCTTTCCTTTGTTCTGCGGCTTGTCACATTTGTTTGTCACATCCTATGCCATTGTGTTGTTTATTTTGTCAAATGGCAACAGTTTGTTGTTAGATGTTTTTTGAATTAAGATCACAAGTTAAACAAATGTAACTTTTTATTAGGGATGCACCAATTTATCAGCCAACATTTGCCTTGTTGACTGCCGGCGTCCTATTGGCAAACAAGATGACATTCACTGATGGCGGTGGCCAGTGTTTTTCTGTTGTGTCACATTAATTGTGCACGGGCTAAAAAGCAGAGCTCGAAACTAACGGCTTCCCAGGGACAATAGAAAATATGTTTGGGATGAACAGAGATCCTCCCCGAGACACCATAGGGATGAGGGGACGTCGTAAACTTATTATCAGCGCATTTTCCCCAATAAAGCTACATTTTGAACAGCAAATCTGTGTTGAAATCGGCAGGAGAGCCAGTTATGATACGTCCATGCTTTATTCAGTAAAAACGAGAATGGGTGAAGGAAAATTGTAACTAATCCTGTTGTGTTAAGAATGTTAACTTGTAGTGAAAAACTTGAATAAATACAGTTGTATGAAGGACAAAATTGTTCATGTTTTCACAGCAATATAAAATAGATGTTAGAGAGGGATTTACGATATACATAGTATTTATAGTTGACATGTTATATTAAAATTTGTTTGATTGAAGTTGTGCTTATTCAAAGAGATTGTAATAAAGGACTGAATGACTTTAAAACAGTTTAGTTATTTTGCTGCTTGCTGTGCTTTATCTTAATTTTAATCAGTCTCCTCTAAAAGTTCTTTGCCTCCTTTTCCCCTTTTAATTTTCTTTCATATTAGCATTTATTTTTACAGAACCATCTTCTAACATATTAAACTAGAGCAGGACTGCTTTAAGTGCTGTGTCAATGCACTGACTCGTTGCAAAGTGTTGATACCAGTTGTAGTTGATGTGGCAAATAAGTGAATTTCCATGTGTTCATTTTTTGGAGCAACTGTCATAGAACATTGGTGGCCAAAGTTCGAATGTATGTATAAAGAGAAACTTACTCCTTGGTTTAGTTTCTCACCTTGCTGCAGTAATGTAGAAGTGTACTCCGGGATGTGCCAGTACACCATGACATCACTGTTGGCTGTGGCTACAGGTTCAACAAAGCACACTACTGACCACACAGAGTGTCTCGGAGGTCAAAGAGACTTGAAACTTTCAATCAGAGAGGACAGTGGAAAACTGCTTTTTAGCCTGGTTTTAAGTTACTCTTCAGTGTTTTCTGTAGTTTGTATGTATATAGGTCACTTCTGCATTGTGTGTTTCACTATGTATGTATTGGTTTTCACCCCAGACACACCTACCAAACTGAGGCAAACATAACTCAAAGGGCAAACATTTTGCACTGCTGGGAAGAATCATTTTAGTGACCCGAAACAATATTGCAAACTGTTTTCAAATGCTATTTTCTGTTTAAACACACCCCTGATTATTCACTAATTCAGACTTTGGTGAAGATGTGCTTATCTGGGAGTTAACTGTGTGGGTTTTTATTGGAATGGAAACCTGCATAGTCCTCAAAAGCACATTCTTTCATATTCCTGCTTTCCTTTCCTTGAAAACCCAGCTAACATACCTGCCATGTCTCGTAATGTGTGTATAGGTTCAAACCTCTACAGAAGGTGGATGGTATGTCTGACAGCCTGTGTGGGAGCTCTCAGCACTGTAACAGCACTCCAGAGCAGTCCGTGGCTGCTCAGAGTCAACACCACCAGCAGTACATAGGTAAGGACAGGAGCTGGATGGTTGCCACGACAACTAGTTGTCTACAAATGATTGACACTTAAGATTAGAGAAGTGTTTTAAAGTCTCACTACTTCTTTTTTCTTCTGATTATTTTCCGATTCCATCTCTACTAAAGTTACAAGCTTTTTACCTTTAATTAAATCAGTGGAAGTGGAATCATATGTGGCACAGCTACCGCCCACATGTTGGCTTTACTCAAACATTAATTATAAACACATGCAATAACTGTCAGACTGGTAAAATTAACTGTCAAGCGTCTTGTTTGTTGAGAAAATTATAGGATATGTGTTTCTTTGTTGACACTAGATGATCTGGCTGTACTGTTTTCATGTGATTTCAGTCTCCAGAATCCACAAGTCTGTCTGTGTGTGTCAGTGTGAGTGAAGTGAGTGACACCTGTCTGCCTTTTTACTTTATGCAGATACGTCCCACACCTTGCCTCAATTTCCCAATCCTGACTTGGGCACCCAGCCTCTGCCTGAGCGTATCAACATGAATGATATCAAGAAGCTGCAGACACTCTACAGAGACCACTGCGAGGTAGAGCTCTATGAATATGTTTGTAACTGAGGCCACATTGACGTGTATATAAATGGAACAGCTTTAAAGGGGAACTCCTCTAATTTTACACATCAAAGTCTGTTTACAGGTCTTAAGGGGTACTACTGCATATGTTGAAAAAAATGCTTGAAGCTTTCTGTGGCTTCAGAGGGAGCTAACTGAAGTTTGATTGTCTCAAGTGTAACATGCGTCTTTATTGATCACTGGAACTGTTGTTTATTTCAAGTCGATCCCACAGACACTGTCCTGCTGCTGTAAATACTGACAAGAACACCAAATGTGTTTAAATTCATTGCTGAAAATGGTCCCACAAAAATACACAATTTATTCCTGTATGAGTATCACTTGATTAAAACAGTTCTTAGCTGTTTAAAAAAATACTGAACCTTTTAAAAAAAATTAACTAAATTTGTGATCCTTTTTTTTAAGATTACTTTGAATAGGGACACATTGGCTTGGGGCTGAGTGACACAGACATGTCAAAGAAAAGTTTAGTTAATACTTTTTTATTAGCAACAGACAAAAAAAATGTTGATTGGGACTTTTCAAGGGATTTCTTGACAACAAGCAAAATCTAGAATAAATCTGGCCTTATCGTGGTGACTTGGTCTAATAAGGGCAACATATCCTGAAAAAGTAAAAAACTAAAGCAAACGACAGCAGTCAACAGGTGCCTGGCTTTGACTTAAAACATCTGTGAGGAACTGTATTCAGGAAAATGTATGAAGAAAGAGCTATGAAGAAATGGCATATTGCGTAATGACATTTCAGAGGTTGCAGGGCATAATTCATAGTCTCTTGGTTGGACAATGAATTTGAGTAGGCAGAAGAATAACCCTCCGGGATGAAACGGATTGGCAGTGAAAAGAGTAGAAATAATATTGAACATTAAAATTTGGGGGCTTTACAGGCAGGAGAGAGGCTGTGATTAAAGCAGCGAAGCTCTGGCTTTATCATATTATCCCTGCCCTCCCCTTGTCCAGCCTCACCACGCTCCTTTTGTTCCAGCCGTCTTTTCATCTCTGTGCAGCTTTCAAGACATGCCAATTAACCTTTCAGCGCGCTGGGTGGACATCTTGGTGTCTTTGTGGTGGCCTCCCCTTGGGCCTTTGTGTTGCCTTGTCTGTGGACAGGCACATGGGCTCCTGTCTTTGTCTGCCAGCGCATTTCTGTCACTCTCACAGCTCTCATTGCCTCTGTCTGTTTAATGTTTATGCATTTTACTTTTTCTCTTTTTTTTCTGGGCCAACAGTGACCTGTTAACACATTAGCCAAGACTTTTATAAACATCATTTAAAGTTACAGCACAAATAAAAATAACAAGTTGGCTTAAGAATTAAAAAACATCTTATTTCTTATTTTACCTTTATGCAGTTTAAGGAGTTTGTAAGCAGGGCTGTAAATGGACTTGTATCTACTGTGAGGCATGTATTTATTAATGTCATGGTAACAGCCAAATATTCAGGTATCAGCCGTGCTATTAAATTAATGTTTAAACACAAATGATTAGGTGTTTAATAAAACTTCAAGGGTAATAAATCACACCGTAAACCACAGTAATTGTCGTGTGTGTGTGTGCACACAGATGTGAGGGGTTAAGATTTGTGAATCTCTGCTGCGGGCCACTCATCTGTGTGTATGACCGTGCATGTGAACATGTGTTATTTCTCCTCCACACTTTTTTTTTTTCTTCTTGAAGGCAAGTTGTTTTTCCTGCGTGGCGCAAAACTGCGGAGGCAAAACACTCTTGTTTAGAGGGGATGGGGAATTCTCCTTTTGTTTTGGAGTTCTGTGTTTGACCTGTTGCTTGGGGCAACCGTAAACAAGGTTGCCATGGCAACGGCTGGAGAGGAAGCAAAAACATATCATGTGATTGAAGCCTACACTGCTGTGTAACAAGATCCAGCGGCAAGTGCACGTCCTGCCAGATAGAGAAAGAAGAGAATCTCTGGGCACGGCGTGAATCATACACTCTTACTCAATTGACGCTGAACGTAGAGATATACTGAACTGTTTGAGATCAGAAAAAAAGAGTTTGACCTCTGTTTCATGTGAAGTCAGGCTGAACGTTTCCTCCTGTGAGTGTCCGCAACAACTTCTACAGCGCTGGTTTTCATATCTTACTTTGATATATGTGTGTTGGGGTTTAGAGTTTATCTGTTAACTCTTTTTAGAACCTGGTTACTGCTTTTTCTGACGGAGCACTCAAGCTGTAGTTTATCATTTTAGATCACCAGCTAGCCACTGCTTCCTTTGCACTCAGTGTTCACTTGTGTGCAGTATACTCTACTTTCTAAGAGCCTCATACATATGAACAGGAAAGAGGAAATCACACGGGTTAGTTCGGGTCAGCGCCTCGTCACTAAAAGGAGCCAAATGCATGCATAAATCTATGAGACTAATCTGCCTGATAAAGGAAACCAAGATGAAAAAAATAAGTGAGTGAAATCAACTAAAAAAAAACCTCCAGATGAAGCCTAAACGTGGCCTTTAGGATCCTCCTGATGATTAATGTGCAGGGAGTTGTGTTTGAGCTGGCTCATTGTCTAACCAGGAGGGCCTGGAGTGAGCGAGAGGCTGCTTGCCTGCCTGTAGAAACTTTGTTGTGTGTCTGGTTGCCATGGTTCAGCTCTGTATGTTTTGTCACCCCCCTTCCTCCTTCTCTTCTCCCTCCCCCTCATTCTTTTACCCCCTCCCTCCCTCCCTCGCTGCTCTCCTGCAGGCTACTTTGGATGTGGTGATGAACCTCCAGTTCCACTATATTGAGAAACTCTGGCAGACTTTTTGGTATTCAACACCGCCATCTAGTGACGGAAATACCACCATTCCCAACAGGTCAGATCACACATACAGGAAGAGTTTCACTGCTGAAAAGAGAACTATTACTTAATTTTTTTAATGTCTGAGCTAAATCCAGTCCTCTGTTTTAACAATATGCCAAGTCCAAAACTTGAACGTTTTTATTGAGTTTCATTTTTTCCTCCCGTCTGTGTGTAGTGATGATGACCTGGAGGGTGTGATCCCCAGAGAGAAGCTGGTGGCTCTGTGTAAATATGAACCAGTCAGACTATGGATGAGGAGCTGTGACCACATCCTGTACCAGGCTCTGGTAGAGATCCTCATCCCTGATGTGCTGCGTCCTGTTCCCAGTCAGTACTACTGATAAATCTTATTCATTATGATCCTAATAAGATGACTGATCTTTAATAGGATACTCTGTTTTGAGACATTTGTGCATGTTGTCTGTGGTCCCAAAGCTCCTGAATACACTCACTTGAATAAATACACACTGATGAAGTAATACTAATCCAGCACAGTCTAAGTCCCAGTATCCCAGTATTCTTTATTCCACTCTTTGCACCCTCAATAATACACTGACACCACGCCCAACATTACAGTCAAAGGATTTTTTTCCTTTTTTTACAGACCTACTTGAATCTTTGTATTGCAGTTGGCTGCATTTTCACAACTCTAATTACAATACTTTATGCACAGTTAATTGTAGTCAAGTCTGTATCCAGCCTGTTCCCCCTACCTTTCTTTGTGCAGGCCAACAGTGACATGTTAACACATTAGCCAAGGCTTTTATTAAGTTATTAAGTTTCAGCACAAATAAAAAGCAACAAGGTGGCCTGAGCATCAAACAATATCTTATTTTTTACTTAAGCACATAAGTACTTTTACCGTCATGCAGTTAAAGGATTTTTGAGTGGTGCTGCAAACAGATATGTATCCACTCTTGGGCGTATTTTTATTTATGTCATAGTAACAACAGTCAAATATTCAGGTGTCAGCTGTGCCATTAAATTCCTGTTTAAACTGCAATGATTAGGTGTTTAATAAAACTTTCAAAGTAATAAGGAGTTTTGTTGGTTTGTAATCCAGGCTGTTCTGTTTCTTCAGGCACTCTCACTCAGGCCATCCGTAACTTTGCCAAGAGTCTGGAGGGCTGGCTGACTAACGCCATGACCAGTTTTCCTCAAGAGATTATTCGCACCAAGGTAATAAGGAAATCTCAGCGACAGATCATTAAATCTATCATATTTCTTCACACCTGTGATCCATCAGTGGCATGTGTTTCTCTGCACAGGCCCTGCCACGTCTCATGATTCAATCTATGTGTTAAAGATTGTTTATGTTTATGTAGATGCAAGATATGACATCATATTTACACCACGTTAATTTCTAACTTAAATGTGAGTAGATGTGCATATATGAAATGTTGCTCTATACAGTTACACAGGAAACTCGTCAGCTTTAACTTTTTGTACTTGTGATTTTTCTTTGTATACATATTAAACAAGCATTGTTGGAGGGAGCCTGAGATCTAAGATGTTTTGCTGTAATTGTTGTGCTCATGACAATAAATAAATAACCTAAGCACAGAGAGCCCTAGAAACCCAAACTAGTTACATTTAAGTCTGACATAATTTAGTCACAATAATAAAACATAAAAACCTCGAGTGACATAAACTCTCAGGATGACTCTTTGTCTCTGTCTCTGTGGTGTAGGTGGCGGTGGTCAGTGCGTTTGCCCAGACACTGAGACGTTACACTAGTCTGAACCACCTGGCCCAGGCGGCCCGCGCCGTCCTCCAGAACACCTCCCAGATCAACCAGATGCTCTCTGACCTCAACCGGGTGGACTTTGCAAACGTCCAGGTAAACACGTCTGACAGCTTCCCTGTTTACTCAGCGTCAAGGCGTCATGTCCAAATGTCAGATGGTGCAGGCTGTTGACTTGCGTCGACTCTCTCTTTCCTTTCCGTCTCTCTCTGTGTTTTGGTTTCTTGCTGAATACGTTTGGGTGTGTTTGTTGTGTCTAACAGGAGCAGGCATCATGGGTGTGTCAGTGTGACGAGAGTGTGGTTCAGCGTCTGGAGCAGGACTTTAAGGTCACCCTGCAACAGCAGAGCTCTCTGGACCAGTGGGCTACCTGGCTCGACAACGTGGTCTCTCAGGTCCTGAAGCCTCACCAGGGCAGCCCCAGTTTCCCCAAAGCTGCACGCCAGTTCCTGCTCAAATGGTCCTTCTACAGGTACGAAGGGGGAACAACTAGGCTGTTTACACTTTCTTTAAAATCACTGCAACAGCATTTTATAGATTATCTGTTCTTTCTCTCTCTCCTTCCTGTAGCTCCATGGTGATCAGAGACCTGACCCTGCGCAGTGCAGCCAGTTTTGGCTCTTTTCACCTGATTCGCCTGCTCTATGATGAGTACATGTTTTACCTGGTGGAACACCGTGTGGCGCAGGCCACTGGAGAAACTCCTATTGCTGTCATGGGAGAGGTAAGAAGGAAGATATTTATACATAAACTGCTCTGGTTGCTCAGAACACTCTGATGATGGTGATGAAAACAATGTTGAAGTTGTTGTTTTATTGACAAATACGCTCTCATCTCTTGAATCACAGTTCAGTGACCTGACCTCTATGATGCCATCACTCATGGAAAAAGGTAAGCCTTTATTATTTACAGTGCTAGTTTTGATGTTAGTCTTGGTACGTACTAGCTAACTGGCTCTGGGTTAAGAAAAAAAGCTAAAGGTCTGGTGATGTTCTCAAAAAACAAAACAAATCAAAATACAAAAACGAAGCTTGTGTTAGTTAATCTCTAAATACTGTCTCACTTCCCTACCCTACTGTTGCACACTTTAATTCCCAATAAATCTTTGTAACAACAATTGTCTGTGTAGCCAACAGCTAATAATCTGATATACAATGTGTACCATACAGCTCCGTTATGTCCAAAAGCTATAGAAAAAGCACAAAGTAAACTGTAGCTGAAAATAGTTTCTGGTATATACACTACTTTCTAGCTTGAGTAATATTTGATAAAAACTAAACTGCCCTGCTGTGTTATAAAATTACAGAGCCCACTTTTTAAATTGAACTAAATATTTGGGAACTGCTTTTAATCCTTTAATTGCCTTTAATTAGGTTTTCATGAGTAATTACATGTTTTTGATTTAGTTAAGTTAAAGAGGACTTTGTAAATAATTAACCGAAAAAAAGTCTGATGACTTTGTATTAATATTTCAGAAACATGCTCTATGAACAAACGGAGGGTAACACTGATAGTAGTGGTAATCATGGTTCAACAAAGCCAGACTTAAGCACAGTAACATTTGTTGACATTGGTATCCCTCACTTTGATCACTCCTACCTGAATGTGTGTAAGAAACACAGAAAAACAAGTCAATGATTGTTTGTAAAAATAAAAAAACACAAAAAGAGGATCGATCACCCAAAATCTTCTGTTCTTGTGGGAAAAACTTGGCCCACCACAATCTGATTGTACAAAAGTTCAACTGCAGATCACGTTTTTTTTTTATTTGTTTGTGACTAGTAGGTAGTTTTTTATTTATTCAAAACTCTTTGTTATGATCATATTTAAAATGTGTTAACACTCCTTTCCACAAAAAAACAAAACAAAAAATCATGCAGATTGAAGTCTGCTTTTACTGTCATTGGACATCTCTACTGTTTAATAGAGGCTCATTATAAAAAAAAAAACAGTGTCATTGTCAGTTGAGAAATAGCAGGACTTGTCTGTGCCCAAAGGCACTGTGGGTGGGACTATTAAATGGTTAAAGACTTCCATCTGCAGCAGGAATCAATGGGCTCGGGGCTGAGAGCCACAGACAGGGTGGGGAGGTCGGACAGTATTGATCTTAAGAAGCTTTATGTATAATCCTTATTCTGACCTTTTATATTGTGCTGATAGATTAGTGTTGCAGCTTTAAACCCAGCTGTATTTGTCCTCATGCTTCTGATATCCCACACTGGTTAGCAGTGTGACCAGTTAAATGTCAGCTCTCATCATAATACTAAACTATTTAGACTCTAACTGTTCCCTCTCTCTCTCTGCCTCTAGATGCATCCTTCTCTGATGAGATGAGTGACCTGGGCAGCGATGCTGATGCGTCCAGAGGGCCTACTGAACCTGCAGTAAAGAGAGAGAGGATTGAAATGAGCCACCCTCTGCAGGAGATGTGAGTCTGGTCTGAATGGGGCCGGACTGAAAGCCACCACGACCAGCATCTTTCCCTAAAAAGGTGACACTAAAGTGGCTTCTGGGGCCCTTAGGGATGCAGCGGCTTTTCTGGGCCGAGCACACTGCGTCCTTCTGCAGTCAGTGTGTGCAATGTACATAGAGAAGAAAGTAGCAGTGTCAGTCCTCCCCTCACTAGCGTTTGTAAAGATGCTGATCTTTCCTGCAGGAAACTCACGTCTGTTTTTGTTTTTTTTACTCACAGGGGTGTAACACAGGTCTGATTTTCTTTCCGTTTTTGTTGCAACTGTGAATGACTTTGTGCAGTACCTTTTTATTGGATGTGTAACCTTGAGTGGTGGTATGTGGTGTTTGTGAGTCTTCTTCTCTTTTTTTTATTTTTTATCTTAACTAGCTGTGCCATAGTGTCATTTGAGTGCCTTAGATCGCTAACTTTAAAACCACCACTACAGATGTCAATCTGTCCCTCAGCTGTGCCTCTACCGCAGTATGAATGTATCGTCTCCAAACCTCAGACATTCAAAGCACCTTTAACATTGATTAGGTGTAGGTGTGTATACTCCTTGTTGCCTCTGCTGCAGCTCGCAGCAAACACACACAACAAAGAAAAGAAAAAAAACAACATGCAACCTACTGACCCAAAGGATCTTTCCCTCAGTCGTTCCCACCAGCTTAGCCACAGTCATGGCTCCGTAGGGCCTCATAGTCTCGCAGTAGTCAGGAAGGCAGGGAACTTAGTATGTTACCTTGGCTGTGTAAGATGTTGGTTTGTTTACCTCAATAGATTTCTATGCTGTTCGGCTCAGATGACATGAGGCAAGTATTAAAAAAAATGTAGCCACTGTTGCAGTCTGTGTCTCTCAGTCCCGTTATGTTTCATGTAAATATTTGTCCACAAATGGTTTCAATCCTGTGATAGCTCCTCCGTGTGCTGTGCGGATCCACAGAGTAAGTCCTAATGCAGTGACTCATATGTGCGGACCTGTGGTGGCTCACTCAGCTGCCACAGAGTTGGGAATAAATCAAAAGTAATCGACTTAATGGATATGGGTTATTAAAACCTAAACTGGAATCTGGTCTGTCTCATCGAGCCTCATTTCATGATTAAAAAAAGTGGTTATACATTTAATCTACGGAAGATTAATCAGTATATGTTAGAGCGTTGGACCTGTAAAACCAAAACTCTTAGACAGAAAGAGGATCTCGTTGGCGTCTGAGCCGGCACACGCTCCCCGACTTCAGATACTTTGACCTCATGCTGTTACTCAGATTAAAGTCTTATGTTCTGTTTGAATTAGATAGAAATATACAGTGCATTATTTGGGGAGTTTGTCCAGAATAAATTATATATATAAATATATATATAAATATATATCTTTGTATGATGTAGAAAGTGTGTGCTCTGTGGCCTTCAGTCTTTGCCTAATCTCTCTCCTCACACTGTACTTGGTTGGTCACGTTGTATCAGAAGAAAATGCTTTGATGTGTAATTGATTAGACTGGCGTGTGTGATAAATTTGTTTTCAATCTCAATTGTTCAATGTGTAAAATTCAATTATTACTGTGGCGTTACTGCGCCCGAGTACGCTATTAAACTGTCACAAGAGAAATTCCTATTTATATGAACTATTCTGATTTGATTGACATCAGCTTTGTGTTGAAAATTGGTTTGGTTGATTTATTTTTCCCCTCAGATGATTTTGTTGTAGCGATGAGAATCCTTGAGCTTGAGTTATTTAAGGCTTTTTTGTAACTTGTGCCTGTCACAGTAATTTGCCTTCAAGTGCTTTGGAGAAAAAATAAGTAATTTCTGTGTGTACTTTGTAATGTTTTGTAAGGCTGTTTTAGATTTTTGGCGGAGGATTATTTTTTATTGAACTAGATTTGGTTCTTCTTACAAGTATACTGAACCCTTATTTTTGTGCATTTTTAAACCTGTTCTTGACTACACTTTAACTATCCTAAGGACAGATGATGGTCTGTAATAAACTGCATAGTTCAGCTGTATTTTGTACTTGGTCACAATGTGTAATAAATTGGTGTACACCAAAGTGTTTGAGCACATTTATTTTTATCAAACATCAACATCACAAAACCTCTATTTGGAACAAACAGCAGATTTACAAACATTTCATTTTCTAAGGTTTGGTAGAAGATCTTTACTCACAAGTGACTCGTTTGATCTTTTGAGATGCTCCAGAGATTTATTCCATACAGTATTTACATAATTTAAAAATCCTAGTTTCCATGGCAACTCAGTTCCAGACTAACTTTATTTTCCTTTCCTCTATAATTTAAGAAAAGTTCTGACATCTACCTCAGTTTGCAGTCTCAGAGCACAATGAACAGAGGAGATTGAATAGAAAAAGAGTTATCTTCCTGGCTCCTGCTAAAGGCAGGACTGAGTGTACAACACACACACACACAACTTAAATTAGAGGAAAAGAAGAAGAAAAGGCTTGGTCCTAGAACAGCAGGACACTGTCAGAAGTAAGTGCACGTTGTCCTTCAAGGCTGAGATGTCAGTCCTCAGTTTTTATGTCTTACCAGGAATAATCTCTCCTCTTCTGTCTGACCATTGTCTTGAGAAAAAGTGCAAAGTTCTCTGAACCTGCAGCAATGCTCCTTTACTCGACTCACAAGGAGCAGCCGGCCATGTACTTCCCTGTAAAACAAAAAGGAAATGCGTGGACAAGATAAGCCTAATAAGTAGTGAAAAAAGTCGTGGTATATTATGTCATAAATGTTATTTACATAAGTCACAAGTCAAGTATAGTATGTTGTAAAAAGTCACAGTATAGTGTGTCATAAAAAAAGGTCATAGTGTAGTATGTCATAAAATGTCATAAGAAAGTCGTAGAAAAATCCATAGTATAGCATGTCATAAAAAAAGTCATAGTATAGTATGTCATAAAAAAAAGTCGTATTAAAAGTCACAGCATAGTATGTCATAAAAAAGTCATAGTATAGCATGTCATAAAAAAGTCAGTGTAATGTGTCATAAAAAAGTCATAGTATAGTATGTCATGAAAAAGTCATAATAAAGTCATAGTATAGTATGCCATAAAAAAGGCAAAAAGTCATAGTATAGTATGTCATAATAAAGTCATGGTATAGTATGCCATAAAAAAGGCAAAAAGTCATAGTATAGTATGTCATAATGAAGTCATAGTATAGTATGCCATAAAAAAGGCAAAAAGTCATCGTATAGTATGTCATCAAAAAGTCATATAAAAAGTCATAGTATAGTATGTCATAATAAAGTCACAGTATAGTATGTCATAAAAAAGTCAAAAAGTCATAGTATAGTATGTAATAATAAAGTCATAGTATAGTATGTCATAAATAAGTCAAAAAGTCATAGTATAGTATGCCATAAAAAGTCATATAAAAAGTCATAGTATAGTATGTCATAAAAAAGTCATGGTATAGTATGCCATAAAAAATTCAAAAAGTCATAGTATAGTATGTCATAATAAAGTCATAGTATAGTATGTCATAAAAAAGTCAAAAAGTCATTGTATAGTATGTAATAATAAAGTCATAGTATAGTATGCCATAAAAAGTCATAATAAAGTCATAGTATAGTATGTCATAAAAAGTCATATAAAAAGTCATAGTATAGTATGTCATAATAAAGTCAAAGTATAGTATGTCATAAAAAAAAGTCAAAAAGTCAGTATAGTATGTCATAAAAAAGTCATAGTATAGTATGTCATAAAAAAGTCAAAAAGTCAGTATAGTATGTCATAATAAAGTCATAGTATAGTATGTCATAAAAAAGTCAAAAAGTCATAGTATAGTATGTAATAATAAAGTCATAGTATAGTATGTCATAAAAAAGTCAAAAAGTCATAGTATAGTATGCCATAAAAAGTCATATAAAAGTCATAGTATAGTATGCCATAAAAAGCCATATAAAAGTCATAGTATAGTATGTCATAAAAAAGTCAAAAAGTCATAGTATAGTATGTAATAATAAAGTCATAGTATAGTATGTCATAAAAAAAGTCAAAAAGTCATAGTATAGTATGTCATAATAAAGTCATAGTATAGTATGTCATAAAAAAGTCAAAAAGTCATCATATAGTATGTCATAAAAAGTCATAAAAAGTCATAGTATAGTATGTCATAATAAAGTCATAGTATAGTATGTCATAAAAAAAGTCATAGTATAGTATGCCATAAAAAGTCATATAAAAAGTCATAGTATAGTATGTCATAAAAAAGTCATGGTATAGTATGCCATAAAAAATTCAAAAAGTCATAGTATAGTATGTCATAATAAAGTCATAGTATAGTATGCCATAAAAAGTCATATAAAAGTCATAGTATAGTATGTCATAATAAAGTCAAAAAGTCATAGTATAGTATGTCATAATAAAGTCATAGTATAGTATGTCATAAAAAAGTCAAAAAGTCATAGTATAGTATGTCATAAAAAGTCATAAAAAGTCATAGTATAGTATGTCATAATAAAGTCATAGTATAGTATGTCATAAAAAAGTCAAAAAGTCAGTATAGTATGTCATAATAAAGTCATATTATAGTATGTCATAAAAAAGTCAAAAAGTCATAGTATAGTATGCCATAAAAAGCCATATAAAAGTCATAGTATAGTATGTCATAAAAAAGTCAAAAAGTCATAGTATAGTATGTAATAATAAAGTCATAGTATAGTATGTCATAAAAAAAGTCAAAAAGTCATAGTATAGTACGTCATAATAAAGTCATAGTATAGTATGTCATAAAAAAGTCAAAAAGTCATCGTATAGTATGTCATAAAAAGTCATAGTATAGTATGTCATAATAAAGTCATAGTATAGTATGTCATAAAAAAAGTCATAGTATAGTATGCCATAAAAAGTCATATAAAAAGTCATAGTATAGTATGTCATAATAAAGTCATAGTATAGTATGTCATAAAAAATTCAAAAAGTCATAGTATAGTATGTAATAATAAAGTCATAGTATAGTATGTCATAAAAAAGTCAAAAAGTCATAGTATAGTATGCCATAAAAAGTCATATAAAAAGTCATAGTATAGTATGTCATAAAAAAGTCATGGTATAGTATGCCATAAAAAATTCAAAAAGTCATAGTATAGTATGTCATAATAAAGTCATAGTATAGTATGTCATAAAAAAGTCAAAAAGTCATTGTATAGTATGTAATAATAAAGTCATAGTATAGTATGCCATAAAAAGTCATAATAAAGTCATAGTATAGTATGTCATAAAAAAATCAAAAAGGCATAGTATAGTATGTCATAAAAAGTCACATAAAAAGTCATAGTATAGTATGTCATAATAAAGTCAAAGTATAGTATGTCATAAAAAAAAGTCAAAAAGTCAGTATAGTATGTCATAAAAAAGTCATAGTATAGTATGTCATAAAAAAGTCAAAAAGTCAGTATAGTATGTCATAATAAAGTCATAGTATAGTATGTCATAAAAAAGTCAAAAAGTCATAGTATAGTATGTCATAATAAAGTCATAGTATAGTATGTCATAAAAAAGTCAAAAAGTCATAGTATAGTATGCCATAAAAAGTCATATAAAAGTCATAGTATAGTATGCCATAAAAAGCCATATAAAAGTCATAGTATAGTATGTCATAAAAAAGTCAAAAAGTCATAGTATAGTATGTAATAATAAAGTCATAGTATAGTATGTCATAATAAAGTCATAGTATAGTATGTCATAAAAAAGTCAAAAAGTCATCGTATAGTAGGTCATAAAAAGTCATAAAAAGTCATAGTATAGTATGTCATAATAAAGTCATAGTATAGTATGTCATTAAAAAAAAGTCATAGTATAGTATGTCATAAGAAGTCATATAAAAAGCCATAGTATAGTATGCCATAAACAAGTCAAAAAGTCATAGTATAGTATGTCATAAAAAAGTCAAAAAGTCATTTAAAAAGTCATAGTATAGTATGTCATAAAAAAGTCAAAAAGTCATAGTATAGTATGTCATAAAAAGTCATATAAAAAGTCATAGTATAGTATGTCATAATAAAGTCAAAGTATAGTATGTCATAAAAAAGTCAAAAAGTCATAGTATAGTATGTCATAAAAAAGTCAAAAAGTCATTTAAAAAGTCATAGTATAGTATGTAATAATAAAGTCATAGTATAGTATGTCATAAAAAAGTCAAAAAGTCATAGTATAGTATGTCATAAAAAGTCATATAAAAAGTCATAGTATAGTATGTCATAATAAAGTCATAGTATAGTATGTCATAAAAAAGTCAAAAAGTCATAGTATAGTATGTAATAATAAAGTCATAGTATAGTATGTCATAAAAAAGTCAAAAAGTCATAGTATAGTATGTCATAAAAAAGTCAAAAAGTCATAGTATAGTATGTCATAAAAAAGTCAAAAAGTCATAGTATAGTATGTAATAATAAAGTCATAGTATAGTATGTCATAAAAAAGTCAAAAAGTCATAGTATAGTATGTCATAATAAAGTCATAGTATAGTATGTCATAAAAAAGTCAAAAAGTCATAGTATAGTATGTAATAATAAAGTCATAGTATAGTATGTCATAAAAAAGTCAAAAAGTCATAGTATAGTATGTCATAAAAAGTCATAGTATAGTATGTCATAAAAAAGTCAAAAAGTCATAGTATAATATGTAATAATAAAGTCATATAAAAAGTCATAGTATAGTATGTCATAATAAAGTCATAGTATAGTATGTCATAAAAAAGTCATAGTATAGAATGTAATAATAAAGTCATAGTATAGTATGTCATAAAAAGTCAAAAAGTCATAGTATAGTATGTCATAAAAAGTCATATAAAAAGTCATAGTACAGTATGCCATAAACAAGTCAAAAAGTCATTTAAAAAGTCATAGTATAGTATGTCATAAAAAAGTCAAAAAGTCATAGTATAGTATGTAATAATAAAGTCATAGTATAGTATGTCATAAAAAAGTCAAAAAGTCATAGTATAGTATGTCATAAAAAGTCATATAAAAAGTCATAGTATAGTATGTAATAATAAAGTCATAGTATAGTATGTCATAAAAAAGTCAAAAAGTCATAGTATAGTATGTCATAAAAAGTCATATAAAAAGTCATAGTATAGTATGTCATAATAAAGTCATAGTATAGTATGTCATAAAAAAGTCAAAAAGTCATAGTATAGTATGTCATAAAAAGTCACATAAAAAGTCATAGTATAGTATGTCATAATAAAGTCATAGTATAGTATGTCATAAAAAAGTCAAAAAGTCATAGTATAGTATGTCATAAAAAGTCATATAAAAAGTCATAGTATAGTATGACACAAAAAAGTCAAAAAGTCATAGTATAGTATGTCATAAAAAAGTCAAAAAGTCATAGTATAGTATGTCATAAAAAAGTCACAAAGTCATAGTATAGTATGTCATAAAAAGTCATATAAAAAATCATAGTATAGTATGTCATAATAAAGTCAAAAAGTCATATAAAAAGTCATAGTATAGCATGTCATAAAAAAGTCATAGTATAGTATGTCATAAAAGTCATTAAAAGTCATAGTATAGTATGCCATAAACAAGTCAAAAAGTCATAGTATAGTATGTCATAAAAAAGTCAAAAAGTCATATAAAAAGTCATAGTATAGTATGTCATAAAAAAGTCAAAAAGTCATAGTATAGTATGTAATAATAAAGTCATAGTATAGTATGTCATAAAAAAGTCAAAAAGTCATAGTATAGTATGTCATAAAAAGTCATATAAAAAGTCATAGTATAGTATGTCATAATAAAGTCATAGTATAGTATGTCATAAAAAAGTCATGGAATAGTATGCCATAAAAAAGTCAAAAAGTCATAGTATAGTATGTAATAATAAAGTCATAGTATAGTATGCCATAAAAAAGTCAAAAAGTCATAGTATAGTATGTCATAATAACGTCATAGTATAGTATGTCATAAAAAAAGTCAAAAAGTCATAGTATAGTATGTCATTAAAAAGTCAAAAAGTCATATAAAAAGTCATAGTATAGTATGTCATAATAAAGTCATAGTATAGTATGTCATAAAAAAGTCAAAAAGTCATAGTATAGTATGTAATAAAGTCATAGTATAGTATGTCATAAAAAAGTCAAAAAGTCATAGTATAGTATGTCATAAAAAGTCATATAAAAGTCATAGTATAGTATGCCATAAAAAGTCATATAAAAGTCATAGTATAGTGTGTCATAATAAAGTCATAGTATAGTATGTCATAAAAAAGTCATAGTATAGTATGTAATAATAAAGTCATCGTATAGTATGTCATAAAAAAGTCAAAAAGTCATAGTATAGTATGTCATAAAAAGTCATATAAAAAGTCATAGTATAGTATGTCATAATGAAGTCATAGTATAGTATGTCATAAAAAAGTAAAAAAGTCATAGTATAGTATGTCATAAAAAGTCATATAAAAAGTCATAGTATAGTATGTCATAAAAAAGTCAAAAAGTCATAGTATAGTATGTCATAAAAAGTCATATAAAAAGTCATAGTATAGTATGTCATAAAAAGTCATATAAAACTCATAGTATAGTATGTCATAATAAAGTCATAGTATAGTATGTCATAAAAAAGTCAAAAAGTCATAGTATAGTATGTCATAAAAAGTCATATAAAAAGTCATAGTATAGTATGTCATAATAAAGTCATAGTATAGTATGTCATAAAAAAGTCAAAAAGTCATAGTATAGTATGTCATAAAAAGTCATATAAAAAGTCATAGTATAGTATGACATAAAAAAGTCAAAAAGTCGTAGTATAGTATGTCATAAAAAGTCATATAAAAAGTCATAGTATAGTATGTCATAAAAAAGTCAAAAAGTCATAGTATAGTATGTCATAAAAAGTCATATAAAAAGTCATAGTATAGTATGTCATAATAAAGTCATAGTATAGTATGTCATAAAAAAGTCAAAAAGTCATAGTATAGTATGTCGTAAAAAGTCATATAAAACTCATAGTATAGTATGTCATAATAAAGTCATATTATAGTATGTCATAAAAAAGTCAAAAAGTCATAGTATAGTATGTCATAATAAAGTCATATTATAGTATGTCATAAAAAAGTCAAAAAGTCATAGTATAGTATGTCATAATAAAGTCATAGTATAGTATGTCTTAAACAGTCAAAAAGTCATAGTATAGTATGCCATATAAAGTCATATAAAAAGTCATAGTATAGTATGTCATAAAAAAGTCATGGTATAGTATGCCATAAAAAAGTCAAAAAGTCATAGTACAGTATGTCATAATAAAGTCATAGTATAGTATGTCATAAAAAAGTTAAAAAGTCATAGTATAGTATGTCATAAAAAAGTCAAAAAGTCATAGTATAGTATGTCATAAAAAGTCATATAAAAAGCCATAGTATAGTATGCCATAAACAAGTCAAAAAGTCATAGTATAGTATGTCATAAAAAAGTCAAAAAGTCATTTAAAAAGTCATAGTATAGTATGTCATAAAAAAGTCAAAAAGTCATAGTATAGTATGTAATAATAAAGTCATAGTATAGTATGTCATAAAAAAGTCAAAAAGTCATAGTATAGTATGTCATAAAAAGTCATATAAAAAGTCATAGTATAGTATGTCATAATAAAGTCATAGTATAGTATGTCATAAAAAAGTCAAAAAGTCATAGTATAGTATGTCATAAAAAAGTCAAAAAGTCATAGTATAGTATGTAATAATAAAGTCATAGTATAGTATGCCATAAAAAAGTCAAAAAGTCATAGTATAGTATGTCATAATAAAGTCATAGTATAGTATGTCATAAAAAAGTCAAAAAGTCATAGTATAGTATGTCATAAAAAGTCATAGTATAGTATGTCATAAAAAAGTCAAAAAGTCATAGTATAGTATGTCATAAAAAGTAATATAAAAAGTCATAGTATAGTATGTCATAATAAAGTCATAGTATAGTATGTCATAAAAAAGTCAAAAAGTCATAGTATAGTATGTCATAAAAAGTCACATAAAAAGTCATAGTATAGTATGTCATAATAAAGTCATAGTATAGTATGTCATAAAAAAGTCAAAAAGTCATAGTATAGTATGTCATAAAAAGTCATATAAAAAGTCATAGTATAGTATGTCATAATAAAGTCATAGTATAGTATGTCATAAAAAAGTCAAAAAGTCATAGTATAGTATGTCATAAAAAGTCATATAAAAAGTCATAGTATAGTATGACACAAAAAAGTCAAAAAGTCATAGTATAGTATGTCATAAAAAAGTCAAAAAGTCATAGTATAGTATGTCATAAAAAAGTCACAAAGTC
The DNA here is from genome assembly GCA_019142605.1 of Cephalopholis sonnerati. Taxonomy (NCBI): domain Eukaryota; kingdom Metazoa; phylum Chordata; class Actinopteri; order Perciformes; family Serranidae; genus Cephalopholis; species Cephalopholis sonnerati. The sequence goes on from JAGQAX010000006.1 coordinate 27,929,514, forward strand.
ATAGTATAGTATGTCATAAAAAGTCATATAAAAAATCATAGTATAGTATGTCATAATAAAGTCAAAAAGTCATATAAAAAGTCATAGTATAGCATGTCATAAAAAAGTCATAGTATAGTATGTCATAAAAGTCATTAAAAGTCATAGTATAGTATGCCATAAACAAGTCAAAAAGTCATAGTATAGTATGTCATAAAAAAGTCAAAAAGTCATAAAAAGTCATAGTATAGCATGTCATAAAAAAGTCATAGTATAGTATGTCATAAAAGTCATTAAAAGTCATAGTATAGCATGACATAAAAAAGTCATAGTATAGTATGTCATAAAAAAGTCAAAAAGTCATAGTATAGCATGTCATAAAAAAGTCATAGTATAGTATGTCATAAAAAAGTCAAAAAGTCATAGTATAGTATGTCATAAAAAAGACAAAAAGTCGTACTATAGTTTGTCATAAAAAAGTCATAGTATAGTATATCATAAAAAAGTCAAAAAGTCATACTATAGTTTGTCATAAAAAAGTCAAAAAAAGGTCTTTGTATAGTATGTCATAAAAGGTCATAAAATGGTTATAGTATAGTATGACATAAAAAGTCATATTATAGTATGTCATAAAAAAGTCATAGTATAGTATGTCATAAAAAAGTCAAAAAGTCATATAAAAAGTCATAGTATAGTATGTCATAATAAAGTCATAGTATAGTATGTCATAAAAAAGTCAAAAAGTCATAGTATAGTATATAATAATAAAGTCATAGTATAGTATGTCATAAAAAAGTCAAAAAGTCATAGTATAGTATGTCATAAAAAAGTCATAGTATAGTATGTCATAAAAGTCATTAAAAGCCATAGTATAGTATGTCATAAAAAAGTCAAAAAGTCATAGTATAGTATGTCATAAAAAGTCATATAAAAAGTCATAGTATAGTATGCCATAAACAAGTCAAAAAGTCATAGTATAGTATGTCATAAAAAAGTCAAAAAGTCATATAAAAAGTCATAGTATAGCATGTCATAAAAAAGTCATAGTATAGTATGTCATAAAAGTCATTAAAAGTCATAGTATAGTATGTCATTAAAAAGTCATAGTATAGTATATCATAAAAAAGTCAAAAAGTCATACTATAGTTTGTCATAAAAAAGTCCAAAAATCATAGTGTACTATGTTATAAAAAAGTCAAAAAAAGGTCTTTGTATAGTATGTCATAAAAGGTCATAAAATGGTCATAGTATAGTATGTAATAAAAAGTCATTAAAAAAGTCATAGTATAGTATGTCATAAAAAAGTCAGTATAGTATGTCATAAAAAAGTCATTAAAAGTCATAGTATAGTTTGTCATAAAAAAGTCATAGTATAGTATATCATAAAAAAGTCAAAAAGTCATACTATAGTTTGTCATAAAAAAGTCCAAAAAATCATAGTGTACTATGTCATAAAAAAGTCAAAAAAAGGTCTTTGTATAGTATGTCATAAAAGGTCATAAAATGGTTATAGTATAGTATGACATAAAAAGTCATATTATAGTATGTCATAAAAAAGTCACAGTATAGTATGACATAAAAAAGTCATAAACGTCATAGTATAGTATGTCATAAAAAAAGTCATAGTATATTATGTCATAAAAAGGTCATTAAAAGTCATAGTATAGTATGTAATAAAAAGTCATAAAAAAAGTGATAGTATAGTATGTCATAAAAAGTCATTAAAAGTCATAGTATAGTATGTCATAAAAAAGTCAGTATAGTATGTCATAAAAAAGCCATTAAAAGTCATAGTATAGTTTGTCATAAAAAAAGTCAAAAAGTCATAGTGTACTATGTCATAAAAAAAAGCCAAAAAAAAGGTCATAGTATAGTATGTCATAAAAGGTCATAAAATGGTTATAGTATAGTATGACATAAAAAGTCATAATATAGTATGTCATAAAAAAGTCACAGTATAGTATGTCATAAAAAGTCATAAAGGTCATAAAAAAGTCATAGTATAGTATATCCCTAAAAAAAGCGGCTAGTAGCCTAGTATGTCATAAAAATGTCAAAAAAGTCATATAAAAAGTCATAGTATAGCATGTCATACAAAGTCATAGTGTAGTGTCATAAAAAGTCACAGTATAGTGTGTCAAAAAAAGCCGTATAAAAAGTCATAGTATATAGTATGTCATATAAAGTCGAAAAAGTCATCATATAGTTTGTCAGAAAAAGTCATAAAAATGTCATAGTATTGTATGTCAAAAATCATTTTAAAAAGTCATGGTATAGCATGCTGTAATGAAAATGTAATCGTAAAGTACGTAATAAAGTTATGAAAAATGTCTTCGAATAGCATGGCAAAAAAAAGTCATTAAAAACATTTTATGTTATGAAAAGTCATAGTACAGTTTGTTACAAAAAAGTTATAAAAAAAAAAACTTAATAGTATAGTATGTCATTATAGTATGTCATAAAAAGTTACTTGTTGCTACACTTTTTAAGAGCCTGCAGACACCCTGCCTAAATTCAAAAAGATAATCAACGTAAAATGATAATAAACAGAAAAAAGTAGCAATTAACTTTCCGTCAATTTACTGATGAAGAACTACTATACTATGATAACACTAACTACTGTCTGTACATTCCTCAGTGATTTTGCTGCCTTCATGAGGACCAGACTTCTACAATCATTTACCAAAAGTTTTATTGTTAACCCCCTTTAAGTTGATAACATGAGGTACATTCCTCCATCTCAGGGGGATTAATACACACATGCACTGTAAGAAAAAAATAATCTGTCTAAGTCTAAGTGTCTGCTCAGTGTCACCTGTGGCGAATCTCTTCTTGACCAGCGACATGCGGTACCGGCTGCCCACCAGCTCCACGTCCATGCCCGACAGCGAGGCCCCGGAGCCCACAAACTGAACAGCCAGGCTGGGTGGAGGGCCTCGGGGGACCTCCAGGCACTGCCAGCTGGCACAGAGAGTCCCTGAGCCTGGGACACCACCAACAGGCAGAGAGACACAGAGACATGAGAAACATGACTTCACAGCAATAATAAAATACAGTGGGTGACGCTGTTAAATTGTTAGCGCTTTGAGTTTTTACGTATGAGTGTAATGATTGTGAAGATGCAGGTTCTTCATGCACTTCGCAACATGATCAGAGTGCTTTTGTAGTATTTACAATTCTCTGATTCTGTTTGCCTCAGTGTGATCCTGACATGTTTTAATAAACCACGTGAAACACTTGTAACTTTGTTTTGGAAAGTGCTTTACAAATAAAGTTGTGCACTATTACTACTTTTATTGTTGAGACTATAATGAAGGGTCCCTGAGCCCTTGAGTACTGTGGCGCTAAAAAAGATGTTATTTTAGACAGCTTGATTACAAATGAGAGTTAGACAGCAGTTTCAACATCATTAGCCTCACACTGAAATACAACCACGATTCTGCTGTTATCAAGACATAAAAAAACCTCCCCTTTTCAACCACATTTAGGCACGGCTCAATCTATAAGTCTTATCATCTTTTGACCTCTGCATGGAAATGTCACAAACACTCCACGTTCATAGATTTATTACGTATGATAAAGACGTGCAGCATAAAAAGAAATATGAGTAGAAATGCTGAGAAGATGTAGGACATCGTGCAGCTTCTTTTCAGTCATTGTCAAGCTGAGAAATGTCTTGCCCAACCTGGCTGCTTCGGTTTACAAGATGTCCAGTAAAATGAATTAATTATTGACCCAACACTGCCACACATTATTCATGTAGAGCAGCACTTTAACATGTTAGTGATAAAAGAAACAGATTTTTCAGAGGGGGCAGGGAGGAGTTATGGTGACCTTTCAGTGCTTTGTCATTGGCTTATAAACCAGAGAAGTCTTCTAACTATAAACATTTTAACATCCAATCCATCACTGGCGGCTGTGAATAGTATTTTTTTTTCCTGCAGATTCACATCGAGGTAATAATATATCATTACAAGAAAAAAAGAGTAAAATAAAAAGAAGCAATGTGGGTGTCTGATACAAAGAGGCATGCAGGTGAAGGAAACCTCGAGCTCGAGTTTGATTTAATTTTAGACTTTCCCATCTTAAATTAGAGCCTTGAAAGATTCTTTTATACGCCGTCTCTTATCTGTGCGCCATTAACGTCCTGAAATATGAGCAACAATCAATTTGACACAAATAAAAGAGGAACATTTCATGCTTGTCTTTGTGTCGCTGGATGAGAGCAGCTGCCACGTTCAAATGCTAATGCTGCTGTTAAAAGGTAATGATACGCCTTCAGACTTTAGCTTTTTAAAAAGAGAAGGATGTGGAGTGCAGAGATCTTAATTACTCATTTCTACATTTGTCTGACACAATGTGGAGATGTAAGCCTGACAAGGAGGAAATGAAGTAGAAAGTTCTGGCACTATTTTTAATAGGGAGGCAAACAGAAGAATCAGATGTCTGCTTATGATAGACACAAAACAGGCTGTCAACGTGTGAGTATGTGCATCTCTCTGACTAACTTTCCCTCTTCTTCCCCTTAAACTTTTCTTGTTCAATGAGGAGTAAAGAAATAAAAGCAAAGAGGTAAAACGAGAGCAGCAGAGCTCTGACCTTTGCTGTGATTGGTCGGGGAGAGGTTGGGGAGTTTCCACAGCAGCCGTCTTTCCTCAGCGTTCCTGCAGAGGACAAATTAATAGTCAGTGCAGCCTAACCTGCTTCTTCAGGCCTTTGCACACCAAGTCTGTAGGTTTTATTTTTTAATCCATCATCCGATTAAAATCTTGTGCACAGAAACCTTGCACACTGAGTCTGATGTGTTTATTGTTCTATCCAGACACATTTGCGCCTCTGCGTCTTTACACCAGAGTTCCTCCCTGACTGTCATCACGCTCTGCCTGCATCTTACATTTAGCACCGCGGCTACATAAAGGGGCTGAGCTGTCCTCCCTCTCTGTCTGTATGCGGTCTTAATCCTCAATGACATCCTCCTCCTCATCATCATCATCCACCTGAATGTTACTATCTGACCTGTTGAGAGTAGGCGTTATCTGAGCTGTGAAGTGATACTGTGCACTCTGTTCCTCTCTCTTGCTGGGGATGAATATGTCCCGCAGGTCACGCCACATTTTCTTCACTGCTTCTGGGTCAGACACCTCTCTAAAGGCTTTTGAGGGCTGAGAAAAAACGCAGAATATCACACCTCCTTTGAAAACTTAAATGACAAATGATGATGTGACTGACACAACATGAGGTCATAATTATTTTCAATGTGCCACAATTTCAGACCAAAAATACAGACTTGGTGTGAACAGGCCTTTAGTCTCCTTTCTTCTGTTCTGCATTACGGTCATCCTCAGACCTTTTAAATGGCATGTTACCGTTAATAATCAAGTGGATACTCAAAACATTTCTGTGATTTTTAGAGCAGCAACCAACAATAATGTTAAAAAGTGCCCATCAGAGCAGTAAATAAAACAAAAACAATGGCAAATGCTCATATTTGAGATGCTGGAAACAACAAATGTTGGGTGTTTTTTTAGCAGCTGTAGGGATAAATATGGGTCACTTTAATCCAGACTAAAAACAGCTACTGACTGGATGGCCATGACATTTTGTACAGATATTCATGTTCCTCAGAGGATGAACCATACTGACTTTGGTAACCCCTGAGTGAGACAGCTCAACAACTATTGGATGGACTGCCATGAAATTTGGTAAAATCATTAATGTCCCTCATCAGGATTAATTTGTAATCACTCTTGATCCTCTAACTTATCCTCCAGCGCCATCATGAGGTCATTTTAATTTGACCAATACTTCGGTTTCTGACCAATCACCTGCAAAACTAACAACATTCACATCAGCCTCAGCCGTACTCTCTGTGAGGACCAGTACCCATAATACCATACCATTTAGTAAACCAGAAAAAGATTTAGTATGTCCCAATATGTTAAATGCAGTATGCCAATAATTCCAGAATGTTCTTCTGCATCTGGTCGCCAGCAAGCCAGCATGCTTTTCTGGCTATTTTGAACCACAATCCTCTGTGCAGCGGAGGATACATCACGTCGACTGAACTGCAAACAGATAACAGCTTGACAGCTTGTTGACAGCTGTCAGAAGCCACAATGACAGCTGCCAGTGCATTCAAGTGACTGATGACCAGTCGAATGCTATTAATAGGAATACTGATTGTTTAAATGAATGAAATAATCATAAACATAACTATGAAAATAACAATGACAGACAAATGCATCTGTAATTTTACTGTTGTGAATATATTAGAATCTTTGATGCATGACATCAGAACTTAAAAGTTAAAACCACAAAGTATCACCAGCAGAGCTCTCCAGGTTGACCTCCATCTCCAGCGAGCTTGGCAGATGTTAAGTGACTTATGTCTGAGGTAACACATATATGAGTAAAAGGTCAAAGTTAAGGGCGCAGTGTTATGACAATGCAGTGTGTCCTGACTGGGAGCATACTGCATGCAGCTGCATTAACTACTGTAAGTAAAAAGAAAAGGTATGCCTTCGTGTTTTGTGCTAATTAGCAGATGTTAGCATGCTAACGTGCTCAACTAAGATGGTAAACATGGTAAACACTATACTTGCTACACATTAGCATATAGTTGCTGTGAGCATGTTGGCATTTAGCTCAGGGCCGCTATCATAGTAGCTGTAGACACTTAGTCTGGTCAGAATCAGGATTGTTGCTTGATAAATATGCTGTTCACTTTGTTAACTTTCTGTCGCGTGTCTAATGGATTAATTGACTGATATTTCAGCACTGGTTATTTAACTCTGACTAGATTCTTTTAAGGTAAAACACTGAAGGTAAAACAATTAGTTAACTAATCGATGAACAATCAATAGGAAATCAACGGCAACAATTTAAATGACCACTTAAAAGTCAATTTTTTTTAGCAAAAATGTCAAAGTTTCACTGATTCCACGTTTCTTTCTGCTTCCTACTGTGAACATTTGTTAATTTTCAAACTCGTCTTTGACCGTAAACTGAATATCTGGATTTTGGACTATTGGTCCGACAAAATAAGACATCTGAAGGTATCACATTGATGGGCTTTTTCCAACACTTTGACATTTTCTAGATGAAGCAGCTAATGACCAACAGATGAATCCATAATGAAAATAATCATTAGCTGCAGCCTTTATATGGGTACTATTAAAATACAATCTACTGTGATAACAGCTATGTGGTTTCATAGCTCACACATTATGATTACATGGTCCATTTATAATTCTATTTGTGCATTACAAATAATCTTGTTGATTATATGAATCTAGTAAATAACAGGGCAGACTCCTGCTAAACTGGTTACAAGCAACTGACAGTTGACAGTCAACAGAAGCTGCTTATTATCCGTCCATTATCACATCATCACTCACCAGGAGGCGGGCGGCTGGCACTGCAGGTCTGTGGCAGTGTGGTCTAATGGCAGCAGCACCTGGACAGCGGCGAGCTGGGTGGAGGGCGCAGGTGGCGGGACAGCAGTGGTAATCCAGGGACACCCGGGTCACAGTGCCGCTGCGCTGACACTCTGCGGACAGCAGAAGGGGAGCTCTACCCGGGTCCTGAGACGACACCTGAGGAAAAAATGAGCTGATGTTAAATAAAGAAATCTTAAGGTTACATAGAGCTGGCTAACGTCAGCTTAAGGGATGGGTTTTTATAAAATCTGGTAACACTTTATTTGTGGACCCCAGTTCTTAAATCATTTTCTGTGAATTGGCCCCCACAAATTCTGGAAAATACAATGGTATGTGTTCTTTAAAGATGTAAGCAGCTATGATGATTGGTACTGAATACAGGTAAAATAGAGATAATGTTTAGTTAATACACTAATTAACCGTAACATTAAGTCCTGCAGTCAGAGCACAGCAAAAATGTTACATATGTCTACAAAGATAGATGAAAGATTGAGGTTTAATATGAATTCAACCATAAAGAATACAGTTTGTAATCTCATAATCTCAAACAAATACTGATGAGGATTTACGTTAATAGCCTAAATAGCCTATTTCCTTCGAGTAAACTTCTTCTCAAATCATTAGGACATCATTCAGGAATTAAGGAGCTGTAAAATAAAGCATTGGTATTGAAGGTTTATTTATTTTAATTAAGTTTTATCAACAACCATCTAAGATGTGGTACTGATAAGGAGACTCTGTATTTAATTGCCCAAAGAAGCAGAGGGTATCAGTAATGGAGAACACTCAGTTTAAATCCTGACCTGATACTTGAGCAGGCCGACGTTGTAGTACGAGGCCTGAGGGTTGAGTTCAGCCTCTCTCTGCAGGTAGAGCTGCAGAGCCTGCATGTTGAACCAAAAGTCTCTGGTGTCTGGGTCGCTCTGAGACGGATCACTATAGAGATACAGAGACAGGACAGTGAGGATCACATTATAGTCAACAAACACAACACGCAGAGGGCAGCTGACCTGTAGAGCAGCTTTTGATTTGGCAGGAAGTGATCGATCCTTGAGATGTTGACGAGCCTGAAGCTGAGCACGGGAACGTTGGGGTTGGCTGTGAAGATCCGAGTGATGCCGGCAGGGAAGGACATCGTCAGGTCGCCCGTGATCTTCACCAGACAGCTGGAGAACGAAGGAAACACACAGAGTTTAACTTAACAAGCGCACAACAAACCGACGTCATTAAATGGGAACATTCAATTCAAATTAATGTTACACATCCCTGTCAACATAAGTGCTCCTCAACTGACGAAGACCATTGTTTAATGCCTTACAAGGCACTGGAGGAGGCTTTTCAAAGTCTGAGATAATAACCCTAATGATGCCATCAGTATATTTTCAAATTAGGATTCAGACTTCAAATTTTTAACAGAAAGCCAGGGCAACATACTGCCGGGCACGGAGTTTCAAAGACATGGGTGACATGGGTGACAGACAGGGGAAGATGCAATCAACTGCACTTTGAAAATTACGTTGGGATATTTCAGCCTCTGCTGCTTTGATTCTGACCCTTTTTTCCTACGTCTGCCTTTCACAAGTCCCCCATCTTTATGGTAATGCAATACTCAATGCAATCACTGAAGTACACCTTTAAAAAAGCACTTCACTGATTTGGCATCGCACTCCTTTAACACTGTCAGACTCAAGATGGACAGTTCAAAAAAGGATAAAATTTGATGCAGCAGAACCAGAGATATCTTTTCTTATTCTACTAACTCTTCTTCCTTGTCAAAACCTGCTGTCTACATTACCCACAATGCAACTCCACCGCAGACAGTTCAGTTGGAGATTCAGGTGAGGTATGCTAGTAGCCGCTAATGTAGCCTCAACCTACTAGCCTTAAACAGAGATGACAGGCGGCTAACAGAAGTCTGGTTACCTTATTTCTCTCTAACTTTACACTCCAGCTTTTTTTCATTCCTCTCAAAATTTTACGCTGACTCAAGAGACATCACTTGAGGCAATTTATCTTCACTCAGCTCTCTCTGTCGCCACAAAAGGCTTTATACAACTTTATGCAACAGACTGTGATGTGTAAAAGCAGAGTGGTTCCCCTTTCAGATTAAGGTTTTTTGTGATCTTTTTTAAAAAAGCTATTATCATACTGACCGGTTGTGTTGTCCACCTTTGAAGTAGGCGTTAATATATTCTGTTATGGCTGCTGCCACTGGCCAGGCCTCCTGTGTGCTGAGGGAAATGGGACTGGGGCCTCGTGACAGGTGCACTGCAGAGAACAGAGGTGATAATACCGAGTCATGCTGACAATACATGGCGAGTTCTACATCATTCAAGTCATGTTTAAAAGAGCAGCATTCGGGAAATACTTTTCTTGCTGAGAGCCAGATGAGAAGATCAATACCATTCCGGGTGATTGTTTCCCCTGCTTCTTGTCGTTATGCTAAGCTAACTGTCTGCCCTTCATATTTGGCATACAGACACAAGAGTGGTATACATTTTTTCATCTAACTCTCTTCAGGCAAGTGAATAACTGTATTTTCCAAACTCTCAAATGATTCATTTAGGCACACCTGTCTCTTTTGGTGAGCTACTTTCAAACAACCATCCTGTAGTGTAACTTTATTCACATTTCGAAGCTTACACTGTCTTTGTTGGTGTTCCTGGTGCTGATAGGGCAGCGGTGAGGCTTGTCCTACCCTGGCAGGACTGGGTGCTCGGTTCTGACCCGCCCAGTCGTTGTCCCTGGCCTGAGGCCCCCACTCACTAGGGCTAGAGGAGGAAGAGGAGGTGAGGGAAGGACTGGGCTCTGGCAGCGGGGAGGAGCACAGTGAGCGGGACTGAAACACACAGAGACAAAGCTGAGTTAATACTGGTTACTATTTCCATTAAGTTGAAGCCCCAAACATTTACATCGAGGAGGGAATGTCATAAATGATAAAATAAACAGGAATTTGATAATATAATATTTTCAATTTTTACTTTTCTGAAACATGAGAACTATCACAAAGGTGATGTTTACAGTATCACAGTATTAGAGTGAGTTTGACATAAATAGGGCAAAAAAAAATCCAGTAGAAAACAATTATCTGCAATCCCTGTGACCGCTTTCTCTAATTTTTGATGCCCTTTATACATAAATAACAAAGTATTTAGGCAACTTTTGTGGGAAAAAAATAACTGAGACTTCAGGATTCAAGTTGTTTGTGATATTTTACACAGTTGTATCAATAAAAGAATGATTATTAACTCACTCTCTCACAGCCGCTGAGCCGGCCTGAAGTCCTCTTGGCCCGGGCCGCTCTCTGAGGAGCAGCTGTGACCACTTCAGCTGTGTCCTGTCTGAAGTTATGCTTGGACCCTGACAAACACACAGACACACAAAGTGACTAAAAGCCAAATCTGAAATCACACAGCAAAACAAGATTATATGAGACAGACATCCTCTAAAATCAGTCAGAAGTCGTGTTCAGAACAGCCGGAGACGAGCTGAAAGAGACGCGCTGCCAAACCCAAGCTGGCACAAAACCTAAAAACATTTTATTTGTATTGGATTAATTGAGGGATTTAGCATCCTGTTGGTATCTGAATATTCTGCAGAGATTTTCCTCTTTATGAGAAAAAGGACCAAATCATTCTGCATCCCTAACACTCTCTGTAAGAGCAATGTGTCGTTAGTTTGTATGAATTTATGATGATGTGATGTGAATTTTACCTGATGAAAGTTATTAATAAAGTGAGTAGAAGCGATCGACAGTGTTTGGGATCTCTTTGGTTTCTTTTTTTATCTTTTGCAGTCAGAGTTTTGACCTGATGCACTTGTCAAAGGGACTTAATGGAGTGCAAGAACTTGACAGTAACTATGATGTCTCTACTGAGAGAAATAATTAACAAATATGCAGATTGAGACATTAACATGTACTTAGATGGAGCTGCAATTGATGATTGTTCATGATGCTAATAAATTAGTGATTACTTATCATTTTTAAAACGTCAGAAAATAGCAGAAATAACACTTTTTTCCCCCACAATTTCCTTTTCTCCGACCAGGAGTACAAAACGATATTTAGTTTGCTCTAACATAAGACACAGAAAAGCAGCAGATTGTTAAATTATAAGGGTAGAACCTGCTTTACAAATTGACTAAAATGATTAATCAATTCTCAAAACAGTTCCTGTCAATTCACAAATTAATCAGCTCTACAACCAGTCAATCATCCTCACCCTGACAGCATGTGAGTAAATACATCCTTGGTGAGCTAATAGCCATAAAACTATCCAAGCTAACAGTTTCTGTCATCATACAGGTAATACGCATAATTCTAACAAAGAAAAAAAATCCTTGCAGCTAATTTATCAACTAATAAAAAAAGGTTTACCTGAATAAGCCCTTAATGAACGACTGAGCAGGCAGGCCCCTGATGGAAAGATTAGGCCTCATGTTGACTAATTAAAAAGGCTGTCTCAATGCAGAGGTGAGCTTTTATTAATAGTCAGAATTAAAGAGAAGTGCAGAAGCGAAGTGGGAACTTTCCTGCATCGTATGTGAAATTGTTTTCTAATTTAACTGTTCTGAAAGTCCTGGGTCAATGGTTTGACTCCTGATTTATTAAGGCGGCAGCGCTAGAATACTAAATACATCATAATGTGCATGTTTCACAGTTACACAGGTTGAGCCTCCAGCATTATGTGAAGGTTTTGGAAAAGAGCTAAAACTCAGGTAATCTAACTCATATTGAATCGTAGCTCACACATCACCCCAATTCTCGTCTCCCTCCATTCATTGCCTGTTAAATTTAGAATTGATTTTAAGATTCTTTTAATACCTTTAAAGCTCAACGTGGTTTAGCCCCAGTTATATGGCTGAGCTTCTGAGTACCTATGATGAGTCACTAGTCGGTTCTGACTACCCACTAGTCATCTCTTGGTCAAGGCTGGTAACTAAAGGTGACATGGCCATCGAGGGCCCGAGGCTCTGGAATTCTGCCTGAGGAGATTAGGCTGGCAAGCTCATTTCCTGTTTTTAAATTATTGCTTAAAACATAGTTTTATAGGAACTTTTTAATGCCTGATTTGTTTTTGATTCGTAACTTCTGTTTTTTATTTTCTTTTTGTTCTATTTTTGCCTCCGTACACACTATTTTTCTATGCTCTTGACATTTTTAAAATATATCGTATTGTTACTGTCTTGTTTCCATGCACTTTGTGAAGCACTTTGTAACCTTGTTCAGGTAAGTGCTGTACAAATAAAACTATTATTATTATGATTAATAGGTCATTTTATTGTTATGGTTATAATTTTTCTGAGAATATGAACTTATTTTTCCATCATTCCATCATTTACTGTACAGCATGCTGACGTAATGTAGCCTCCTAGCCAATAGTTGTCTATATGAGAAAGGTCGACTCCCCTCTGGTTGATTTTTTTCTTCCACTCACCATGCGACCCAGTGTGGAACGAAAGGGGTCTCTGTTCTCCTTTTATGGTTTTTAACTTCGATATGCTCTAAACTAATGAGGCATTTTAACCACATATCCTTGGCTCGACGGTAGTGTGCCTGAGGTGAGCTCAGTGGCTTCTCTTTTTCCTGTAGAGTCTAACTTTCACTGGCCTCGACTACTGTAATGCCCCTCTGAGCATGCAACCTCTGTAAATGGTCCAAAATGTCACTCCGCTCGTCATTACACTCCACTTGCTCCGTTGCTGCTCCTATTAAGGTCAAGTCGATAATGCTCGCTTACAGAGCGGCTACTTGCATGTCACCCACCAACCTGGACTTCCTCTCATTCAGTGCGATCTGCAAATGAACAACTAATAATCTCAAATCCAAACTTCTACTGCAGCTCACTCGGTGATGGAACGAGATACTGGACTCCATTCAGTTGGCAGGATCCCTCTCTGTCTTTATGAATCGTTTGAAGACCCACCTCTTCTCTTTTTGCTCACCATATATGCTCTTTCTCTCCCTCCTTTCTTATCTCTCGATTTAAAGATATAAAGCACCAATGTGTGACTTCCTGTACCTGCAGCCTTGTGGCACTTAAGTCAGGTGCAACTGAGTGTTGCAGCACTTACTCTCAAGGGCTTCTCCTTGATATAGTGTGGCTTGGACTGTACCTCATTTGTTGGGTAGAGATAGGATCCTTGGACTCTATTTTAGTTTGGGGGATAGCATGTTGGGACATGTGATTTTTAGATTTCAATCATAGCTAAGAAGCTCCTGTGAATGTGACAGGTTTTCCTTTCATTTCATCATATTGTTGACTGGATGTCTCACTTTTGCATGTACCTTTAATATTTTTTCTACACCCTGTTTATTAATCATGGCTGCTCATGAGACCCTGAATAATGAGTAAAGATCGACTTACAGCCAGTGTCAATAAAAAAACTAAACGCCAGAAAAGAAAAAGAAATCAGTACCCTTGTGTGAGCTGATACTGCACGATATCTGAGTGTTCAGATCCAGGCAGTCTTGATCTTTGTCTGTGGAAAAACACAGATCCTCCTGTGGTCCCGAATGCCTCGTGAGTGGAGGGGCGTTCCTGCGTGGCTCACTCTCTGATGATCGATGTTTCCTCCTCTCCCCTCCGCCACCGCCTCCTCCTCCCCCTCCCTCTCCTTTCCCTCCTCCCTCCTGTGTTTTGGCGCTGCTCAGCGCTCCAGAGACACTTTCACTAAACGGGTTGTGGACAGAGTTCCAGTGCATCAGCTCCTTCTTGGGCTGAGCTGTGGGCAAAGAGCTTGAATTAGCATCAAGTACCAGCCTATTGCTATTGGCAGAGCCACCACCACCACCACCACCGCTGCTGCTGCTGCTGCTGCTGTTGCTGTGTGGAGGGATTAACCCAGCTGCTGCAGCCAGCGATGACTGGTGCGTTGGGCTGCCAATCATCGTGATTGCAAATGGGTCATCAGAAGTAACAGGAGGCGGGAGGCTCTGGTCTCGTTTCCTGTCTCTGTCTTTGCGATTGGAGGAGGATGAAGAGGAGGAGGAGGAAGAGGTTGGGAGTGTCTTGGTGTCGACAAGGGCGATAGAAAATGGATCCCCTCGCACCTCCATCCCCCTGCCCTCCTGGGTTGTGCGAGGTGGTGGGCGCGCCCAGGCGTCAGACAGGTTTAAAGTCTCCTGGGTGACAGTCCTCTCAAATGCAGCGAGGAAGGGGTCCTCGGGGGGAATGTGTTTGCAGTTCCACACCGACGACTCCATCTCAGGTGGAGGAAGGGACTGGGAGAAAGCAGGGAACCGCATGGATGTGGGGTCCATGTCTGGGGGGACACGAGAGGGACGTGAAGAGGCGATGGACCAGACGCTGGCAGGGTCGTCCTGCTGGTGAGGGCTCCGACCAGGGGAGGGGTCACGGAAAGCAGAGAGGAAAGGGTCCGCAGGTCGTCCCAGTGTTTGCGTCTGCTCTTTGCTCTGTGACACAGGAGGCCAAGCCGCCCAACCCACCGGCTCAGGGGAGGGCCCAAGGGGCTGATGGGAAGGTGAGTCCAGGCCAGAGTCTTCCACGTTCTCAGGAGAGGAGGAGTCGGACGAGAAGGCAGCATCTGACACACATTAAACACATTGCAGGGTATCAACACAATGCACAAAAGTTTATCAATACCTGCAGGAAACAAAGAACTCATAAAAATATAATTGAACCAAAAACTTTTAAAATCAAACAACCGAGCTTCATTTAACCAAATTGGCCCAAATATAACAAATTATTTTTTTCTGGATATTTCTTATGAAAAGTGGGGGTATATTATATTTGAGAATTACATATTCATAAAAGCAGGTGTTCTCTTTAAGTGGAGCAAGTACCAAAAACCTCTAATGATTCACAATCAGAGACTTCTTTATCAACAAGAAAAGTGCCTCTTTCAGCCAGCTACAGCCTAAATTTGGTCTCTCCAATAGTTGTTTCTTTGTTTCTCGCAGGTTAAAAACATTGTTAAGCACTCTCTTGTTCAGTTTGACACATTACCCCCTCCAACACACTTCCTACAACCTCATCTCTCACATCCCTGTCTGTAAACATCTGATATCCCAATCTGTCGTCGTCATCTGAAGGAGGTCTGGAGCAAGGAAATTGGTTCTGACTTTATCTGATGAGCTTTGGGATGAAGGGATGGAGGATTAAAGAGTGTTCTGTTAATGCGAGACTTCAGCCAGTTCACTTTAAAAGACCTGACTTAATAGGATCATAGGACAATTATAAAAAAAGACTCATCTTTTCTGGGCTTGGGAGGAAATATTTCATTTACTCAGTATAATTATTGGGGAACTAATTGACCAGGCTGTGTACTTGCTGTTTTGGGATGTTCTGAACGCTCCCTAAAAACTGCCATATGAGGCCCAGCAGGCTTTAATGTTTTTTATGATTATAGCTAAAAGGGTTATTTTGAGACAACGGAAATCTACCTCCCCTTCTTGTTTTGAGAAGTGGCTCACTGATATGATTCCTGTCTTTATTTAGAGGAGATTAAGTACTTCTCATCTGAGTCTGAGTCATACCGTACATTTGGGGTCCATTTTTTGATTATATCAGAAAGCAAATCGACTCGTTGCAACTAAGATGATTTATGTGCCCCTCTTGAGTGTGGCTTAACATGCAGTTTATTTGAACAGTATTTTCAGTCATAATCATTGTACATTCCCAGACTTTTCTTTAAATTTTGGCATTTGATGTTTAACTTTTATGAGAGGATAAAAGATAAAGAGCATGTTTTCTCAGGGAAGTTTCCCACCTGGACTAGTCTGACTGTGACAGCATTTATTTACATCAAAAAAGGGGAGATGGTCTTATATTTGGGCTAACACAGTATCAATATGAACAGACAAAGAAAATACTTTTAACTCTTACACTCAGTCGCACCAAAAGCGCTCTGCTCTCTGAGTTGCTCCCGACCATCAAAGCTTTTGGACTTGAAGGCTGATTCCAGCGGTGGTCCGAAAAGACTGTCTGAACCTGACGCTGTTGAACTTAACCTGATGAAGAACAAAGACGGAATGAGGAAGAAGATCAGGGAGAGTGAGAGAAGAAGAGTGATGAGGAGGAGAGGTGATAAAGTGACAACAGAAATGTGGGCGTAAGTGAGAGAAGAGGAAGTAGGGGAATTGTGAAGGATGAAGGAGGAAAAAATAAACATTGTAAAATGGGAATAAAACTGCAGTCCCACTCTGAGTCCTCCAAAGTTTTTTTTTTCTTCTGCATAACTGTAAAGTCTGTAAACTATGTAACTGTAAATGTAAGATAAAAGTTAAAGAAACTGTACTGAAATAGTTTATTGGCCATTATTTTGTTTTATGAAAACATTCACAAAATCCAACTCCTCTGCCTACTCCATTGTCTTGTAGCACTTCCAACGGCCCTGCCGCACGTGAAGGAAAACAACCAGTCAGAGCCAAGGAGTCTCTGAAGCAGCTGTCAATCATGTCCATCACTCTGGAAACTGCGGTCAAACCGTCAGACTAAGCAATGCTGATCAAATATAAATTAAGATCCTGTAACTAAATTGCATATTTCTCACCTCAAATGCTTCCAGAAACATACTTTTGGGTACTTTTCAGCTGTAAAATGAGAACCTTTTGGACCCAGTCGCCATGTGAGTACAGTTAAAAAGAGAACCAAGCATCGCCCACCAGCCAGACCAGCTTCTAATTTTACAGCGTAACAGTAGCTTACACTAAAATATGTTTCTAAAAACATCTGAGGCAAGAAACAGGCAATGCAGTAACAGAATCTTAATTCATATTTCATCAGCACTGCCAAGTTTGACTGCAGTTCATGGAGCAATTGACATGACTGAAAGCTGCGCTAGAGACTCCTTGGCTTTGATTGATTGTTGCTGCCGCACCACAATCTGATTCTTGCGAATGCCATTAGGGGTAGTGGGGGGGAAGTAGGGACATGATTTTTTTTCCACAAACTATGTATCTCATGTACTTCTTTCAGGATATAAAGACAGTTTCAGCAAATGTGACACTAATTTATTTTCATAAAAGTTATCATCTGTATCTGAGGGAAACCTGTCCTCATTATGTAGGGTCACTTTTGCCAGCATTCTTCATAACTGCTTGTCGAATGGTCTACAGCTTCAGAAACCTCATCCATCCAAATCTTTCCAGTACTGGATTGGGGGGATCTGTCTCCAAAACTTTCTAGAACCAACAATCTAAATATTCCCACCCACTTCATGCTGTGATTAGCCAGGTGTGTGAGGTGAGAATGGAGCCAGTGTTTAAACTTCTCTCTTGAATTCTCTTCTCATTCTTGACACATTTATTGTTGTCACTTTCCATGTGAACAACTGAGTGAAAAAACATATATTTTAACCATTATCGTGCTTCCCTCCTTCTCTATGATGGCTCACTTTTCACTCTGCCTTTGAGCGTGGCCATTCTGAGCATAACATTTGATTTCACTTTATCATCAGAAAAATTCAGAACTTTGTCCTGCATGTTAGGACGTTGACATACACATAAATATAAAACAACATTTAATCAAACAACAGAACCATACTGCAAATGCCACAGATTGCATCGGACATTTCAAAAAGTGGATGCAGTGCAACAAATAAATCACTCCTGTTACAGGCAATGTTCGACCATGTACGCTGAGGCTACTTAGAAGAACCTAACAAAAGGTTTCAATTGAGTCTGTCGGACTCTAAATCTTATATGTGATGGCAAAAGTTGATATTCTTTAGAATAATATCTCCTGAAACAACATTATTTTAGTATATGCAGCATAAAACCTGAATCAAGCTTTTGACCTCACAGTCTTTGGGCAGATCTATAGCAGTCTAGACTGAGGCTGAACAGACAAACAACTGCACCACGCAATGATTATATACTACATAACACTCTGTGTTATATATTGGAAAAACGATTACAGGATTTCTGTTTGCTTCAAAAGATAAAGGAAATGCGTTGTTGTGCCATGCTACAAATACATGTGCACTCCAGGATAAAGCAGTGTCCATACAGTTGCCCCAGTAAGTGGAAGCGTCTTCAATCTGTGTGCTATGGATAGTCACTGGTGGTGGATACAAGTTCACAGGAAGTCCAAAAATGATTTCTTGTGTCTTCTTAGGATTAATAATAGGTGAATTCCTCACACACTACTCTGCTTGTCTGTGAGAACAATACTGATGGACACTAGGACATGCATTACTCTGAAAACTGGGAGAATTACACTTAACGTACCTTTCCTCGTTAGGTAAGAAATTACACACGAAAATTATGTGGCTACAAATACTTCTGGTTTAGAGCTGCTTAGTTCCACTTAAAGGAAATATTTATGCATAAAATATTTTCGACAATAGCGGTGTTAGTGTGCAACAGTTTGAGGAAGAGCTTTTCCTGTTTGAACATGACAGTGGCCCTCTGCGTAAAGCCATGTCCATAGATTAATGGTTTGGTGTGGAAACACTTGACTGGAACAGAGCACTGACCTCTACTATCTCCACCAGCTTTGGGATGAACTGGAACGCTGACTACAAGGCAAAACTTATCTCCTAACATCAGTGCTGAAACTCACTAATGCTCTTGTGCCTGAATGGGAGCAAATTCCTGCAGCCAGGTTGCAAAATCCTTCCAGTAGAGTGGAGGCTCTTACTGCAACCAGTTAACATCCATGATTTTGCAACAAGGCCACATATGGGTGTAATGTTTAGGTAACCACATAGGCATGCATCATATATTGTGTCTGCTGCAAAGGTGCTCTTTAAAAACAACTAAAATCAAGTAAAAGAAAACATTAGTGCTCTGTCTGAGCTGCAGAGAGATGTAAGACAGAGGAAAGAATGGTGAGAAAAGTGAGGTGACGAAGGTAGAACTAGCAGATGGACAAAAATAAAACAAGGATGGTGACAGTGGAAACACTTTGAGGAGGAAACCTGAAGAGCTTCAAACCGCTGAAAAGGCCACTGATGACGCAATTTAACCTCCAAATACGTCTCACTCTCTGCATCGCTCAGAGACAGACATGAGATATGAAGGGCAGAGCCGTCTCACCTGCTGTGATCGGGACTGGAGGTGGACCTGCGTAGGCCCTCCTGCTCTCCATCTGCAATGAGACAAAACACACAGACACACACAGACACACACAATGAGATGCAGTGACTCACTGCAGAGGATGTTCCCTAATCAGGACTAATCAGCAGCTCGGTGTTCTTCGTCACAGCGTTGATGGGGGGGTGAGATCGAGCGATAAGACGACATGAGGGAAAACCCATCAACCATTACCTTCTCTCTGATAAATACCAGCAATTAGCCCGGTCTCACTCAGCTCCAGCCACCGCTGCACAGCAACCGCTTTAATTAGACGCTCATCGTTAATCCTGCTGCCTCTGGATTTAAGACGGAGAGACTCCCTGCCGCTGTGAAGCAGCAGGTTGTAGCCTCCAGTCTAACCTACCGGCAGCTAACGAACCTGACGGTGATAAAACATGCTGCGGAGCACGAGCAGAGGGCCGGGTGTGACTAATGGAAGGTGACTGTTCATGCAAGGTCAGCCAAAGAAGAGATTTGCTGTCTGGAGGGAAACATGGGGGCTAAACAGGCTGGAGGTAGAGAGACGCTGCAGGAGGAAATAATGACTGAAGTCCTACAGATGTGGTTGTGTGTGAGAAATGGTTTTCATCCTCTTTAACTTACAACCACAAACGTATTAAAGGATAGAAACTCCGAACCCTCATTACAGGTAGAATTGCACAACATGATTTTACAGCTGGATGACTGATGATAAACCTTTACTCGTTGCAGCAATGATTGGTACAAAATTAAGGCTGCAACAATTATTTTCTGATGATCATTTTCTTGATAATCAATTAATCTTTTGGCCTTTAGAATGTAAAAAATTGTTAACAACAAAAAAAAAATCCTATTATAATCTCCCAAAGCCCAAGGTGACACAATCAAAACTGACTATGAAAAGAGCTGCAGAGTCATTTTCTGTTGACTGATCGATCGATTAATCAACTAATCGTTTCATCTTCGTACAAAAATACATAAAAAGGAGAGCCTTACAGACAGACAGATAGACAGAAATGGAAAACAAGACAGTATAATCAGACTCACCCCTGTGGGAGGCACCTTCGCTCTCTTCTGAGCGACCTCCTGCAGTACTTGAGTTCCCTGCAGAGACACAACAGTGTTACAGAAGTCTGTACTGTAAGATACCGTAAACAGATGACAACATTTCACTTCTGGGTGCAGGAGAGATTTGCTGCACATTAACAAACACTGACAAGAACAAGAAAATATTCCGACACATTTGAACTTACTGGAGAGATGCCGCTTGACTGACACCTGAAAGACAAGAGAGGGACACAGATTTGGTCAATGCAGCGGACTCATGTAAAGGAAAAAGATGGCGTTCTTTCTAAATGTAAAATAATCGCATAAAAAGACCAAAAACAACAATGAATGAATGAATTAGTTTCTCAGTACTTTCTGACACCTGTACACGGTTTGTTGCATTCAGGTTGAAGCCCACTGGTTCCTACTGCTGAAGACAAGGAAGTAATTTCCTAAAACAGCTGGACACTGTAGATTTGAGTTAGTCCAACAGGAATAAATAGTGCTTGTTCTGGACTATTTTCAGTTGCAAATTAACATGCATTTGGGGATCTTGTTAGCATTTACAGCAGCAGGGTTCAAAATAATCTGCAGAGCCCTGTTCATCAAAATGAAGGAACACGTCTCCCAGTGGGACAGTGATGTGTTTTAATAGTTTCTGGACAACAAGAGGATGACTAAGATAAATCAGCCTTATATAGAAACTTGTTAGCAGGATCAATTCATTGTTGGTTTGGTTTTTCTGTGGGAAATGTTGACAATGATAAAAATATAACATAATATTGCCAACATCACGTTAAACATCTGACAGTTATATTTCCCTTTTTGGTTATTTAGGACAGATGTAGATTTGAGCATACTTGATACAGTATTTGAGGTAAATATTCTAAGGTTATGCGTCTTGGGGAAAATGCTCATGCCTTCAGAGGGATCCTGACAAACATACAGAACACGACAGAAACACTAAAACAAAACACAACCTGTTGCCGGACTCCTCTGTTGGGCGGCAGAGTGAGCGCCCCGACGGTGGCTTTCAGCTCTTTCTCTGTGGCAGCCGAGTTATTGCGACTGCTGCTGGCGACCGGTCTGATCTGGATATGGAACTTCTTGGGCTCCTCGTCATCGAAGTCCGAGTCACTGGAGTAAAAGTTGTTCTCCTTCTCCTCAGAGCAGCGTACAGAAAGAGGACGGTCAAGGAGAACAAGCTTATACGGTGAACAGGGACTGAAATGTAGTGTTACGTGAAGAGACACATACAGCTTACAGCTTATGTTACAGTATTTTGTGATTGTTGAGTGACTGACACTAAATGCAACTTGCACAACTCTAAATCACATGCTCACGCCTCCAAATACAGCCACCTAATATCAGCATCATCTTTGTTTTATTTGTTTTTAGGGACTGTTTGTTTTTATAACTAGTGTTTGTTTTCATAGCAGTTTTATGTCTTGAGTGTTTAGCATTTGTGTTTAGTGCTACTGTTCTGTTGTGATGGTATTTATTTCTGTATTTTTGAACCTGAGATCTCTGAGAAATGCTTTTTTATTTTGCCCTGCACAACAAACGTATGGTGAAATGACAATAAAGCTGAACTGAATTGAAAACACAAATGGAGGTGAGGGCTGCAGAGCTTCAAATAGCTAAACCGCCATTTCCTGCCGCACCATCACCCCCACAGCTAAATTCACTTCCCCTTCCTCTTTGTTTGGACGGCACTCTGCTGCACGTGAAAGTGTTGTGTCACGTTAGGTGAGGGGTGTCTTTTGTTTATTAGGAGATTCAGAGAAATTACGGGACACTTTACCAGCATGAGGGTGTTTGATGAATGTGAACCATCTATTCTGAGCAGGCGGGGGGCTCGATGGGGGGATGACAAAGTCAGGAAGAGTTGTTATCTCGGAGCTGTCAGGACTGAGAGTTGCTGCTGATAAATGGATCAGGGCTGGAGAGTTAGGACATGGAGTATTGAGGTTAGGAGGACAATTAATTTATGTCCCCTGCAGGCGTTTACCTCGTCTGCATTTAACGAGGGAGATGCATTTAGTCATTTGCACCAACAAATAGGGTAGAGACCTTTATAATTGTCCAGAGCTCTACAGCTAATGAGGCCATGAATTCAGCCATTTATGTAAATAAATTGGTTAAATCCGCCTCTCACCTCTGGCTTTCTGATTACTCCTCATTTAAAAAACCTCCATCTCAGTTACGGGCCTTTTTAGAGACTTTTCAGGGATTTCACAAGGTTTAATTTAGTGCAAACTGCGAGTGTTGGGTCAGGGAGTCGAGTTTGTGATATCTTTATGAATCTGAAATATATCTGTGTTTTCAACTGAAGGTAATGTAGCTCTTTAATACCGACGGGAGTGCCCGTGATTCCATTTGCATATCTACTTTTAAATGCCGGTAGAATTGCAACCAAATAAGATGGAGCAATAATTCTTTTTGCATATAAAAGTGCATGCATTCATCGTATCCCAGAGCGCTGTTTCCTTGCACTAATGGGTTTGTAGAAATCCAGTAAAAAGCGCACACAACTAAAACATTATAATCCGGACTGCGGGTATTCACAGCACATCCTACGTTGGAATAAGCCCCATAATGTTGTGAGCATGAACTAACTTTCCTGCATGTATTCAGAAAAATATGTGTAAAAAAACGATTTTCATTTTTTTTGTAGTTTATTGGACTTGTTGGACTTGTTGGACTTGTTCTATGGTAGCTCATAAAGGGTTAAAGAAGGCTCAAACTGTGTTTACAGTTTGTAACTTCAAATATCTACATTTTGTTCTCTTTGGTGGCAGCTATGGTGGTAAGTGCCAATAACAGGTGTGTTTTTGGATCTCACTTCCCAGAAATCCAAACACTGTCACCTGTGTGATGTGAGCTGAAGAGTGAGTCTGTTGCATTAGCTCTGTTGATTCAATCTGGCAGACAAACCACTGCTGGGCGACAGACAACGCATCAGCGACTGTGCTTGGCTTGTGATTTTTCCCAGGAATACTGCCACAGACACCGAGTTCATAATACAGCAAATGTAAGGGGTTTCATCAAAGGGCCACAGGCTCAATCGCCATTGTGTTACCTCATTTAGCGACAGATAGTGACTTAACTGAATATATTTAAATGAAAATCTTCTAGGTCATTACTTTAACATTAAGATCTAGAATTAATTTATCAAAATTATTGTAATATGTTTAGTAAAAATACCAAATATCAGCTTCAGAAATGAAGCATGAGTTACTTATTTATTTATGGTTCTAAGTAGGCAATTCTTTAATTTTGGGGGGCTTTAGTTTTTATACCCTTATTTGAGAGACAGTGGTCAAAAACAAAAGCAAAAATTAGGTAAAAAGATGGGAAATGACAAATAACAAAGATGCCTGGCCTGACTAATTGAGGCCAATAGAAAGTACCTAAATAAGAAACTTTAATGCACTAAAAAATACAGTGCCTATATTAAGTTTTTATTGTTTTAGAACATTAAATAAACTTGGATTTATTATGGATATAATATGATGAGCAGAAAAAGTCCCTTTACTGTTGAAGTGGAAACCGATCTCTAAAAAATTAAACAAGGAAAACCACAAATAAAACATAAAACTTTCAAGGTGCTGAATATTTTTTAGGGCACTGTATCTCAAAAAGAATTAGCAGATTAATGAATATGCAAATAATTAGTCACTAGGTGCTAGATGCAATATACAGACAGGTGACAAACTAAAGGAACAACATGAATAAATGAGTGTGAAAACATTACAAATGCTTTCATACAGGGCACGAGGAGTGGTTTAATAAGTATTTAAAAGATTCACAGTCATCCAGTTGAAAAGTTTGGACCGATGTGTTGGACAGCACTCTCCGCTATCATCAAAACACCAAATCAGTGATACTCAACTTGTGGCCTGTGAGCCAAATCTGGCCCTCGACAGGGCGCTGGATGGCCCGCCAACTGTTTCTGTAATTCACATGAATATAAATTGGTTCACAGTGGGATTCTGTTTTGTACTTTGAATGTAAATAAGGTGCCAGAGTGCATAAAAAGCATCAAAAAATAGTGCCAGAGGAGGATCCCTCTGATCCCTCAACAGAGGTCCAGGCAAAACGCCCCTGCATACAGCTGAACTGTGTGGGGCCGCTGTGACTGGATTTGCCTCTTAGCAAAAACATAAGTGAGGACAGCAAACAAAAGGCTGAAAATAGACAATTCTTATACTGATAAATATTATTAACGTTTGTTTATTAACTGGCCCCTGGTCTCATGTTGCAGAAGTGGCCCTAGGGCATAGCAAGTTGAGAATCCCTGCGCTAAATCTTTTGGAAGAATGACGTTCATCTGTCCAACAGAGCTCCAGCAATTAGAAAATCTAACTGACTAATTGAAACCCCTTGTTTTTTCTTTAATTTGTCAGCCTTCTGTAATTATATTCACAGTGTGGCACAAATAAAACACACCTGTTGAGCAGAAAAAAGGATATCATTTTGTGTGCTGTCAGCTCGGATGACAAATCCCTCGTCGTCTACTTCCAGGGGTGAATTCTATATGAATGGGAACACATGTGCACACACACACACACACACACACACACACACACACACACACACACACACACAGGAGAGAGAGAGGGAGTCAGACACCAGCTGGGTCAGCAACATGGAGACAAATGGCACTTCAGCCACATATCTGACACACAGAAGTGCTTTGTCGTACTGTGTAACTCAGCAGCCTGCGTGCACCGCTGAGAGGCTTCCATCACAGTCTGTGTGAGTGAAAACACAGACGCTACAACTGTTATGAAAGGTGTTAGTCAGTGCCTAGCTACTGTTAAACATGTTCCTACAAAGAGTACAAACAAAGCTGTGTGATACAGCTGCAGGTGTGCTTCCAGTTTGATTTAAATCATCTCTTCGAGCCGGGATGTCTGAGTACACGTCAGCTGTAGTCATATGATCTTCAAAATAAGACATGAGGGAGGCCTGATTTACAATCCAGCCAACGTGGGAGCAGTTATTTTTAGACTAAGTGTGGACATATACAGATGGTGTTTGATTCTGATTTCAGTAAACAGATCTTGGTAGGTTGAGTTGATATGACGAGAGCAAAAAAGTTTTAAAAACCCACTATATGCTACCTGTTCAGCACCAAACAGCAGACAGACACAGTTAGCAACTATGTGGTGAACACAGTGGAGTGTTAAGCAGCTAAAGAGTGAGACATTTCCCTCAGAAGTTGGTGGAGACCAAAAACAGAGCTAACAGAGAGTGAGTATTGGACTTACCGTCAACATTTTTTTTGCTAAACATTCAAGTAGGCAATTGTTAATACTGACATAGCTAACTCATTACTAGTATATTTTTAAGGCAGTGATTTTGCCCTCTGGTGGCAGCTTTAAGTTGTACAGGCTGTAACTTTGCCTAACATCTAAATTTCATCTAGCGACTGATTTAATAAAGTCAACGACTGTTTAAACATCATTTCACAACCCGACAATATAGAGTGCTGCAGGAATCATTTCTAAAACCCGGACATGAGTTACCATTTTTGCACTTCCAGTCTTGAACTTAATACATTTTTTAAATGAGTTTTTGGTTAGATGCCTGAAATAAGATCTGTGGTTAACACAAGCTTAAGAGACCTTTCTGTTTTGTTCTCCGACATAAAATGCATCAGCTGTTACCCAACTTGTAAATTTTGAAGCTTTTAGGTGTCTTGGAAAAAGGTGGTTGCTAACGATGATCAATAGCTTATGTTTCAAAATCATAAAATTGGTATTCATTTGTGAACACCAATCTTACTGAACACAATGTCTGAGTATCATAAACTTTTGTTTGCCAATAGAAAAATCCCACCAGCCTTTTGTCGAGGGAACCAGGGCTAACTTCCGGGCTGACCTACAAAAAAACGTCATCCTTGCAGCACTCTATATTTAGGGCAAAAACACTTTAGGCAATTAACAGACTATTATGATCTAAAGACAACAGTTGGACACAGTAGCTTGCTGCCTGGGTTAACTTCCCAGTAAAATTGTACAATTCTTAAAAATGAAAAAAAGTGAAGGAGGTGAATGGACTGTGGAATGGACCTCTGCAAACATTACTATACTATTACACCACAGTCAGAAACTTAATGCCCCTCAAAGTGTAAAATAGCAGCACCAGTGGCTCTGTGAGCTGCAGTTTACTCTTCCACATCAGTATGTTAGATAGCAGCGTCCAAAGCCCTTTCACAAACAAACGCATGCGCACACACACACACACACACACACACACACACACACACACACGCAGTTACGCATTTCCTCTGTCGCTGCCACAGTATCTCAGAAACCTCTTCTCAGAAGTACTGGAATAAACCTGGGAAACCCCACACCGTCAGTCATGTCATTATCACACACACTCGTGATTTCCCACTCACCTTCTTTCCACAAAGACAAACATACTCCTGTGCATGATTCTCCTCCCACCTCCCCGAAAAAATACACACACACACACACACACACACACACACACACACACACACACACACACACACACACACACACACACACACACACACACTCACACACACTCTTCTCACAGTAGAGAAGTGCTCTACAACACATTTGTCTGCAGGGATAACTGCAGCTTTAGGAGTCAGACAACTGATAATTGAGTCAATGGTTTTGGGGCTGCAGTGTTTGGGTGTGAATTATATCTGATACTCACCGGCGTCTCCGTCACTGCTGAGTCTCTGCAAACACAAAAAACACAGAGATGTATTTTGTTGTCATTATTCAGTAGTAATTCAGACTGAAGCCAGCGGCAAAGAACGAACATCAAGGTTCAGTTTCAGAAGATCAGGACTCATAGAGCACAGCATGTTTGTTTCTCTGTGTGATTGTGTGTGTACTCACGTGGAGTCTGGCTCCTTGTCCCTCTTGCCGAGGCCGGGGATCCTGAAGGCTTTTGCTCGACTCTTCTTCCCACCTTCTGGTGCCAACGCTGTCATGTACTCCTCAAAACCAACCAGAGCTGCAGACGGCAGGCGGTTTGCCAAGAATAAAGAGCATTCAAAATCACACACAACAATATATGCATGTAGTCAAGTCTGTTGTGTTTTGTCACTATGAATTATTCTGCCTCCATTATTCTGTTTTGAGTGTTGGTGTTGTCATTTTTCTATCGTTATGTGAACTGCTGAGGTTGTGTTTTTGTATCACCCCTACTGGAAACAAGCCAAGAATCCATCCTAGCGAGTTGAACTGTACCTGGCCTGTCTTTGCCCGTGCCCTTCTGCTCTGCAAATTTCTGGATGAGGTTATCAATGCCGATGTTTTCCACATTCTGCTTGAATTCCTCGTGAACCTGCAGCAGGGCAGAGCAAGAAGGATTAGTTGGTCCTTTAAAAAGCTTGTAATATTAGATAAGGTGCCATGAAAATGACTGTTTGTTATCAAAGCTCTGTGTGATAACTTTTTATAGCGAAATATTAACTTTTAACTTTTACCAGCGTTGTGTTGGAGTCCAACAGGATGTAATGATGCATCTAGTTAAACATATGAGTCTGACAAAAATGCCTTATGATCTCAAGTAGACTGTTGGTGAATACTAACATGAAACTATTGTGCTGCAAGGGAAATGTTGAGTTGCATATATCTTCTGAAAACTCTTTGCAAATATTATAGAGCCCTGGTAGATGCAACTGTTACTGGGGACCTATTATGCTCATTTTTTGTCATATATATATATATATATTGTTACAGTGTTGGATGTTCATATTCACTATGGCCAAAGTTTTAAATAATGAGGTAAACATATGTGAAAGTAATCCCTGTGAGCAAAAACCTCAGGCTTCAGGCCGTTCTGAGTACTCAGTTTCCAATTGTGTTTACTCCTGTCAAGACAAGCTGGTGTTGGCTCATCATGGTTCATTCCTATCAAAGTTGCTCAGTGTTACACAAAGGCATAAAAACTCCACGATATGACATCACCTGGATCTTCCACATCATAGGGCCATACAATCGGCACACAAGAAACTTCAGGTGGCCTCGAGGCTTACACCTCGTTTAGTCCTCCAACAAACTGCCTGGGGGTAAAATGATTTAATTGTGCGACACCTCTAGACTTTCGAAATGTTATCACACCAAATTAATCAAATCTTGATGGTGAGACTAGTCGTTGAGACGCTCGATAAAATGTATCAGCTGATTTACAGATGTCTCTTTCACCCGGACTTTGTAATTTCAAGTTTAGCCATTGTGTAAAATTGGCTTCAGAGCCTGGCGCTGTTCCTGGGGGCTTGGCAGGGACGCCAAGAGCACAGATGTGGAAGACCTGGACAAGCTGACGAATCAGAGCAGACTGGGCTTTTTTGGGAGGGGGGCTTAAAGAGACAGGCACTAAAACAGAGTGAGCAAGATAGAGGACGAACACAGGTGTTCCAGCACAGACAGTATAAGGAAAACGAAGTGTTTCTGGACCATTACAGCATGCTGACATGTTCTAGTAGAAACCCAGAGTACAAGTATGGACCTGAAAACAGAGCACAATATGTCCCCTTTAACTTCTGAACTAAAATACGGTTGATAATAATGTTCTTAACCATTCCACTTTTACAGGACAGGAGGAACTAAACCACAATTTGCCATTGCTGTGCCAAGTTATCACACTGAGCTTTAACTACGTATGACTCCACAGAAGTCTGAAGAAAAAACAAAAAAACTGTACTGGTGATGATGGTACGTGATTCAGTAGTAGTTCTACAATAAGCTCCTTAATTCCAACGTGTACACTTAAATAATGAGAGATTTTTTTTTTTTAATAGAAATATATAAAATAAAAAAAATAAAAATGCCATCTCATGGACAGTAACAACAAATGCTGCTTCATTATCAGAGCAGGGTTTAGTGTCCGCTACAACATACCTGTCCCACTTGAACATGGGTGTCTTCTATGGAGTGGGAGTAAGCTTTGATCAGCTGTTTCATCTGCCGCAAGTGGGCCTCTTCGATTTCCTGGAATTTCTGCTCACACAAACACGTACACACATTCACACCATGGTGAAGGGAAAAAAAAACTCAGTTAATTTATCTGTCTCTGTGGGTTGACATTTCTCTCTGACCTTTTGTGCCAATTAAATCCTTTCAAGACCAACCACATTACATCAAAGCTACATCGACTTTAAAAACACAGCTGATACTTTAAGTTGCTAAAGAGCTAAAAACAGCAAATTTTCCAGGTTTCAACAAAATTATGTCATTAATTCGCATGTGAGTGAGGATTTTGTATTCCTTTTTTATTGTCTTCTTTATTTGTAATTATAAATATGTAGTTAGGCCTCGTGAGAGACAGGATGTCTTTATTGATAATGGGGTTGTCTGTACAGTTGATTTTGTGTTTTTGTCTGGTTTTGTGTTATTTCAGTTGTTGTCTGTTTGTTTTTGTTTATATTTATTGTCGTGGTTGTAACAGTTTGTTTCTTGTTTCTTCAGAGAAGCAGACACAATCAAATAAAATCAAGACTTAACCCTCTACATATATGCAATGAAGTGAGAATACTTTAAACGACATCTGAGGATTCAGGAGCAGCTACAGAGAGGCAGTCAGCCAGCAGAAGAGGCAGCGGGTTGCCAGGTCGTTAAACCAGCGATAATTCGAGAGGATTTAGTATTTAAGTTTGATCCTGCTTTTTATTCAGCCAGCTCGTTTGTCGCTGTCTGGTTCAGAGGAATTGTCTTGATATAGTGCCATTGGCTTTTGTTCGAGAAGTGAGTTCGTGAGCAGAGTTTTGCCAGTTTCTTTTCCCCAATTAACTGGGCAGAGAGTGCAAACATAAAACATTCTCCGCTGACTCCTCACAACTGCTGTCAGCCTTCAGCAGGGCATTTCATTCCCATCTGCCATGTGCCACGACTCCAGGGGCTGGCTGCATTAAGATATTTCACAGAGCTCTTTGTGAACATCAGAGAAGATAAATATATTCATAGGAAGCAGTGTGCAGCACAACTTGCTGTCAGACACTGGCATTTCATTTCCCTATGCGGGTCCATGTTGCCAAAACAACCCAATCAACAAGTTACCTGCCAGTCTGTCTGACTTCATGATTACAGCTCTTAGTTTACTGGTAAAAAAAAAAAGCCAGTATAAATACAATCTCAAAACCTATCGGCTACTGTTCTTACAACATTAAGCCTCTGGGGAGCAACGGCCAGTATTTTTTGAGATCTGGAGTAGGCAGCAGATATCCGATCCAAGACTTTCTCTTCTATGGGCCAGCCATTTTGGCTAATTTCCATGAACTGATACCTGAAAATGAACGCAAACCAAGACTATTATAGTTAATTAAAACTACACTAAAAACTATAAATACATGTGAAAACACATTTTAGTTAAGTGAGATGAAAATAAAAACTGACTTTAGAAAACTGAAACAATATTGCTCACAAGCACGAGCACGAGACACTGGTGCATATGTTTACTGAGACTGGGATGTCTACATGACTGTGAGTCAACTGCTTTCACAAAGTGTTTGTATTGTAATACCTGTTCTGAACTTCTAAAATCTTGCCCCTGACAAATAAACCAAACATTATAATAAAAAAAAAACAACAACATAAAACTAATATTGAAACAATTAAAAAACAAATTAAAACTAAACTGAAACAAGCAAGCCCTCTCTGGAAACTAACTGAAACTAAATCGAACTGAAAATAACATTTAAAAACAAAATACAAATAAAAACTAATGAAAAATACAAAACTATAAAAACTCTGATGCAGACAAATTAAAAATCAACCTTATATCAAGCTAAATTGTTGTCAGACAATAGCCGATGGATTCTGAGATTACATTTTGGCCAACCTGCTCTCCATATGGACTGTTTACTGGTGCCTCAAACATGACCGGTCAATATTACTCTGATTACAAATGGACTGTGAACTACAATCAGAACGCTTCTGATACCAGTGCAGAATCTATTTATAGAGATAAGAAAAAATACAACTGGAAGAAAACTAAAAGGCAACCTTGTGTCTTTTATTTTCCCTTGGTGTGGACCAAAAGAACCAAACTGCAGGCATGAAAATACCCCTTGATAATTTAGTTTAGTGTTTGATAAAAAGTATCTTGGTCTCTTATTTACTGGTCCGTAATTTATTTGGTCATACTCTGCTTCTTCTTTGATCTTCTGACACATGTTTTTCTCGCAGGAACCATGTAACCCTTCATACTAATGACCGAATCTTCCCCCTCAAAGCTATTACAAGAGATAATTGGTCACAAGGATTTCAGTCATCATTTCAAATGTAAAACACAGAAGCACTCGTTGAGGTTTGTTGAAGATTTCCATGGAAACAGCAGCAGTAACCATGGAAGTGTGGAGGCAGTGATTAAAGGTAATGAGCGGGGGACAGGATGTGCATGCATGTGCGAGTGGGTGGGTGTTTAGGAGTCGGGGGTTGAGGTTGCCATTTTAGGGGAAGGCATGATAGGATAATAAATGAAAGGATAAGATGGAGCTCTTGTGTGGTGGGAGGTTACAGAGAGGGTGAGTCAGGGAGATAAAGAGAACGATAAAGCCCAAGAGAAGAAGAGATGCATAAAAAAACACCACATCAGAGGGTGGGAGAGAGACAGAGGAAGAAGTGGTCCTCGGCCCTGCTGGAGTCGGAGCTGACCTGGGAGGACTCGCTCATCTTCTGCTCAAACTCTCCTCCCACGCGGTTGTACTTCTCGATGCACAACGCAAATGACTCAGCCGCTTTCTTAGACTTCAGCTCCGCCTAGTGAGAAAGAAAAGGAAAAGAAAAATGATGGCCTTAAGCTACAGACTCTCATTCACAAACCTGAAATAAGAATGAATAGCTCAGTGAGTGAATGAGAATCATTTCTGCCACATGATTACAACTGCTGCATTCACTATTCAGTCTGTACCTTAAAAAAAAGAACAGCAATTTATTCAGAGAGCGGACGGCGAAGAGCACAGCAGTTAGGAAATGTTGTTTTCCGTAATTGTGATGACAAGATGAGTCTAATTAATTTAACCTCAATTTAAACGGACACTCTTGTCTCACGAGTGGACCACAAAAACACACTTAAGATGGATTTAAGGGTCACAAGACAGATCATAATAACCCGACATCCCAGAGCTTAATAAGAAATTGCTTCTGCAGAGATCTGTCACGTTCCAGTTCACATCCAGCTGACGACAAGATGTACTGAGAGACGTGTGGAGTAGCTCTGGACTCTGATTTCCTTTAATACAATTCTACATATTTTTGCTATTTGATTTATGACTTTTAAAGGAAATAGTTTGGATTTTTAAAGTGGGCCTTTAGCAGATACCATAGTCAGTGAACTATAGTAGGCACACCACCTGTTTGTAGAAGAAGGCAGGAGTACTGCCACTGGAGCTACACAATGTACCACTGTGGACGAGGGGCCGCAGCAGGAAAACAGATTAGAGCCACTTACAAAAATCAAGCAGGCTACACTTTATTTAGAATATTTTCACCTCTTTACCTTGCCATCAGAAAGCTCTTTCCAACAGGGAACTCAAGACGTTATCTATGCTCTATTCAAAGCACCACGACTGCTTTGAGTAAAACACTAATTTTGCAGAATTCTGGATTTGATGGTCTACGGCTGCCTCAATCAGGTAGCTTGTTTGTGTTATTGTGTGACTTTGGTGTTTTAAAGGGTTAGTTCAGATTCACCAAAGTCACACAATAACACAAACTAACTGACTGAGGCAGCAGTAGACCAGCAGCTCCCGTGTTCTGCGAGGTTTTTGTTGAAGGAGTCTGTTGGTTTTAAAGTAAGCAGTTGACTTCAGTTCCCTGTCAGTAGTCGCTGTCTGACCGCAAAGCAGTGAAAATATTCTCAATATAGCGCACACTGAACTGATATTGATTTATTTCAAGCTGGACCTTTTTCAGATGGCTAAAATACAACCCTACTTCAAAAAATCTGAACTATCCCTTAAAGAAACCATGGTTAGAGTATTTTTCTTGTCACTATACTATGATACTATACTATACTATACTATACTATACTATACTATACTATACTATGACTATCTCAATCACAGAGTTTTCCTCAGGGTGCATTGTGATGATCATAATAAGAGGGGAACTATTCACAAGTATTATGTATTATATATATAAAAATCATTTCAGAATAATAGATTTATTATTAGGAATAAAGATCATAAAGTAGACTGTGTGTTATGGTTGCAAGCACTGGGAAAAGTAGTGAGTGGACCTTAAGTTTGGCGTGTTTTGTCAAACTACTTATTTCCATAAATGGTCATATCAAAGCTGGGATTCAAATAATGACTGAGTCTAAAATATAACTCATTACATGTTCATACTACTGATGAATTGCACTTTGTTCTTCTCTGCAATATTCCTAATTAACGTTAAGCTAACGTCAAAACTCAAAACCTTTTTTCACATTAAAAGTCTCCCTAAGGGGAATGCTTCTATGCAGGCTTAGTTTAATTAATTTTAGCCGAACATTGTTCAGGGAAATATGATTCATTTACAGTAACACGGATGGATGAAATCATAACAGCGACTGAATGTCAACAGATGACAACTGAACAAACTTCATCCACTGATACTGAAGACTTCAGTAAACACAAATGATTGGATCATGAGTTGGGATTGTTTTGTTGTTAACGATTATTACTCATCTCTGAACAGTTGTAGATAATGGATTGTAGCTCTTCTAAAATCAGAAGTGTTGTTTGTTTAAAGCTTGATCCTCCCAAACTGCAAAATGATGCTGTCAAGAATTTTTATTTCTTCAGTGCTTTTTCTAGCTGATTTGTGCTCATGCACTAGCAAAAATATTTTTGATTATTTCCTTCTGCATCATAAAAGACTAAAGTTAAAGCAAAGTGAACCTCAAAGAACTTCAAATGAGGTAAACAAGGCGTATTGATCCTTTGCTATGTTCCTCTTAGAGACTGAAGTCTGTGAATTATCCAGTGAATAACCAACATACTTTCTGCTGCTGCTGACTTTTTAAAATGTAATTTTTCAATACTGTGCACCACAAATTCAATTCCTCTCACTTTAATTGTATCAGTGTGGAGTCAAAAACCTCAGGGACAGATATCTTAAACCCTGAGCAAATAAAATAAATCCTATTTGCGAGGCTCAACACAAGAGATAAGCTAGAATTCATGGCTCTTTTCCCAACTTGTGTGAACCAACCCTTTGATTTTCTGTCACAGAACACTTGATTAGCTCCTGTTCTCTTTAAAACCTGAAAACAATATAAAAGTAAAGAGAGTAGAGGCTAACTTTCTCCAGTTCTTTTTGTGGAGCTCCCTCCTTCCTGAGCCGGTCCAGCTCCAAACACTTGGCGTGGTAACCCTCCTTTGACTTCTGAAGGTGGCCGCTCTGAACCTGCAGCGCCTGCACCGCCTCCACTGTCCCCACCATCTCCTCCTTTGTCTGGGTGATGCACGCACGCACACACACACACACACAAAGGGAAAGACAACACATGGACATCCTGTACAGATCATCACTGAACTTCATACTTAATGGAAACGGCAGCAATTACCATGAAGGGAGACGACATTAATGGGATTTTCTGTGAGATAAATTAGATCAGGATGACAGAGTCTCGATGAAGGGCAAGTAATGAGAAATCGCACAAGTCTATCTACTTTTCTTCAGAGGCACAAAAATCACTCAGTTTTCTGTAAGGTTAGTGGTGAAGCATCTGACTTCTCTCGTACCTTGCGGTGAATTTTGACCTGCTCGTCTCCGTACTTGTTGATGTCCCGGATGAGATCGTTCATCTTTCTCATCAGCTCGAGGTGGCAGAGGGCCAGTTTGTCTGACGACACCCTAAACACATCCCACATGGGAGCAAAAGTCCTAGGAAATACATACACAAGCAACAAGCACACACATTAGACCACTCAGTTCAAATTCTGTCTTTATTTCAAAATTACTCTGATACCAAAACCAAACTGAGCAGTGGAGTGTGCTCTGCTATAGTGGTTCTCAACCTGAGGGTTGTTAGACAGTTGTGGAGAAAAAAAAAACCTATTAAAAATAAAATAACATATTTTAGAATGAATGGTTTTACATTACATTGCCTGTACTCAATTTATTTTATTGAGTGTGTTTGTAAGAGTCAAAGATGATTATTCTGGGGCTTCATGACTTAAGCTTGGGAGTCACTGCTCTGCTGCACCTGTTACCACATCCAGCAGCCATGTCACAGTATGCTGACCCACCCTGGTGCACACTTCCACATCACTGCAGCGAGGTGAGTTAGTTTAACCGGTGAAGGTCAGCAAAAACAAGATTTTCTGCTCCTGTTAAGCTGCCCTTTCATTTATCTAAAAGCCTCTGTGAAGTGTTTTTCTTTACCCTTCAACAGTCAAGACTACAAAGGCAACAGTGAAATTAAAGGGAGGAAAAAAACATCCTGAGCACACCAATGAAAAGAGCACAAGCATAAATACAGAGATTTTTCAAGTGCGATAACCAAAAACCTCAGAACTGTGACAGACACATGCACGTTCATGCAGGTCTCCATCATCCAAAATGGGAGGCAGATTAAGAAAATATGTGTTTACTTTATTTAGTGGCAAAATGTGCTCTTTGATGGTTGCTATGACGTCACTCACTTACACAAATCAATTATCACTATTTGTTGTTTTATCCAAGTATTACTTTCAAGGTAAATACGTTTACTATTTTAAATAAAACATACTGTATAAGCTAAATATTGAAGAGGACATTAAGTTACTCATAAATATAAACATTTGGTGATGCACTCATTCATATCTCATATGCAGCTATATGACCATTACATGTATAATTACAGTAACAAACACCTTGCAACAGTATCAATTCAGTTATAAGGCACTAAAGAGGATGTCGGAGGGGTTGTTGGGTTGAGCTTCTGTACTGTCCTGTGTTCACATGGCGTTACTCACCCCTGTGGACTTCCGTTGCTTGCCATCTTGGCCAGTTTGCTCATTGATTTGGAGTACGTCTCCTCAATAGCAGCACTGCAAAAACAAACACAAACATTACCTTTAACAGAGTAACCTATAATTCTGATTTAGGGCTGCCCAAGAGAAAACTGAAAATCACGGATACACAAACTTAAAACCTGTGTGTGTGCAGCAGGTCAGAAAATGCATGTCTCTCATTTTTGTTGCTGCCAGTAACCCAGCAGTAAGAGTGATGTTGTGTGCATTCTTTAAAATGAAAATGTAAATTTGTCTGAATAACTTTTAGACTGGTGAATGTAATGTACTCCAGTAGCACTTACAACAAGGCTGTTGCCTCTGCTAATGGCCTCATATGTTATGTTCCCTATCTAGAGCTTTCTTTGGCCCAACCTCGGTGCATCCACCATCAGAGTCGGCCAGATAAAGATTTGTATTCATCAGTGTTGGGTAAATGTTGCAATAAGCCACATTTAAATGATAAATGGACTGGTTTTACAAGGCTGGGCATGAAACTTTAATAACCATCTGTAGACCCTGAAGAGAAAGGAGGAAAGAGCATTGATCCAAATATCCTGAGGGTGAACACAAAAACTTGCTCCTGAGAGACATAAACAAATAGAATATCGGTCGTGAGCAGTGATGCCATCACTGTGTTGGAACACAAATTGCATCACAAGACAAATATTTTAATTTTCAATTATAGTTATTGTTTCTTTTTTTGTTTCTCACAGTTTGTTTTTATAGTTTCATAAATTTTAATTACAGTTATTTTTCAATTTAATCAATGAAGCCCAAAATGATGCCTTCAAAATCTTTACTCATCTAAATACAAATAAAGAACACCTGCATATTTTCTCTAAATTATTCATAGCAGCTATAATCGATATTATCACCCAAATGTGAAACTCTTCTCAGCCTCAAAAAGCTTTAAAAAATCCAGTTTCAGCTCATTGTTCCGCTACAGATCCGGCAACTTTACCGTTTCTGTTCACTCTCATTACTCTCATAGTGTAGTTTTCGGCCAAAACAGGCAGCTGTTTTTAGTGAAGACTCCAGAGACGGCACATTTTCTGCTCAGCACCAAATGACAGACACAGTTAGCGACTTGCTGGTTAATACAGTGGAGTATTTAGAAGCTAAAGAGTCGGATATTTCCCTCAGAAGTTGATAGAGACGAAAAATAGAGAAGAGAGAGTCAATGCTGGACTTGCATTCAACAGGTGTCCAGAAACACAACTCCAAATGAATGATAATGTTCACTGCTTAATGTGTAAATAAGAAATATTTGCTCACAAGCTGCCATGTCAATTCAAGGTGGTGATATGTTAGTGTTGGTGCACCCACAGATTGTTACTGCTGCCCCTAAGTGGCAAAAAGCCCACCATTAATGGCAGGTTAAAATTGAGTGCTCCAGGGATGATGTTTTCTAGATGTTAGCGTTGCCCTGTTCCCTCCTCAAAAAGCCTACAGGATATTTGCATTGGATTTTGCGTTAGTGCAGAAAAAACGTGGGCAACAAATGTTTATTATACCCTACTTACATGATTTGTTTGGCAAGATAATCTTCACAAATGAACACCAGTTTTATGATTTTTGAAGCCTCACCATAAGTAATGACGTTCTGTAGTCTAATTTAGTCACTCATTAGCAACCAACTTTTTTGAAGATACAAGGGCTTCAAAAGGCTAAAGGCTTCAAAATTCACAATTGGGGGTATTTACTGACGTATTTAATGTTATAGAACAAAATCTGAAAGTCTGTTAACCACAGACCTTATTTTAGGCATCTAAACAAAAACCCATTCAAAAAAACCACTGACTTCGAGATGAGGAAACCGGGAGTGCTATAATGCTAAAACTAATTTCCAGGTTTCATGATTCATTCCTGAAGCACTCTGTAGAGGTTCTGATCACAGAATCAGACTGAAATTGAATGCTACGTCTTCAAATATCTTGATTTGCCGATTAACAATCCAAAACCCAAAAATATTATGTTTTTCTATCATAAAGAAGACAAAGAAAATCTACAACTGGGGAATGTTTTGATGCATTTTGGCTTAAAAAATGACTGAAATGATTGATTGATCATCAAAATAGTTTTCTGTCAGCAGCCTTGTTGACCACCCTATGGTCATTGTTTCAGCCCTATGGTCCTTGTTTCAGCACTTGTAAAAGCCCGATGCCAATTGTGTCCCCACTATCAATGGTGCCTCACTAACAAGAAGCAGTAATCTATCTCCATTACGCTGAGTACCAGGGCGAGGGTTGTAAATACAACATGCAGTAACTGAGAGGCCTTGAGAATGTGGTTGGAGTTGTTGTGGTACTTTAACAGAGTGTTTTATATGGTGTCTTCTATCAAATTGACCTTTAAGGCAAGTGGAGGGAGAGAAAGATGGAGGAAATTTATCAAAACAATTGCCTTTCCTACGTCCTGCGGGATCACACGCTATTTTAGCCACAGTGGCCCTATTTCATTTCCTGACGGCTGATTTGTTGTCTGCTGCTGTCCGAGCAGATAAGTGAATTTCCCCCTGCGAGGAATGTGCACAGGCACTCTGAATCAATGTCAGGATTATATCACTGGTCTGACAGAGAGCTGTGTGTGTGTGCGTTAACTTCCAGCTGTGAGAGCAAAAACTCCTGTGGGAACCTCATTAATACCCTCAATTTACCCACTGATAACTTCCTAATTAGAGGACAGAGTATTTAACAAACTACCCACTCCGAGAGGACAGTTTTAATTAAGTAATTGACTTCCCCCCTTTGGCACTACTAGTTAGCCTGTCAGTTCTCACTAGAGCTGCACAACATATCCTTTGTTAATTGTTTTTGCAATGTCAAGTTGTGCAGTTTCCTTTCTAAATTTTTAAAATTCAGCATGCTATCTGTTGTATTTTCGCAGTATACTAAAAGCAGCGGAAAGGCTAAACTGAGTACACTTGAATATCTGTTTATTTAACACGAGTAATGTTGCTATCATGATGTTTAACATTATTGATAGGGCTGCACGATACGCAAGAAAACAATTTTCCTTTTTCAATTATTTTGACAGATAGTACGATTGCAACATGAATCACAATTTTAGTGGGAATAGTAATTTTATAAATATATACATATATATATATTTGTATATTAAAATTCAAGTGAAAGCCTAATCCAAATTAAACACCCAGTCCCTTTTATTAGCCCGGTGTACTTTATTTGACAAATAAAGGCGTGTCTCAATTAGATGCCTCGTCTGGGTGCCAAGTAGTCAATTTTATTTAAGTTCTTTGGATGTATAAAATCAGGTTGTTTTACTACCCACTTGAGCTAACATTACTTAGCTGTTTAGATTGTGCATACAAATATAAATGTCTAAACTTTTCTCAGTATGGATATGGTACATATTGTTAGCTCACTTACATTCTTGATAATCCAGTCGTTCACTTCATCTGACCATGAGCACCAAAGAATAAGAAATAAAAAAGGTGGTGCCTCCCTACTTCTGAAGATGTAATA
Organism: Cephalopholis sonnerati; assembly: GCA_019142605.1. Lineage (NCBI taxonomy): Eukaryota > Metazoa > Chordata > Actinopteri > Perciformes > Serranidae > Cephalopholis > Cephalopholis sonnerati. The sequence continues at coordinate 27,969,468 of JAGQAX010000006.1, forward strand.
AAGTCAAATTATGTGTCCGTTCCTCGATCACCCTGTAAGTTATTCAAATTTCTTGAGTCGGTAAAGGTCCTCAGATCAAAAGAATCAAAAGGGTTTTTCATAGAAATTAATCTAAGCTGTGAGTACTGTTTTAACAGGATAAAGTGGTGTTGTGTCTGTATGCTGGGTGCCGTAATCCTCGGGTGCTGTAAAACGAATGTCGTAACTCACTCTCTTTCTGATGAGGTGTCTGTTGGAGCTAGTTCAGATCTATGATATATTATTGTTATGTAATTCACAGCCTAATTTTTCTACAAGTAATATTCATACTGGTTTAAATAAACAATTGGATAGTACTTCCCCGTGTTAACTGATCAACAGTTTTTTGAGAAAGGAATTAAAAGCCCGTCTCATTACCCTATCTTTATCAAAAACTTCCAACTCCTGTGATTCAGATATCTATCTAAATATATATCTATATTTCGTTAATATTTCGATTTGTGCAGCCCTGGTTGTTGTTGCACTTGACTCGTCAGCCACTCCCAAGCAAAACATAATGACACACAGAGAGCCCATGAATTAAAATGTGGCAACTCCAGTCCACTTGGTGGTGGTAATGAACCTCTAAACTGGTCTGCCAACCACAAATAAATCCTAAATAAAAAGAAGAGGCAGGAAATGAAGCGGCACCACAATCAGCAGAAAATGTGCCATATTTGCGCAGTTTTATTTTTCTTTAACCAACTCTGCCATGTCTTAGAAATTCGATCTTCCTCATGTTGTCAGTCTCAACTCAGTAAATTGTACATACATGTCAGACAGTTGTTAGTCCGTTCATAAACAAGCATAGGATTATGTTAATGATGTTGTAATATTCTTTATTACTGGCACAATACGAGTGCTGTGACACCATGGGCACAGGTTGCTGATGTAGGCTGCTTTTTAATTTGCCAGAACGTGTCATAATGACAAACATCAGTTCAGCTGGTTTGCATTAAATCAAACCAGTTTAAGATCTTACACCAGACTGGACACAATTTTTTTTCCTCAGATGGCGAAGGCCTTACCTGGCCTACTCTGCCTCTGATTGGCCTACCCTAACATTACCCTAATCCTAACCTCTCTCACTCCACTTGCCTCAACCTCATCAACGCAACCAACGCATGCAACAAGTACTAGCCAATCAGAGGGAGAGTAGGGTTGGTCATGCCTTCACCATTTTTGGAGAAAAAAAAAAAAAAGGCAGATCGTTCTGGCAAAACTGGAAATTGATCCAACTCTAATTCAGGTTATTTAAACCCAGAAAATGCAAACATGGATAAAACAGAAAAGTCTGTACTGCAGGTTGCACAGGAATAATCAACCTCTCAGACGTGAGTGTGCGTTGAGTGTCTGAGAGCTTCAAAAGTAGTGAGGACAGGGGTCAGAGATCAGAGCGGAGAGGGACCACTAACACAGTTTTAACAAAGCCAGACTTGTTTGGTGTTCTCTGACAGGACTTTGAAACACCTTGTTAGATACAGCCAAGGATGAAATCCAAAACAGTTCATTTATCATTTCTGAGCATTTCACCCCACCTTGGCACAGTCTCTCATCTTTCCTTCCAAGTATACGCAGTCAAGAATGCAGAATTTCTCCACCAGAGTCCCATCACTAGCACCACCTCCCACACATATTCACAAATACACACAAACCTTACCTCTCACGGACAAACTCGGCTAGCTCCTTGGTTGCCAGCTGGCCATGCTTCATGTTGTGGTAAAGCACGTCAAAGCCGGCATTTTTCTCCCCCTGCCAAGTTAGAAATAAAGACACACACACATACACCGTCTGTTAGCACCCAAACGAGGAACATCAAACCAACATTAGAAAGTCAAAGAGAGTGATGTCAGTCGGTGCTTCAGTACAGCACTATCATATTTGTTTTGAGCTTTAGCCGCATTACATATCACCACTGATATTTCTCTAAAAGAGAGTCAGTGAGACTCATTAGTGGCTTCAAGGAAATATTTCACTATCAGTCACATGAAAACAGCACTGAAAACAGCCATGTGAAACCAGCTTTAGAGTGTGAAACAACACTGACATTATTACTACATATACAGTTGTGTGTAGAGGCCCATTTTGGCACAAGATTTGCTTTCTAGCGGCAATATATGTGATAAAGTTTTACTTGAAGATGAAAAAATACTTATGTTTTTGTTTTTTAGCTGATCATAATTGAAAACATAGGCCTGTTTTAAACAAACTTCTAAAGTTCATTTATTATTAAAAGCACTCAAAAAAACTGGCAAAAAGCTGCATATTAAGTACTTAACTTAATACATTACTTGGCACAGTCTGTGTTACATTTTACCTCATCCCTCGCTGTCAATAACCACACAACAATATGCTGACTTTGAGTCAGAGTAGTTCATCACTACAGGACCTTACGTCTTACCACCTTACAGACACAAACTAAATAAGGTAAGGTTTTAGTTTCAGTTCAGTTTTTGTTTTTATGCTTGCCTCCTTTCTCTCTTCCTCATGCAAGCTCTTTTTGTCTCTTCCTTCTGTCTCACTGTCATTTTGTAACTCTGTATCACAGCTTACTTGTGTGTTGGGAGGATAAATAGAAAAAGAAACTGATTATGAGATTTATGTCCAAATACGCAACAATCAAAGTTTAAATTAAGAAAAAACATGATTTGTTATTGTTTATTATAAGCTCAACATCATCTTGTGTATTTGTGTCTCTCTTTACATCCTCATAGGTGGAGAATGCATTAGCACAACTGGTGACACTTATACATAAACAGACTGCACAGATTCACCAGATAATATTACACATACTGAGTTTTGCTTCCATTTTTGCAAATACATTAAATTATTTAATATATCCGTCTGTAACCGTGTGTATTCCCCATTCTTTGTCATAGTCTAAGCGTCAGGTTGTGACAGAAGAGTACAGACAAAAATACAGACATGTGATGACCAAAATCATTTGGCAGAAAACTTATGTATCACCCCTTTGTTCATAAGAAACTGATGACAGTTTGCAGCAAAACATTAGTCTTTGCTCATTAGCACATCAGTACCAGTTTTGTTTAGATAACAACACTAATTATCTGTTAGCTGATAGATACAAAACAAAATCAATCTGGCTTTCCCCCTCTCTTCACTGAGCTAGTTCTCAGATAAGCAACGTGTTGATAGATAATTTTTACACTGAAGCTTATGTGTAATAATAATAGACATGTTTTTCTATGTTGTACTAATGCAGTGTCAACATGCTCGCTTGTTTACCTTGGTTATGTGATGTACAACTTTATCTGGCACTCTGGATGTGAAACATACCCGTCTAAATGTTGGTTTAGGAAGCATCACTAAACCAAACGACCGATTATGTTCTTCTCTCATAATCTTTTGTTGACTCAAGGCATTTTGTTGCTTTTGGTTTAAACAATAGCTGTGATGAATCCCAACAGAACATGTTTTCTGCTGATGTTTCACTGTCAGGTTCAACTAGTGCACATGCTGCTGCTGCACTGGAAATTACCTCGCTGTTTGCTGTTCGTCTGTCGAGCAAATGCCAACATGACTCTGTAAAATGTGAGGAAACCACAGCGCGCAGGGCTGTTTTTCAGACAGAGAGAAGTTGCCTACCTTGCAGCTTTTACTCTGACTACAGCATCACATCACACCCATCACTGTCGTAATCACACAATCCTACACCTGTGTTAGCCTAAGCCTTCATAATCCGAAAAAGAGCCTGACTGAGGCAGCACTATTACAAATAGAACGTGTCATTTCTTGAGCGTCACCACATTTTTCAGTCAACAGACTGTCGGGCAGTCTGTGCAGACAGAGACACAGACAGCTGCTCCTCAGGACCTAAAAATACCCTGTCGGAGGAGAACAGACCAGTTCCCAGGTACCAGGGGAATGGCTGGAATGCCAAGAAAGGGTCACCCAAAACCACACACACACACACACACACACACACACACACACACACTGACCACCTGCACAGTGAGCATGCAAAGCAGAGACGCATTCACTGGGCTTTAGACTCCCAGCGGTCAGGAGGAGAAACGGCTGTTTCTTAGACAGCTGGACGACACAAAACCTGACAGAAAACACCAAGCGTGTCCAGCCACTGAAGAGTCCCTGCTGACATCACATGAAGACAGTCACTTTCTCTGAGCTACTCCTTATAATGTAGAAAAAAAGAGTATGTTGGACAGAGAAAAGGCAACGATATGATAATATTTTTGCCTCACAAAGATCCTGTAGGGTCAAAACATTGCCTTCAATCAGCCTAATAAAGTTTTGATCAAAATCAGTTGACTGATTAGTTGATTATGAGAAAATATTTAAATAATCTATAAATCATTTAAGTCATTTTTCAAGCAATAAGGCCAAACAATCTCTGGATCCAGGTTCTCAATTGTGAGGACTAGCTTCTCGTCTTTCTCTTATGTCACAGGTAAACTGAATATCTTTCAGTGTTGGGATGTTTGTCAGACAAATCAAGCAATTTGAAAATGTCACATTCTGCAAAATGTGCACACACCTCCCTCCTGCATCATTTTTTCCATGACAAATAGCAAATAATAAGGTTGTGGTAATATTTGCATCTTCTGAGGCAAATGTCAGATCTAAGTATTTGAAAGGTCAGTTCACACAGAACACAAAACCACGGCACATTTTTAACGAAAGATGTTGTGGATTATTTAGACAATGTTTCTGGGTAGACATGTTGGAGTTCAGTTTTTCAAATGTCATTTTTCAGTGTTACAAGCACCAGAAGTTAAATTCTTCCTGTCTCTGTATCAGGGTGGTGGCAGAGAAATAAAACTATTTGCATCTGGGAAGATACCACGGGCGATAAGACTTGTTTATCTTTTTTATGATTTGGATGAACTGACACTTTATACTTTTATGTGCCATTATGTTAATAACACAAATAGATTGTGTTTCTGCTACTGTGGTGTGACATTCTTAAAAAAACAACAACAACAGCAAGACTTTTAATGGTGCAACCTTATTTGGTGAAGTAACATCATCCTAAACAGACCTGTCAGCCACTGATCTAAGTTTGATTTGCAGAGTTATTGTTAGGCTAAATAAATACAGCATAAAACCCACAATATCAGTTGTTTTATATCTCATCCATGTTCAATCCTATTTTCAACCCTTTAAAAAAAAAAAAAGGACATGGATTTGTATCATTACACAATTGTTGAATGTTTTGACATGAGCTTGTTTATTGGCAGGGGCAGTTGGCAGACGCCTTTTGTTGAAACTCTACCCTCACCACAGAAAGGTGAGCTGCCAGTCTAAGCCTTACACACACGCGCACACACACACCTGCCTCTCCTCAGCTAGAAGCAGCACCTGTCCACCACTGCTAGCTGGTTAGTCTGTCGGCTGTATGCAAATAGAGATTATTATAGTGCTCAAAGGGTTATGCAAACAGTATCTGGTGACGATAAGTCAGGAAGAACTTGAAAAAGCAAATATGAGCCACTGTGCTCTGAGCGATATGCCCTAAGTTTATTGCAGCAGCATTTGAAATGTTTAGCATATTATATTTACTTTTGCCATTGATCTAATATTTACTCATGACCTTGCAAGAAAACTGCTTACAAAGACTCCATCGTCATAACTTCACATAAAGTAGTTTCTAAGTGTCGACACACCACCGCCATTTTATGCCACTGTCAAGTTTCCAGGTTTTACACCCTTAAAGCTGTCTGAGTGCTTCATCAGAAGTGTCTGTCAGATAGTCAAATAGCTTCAGTCAGAAACCTCTCCACACACCTTTCCAACTTTGGATTCGGGGCCGGGGTCCAAAATTCACACCCACTTCACACCGTCTCCTTTTTCATTTGTTACACAACTATTTCTATCACTTTTCAACCAAATGCTAATGTAGTAATGTCTTCCAAGAGAAACTGTGCGCTGTTATACTCATTTTTAAACTATATTCCCCCACCACCTTTCAACAACAGTCAGCCTTTCACCCTGTCCACTCCCCATAGAAAAATACCCACAACGTCTGTCATACTATGGCAAACATCAACTTTGTTGATCATCTCTACAGGTGAGTGTTGATTGAGACAATATTCATATTTGATGCTCACTTAGTTTATTTGCCCTGCTCTGTTTGGTCCATGGGAACATGAGTTGCAACAATAATTTCTTCCCTATAATAACTTTCATTTACTGATGATGATCTTGACAAAACTTTGATGTGTGTGTAGTTTGTTTTGAATGAATCCCAAATGCACCATCCCGCTGCTCTAAACGCTCACATGTTACCAAATGTTTATCAATTCGCAGCTGAAAGTAGTCCCCAACACATGAACTATTTACTCCAGTTTTAATACTGTTGCTGAAAACTAGTACTCAACCTGTTTTATGAAATTAGTTAGCTTTTTTATATGTAACTGCATATTTGTGACCTCTTTTAAAGAATAATGTGTTCAGTAGTAATAAAGTTGTTTGGGACTGAGTGCAACAGGCAGGAAAGTCAGAAGACACTGTTGGTTTTGGTGCTTTCATACTGAGATTTGTTAACAATAACATATCTTTTCAACAATGAATATGCTGTTTATAAATTTATAAATAACTCACATAAAAACACATAACTACTGCCCCAAGTCAAAGACTTGTGGGAGGCAGAAGAATCCCATCAGATTTTATAATATGGCTTATTTTATGTGAACACATGCCTCTGACTGGCACACGCAACAAAAATGAAATTATCAGACTGTGACCACACTAACAAGAAACTCTTCTCTGATTTGGAACTAAAGTCGTACATGTTTAAGTGTGCATTTTCTTGATTGAACAGCTGTGAGTCGCTACTTGTGGAAGTTGAGTCATGCCAAACAATCTGATGGCACATAACATGAGAGCTGCAAACCCACTGACCGTCTCTTCGAGTGTCTTCAAGTGCCGTAATGTATTCCTTAAGCCTTCAGTGAATGAAAATCCTTCATGTCTGATATATGCAAACCCCCTCTCGTCTCCCCTCTTGGTGATCTCTTTTTCATCAATTAAGTTGACCGTTTTGGTCACGCACGATGGAGTCCATTACCATGACAATGAGGGGAATGATGGGAGAGGAGAAGAGAGGAGTGGAGGGAGCGGGGGGGGTACGGGGAGGTGTAAAATCTGTACAGGGACAACTTTCTCATGAAGTCTCCCGACGACCAGCTGAGAGCTGTGGGGGATCTGCTGAAATTTGTTAAGGGGGATGGTAAGCAGCAGGGAAATTTTCATTTTATCTCAGTAAATCAAACACCAACACTGCTCAGTTAGGAGGTTAAGATCCCCAGTTTTCCATCCCTTCCTCAAACTGTTTATTATTATGGTGGTCAGGCTATTAAACTTTATGAGCTTTAAAACAAACAGGTGTTCTGGTCTTAACTCTCAAATCTCAAAGCAAAACAAATTTCAATAAATAACGTTTGCAGTATATTTGATGTCCAAGTATTCCCACTCCAAATCACTCAAAATGCAAATCCAAGACCTGGCGAAGGCCTTTAGGAAAAAACACATTAACATGGGTCAACAGCTAAGTTCAGCCAGGGGTCACTTCTTTCAACACACTGCAAACACTGCTGGCTTAGATGTGTTGTGGAGACACAGGCCATATATATTTATTCTATACTATTCTAATAACTAAAACATTGTAATGTTTGTATTTTTCTGCAAACAATAAAAATATCTTGATTGTGAAAACAGTTTGACTGATGTTTGAATATTCTTTTCTATAGCTTGGTCTATGCAGTAGTTCATTTTAAGATTATATTCCACAATACACCTGAATTTAAGACACTGACAACTGAACACCAAATGTTTAATTAGTTAAAAATGTCTTTTATTAGCCACAGGTTACGGTTTAAAAAGTATTTCACCGCTGAAAAGACGGTCTTTTCATAAAACTAGGGTGTCTATGCAGTGACATGATGCAAATACTTTGAAAATTGGTGCGATGTGACCAGAAAAACAGAAAAAAAGAGCTTTGTCATTCACGTTTGCTCAAGAGGAAGAAACCTACTGTACAACCACCAGGGCTGCACTGTGTTGTAGGCAAGAAATAGGCAACACAGTAACAGAATCTTGGTTCATATTTAATCAGCAGTTTTGATCTCAGTTCTTACAACACAGGAAACAGTTTGACGCTCACTCATTGTTCGCAAATTCTCATATTACAGCCAAACAGTGCACTAAAATATGTTTCTGGAAACATTGCAGGCGAGAAATAGGCAATGCAGTAATAAGTAAGTACGAAGCTTGGTCTACATTCGATCAGCAGTGGATACACGTCATTTAGTGGATTTAAGCTGGGAGGTGAGCAGGGAGATCTGGGCGCTGGTTAGATGGGGGGAAGTTTACCACAGTCCATTTACACATACTACCCACATTGTGAAGACACAAAGCTTGTTGAAAATCAGATAAGTGTCCTTTTAAAGACAGCATCTCCTTATTAGGACATTATGTTGCTCTCAAAATCATGCAAAAGAAGGATGGAGAAATATATCGCTATGTTACTATATTATTATTATTTGCTGGTGCAAAGTCACTGTGTTTTTCTTTGCATCACAAATATTGCTATTTGAAAATGTCATACGTCAACAGTCATGTGTCTGAGGCGCAATTCTTTTTTTTTTGTTTTTTTTTTTGTTTCAGAAAATGAGGGATTTTTAGTGAAAGAAGTACTGTTTGATTTTAATGACGTGGGTTTATTTTTCTTCTGTTAGTCATCTGTTTTGTTTATTAGACCTCATTTTAGCCACAAATAGCCTGGCACATGGATTTAAGAGGGAATTATACCTCCGCCAAGAAGGCTGTGTTTTTGGTTGAGTGTGTTTGTTAGTCACCAGGATTACGGAAAAACTACTGGCCTGATTTTGATGAAATTTGGTGGAAGGATGAGGCATGGGCCAAGAAGGAAATTTTAGCATATCCTTATCATGGGGCCAAAATACGAATTATTTTTCACTTTCATTAATACTGCGACACAGGGCATTTGGCCTTGGCGGAGGTCTGCACTCTGCGTGTGCTCTTCCAGTATTTATATTGTAATATCTGCAGTCAATTTCTAAAACATACCTAAAAGTTTAGTTGTGGCTCGATGAAGGACGATTTCAGATTTTACTAACAAGCTGAATAAAATGGATCTAAGACCACATTTGGCCAACAAGCCAACGTTTCTCCGTCCCTAACATCAACTTGCTGCTCAAAGAAGGTCTCAGGGGTTCAGGGCTGCTGTTATGAAATGCAACTGTAAAAAGACAAAAGTTTTCAAAGCATTACCGTAGGGACGTGTAAAATAGAACAAGGCCTACTAATCTTTCCTATGATGTATCTTTGGCACACAGTCTTTCAGATAACTCATCAAAAAAGCTTCTTATTCTATACTGTCTGAGCCAACTGGAACAATTTTCCACTGCAATTGTTGTATTACTTGTCTGTGTGTGTGCCTGTGCGTTTTATGCCTCTCCAGAGTTTTGCCGATCTAACTGCTCTCACTTGATTCTAATTAGGGGCATCTTTAGACTTCCCCTCAGGCTTGTACGAAACTAATTACAGCCGGTGAGAAAACCCGGGCTGAACTAAACTCTGTGCTGCGCTGCATCACAGCTGCTTCACTACTCCAAATAAAAGGTCTTCATCTGCATGTTACATGTCTGAGATGTGCAGTCAACCACAACAAGGCAGAAGGAGTGAGTGACAAGAAGGCGTCGAGGGATTTGAGCTGAAGGTTCCTCATGAAATAAACATACTGTTGCAAACATTTTATCCACAAGATCAGTTTCTATAAAAAGCAAAACTAGCCCCGTTAAACCTAAAGGTCTAGAACCAAAGACAAAAACACTTGCCCACAATTTTTGCTTTCCTCACTGTGCCAGACACAAAGGGCATTTGCTTTCAAATAAACTGAATAACAGATGATTGATAGCTGTCTCTTTCACTCAGATATCAGCATGAACCCCTCTGACACCTGACTGGATGAACACATTACTCACTGAGCTGTCAGTGATCACTCTGCCTCTGATTTTCAAAATTGAAATATATGGTTAATATTTTTAGAAACATCACGTTCCTCCAGAAATATCCGCCAAAAATAAAATTTGGAATATATTTGAGGCACAAAAACCCATGTAAAATTGGAAAAAGACAAAAATAACTACAAAAAAAAACAAAAGAGAGATCACCCTTTAAGTGGTGCTGCGAGTACAAAAAGATCAGACTGAAATAGAAGACTTAACCTCGTGGATTAGGACAGTATGTACCTCCTAACTCTGAGAACACACACAAAGCGAGGTGCAGAGCAACATGAGACAAGCACAAGCATATCAAAATCAAATTAGTAAACAGGTTTGCAGACCTTTTCTCCAACAGCCCGAGGGAATATACATCATTATTAAAGAAAACCTGAACAACGTGTTTATCAATTTGATTTTACAGGACAGCATGTGCTCCAGAAAATCAGCTGACTACAACACAACAGTTAGTGATGCTCGTCAGTTTGACCTGTATTAGAAACTCAAATCATTCATCATCGGAAAATGATTTGTCACTCAAGTACACTGATGACGCAGACAATGCTGTGATCTCTGCATTAGAACACGTAGTTTATCTCAACCCTCAGCCATTCCCACAGTTTAAGTACATTTACTCAAGGACTGTATTTCAGTACAGTTTTCAGGTATTCTGAGTCTTCCATATTATGCTACTTTATACAACTCCACTACATTTTGGAGGCCTTTACTTAGTTTGCAGAGAGACTGTCTTCACCCAAAAAGCAACACCATAAACTGTTTGTAAAAGCAGCTTATTACAACCAAGATTTATGTTTATTATCAGGTGGCAACTTCCAATAACTGCAATTATTATGCTAGCAGCAGAGTCAGGTTAACATAGTATAAAGAGCAACAAAATGGAAAAAAGGAGGTGGTCGGGGTGGACGGACAGGAGAGTGGAGCTCGTGTCCCATGTGAAACCAAAAGTCAATGTAGTTCCTTTGAGTTACATTAAGTGACATAGCATAGCTGTACGTAATGTTATGTACCATACAAACAACAATACAAGCCATGACTTTTCCTAAATCCAGCCAAACTGTGTCCGTGTCACAACATAAATCACTGCGACTGTTAACAGTTATTTATGTTGTTTTGTGTCGACCTCCTCCCAATGATTTAGGAAACACTCCTGTTAGTCTTATTAGATGGTAGGAACAGACAACCTGTGGTTGTATGGGTTGGAGAACTTATTTGCAGATTCATATTAATGATGCAAAATATAATTTAAAAAATTCTGATATATTATTGTCAATAAAGATAAGACTTTATTAATCTCTGTGAAATTTAAAAGCAGCGCAGTAGTATATATAGTAAACAAACAAACAAACAAACAAACAAACAAACAAACAAAACACACCTTTACCAGCTGCAACATTTAAATTAATGCATACATTACTGCATCAATGATTATTATCCAACACTATGGCACTCATTTTTTTTTAAATGGTGATAATAATTTGAATACTTTGATACTAACACTTTTGCTTTTTAACTTAAGTAAAATTTTAAATGTAGGACTTTTACTTGAAACAGAGTATTTCTTCAGGGTGGTATTGCTGCTTTTACTCAAGTAAAAGATCTGAGTACTTCCTCCGCAGCTGTTCATTCCCGGTGCAAAAAGATGCTTCTTCTAGACTTCTGTTTTTTGCTTTGTGCGTTTTTGTTCTTCTAATTTCAGCAGTGTGACCAGGAAAGTGAAGTGTTGCTCAGCCTGGCTCAGGCTTTCTAACACAGTGCTTCATTCTCTGGCAATGTCTAGAGTGGTGCCTTTAGTTCTGGCTATTTGTCAAATCTGCCTTTACAGTCCGTCTGTGACAGGATCCAGTGTCTGAGGACATTCCTGCTCTGTAATACGGCCCCTCAGTCATATGAAACTAAGGTACTGAGCAGGACAAAAGAGAAAAGACAAAGCTGGAATTATGCTTGTCCTGGCTCTGAGATGTTCACATGCTTTTTTAATACTTGCATCTGCAACTTGTGTAATGTTTACGTTTTCCTTTGTCTCTGTGTTAAAGCAGAACAGAATCAACCCACTTGACCCATAGATCCACACAACGAACTGGGTGTGTGTGCATCAGCTCCTCTGCAGCCTACGGTTACTCATAATACCCTTCTATGCGTAGATTTACAGACACAACACTGTCAGCAGGTCCACCAGGGAGAGACTGTTTGTCATAACAACTAGCAGACTGTCATTTACATTTAAAGGTAACAATTCTCTATAACTAGTATGAAGTATGAAAGTCCACGTTCACACACATTCTGGACAGCTGCTCGTAGTGTGTCTAATTTGTTTAAGATGACTGTGGTAGAGACTCAGATTAAAATGCATTTGAATTTCTGCACAAGATAAAAACATTTGCGAGTTTTTTGTGAGGGAGAAATAAGTCTCAAATCAAACAACAGTTTGGCCTGCACTCTATGAGCACCTGAAAGATGAGTTCAGCTGGACCAGAATAAGCATTACTTCTATGACATATAATTTTGGGTGTTTAGACATATCTTCAAAAATATGATTTAAAACACTTTCCTAATTTTCTACCCTGTGTATATCTTACAGCATTCTGAACTAACAGTAATGTTGCAGGTGTGCAATGAATATAGAAAGATAAAATGATCTCATTTAGTTGGTAGTTTAATTTTTTTACTTTTTTTCTACATTTAATTTGCAGTTCTTCATGTAACTTGAAAGACTGACTTCACTCATCTATGCCTGTTTCTATTCTAATGTTTTACCCAGATGAAGTACTTTCCACAGGGGCCAAAGTTACCACAGGTAAATGACATCAAATTTATCCCCTGTCACATCATTTTTGACAAATGGATCAAAATACAGACTGCATATGATCCAGCTCTGTGCGCCACACAATGAGGCTGCAATATATCAGGCAGCAGTCAAAAGTACGGCTGAAAACATTCCACCCCTGCATCAGACAGTATATCACTGAGCCATCCCGCCAGCCGACTGACCGGTCTGTCAGTGCTGCTGTGAGTTTTAGCTGACTCACAGAAACTTTTTCTGCTGACTGGGCAGGTCGAGCAGACCGAACAAGTCCCACAGCAGAGAGGTGTCAATAACATCAGGAGCAGGTAGCAGCAGCCTGTCATCACTGATGGCTCTAGACTAATTTGCTGTGCAGGCCGGTCTCAGAAATTCGCCTCTGCATGTTTAAAATGCTGCTGTGTTTGAGAGCAGGATGAAAAGGCTGTGTGGAAAGTTCTTTCATTTTATATGCTATTTTTAATGGTGATGATAAAGGATGTTCCTAATGACTTATTTCCCTGACGTTTAAATGGAATTTTACATGAAACTACCTGACTTTTCCAAAAGTAAGAAAACACTCAGAAAACAGTCAAAATTGAGTGCAACTTAATCTATAAGGTGAAACATTGTCCAAAAAAATACTGCACGTTATAAGAGCCATTTGAAAATTTTAATCACACACTACAATAACTAAATCCTATTTTAAATGTTGCTGAGATGTGTGGCACTTTGCACCGTGCATTATAAACACTGCACATTGTCCGACTCAACATGATAAGTCACTGTAAACGTAACATAATAACATTTATTGAAAAATATTCTTTAGAATTATAAATCTTTCGGATATGTGCCTAATTATTACAATGGCATATTCATAAGGGAAAACGTATATATATTTATTAACTTTATTTTTTTGTTGTTGTTTTTTTTGTTTAGATAATAAGTTAAACCAAACAGTATTTCTGGTGCTGACTTACGAGGATTGCTACAATTGATCATTTGAATGATTATGATATATACAACATGATATAGTTTATTTCCTGAAAATTCAAATGAGAATTGGCCTAGCCTATATTGCACATAAAATAATCATGAGAATGTCTGTTTCGGCTGATCACGTGAATTAAATACTTCCGGAAAAAATCCAGGTAATTCATCACATACAGTAAAATCTCTGATGGGTGACAAATTTTTACCCACCCCAACCTGTCAACAATCATTTCATGCTCAAAGTGTCCTACACTCCCTGCTTCTTTATCACACTCTGGAACATGAACACAAATATAGTAACTCTTATATCGATTTCTCTCTTGGCTCTTAATCCAACTTGGCACAGAGCAGATCTGCGAGGACCGACGATGAGAAAGAACAAAAAGGGCGGACGTAAAAAACAGAGGAGGAGGGGAGAGGAGATAAAATTAGAAAAGAGGCAGAGGCAAGAGAGGGTGGAAAACATGGAAAGGAAAAAAAAAGTTTCACACTGTGTGTTCACTGTTCTTCACCCGGAGAGAAAAACCCCATGACTCAAAGTGACGGGAGGGCAACAACGTTGGCATCATTAAACTGAGAAGCAGGCAATAATAAAAACCCACTGGGCGTTGTTTGTTTGTGTGTTTTTGGGAGCACACACACACACACACACACACACACACACACACACACACACACACACACACACACACACACACATACACACATACACACTCTTGTATCCACAGGCAAAGAAGGAGCTGTTTCTAAGAAGTGCAGACAGAAAACAATACTGTAAACTGTACAGCCTTAAAACCCAACAGCTTGCTGATCTTTACTTTTATTCTTTGAAATAGTTCATTTAAATCCCCTTGGATATCACGCAGACTCACAACAAGGACTTTTTTTCTAGGTCTATTCACCACTGCAGAGAGAGAACACACAGTCTGTACTGAGAGGAGAGATGGGAATATCATTAAAAACCCTCTTCAGGTCACCTTAATAATGAATCCAAACATTTTTCAGCTGTGTGGCGTTAATTTCCACCAACTGAGATCTCATCAGAATGAGGCTACTGTCTGCAGTGAAGCAGTCCAGGCACAAAAGCACAGTTGAAAAGAACCAAGTTATTTCTTTTCTTCTCATTTAAGGCAATGTGAAACCATCAAACTGAATTTCTTCAGGTGAGTGAGCTTAACGTTCACAGTGGCATCTTAATTCCAAGCTACATACTAATTCTAAGCAGGTTCTAAGTATGTATGGTGTAATAAAGTAAAGTCAAAACAGCCAAAATGCTGACTAAAAAGCCTTTTATTTTTGACTGTGATGTTGATGGACACTATTGTTCTACAGTGCAATCAATGCACAAAGAAATGGAGGAGCTGCTGACAACTGCAAAAATAATTGTGGGGAAAACAAACAATCTAGGGCCCTATGAAATTCATTTTAATTTGATCCAAATTCATTTTACGTTTTTTAAATTCTATGATTTCTATTTAATGTGTCTGAATACTGTGCTTTACGACTTACACATATTTTGTCATCAGAACAAGTATCGTACCTGGTGCATGAATAAAATTTAAACAATTGCTTCACATCTGAGCTTCACATTGCTCTGCTCTAAATTAAGCTGTTAGTATGCTGAATTCCTCAGTTTTTTGGATGACTTTGCCTTCTCAGAGGGCTTCATCCACATGACTGCATGGTCCAACAATAACGTTCATTGTCAAGATTTTGTTTTTCAGCAACCCAACAACACAGTATAAAGTAACTTCCCTCACAAGTTAGTGGGATTCTTTATCATAAGGGGCAAAGGTGACATGTTTCACTTCATGTGAATATAATCCTATACATCTTATATCAGTATGCATTAACACCTTATTTTTAAAAGTGGATGCAGTCATATGTGCATCCTGGGCCGTTTCACAGGTCAGAATACGGGGGCAGTCCAACTTAATGGTGGTCGGTTTGACCACGGAGCTGTGAGTAATGGCTAGCTTGATGCAGAAACAACAGACGCTGCCTCAGGGCGGCCCAAGAAGCACAGAGGACAGGATTCGATTCAGCTCGGCTGACCAAGAAAAAGATTGCAGTCAAGCTAGCTGTCACCCGCATCTCAGCGGTCAAACCAGCTGCCGCTAGAGTTGGAGACAGACACGGACAGAGAAGAGCAAAGTGTCTGCAAGTAGAGCAGTAACCTCGCTCACACAACGCAATGCAATGTATGGAAAATGATTTAAATGAAATGACATATCTTTTACTTCTCAAACACTGGCTCCATCAACAAGCTGAGTGTGGAGGAGCTAAGCCATGCCCTTGGTAAAACACAGAGAGCAGAGGACAGAAGCGGTGTGCCTGTAAATGACACCAAAACATAGCAGCATAGTTTTGTCTGTTCATGGCTTACTTACTGTAGTTTACATGCGATCAGCGCACTGATGTTAGAGTTTGACTGTTATAGTTAAATTTCCTGTTAGTATAAAATGATAACACATGTTGAATTGTTGTTAATTAACTGCTAAAGCTGTGTGTATAGAGAGATTAGTTCATAGTTCATACTGTTTACAAATAGTGTGTAGTATGAAATTAGGACACAGCACTTGTAATTGTAGATGGGATCACCTTATAACCATGTGTAGTTGCTAAAAAGGACATGATATAAGTGACCTAGTAAATGCATTATGAGGTATACTGATACATGTATGACATTACAAGAACCGGGACTGTATTGATCTACTGGGGAACACCAGGTCAAATATGAGCTGTGGACTGCTATTGACTTTATTGTATATTTTCTTTGCATTGTTTCTTTCTTTCTCAAATCATTTTATTGATTTTACACCAGTATTATGGACAATAAACAATGACATATAGTATCTAAGATGTCAGGATGAATTGATTTAGGAGCTGTTATTTCAGTAAGCTGACTTACAACAACTTGTTCAGCTGCATCAGTCCCATAAACACATGTTATCATTTCAGTCACTTTTCTTCTGTTTAAATTTTTCATGGATATACTGTCTCCATTCTGAATCCCACCTACTACGCTCTGATTGGTCATGTGTTTCTCCAAACAGAGGAGACAGCTGTTAATGGGCACAACACCAGACTTATTTGAGTCTCTAAACAAATCAGACTCAGGGGTATGAAACCAGGCTAACAGCAGATTTCATAATGCTGTGCTTTGGTGGCGCACATTCCCATATTTCCAGGCAATCAAATTACCCCAAACTACAGTAAACCTGCGGCCTTTGGTGACATAAGAGTCCAGGACCTGGGGCATGTACCCACTTTAATGGGTGATTATCCATTCTTGATGAATTCAGAGAACAGTGATACCACAGCAGTGAAGATTATGAGCCTCCTTTATCATATATGGAAAAAAAAACTACTGACCTTCTCCATAATCTCTCATTAGGAAATTCTGATTTGTTGCATAAATTGTTTCCGAAAATGAAAACTCTAAATTCCATGAATAACTAAACAGCACTAATCCTTTAAGAGATTCGATTCCTAAGACTTAACAGGGCCTTAAATTACTAAAGATGTACTTAATTATAGCTGATGGTCCCCCTGTGGGCCATGACCGCAGCTCTTATATAGTTAATGGGAAAGGACAGCGGGCTATGAGGAGGCTTTTGTGAGTGTCTGTGAATGTTCTGGAGCCCAACAGGACGAGGCTCTGTGTGTGCGACTTGTTCCCGAGCGACTGTGTTGTCTAATTAACTGAAGGGTTGATTTGTATTACACAGCTATTTGTGTCTGAAAGCAGGCTGGGTGGGAAACACGGTTATGAATATGTAAAGTACAGGAAGACACGCAAATAACATGTATTAGCTTAAATGATTAAAAAAAAATGTAGGTGTATTTCAGGAGCTGTGACAAAGCCTAAAATTTAATCTTCTCTGTGATACAGAAGCACAGCAGTACTCCAACCTCGTCTGTCTGCCTGGCTGAAATTCTGCTGCATGACTCTGTCTGCTTGCTTCCCTCCCCGCCAGTTTGCTCTCATTTTCTTGCTTTTTCCACTTGCCTCTGTGCCTGCAGACCTGCTTGTCTGCTACTCTGCCCGCAGCACAAAGACTGCAATATCCATGGATCATAGATGGATGTTTAGCAGGCAAAAAAAAAAACAGTGCACGACTGCACAAAGACACCAACAGCCACAATTACAAAGCTCACAATATTATTAATTAATCAAAGACGCACATGCAAACCAAGTGTTTTGAGTACCATTGTCTGACTGTGTCTTGCTTTAACCTTTAATCATCATAAACAGCTCAGTTTTTCTACTCAGCTTAACTCTGCGGGATGTTGACATTGACAGGCATACAGGGAATTATTTAGAGGCAACCACTCCTTTGCCTCAGGTACAAAAACCTGGATACAGGCTCAGTAAGAGCAAAAAATACTCTTATATAACAACCTTAAATGTTCTAAAAAGCCTGGCGGTTATATTTGCTCATTGCCCTACCTGAATTTAATTTCTGTGTCTGAATTAAAACTCAGAGCACTTCATTTTATAGTTCAACTACTAAAATATTACTGAGGACTTTTCATAGTGTGATGAGGCAAGGTAGAAGAAGTAGGGCGGACCTGAAATAGATGTACCAGGTGTGCAGGGACAAAGGGAAGAGGAGAAAGTGAGGATGGAGGAAAAAAAAAGAGGGAGAGAAAGAGACCTTATCACAGCTGACAAAGTCACAGGGGGATGAGGGTGGTGTTGGGGAGAGATGAAAGAGAGATATCCCTCCTCCACTTTACAATCTATAAAAAGTTGCTAATGAGGCCATTAATTACTGCACAAAAATCTAAATAATGCCAATATTTACAATCATTGCAATAGTTTAATAGGTACACTTGTAAAATCTAAAGCACTCTCACACAATATAATGAATCCTAAAATGCGGCTCATGATGATTAACCTTTTGTGGACACTGCATCAGAGAGGTGTTGATTCAATTCTGATCACTTTTGATTATACAGTTAAGAATAATAATACATAGGACACCTGGGGGGACACATGGGAACATCAAGTGCCAGGATCAACTTTCTGTCATATTAAGTATTAAGTATATTTCTTTGTTTACAAAACTGTGACTTTGCAAAAACAGAGACTAGAGCTGGGTATCAAAGCGTACCGACCGAAACATGTCCTTAGAATTGAGTTTAGAAAAGTGTCATATTGGCAAAATATAGGCAAGTTGACTCTGGTTGCATTAAGAGTCGTACTTGCGTTCAGACAGAACATAAGGCAAATTTTAGAGGGAACGTGATTACATTAAAAAAAAATTAAATCAATGGAAAGATGCGATAAACTCAAGTGTAAAATCTGTACTTATTCTGGGGCTTTGTGAATGTGTTTCACAAAAGTAAAAAGACAATAGGACAAATGGAGAGAGAGTGGAGGAGAATATCAGAAAGAGTGGGAGTTTCTGTTGAGTTCTCGGGTCGGTCAGAGGCTGAACTCAGCACAAACAAACACAGGTGAACTCCTACAGATGCGGATTCTAGCTAGCTTACAGTAAGCGTAGGTACAGCTGGTATTTTGGCTGTTTGGGATGAATAAACAAAAATGATCTAGAGGTCAAATTTGCTGTCTAAACACACCTTTAGGGTTGTTATCGTCTTCTTTGATCAGACATGTCGTGACATACATGAGGACATTATTCTAACTTTAGACTGCATTGTGCTATGCAGTGCACTTCTGTGGACGTTTTGGTCCCCAGATTTTGCTGCGGAGTGAGTGTACTTGACTTTCAAGGTGCTCTTAGGTACACATGGCTGGGGACATGATGCAGCAGCACAAAGAAGAAGAGACTCTGCCCCATAAGGCTCTGCGATAACATTCTCTTTTCTCTTCTGCTTAGAAGTGGTGAACTTATAGCTCACAGCCACAGAATACGACACAGTGTCGGGCTTTTGTTTGATATCTAGTGTCAGCAAACATTTCTGATCCATCATTAGCACCTTTAGCTTGTTCACCATAGAATGCCACTGTCACACTGAGCCTGTTCAAACTTTAAAACTTTAAATGGAGGGGGAAAAAAACAACAAAAAACAAATTGTCAAATATTTGTATTGAACAGCCAAATCTAATTCCACTGACATAATTCTGAGTCGGGTACAGCCCTAGATTGTTAAAACAAATTCATAATGCCCAAACTAAAGTACTGTTATGGTGTGATGCTGAAACGCAGGTATCAATTTGACACTAATGACAAAACTATGTCACACATATTAGAGACCAAAGAGTTGTATCAAACAAGTAAAAAGGCTTTAGCCTTGGAATAAGTAATAGCTAAAAGCCTCTGAAACTGCTTCAGAAAATAGCCTTTTACATTATTAACACTGCAGAAAGTGATATTATCTCTGCCAACATGAATTATCTGCATGACGCTGCTCCCCATGTAGCAGAAAATAAGCAGACTGCTCAATACAAAATCGATCTCTATTATTTGCAAGTGAGTGGAGGAGGGAGACAGCTAGCGCTTCCTGTGCATCCCTGACGAGCAGCAGGGAGCCGGAGGCTCGGCTGCTTTGCTGAGAATATAAATGAAAAGCTCAGTGACTCATGGTTGTGATTCAGCTGTAACAGGTGAATAAGTAATATGTGGTTTAAGGTGTAAAAGACCGATCAATGTAGCCATCATAGGCATATGTCCATCTGCATAATCCCTGTCATTATATTGACTAATTTCCAGGTGTTTTCAAGACGGCACTTACCCAGAAGTTGTTTTTAAAGAGAGCCATCTTCACTCAGAGATTCACAGCAATCTATAAAAAGAGGAGGAGAAAAAGAAGGAGAGCGGCATTAGAGAGGAAGACGGCATTAATACTTTTCTGTTTTAATCTGCCTGACCTTCATTTCCTCAACATCACAGTCTAAGTGCTTGGGATTTCAATCTCAAGGATGCCTTTTGAATTCCCTTTGGAGATCTGTGAGGTGTTTATTTTCAGCCTTTTCTCTGCCCTCTGACATAAACTACAGTATCAAAGTCTCTGGAAATTACACACAAACAAGCTTCCAGAGAATCTCGACTTTATAAAAACTCCCCGGACACCTTGTGTGCAGGAAGGGAGCTCCTGAGGGAGGACAGAGGAGAGCTTAACAAATGACTTCAAAGGATAAACTCAGAGGATGCAGGGCGCTGAGGAAGGAAGCAGGGAGGAGGAGTGACAGGGGAGATGGGGGAGGGAATACAGGGGAGAAGATAAATCGATGGAGGGAACGAGGCAGGAGAAGCGGAGGTAGCCACCGAGGAGATGATCACAGCTTGTGAAACTGGAGGCAGCAGCGCTCTGCTCTGATTGGCTGAGTCACCTTCTGCCACATGCTGCTGTTGATAGCTCACATCTGTGACCACGTTCATATCTGCTGGCTGAATGCCAATATTAATGCTCCCTTCTGTATAGCAACCACTTTGTTTATTTACTATTCAAAACTGCAGTGTATGCTGAAAAAGATGGCATTTATTTATCTTAGTAAGAGTGCAAACACCTCACAGCAGTGACTACTTAGCACTAAAGAAAAAGAACGAGGACCTGCTACATTACAAATTCATACTGCATATAATATAAGCATCAAATTTTTTTAATAGTGTGAATAACTATAACTAACTAAGGACCTGACATTTTGGAAAATATGCCCATTCAATTTCTTGCCAAGAATTAGATGAGAAGCTTGATACCACTCTCATGTCTGTACTGTAAATATGATGCTAATGTCAGCAGCTGGTTAGTTTAGCTTAGCACCAAGACTGGTAACAGCTAACCTGAAAGATAACAAAATCAGCCTATTTATTAGGTGTATTTCCTAAATGTTGGGTATGATCATGTACAGTGCGTTAGGGCTGGGCGATCAATCTTCAATTCTGACTTCGGCTTTCAACAATTACAAAAAAAACGAGATCATTGAGATAAAACTATTATTGTGAAGTCTGTTTCTCGTAGATGCTCTCGTGTTGTCTTGTGTCATAAATCCTGCTAGCGCTTTTCCTTTAAAGCGATGGGCTTTCCCCCCTCCTAAAAGCCCAAACTCATTCTCAGCCAGGGTATGGCATGTTAAGTTGAATTATATTTAGGCCTAAAGTTCAAGAAAATCTACTGTAAAAAGGACTGGAAAAAATTTAATAAATGCATGTTTCTAAAGTCAATGAGTAGTTGTGTTAAATAATCATCATCATCTCAACACTTGCCATAATCAAAAAGCCCTTCAGTACATGTTATGTGGATCGATAAATCAATTCGGTGATTAACGATTCAAAATAATAGAGAAGCAAAGTGAAAACACTGATACATTGTCATGTTTACGATGCGCCTTTATATTGAAATTTCCATGGCATGTCTGTGTCACCATTTCCATCCGAGAGCACCTCTTTCCTACACAATCAAACACTGCTGGCAGACGATGGAAAGCAGCAAAGAAAAAGACAGTGAGAACATATACAGACATCTCATTTCAATCGCAGAGTCCTGAATCAAACTGAAATTGCATCGTGAAAGACTTTGTTATATCTGCAAATATCGTATAGTCTAAATCATTTATATAATAATGCATCTTGAAGAATCTTGTGATTTACGCCGGTACGTGTTTGTAAGCTGTGGTGTTCTTACAATTGTTGTTTACACTACTGCACCTAGCTGCTCTTTTGCCTCAAACATTTTGGTAACAACTTAAAACACATTCTTTCTGTGCACTAGAATTTCTTTTTGCATAAAAAATCTTCTTGATATGAGGTGTTTCAAACACAAAACACAAGAAAAATTGCAGCTCACCTTTCATGAAATGCCTATTAGGTGGAGGTCAGAGGTTTATTTTGATTAGCAGTAAAATAAAGGGGATGAAGAAGAAGATACATTTACACAGTTCATATGCTGCAGATATATAGCTTTACTTTTTGCTAACATTACACAACAATATTTGTTTAAAAAGGCAGTAAGCCATCAGAAGGATTTCACACAAGAGTCGCTGTTAGGCTGAGAAGGTATTTGTGGATTTAGACATCTCATTTTTTGAGAAATTATATTATGTAGGACATTACGTTGAGTTAGATTCAACTCCTTATCTCACTTTTAAAATATCTTATTCTAACCTAGAAAGTCACAAAAAATGGAGCCACAAAGAAACAAACATGTCTTCTTAACTTTTGAAGTCTGGGTTGTCATGACTGCAGCGTTTTTCATGAGTAAGACACTTTTTAATTGGCTGATGTTCAGGAGGGAATATACTGTAGTAGCAGCAGCTGAGCATCCATTTCCTGACCCCCTACTCACACACACAGACACACACACACACACTAACAAACACATACACACACACTTGTGCAAAAACACTGGAATGTGTTCCTGCCTTTTCCAAGAGAATCCATGCAAGTGTTTCCCCAGGGCTGCCCTCACACAGGGATTCTGTTATTCTGCTGACTGTGTGTGTGTGTGTGTGTGTGTGTGTGTGTGTGTGTGTGTGTGTGTGTGTGTGTGTGTGTGTGTGTGTGTGTGTGTGTGTGTGTGTGTTGACAACAGCCCTTTACCTACCTGGTGACCTGGCATTAGGCGGCCGCAACACACATAGAAACAAACACAGCAAGACCTATCGAACACACAAACTCACACACACACACCCTCACACCTTGTTAATTAGCCCAGCAGTGGGACTGGAGGCCCCTGCAGACAGCATTCTGTTTGGCGGAGCAGGTTAGCTCCGCACAGGACAAAGACACAGAAGGACAGAAATATTATAGGTCAGAGCTTGGAGATAATTCAGTGTTTATGTTTATTGATTTTTGATGTAATGGTGGAGTGACAGTATCACCATATCCAGTGATAGTTTTCCAAATAATGATTTAAAGCACACTGTAGTTAAAAACTAAATTTGTGACTGAAGTTTCTATTTTTCATGTGTGATAAGATTTGTCTAATGTCATGCATAAGTTTGAAAATGATCATTTTAAGATACATTTCTGTGCACCACAAGATGTTTTATCAAGAATGACCTTGTCAACATGAAGTACTCTAAACAGGAAGTACAGGCTCATGCAGCAGGTCTGATTTTTATGTCCTGATTTATAGTTTTACCACCAAAAGAGACCTCTAGACTGGACTGTGGGCTGATTGGTTGACTGAATGTCTGGTTATATATCACTGGAAAGCCAGGAAGGTCCCATTGAGATAGATCTCTTCTTCCAGGGGAAAACAAAACATTGGCACTGAATGAGTAGTTAGAGACAGTTCTTTCATTGTAAGTACATTTTACTCAACCGCCCAATACGTTCAGAAAAGGGTGTCACTTATCTGTAATGCAGTATTTTAGACCAGGAAACGACCAAACTTTATGGCATCCTGACATTAATATCACCAAAATTCCATATAATATCTAATTTGATTAATTATGATATTGGTATTAAGTTCATACTTTGTCAAGCTCTGCCGAAAGTGTAGGCCTAAAACCAAACAAACCAAATACAAAATTAAATACAGCCAACCGGTGAAGAGAGATTTTTAAAGGTCATAAGCCCACTGCCAATAAATGCAAAATACCCACACAGCGGGACCGTGATACAGACCAAACCACCAGATGGTTTTCAGGGGAGCAGAGAGAGGGGACAGAGGGAAGACCACAGATAAAAACAGAAACACCATGATGGTGAGGGATTACAGAAGCCTCTTGTTTTCTTCTTGTGACAGCCTGGTGCGCCATATTGAAACATACTGTAGATCTGAGGCTAATTAGCCATTTTGTTTTAATCCTCACTGTTGTGACACAACATGATCCAGAAACACAAAGACATACAGAGAGGTGTGCACTGGGACCCCATGTGGATAGTAGCCACGGTGGGACGTATAGAAGTAGCTGACATCCAGCATTCTCCATCTGGTTCCAACTAAACGTTCGGCTGAAATCAGCTCTGAGGCAAACAAAGCTGCCCAGAGAAGAAGTGGGACACACTGTGACCTTGATTCCTCAGGCTCAAGATCATTTTTTATTCAGAAATTAAATGCCCGCGCAACTGTTAGTCTTGCTGTGTGTGTCCCCGTGCACATATGGTTTAATCACAGCAGCAAATCTCAACCTAATGTAGACACAAATACTAAACTGTAAGGAACCTAAACAGATGGAGACACCCCAGAGCAACTTCAATACATAAATAAATTTAAATATAAGGGATCATTTTGAGTTGCCTCAGGTGCATCACTCTCAATGTGTTTACTTTAAAAGACAAGCACTAGGACAAGGATGCTCTTTTTAAATTGGTGGCAGGATGTATTACTCTGAGATAAATGAGAAACTGAGATTATTCATGCTATCGTTCCAATGATGGAATTTCAGCCGATAATTCAGCCTAATGCCGTGACGCCTTTTCTTACAACAGCTACTGGTCTCTGTAAGTGCAAATGAACACTGCAGGTGTAATCAGGTCACTGGCAGACAGATAAATTTATATTAGTCTCGATGCTGCGTGGTAGCACTTTAGGAGGAAAAAGTAAAGGAAGAAGTAGGATGTCCCATTTCTCCTGTTGACAAGTTATTTACAAAAATTGTACTAAGAGTAAGAAACAAACAGGTCAATCCCAAACTCAGTCCTTCACAGATTTTGTTTCTTTCAAAACTAATAAATTACAGCTAATGGGATGCAGACATGCTGTCGTAAGAAAAAGCAAGAAAGTTGTTTCAAACGAACCAGAATTCTTGGAAAATCCATCTGGTGCAGAAGTTAACAGGGACCAGCAAGGAACACATTCCTACACAGAAATCAACATCTAACAGTCCAAATGAATTTCCTTGCTTTTACCTAGCCTTCTTTATCATCTTTTACTTGTTAAATCGTGAAGGTGCAGATTTTATAAAAACAAGGGATGAGTGCAATTAGTCAGCTAGATGATTAAACATTGCTCCCCTCAGTAGTCTGCACTAGAAACACCTATTCTGTTTTTTACTGACATTGTTATTCTATGTGACTGCATTTACCCAATGATAATACAAATTTTATAATCAGCCATATTTTCTGACAGAATATTGTTTTTTATAAATAATATTTTTTTCAATTTTGTTTAGTAAGTTGTTGTCATGTTCTGTAGTTTAATGTACAATCTTCATAATGCACAGTGAGATAAACAATACATTTCAGTGGCATTTGACAAGTATTTTTTTGTCATGAAAAAAATGTTCAACAATTATAAATGGCTCTTAGAATA
Source organism: Cephalopholis sonnerati (assembly GCA_019142605.1). Classification (NCBI taxonomy): domain Eukaryota; kingdom Metazoa; phylum Chordata; class Actinopteri; order Perciformes; family Serranidae; genus Cephalopholis; species Cephalopholis sonnerati. The sequence continues at coordinate 27,995,454 of JAGQAX010000006.1, forward strand.
TACACAACGTAACCTTATAGATGACACTGTGCTCCATTGACTGTTTAATGAGTGTTTTCTGAGTTTTAGACTAGCTGAAGTTTAAACATCAGGGATATTAGTTGTTGGTAACATCCCTAATGATGACAGAAATGCAAGAATTGTTCCAAATTTGGGGGGAAAAAAAGCAGAGGCCAAGATGTGCTCAATCAGTTTCTCGTGCAGTAAATGCAGGGAACCTTAACATGCTTGAAAAAAATGGTCACAGGAAAACAGCTGTCTTATGGCACTTCATGTCAGAGCAAGGAGCAAGGGGAGGGTAAACTAAAAGGTCTTCTGGTAGTCTGGTATATCATTTAAAATGTCAACCAGTCTACAGCCATCCTAGCTGCTATAAGGTATTGAGTTATTAATTTAAAGTTGTGGAATCACCACAGTTTTAACAATTCATCCTCAGGGGACACTTCATGGCAGTCCGTTATTAAGTTGTTGAGACATTTCCCCTTTAACCTTATTTGGTTCAGAAACAGCTTCTCTGACACTTGTTTAATGTTAAATTTATACATGCATGTAAAAGACATACTATCCATGTCTGTCCTGTTTCCCTGCCTCTGTTTACATTCAATCATGCTAGATTGAACCTTGTTTTCAATCCTAAATGATCATGTGTGGCAGGTCAAAGAGTAACACCAGAGAGCGTGGAGTGAGAGGAAGCAGTAGCACAGACAGTAAAGTAAGAAAAGAAACCATGTTTGAGGTGAGGATCATATCATTAACAGACAGACAGAAGGCCAGTCAGAGATACAAGGCAATCAGCCTTATCAATGGAGACACACTAACCTCCACTCCTGCTCTCTGCCACCCTCACACTGCCTGACAACACACAGATGGCTGCCGTGGAAAAATAGGACTGAAGAAAAGCAGATGGGGAAGAGTGAAAGAAAGACAGACAAACACTATCCACAACCCATTTAATTCCTGCAGGAAATAAATGGTGCATCACCTCCGCCCATATTAAGCATTTCTGGTTTTATTTCCCTTTCCTCTTTCTTTTGCCAGAGAGCGAGCTACTACCAGATGTCTCTTTGAAGGAGGGGAGGGAGGGTAGGTCGACACAAACTCCCGCCCTCTCACCACCTCCACCTGCCTCCCTCCCTCCTTTGGGTGAGAGAGGAGATGAGAAAGGTTGGACAAGAATTACACCCCATGACTCCCCTAACGCTGTCGGTGAAAGCGCCAGAGTACAGCCTCCTCCTCTGGCTCAAAGAGCAAAATAAAAACGGAACTGGGTTAAATGTAATGACACAGCGGAGTGTGGAATAAAGATGCTTCACTAACCTCCGAACAGGCACATTTGTCACAAGCCCACGGAGCAATGCAGGAGGGAGATAGAAAATGACACAAAGGAATTGAGCAAAAAAGGAAAAGGACAGGTAGAGGTGAAAAATAGAGGAGTGAGGCGAGGTGGGCGGATGGAGAGACTCAGAGATAAAACAAACACTGCCGTACTGCAGAATCAAAGAGGTAAACATAAACAAGCCTTCAAACGGGTGAAGGACGAGATGAAGACATGAGACAAAAAAAGAGATGACATGGCGGCTGTGGCAGAAGTAGGATGGATTAAAAAGTGTTCCCTAGAACATGCAGCAAAAGATTCAAAGCCAGGTTGAAGAGAGGGACATTCAAAATAACATTCAATAAAAAAGGGATTACAACAATTTGGTGTATCCTATTTGCTAAATCTATGTCCGTAATCTATTTCAGCTCACAAACTGCTGGTTTCTATTAGTATCGAAACAATTAGTTGTTTCCTTGATAATCAGAAAATGAATTAACAACGATCTTTATAATGATCAAATGATATCATAAGAAACAGGACTGTGAGTCTACAGCCATACAAGCTGCTCTGTGCACTTAACGCTAACATCAGCACTGTCATCACAATGACAATGTCAAAGAAGTATTTCACTGCTAAAAGGTTGTCTTTTCACAAAACTAGTCCGTCTATACTGTAGAAAGACACATGCTTTTAAAATTGAGGCTACATGACCAGAGAAATAAGAGAAAAGGGCTGTGGCATTTGCTTTTTCCTGAGCGGTAGAAAACCTACAACTACCAGAATGCATTGCGCCACACCGCACCAATAAATGCTCAAACTGGTAGGCGAGTTATGCAGCTTGGCCGTTTTGACACAGGAAACAATACAGAGGCCAGTTGGTTACAAATGTTCTTAAATAACAGTTAAATGGTAAGCAAAAATATATTTTTGAAAACATTTGAGGTGAGAAATCAGCAACGCAGTGACAGAATTTTGAGACATATTTTATCATCACTGCTTAGTTTTACCGCTTGATCTCATTTCAGCCTCTGTTGGCACTTCTTGTTCAGATACTCTCACATTACAACCAAACAGTGCACTAAAATCTGTTTCTGAGGACATTTTAGGCAAGAAATTGGCAATACAGTAACAGAATCTGAATTTATATTTGATCAGCACTGACTAGTTTTACCATTTGATTGGAGTTTGGTCTGAGTTTGAGAGAAAGGGGCGGGTCTCTCTCTTAATCTACCTCTATACTCTTTGTGGCCGTGATGGCAGGCATGAAAAGTAAAGGAATCCCCAAGGTGACTGACAAGTGGTGACAACTCATTCAATTCTAAATTCTGTGGGTTTGCCCACTGCATTTCAAACATCCTTGGGGTTTTGACTATTAGTTGGATAAAAACATGTCATTTGAGGACATTCCCCAGGGCCCTGGAAAACTGTTTTTCATTATTTAAGTAGATGATTCACAAAAGTAATCAACAGATTGACCGATAATGGAAATAAGTTGTTGTGTCCCAAGTGTCCATACGTTTTGAAAAAGTATATTCAGTCATTAATATCTGAGATACCAGCAATGCAGTCAAACTTCTCTTTCTCATGTGCAGGTGTGAGGCACTGAGAGAGGTAGGACAAGGACAAACAGTCTGAATTTATGGAGCAGCTGGAGGCTTACAGAGAACTCTACTGCACTGCAGATCGACTCGTCTGTCCCTCAGTATTAGTTTTAAACCTGATGTGGCGAAGCGTGGAGGAGAGATCATTTTGTGTCAGGCCTAATTTCCCCTTCACTGCCACCAGACAGCCTTCTGCACTCCTCTGCCACATCTTCCAGCGTGGAATGACTCACTGCTGTGGCTGTTAATTTAGTGCAAGACTTTACTGTGGACGTTTAGTTTCTTTCATGAATATAAAACCTACGTGGGTTGTTATGATCAGTCAAGCTCCGGTCTGAGCTTTCAGTTTGTCTATACTGATGTCATTCAAATAAGTTTTCAGAACAGATTTTTGACACAAAAAGGGGAAAACAAAAAGGCTATTTCTGCAACTAAAGTCATCTGTCTGCAGATTACAACTGACTGTCAGGACAAACACATAAACCCCTGCGGGATCGGGAGCAGCGAATGCTTGACCTTTGGGGACAACATATGGTGAAGCTCAAAAGGTCAACTTACAAATGATTCGAAGCTTTCAATGCATCTCATAGTCTTCATTCAGTGAACAGAGCTGGCTCAGGAGTCATCACATGACCTGAAAGTGAACTTCTGGTCACGTGATGACATGTGATCATGTTCAGGGGAGAAATTCTTTAACTACCATTTCATGGCTCCGACTAGCAACAATTTTTATTACAATATTACTTATCATAATTAGTTTATTACAGGCAATATTTATATATTTGATTCGCAGATTATTATTTCTTTGAGGGTTTTTTTTTGTATTTCTGCTTTCATAGCTAGTGAGAGAGATGGGAAAGGCAAAGGGCCCTGGTTGGACTTAAACACTGTCCACCGCTAAGGACTCAATCTTAATGGTACCTGTTCTACCTGGTGAGCTAGTAGGATGCCATAATTTGCAGATTATTTTTAGGATTAATTGATTACGTTTTTTAGAATATAAAGAAAAATGTCATTGCAGTATCACATCACCCAAGGTGGAATCTTCAAATTTCGTCTTAGTTCTGACCATCAGTCCAAAACCTGAACAGACTCAGTTCACCTATCATATTTAACCAATAATAAAAGCATACATTAACATTTTAGGAGCTGAAAACAGAAGAAGCAATATTTAGCATTTTTAATTTTCACTGAAACAATAAATCAATTGCCATGAAGTTTGCTGATCGACAAACTGTTTCAGTTCTAAACAATTTCAGTAATCAATGAATCATTCAAGTCATTTATCAAGCAAAAATGACAAACATTTTCTGATTCCAGCTGTAAAATGTGAGGAATTGTTGTTTTCCTCTGTTTCATATCACTGTAAAGTCAATATCTTTGGGTTTAGACTGCTGGACTGCAATTCTGACCACGTTCCCTCTTATGTTGGCTTGAAATTTCCAACATCTATGTATGAAGCTGAAATTCAGATCAACTGTCTGCATCAGACCATGACCTCACTCAATATGCAGTATCCTAGTGGTGATTCATTGTTTGTCTGTCGCTAATGATTGCTACAATCATCAACAACAAATTCAGTGCCCCCAAATTGTTGACACCGCCCACAAAGATAAATGCGTCAACAACAGGCACTAAAACCAGAGCCTGCACTTTAACGATGACACACTGGAACCGGCAATCACATCACCGCCAACTTGACGACAGAATTACACCCTGTATTTAATGACTAAAGCAGCTTCAGCTACACTGCGCAGCGCTTATTCTCTTAAAGAGATAAACAGCCTGCTGGGTGAGCATGTGCACGGGCCTTCAGTGACTGAGACCGTATAAGAGAAACAGTGAGACAGCAAACACAATAGACAGGAGGCGGTGTGAGAGAGAGAGAAGCAGAGTGATAAACACAACCCAGGCTGTCAGCTCCCCATTGTCCTAGCCTGAATGTGCTTTTGTCACTGCAGCATACAGCCCCAGTCCAGTCCACTCTATGACAACGTGCCAGGCGGGCATCACTTCCAAGCCGTGGCATGACCAGCTGTGTGAGAGTGCACAGCGTGACAGCAACCACTCTCACAAGACACGTCGACGTCCATATGCAGCTAGAGATGAGCATGTTTGCAGCAGTGCAGCTGTGAATTAAGACAGAGCTGAGTCTAACACTGCAGTTTATTGTATCTGTGGAGACACTGAGGGGAAATTTACAGCTCTTAGTTGTACTCGCTTCTATTCTTAGCAACTCATTAACACAGCTTCCTCTCATTTTTATACTTGACAAACTAAACAGTGCATCTGTTATTTGTTAAATACTTGGAAATAAGACACTGTAGCATTGTTAAAAAAATAAATATGTTTTTGTTCTTTTTTCTGTTGCGCTAAAAAATTATTTCACCTTGGAATCACTGCCAACAACTCTCCATGTCTCCACGTATTCAGCCAGCCAACAAAACAAACAGGGCGGCAACTGACAATTGTTTTTGCTATCATTTAACTTTGACAGAAAATAGTGGGAAATGCCTGTTTAACATCATCAAGTTGCTACCAACAGTTTAGCCGTAAAAGATATCTAGTTTACTTACATATGCGCACAATTCAAAAGCTGTAATGAAATGAAATAGTTGCCATTTTTGCTTGTAAAGTAACTTAAACACTTAATTGATAATCAAAATTGTCACTGGTTTTGTCTGACCAACACTCAAATACCCCAAAAACACACATTTTCTGCATTTTAGCTTAATAAATCGCTTAAAATAAACAATACTGTTGCAGATTTGTTTTCTGTTAATGACAGCTGACTAGTTGCTCCAGCTCTACTTGATATCTGTTATATGACTAATATAAAAAAATATATCAGACTACATTAAATACACAAACAGTGTTTCCCAAACATTTATTTATTTGTGGTGGCTAACCACAATATCAACACTGACTGCCATGTATTGATTTTCTATTTTCAGCACCTCCTTGCCCCACTTTGCTCTCTCTGTTTACTGGACCAGAAATGAAACAAGCTATGAGACAAGCTAAATGAGATAAGCTAGCTAGCCAGCGCACTCCCACAATCCCTCTGCCTCTGTCCCCACCTAGGAGACTACTTTGCTAGGTAGAGAGTGGACAACAGCTCTAAAGTCGCACCTTCAGCTTGGCTGTATTAACTTGAATTCAGCCATGTAAACCCAGCTCTGAGGGGTCCCAGCAGCAGTACGTGATGGCAGCAACAGAAAGTTTGCTGATCAAGTGGGGAGTCAAAGCAGTCTGGAGACTGACCCCCCTGGCAGTGTGGTTTGCCTTAGCTGAAACTGAGTTAACTCAAGCTCGCTATCTGCAGGTCTTCCCCAGCCCCACCCTCCCTCAGTCTGCTACCAGCACAAGTGGAATCTAATTCTGTGGAAAACTGCAAAAACATAATTGTTTTCCTTATGGAGTAATCTTCCATTTGTTTCAAGTTGTCATACTCATATTTCTTGTTTTGTCCGACCAACCATCCAGAACCAAAGCATATTCCATTAACAATGATCTAAGGCAGGAAAAAAGCTGCAAATCCTACAACTGAAGCTGAAACCAGCCTGTGTTTAATACTTTTGATTGATAAATGACTTAATTAATCTATTCTATAAATTGCTGCAGATTAATTTTCTGTACGTTGATTAATGGACTAATTGTTTCTGCTTTAGTTATCTGATATCTGCTCTATGAATAATGAACAGGAAAAAGATAAAACAGCATTTTAAAACAGGTAATTATGAACATCATTATGTAGTCCGCCTATAAATGAAAACAAAGTTTAAACCTGTCATGACAGTCGAGGTTTCCCTCCTCGTGGCTGTGGCTGATTACTTTTTAATTAAAATAATCTCAAATTGAAATCACCCTCCATGCCGCTATCAAGCGCATCGACAAAATAATTTTCTTTCACCTCTTCTTATCATTTTTGCCCTCTGAGCACAGCAGAGCATAAAATGAACCAGTAACCCAGAAATAGATCCAGGACCATTCTGCCCCAGGAGCCTCCCATCTGCCATGAGGGGACCTTGGCTGGGCTTATTCACAACCTCAGGCATAGGTCATGGTTTTCAAGCTATACAATTTTACAGCAGAGTGTCACCTGAACTTTCAGACATGTAATCATAGCAGCACTCAACATTTGTTGCACTGTACATCAAGAGCTCTGAAGTGAGAGAGTTTTGTTTGTGTTTTTATTATGTAACAGGTTAGCCTTATGGTTTCCTGCCTCAGATTTCCTGCCTCTGGGTCCTGCCCTGTTTGGCAAAGCACGGGGAGGGCCTTGCAGCACTCTAGCCTACATATGAGAGGCTACACATGTATAATTAATATTTGTCATTGGCACCATATAATGTGTTGTAGGAGATCCAATAAGCGAGGAGGGACGGCAGGATCACAATAAGTAAGAGTAAGAAGATCCCTATGGGTCTAAGAGAGGGAAAGAGGAGTAATCAGGCAAGGTGAAGAGTCTGACTGATTAACTATGCATGGCTGCAACCGTGTGCACATGAATATTGTTGCTCCATTCAAATATAAATGCAAAACACTCTTCTTATTCACCTGCTTCTTTCTTTTCTCTTTACCTTTTCCCTTCTTTCTATATGCTGCAATTGCTGACATCTGGAGAGGAGAAACTCAGGCTCGAAAAGCATCCGGCTTTTCTGAAGTGTTTCTGGTTTAAGTAATTGGTTGTGTGCTGCATGGATGTGAGGAGGCAGCCAGGTCAACAAAAGCTTTTTTTAACCACCTGTATTATGTTCTCAGGTGGCCAGCCTCCTCACTTTCTGTGACCGCCTGATTGACAAACTGTAACTACATATCTAAACTGGAGTGACTCCCAAGTGTCCCCTCTTATGGTTCAAAGCCGCATTTCAATTCATTTTGCTGTGATAGCGCCAATATCTTGCAGAAGACAACTATCTCAGCATTTGAGTAAAATGAAAATAAAACCTCCAATGAAGCATAGTAAATATCCAAATAACAGTCTGACACTAACACCAGCTGTCAAATCCTGGGTTTATCAAAACACATTTGACTTTGCACATCCAAAATAAAAACATGTTAACACTGGCACCTGAAAATATCCAAGCTTTACAAAGGATGTTGAGTAAATTTACAGACTGTCCCTCTCACCAGTGCCTTGGCAATACTGTGAATCTGGTAAACATGTCACACAGTGTGGGTCACTGTTGAGCTATTAGTAGAACTATGCAATATGTCACCATGAAATATTTATTGTAATCTTTGGTTGAGTGACAATGCTAGCATCTAGCCTGGAGCTTCCTCACTCACCCCAACATTATGTCCAAGCTTCCCTCTCCAACTAAGTGTCTCCAAGACAACTAATGATCATATTACATCCTTATATTTAATATACAGTGTTAGATTTTAGGTCTTTTGTCTTGCAAGACATCCACCGACTTCAACAAAGGCTAAAATTGATGTAATAGCAGCAGTTTAAACAAGACTGAGTCTATTGCCATGCTAATGGATTTTGAGGCTGTAATGCTCATAGACCAAAGTACTAAAAAAATGAAACTTGGATGGTGGCACTAGATGAAAAGTCAGAGGAAAATTAAAGTTTACAAAGACCACAAGTGTCTCTACACCGAATACTTGTTAAGACCTTTCTCTCTGAACCACAAATGACAACCTCAGGATGATGCTGGAAAAACATCAGGGGTTCGTCAAAGTGATGACGCTTCATCTTTTGGGTACTATGAATACCTGTACCATATTTCATGGCAATCAAACAGTTGTTGACAGATTTTAGTCTGGATCAAAAAACATTACCACTGAGCCCCACGGCTATCATTAGGGCTGCAACTAACTAGCAATTTTATTATTGATTATCTGCCGATTCTTTTCACAATTAATTAATTGATCATTTAGTCAATAAAATGTCAAAAATCTCATCCCAAAGTGAAATCTTCAAATTGCTTCTTTTGTCCAATAAACTGTCCAAAACCCAAAGACTCTTCATTTGCCATTATAAATGACAAAGAAAGCAGCAAAGTCTCACATTCAAGAACTGGAACCAACAAATGTTTGACACTTCTGCTTGAAAATTGACTACAAAGATTGTTAAAATAGTTGGCAATGATTATCTTTCCATTGACTAATTGTTGCAGCACTGGCTATGATTGGTCAAAACATTTCTGTATGTCAGCAGCCATTTTTGTATAATTGGTAAAGCAAACAGCAACAACAATTCATAAAGTTAGAACAGCGTATCTTTATTCAAGCCAATGCACATGCCCTTCTAGGTCGAGATCTAAATCTATCTTGTGGTCTACATATAACCATGCCTTTAGATTACATTAAATGACATTACTGATTAGCCTCAATGGACAGGCACAAGAAAACTGCCTTTGGTCAGTGAATGACCATCAATCATCAAGAACTAACCAGCGCCAAATATGGCCTGCCAAGACTGTGCCTGTAAATTGAGGAAAGGTGAGATAAGACAACTGTTCCTCCCTATACTGGTGCACTTTTCTTTATTTAATGATTGTGAACCCCTCCTCCCCTCCTCTTACTAAGTCTCCTTTCTCTCCATCCCACACATCCTGACTCACTTTCTGAGCATCAGCAAGGAAAAGGTCTATCTCCTGTTGAAGTCAAGGCACCAGGGAGAGCGTTGTTTACGTCTGATATCAAAAGGCCTGGCAGCCCTTAACTCTCAACTCCTGCCATTTGCTTTCAGAGGCAGAGAGAGAAAAACAACGCCAGCAGACAGTCTATTGTAGCATAAGAAGACAGCTGTGTTGCAATGTGAAGATGCAAATACAGTGGTGTAGGTTATAGCTGTATGAAAATCAAACATCTGTCAGGCAGTTAAAGGGGAATTCCTGTCTGGTTGCTTTGGTGCAACCAGACAGTGGTTGCACCTCCTGGAGGTGATGCAATGAAACGTGTGGCTTCCTCAAAACCCTGAATTTACCAAAATAATCATTCATACTTTTGCTTAAGATATTTTACCTAATAAGATACTGGTAGAATGAAGCAAAGTGGGTGACATATGACACAATCTGTGCTTTTTGGGGTTGAATGCCATCACATTTTTTATCGCATTTGAAAGCATGTAATAGTATGTGACAGGAAATGTTGACAGAGGAAATAAGGGATATTGTGGTCACAGACAAGTAGGCCGCAGTGAAACCCCGATGTGTGTTATTTTGACAATGTATTGTATTGTTTTATCATAAAAGTCTGAGTTTGACATTCACATTCATTATAAATACATTCTTACAAATATTACTGATATCTGACAACATCAACAATGTGAGTTGATGTTTAGTGTTATTCATATAAAGACCTACCCTTCAAGTTGAGAGTGATGGCAGCCTCCACTTGATTTTTTAGGAATGGGTTACCCTTTTGGATTACAGATTGTATCTTTTAACTACAAGGGCCTATCTGGCAAAGGTAGTCTAGTAATGATACTGCATGATAGTAAGGCACCACTGTAGTGTTGTCAGTTCAAAACAATACAGCAGCAAGATACTAGATTTCAATCCAAGACAGTATCAAACTGAGTTAAACGACTTCTTATCAAAAGCTCTGTTAAATCTGATCCTTCCTGAGTAGAAAATTGTTTACAAGAGCTGGGCCAGGGTGTCTCCAATTGGATTGTGCTCTCTAGTGGAGGCAAACAAATACCTGCCATAACTCTAAGAATTTACTTAGGATATCTATGACAGACCAGTTAATATTTGCAGGCATGAACAGCTCTCCTTCCATCTAACCAAGAAACTCCATCATGGGATTTGTGATCTCCAGCAGTAAACCCAGAACTGGTTCTGATTCAGATTGTGGGCTTACTGAAAAGTAGGGCTGACTGTTGGCAAGAATAAGGCGATACGTATCACAATACAAGGGTTACGACTCAATATACTGCAATATACTGTCGTAATGTAAGCTAAGCGATATACTGCAACTTTTTAAATCTAATTTTAGTAAAATTGTCAATGCTAGTGGTGCGCCCTTTATGACTCCGCCTGTTGCATAGACCTGTGCTCTTTGTGTTCACGCTAGCAATATGTTGGTAGGTTGGAGTGAAAGAGTCAAATGGCTGAAGATAGATAATAGCACTGAAGGATCTATTGAAGGATCAGGGTATAGACACAACAGAAAAAAAAATCAAGAATCAGTACAGTATCACAAACTATAATATTGTGATACTCAAAGGTATAGATATTTTTTTCACCCCTTCTGTATAGTAAGTGTTTTCACTTTATCCCTAAGTAATGCCCTAAGCAACATTATCAGCCATTTTCAGCTTATCACAGATATATTATTATCAGCATATATGCTGACCAATAAGCAACAAAACACTGCAGTGCATGAATGCCAAAGAGGTCATTTATGAACAGTCCACAGGAAAGCACTGACAAGTTTTTGTCAGATGTAACATATCCAGTCCAATAGATCATTAGCAGGTTTTTAAAACTCTCAAATATTGGTATGGATATCACCCTCAGAAATCATGTATGGGTAGGGCTCAAGTCAGGGGTTCATATGATTGTACAAACTTCTGTGGCAATAATCTTCACTACAAAGAAACGCCAAGTGTTATGATGCAGGAGGATCATTTGACTGCTTAAATCCATCCATTTCAATTCACTCATATCCAAAAATGACTCTAAGTTACCATTAGATGACGGGAATATCCTCTGAGTGGGAGCCAGAGTGTCAAATTAATGTATGTCAGGAGGACTAATGTCAATAAAACCCTGCCCCACCTGAGCAGATGATGCTAATTAAGAATCCCTATTTTGTATATTTTGGTTTGTTAAGAGCAAACATTACCTAGTAAAGTTTAAATTGTGGATTTACAGTGTATTTTGAGCTCACACATTTACTTGTCTGTCGTTAAGTTTCTCTTTCAATGTTTTCCCTCGCTTCATGTGTCAAACAAACGTGTCTACTAGTGCTGCCAGTTTCAATTCAACAATGTCACAGCCATGCATGACCAACTCGATATTTTTAATAGCCTAGCATTAGCTCTGTCTTTCGGGCCAATTTCTGAAATATAGTAATGTAACAGAAGGCGGTAAAAAAAGACAAGGACTAATTCATTACCTGTATAGACTTTTCCAACAGCGTTTATAGTACATTTTCCATCCCCAGTCTTTTCTGCAGCCACAGACCGACACTTGTATGCACCCTGAGCGGTGTGATCGTAGTAGTAGAAATTCACCAGGCAGTTTTCAGTGTGCTCGCTATGTCCCGCCCAGCTCGACGCCGATTGGCTACTCCGGTACTCAATCAGAAGGAAACGCGTAGTAGGCATAGCAACCATAAAAAGGCGGGTCTTAGAGAATATACTCGCAGCCCATTGGGTATTTGTTTCCAGGGCAACGCCCACAAAATACAGACCTCAGAAATGAAATGCAAAGGACCTGAAGGACGTGGCTTCAGTAACCTGCCTTTCTGGAACAAGATCAAACAAAGGGAGAACAAAGTTTAGACATTTAATAACTTCTGTAACCTATTTTTTACCTCACGCTGTCTGGCAGTATTATATATGTCATTTATCAGCTTGCTCCAGCCCCTCAGTGAAGCAATTGGATGATGGTTGAATGGGTTTGAAATGGATGCACTTGTTCCACACATACATCCATGGGTGTAGATTTTGGGGTGGGGGTGAAGCAGGGGACACCTCCCCCTTAATATTTAGAAAATGTGCATTTGCCCCAAATTAAAACATGAAAGTAATGGACTTTTGTTTTATGAAATTAAACACATTTACACCATAAATTGATGCACAAATATGTACCAAAATGCAGGAATTGATCACCTGGGTCCAGACCTTTGGATCTGCCCACTCCACTGACGTAGAGCTGACTGATTGTGATTTAGTATCGTGACAGAAAACAGTGGTTTCTTGGTTAAAATAAAAAATAACCAATGAGCACCACGGGGGGGCTAACAATTAACCAATCAGCACCATGGGCAGAACTAACACAGATGCTAAGTTGTTGTCAAGTTGTTGTCAAGTTTTGTCAAGTAGTGGGCTGGAACCAATGAGGGGTAACAGCAACAACAATTGCAAGCAAGTCAAGACAGATATACGCTGCTATAGAAGCTGTTATAAACTGACATGTTTTCTCAATACCCCTGCACATTGTTGTTTGTTTTACTCTCCCCCAGCTCCACTCTTAAAACCCCAGCGAAACAGGTATGGGTCAATGCTCTGCTCAATTTCTTTGCACCGCTGTACTGCTTAAAACATAACAGCAAGGGCCGGGGGAACCTGTTTGAATGGAGTGTAGGCTGTCAGCCAGCGGCAGCATCCACGTAACTGTCAGCTGACAAAACAAACAATAACATCAGCCTACAGGGCAAAAGCCATGGTAGCTTTACTAGTTGACAAATAATTACCTGCATGGACAGTGATGTCCACAATGCAATTTTACTCAAGCCTGAATGACATTAATCAGTTCTGTCTTATCAGTCTCCCTTGGGCCAAGTTGTGGTGGTGACGCAAACGTTACTTTCACCACTGAAACTTAGCAGCAGATCCAACGTATCTGCCAGCTACAATAACTGTCTGACAGTGTGCAAACTCTCAACGCACCACAGACATACGCCAGCGTTGTAATGCTGTTGACCTACAGTGGACTTAAAATGATGTTAGATTCAGGCGCATATGTGGGTCTCTAGTGATTGGCTGGGAAAAATCGTGTCACACTCCTCCACAGAAATCAGTTACAGTGGGCGCAATGTCAGAATGAAGATGGAAATGGAGCGTAACGAGTTGATGATTCAGTCTGATATCAGGCAAGAGAATTAATGACTAATGCTCAAAATTTTCTGTCGAAGGACCCCCAAAACCCCCATTTCATATGTGTCCCCCCCAGTATTGAAATGAAACATATGCCCTTGCATATACTTCAACATATTCATGTAGACCTACCTACACTCTCTCACAGACCTATAGGATAAATGTCAGTGCATACACAGTCACGTACATACATAAACACATGCACATACACATGTAGACAATCTGTTTTATCTGATTTTTATTCTTATCCTGACACTGTTTTATCAATCAATTTTTGTTTAGTTGTTTTGTCTGAACCCAAAAGCCGTAGTGAGGGATGGGGCTATAAGTTAGCTTCAGTTGTATGTCATCCATGACAATTGTTTATCTGTGTTGTCCCTGTTAAATAAAGTAAATAAATACATATTTCTGTATACCTATTCAAACTCAAGACTCCATGCTTTCTTTATGGCTGCAATTTTATACATGTCTTGTGCATCACTCTGTACATTCCCCCCAATTTAGCCTGATATATTTAGTATGGTTGGAAACTTTGGGATGTAATTACTAACTAATGGCTCAGTGAGGTTTTCAGGGTCAGGAGGTCAGCTGGAAAGGACAGGAGGAAACACATAAGGAACACAGCTTCGACTTCCTCTTCAATCAATGCTCATCCATCATATCGACTTCTGTGTGTGTCCATGCAGTCAGGACTCCTGGGGCACTAAATAGACCCTGTTATTTACCACCAATAAAGGCGGACATGCATATGCTACCTCTTGCATACAGTCACAACAGGTGTAATTTATAACCACAACACAGTCTCTTTGTTAAATTGTTTTGCGTCTTTGGGACAGACTTATCCTCCCATCACACTTATACCTCCAGGGTCCCACTGTACCAGTGTGATAAAAAAGAAATGTGTCTCACTTCCTATAAAAGTCATAAAACACAGCTGCAGCATTGATTTCTCTTATAATGCCACTGTCGGTCTGAACAATCTTGGTTATACTACTGCTAATGATTTGCGCAGGGCAAAAGGGAACAACATACCCTTTTTTTGGACAAGAAAAAGGGTATGTTGCTGGCTATAAAGACACGTATAAATGACCAGTCATGTGCAAGCAGAAAACAGTAAACAAGTATATAATTTAAACACATCCCAGTTAGCAATGAGTCAGTGATTTGCAGATCAAAAGACAAATTAGGACCCACACAATTAAATATAGTCATTTAAATGCTGTTGAAAAAATGGTTTTGACCTTTAAATCACTGAATGTATGCATGTATGCATTGCAGCTTGAGGGATAGTGCGACAGCATGTCCATCACACATGCACAGGATATATTTCAGGGTGTGAGTGACAGGAAATATGTACCTCCGGATCAACCTGCTTATCAAATTCAGATAAGATGGTTGAGATCCTGACAGTCGTCCTAGAGGACGGTATGACAGCAACACTGGTAAGGTGCATGCTGATGAGGAGGTAAAGCACTTTTTTCCCATCAATTCTTCAGTGTGGCCTTTAACATACATATGGTGCAGTTTATTTTTGCTCTGAAACGTAAAGCCCAGACAAGTCACTCTGCTGTGGAGGACTGGAGGCAGAAACACACTTCTCGAGTTCAGATCTTCAGGAGTGTAGGACACCAGTTCTTAGAAACAAGAATTTGTGTCATCACCTTGGCATCAACAGCTGAGTCAGTGCTGGGTCTATCTTAGATGACTCAGGACACAGAATAAGGCTGTATCTCTCCTAATAACCCTGCTGCAGATCTAACAGGATGAATTTTAGCAGCTCACAGTGTTGTGCTTTACACATGGGGCCCTTACATAATGACTTTGAAAGAGGAGAAAAACTGAATTGATTTTAGGTCTGAACGAGGAAGAGAATGGAATTCATTTTAATATAAATGCATCAACAAGTACTGTAAAGACTAGCTGATAAAAGTACTATGAAATACAAAAAAAGTTGTTCTTCGTGCATGCTTCCATGGAAAAAGGCAAACATATTGATGCATTGGGGACCACATTTAACAGCAAACTATATTTCAACATCAGTTTACAAACTCTTACACAACTCATGCAGTATAATCCAAGTCTTATCTATCCATTCATATGCTAAGTACCTCCCAAACATATTTGCTAAAACCTTACTATTTAAAACTGAGCTGAAAGTGGAACTCATCTATGTTCTCTTCAAAGCCAGGCACCAAACTAATGGGTTTTAGCAAGAGTTTTCTGTGGAGACATGCCAGAAAAAAGTTTTCCTCATGAATTCAGGGTAACACGGCATGACTAACTGATTTACAGATGGTGATTTTGTAGGTGAAGTATTCCTTTAAATATCATTTGAGACTTAAATGATGTATTTAATTCTCACAACAGTCGGGATTTAGATTAAATGGCTGCTGCTGAATATCTCTGCAAAACCTCACAGATTAAGTCTTTTCCTGAGGTTGCAGCCCACTAGTAACACTTTAAATGATGTTTGAAACGTATAACTGTGGCCATTTTCTATCTTAAGTACATGCAACTGGTGTCTTGGTTGACACTGAGAGCCCTGTCACAGTCGCAGCTGTTATGACTCACTGCTTCATCTTCACACGTCCTCACAGGTGCTCTTATACATCAGAGACATGAGCAGTGAGACGCCTCTGCTGGAGGTGCCGATGCTTGATGTGATGCTTAGTGATGCAATATTAAAATCAAAAAGACAGAGTGCAGCAGATCAAAATGTCAAAGACAGTGAGGCAGCGCAGCACAAGGTTATAGTTAGAATACATTTCCTGTGAGGTATCGGAGATGATTAGATTGTCATCACTTCCACCTTCAGACTTGCACTGAGCTGCAACCAGGAAGAGACATTTTACCACAAAGTCATAAGACGAGATATCTTTTCTAAGATATCTGTAAGAGTTTGTATCACAAGACACAAACAAAACAAGATCATGGAGAGTGTTTCTTAATCCATATGTTAAGTGTAAGATGACATACAGGAGGGTGAAATACAAGCTCTGTGATTATACACAAACTCTATCTTTCTGTAAACAGTCTGACTGGCAGTGTCCCCCGCTTCCATCTGCTTACACAAATGAAACGGAGGATAAGCCTTTAATCCACGGTAAAATCTTCCAAATAAAATGAAATGAGCTGTCGGATTTAATTATGTATCATCAGTGGCTGTCACCTGTTGGTGTTCCTATTCTTATCCCAAAGCGAGTGTTGCTTCATGCACCAGCCGATATGCTTTCATTTGTCTCCCTCTAAAGGTCCTTTGTGATCATGTTTCATTCATCATATCAATATGCTGTGAACCATTTCTTGTGACAGGCTTTTTCATGATTTCATTTAGATTTTGCAGACGCTAAAGAAGGGCTGTCAATAGCTAGGTCATACCAAAGCTGTGTGATCGCTTTTTGACTGCTTAATTAAGTATGTAAAATACAAATGTATATAAATTTGAATCTAAATTAAACTCAAAAAGACTAGTTTTTAAAAAGACAAAGTGCCGTGCTTGTCCTCAGCTGATAGCAGGCTGAGAGAGTTGTGTTATTTCCTCTTTTCAACTTCAGCATGTTCATTTTGCACGCAGCCAGAAAGTTACTGAGCCTCTATTCAACTTGGGAGATGGCAAGAGCAAAATTTATCTACTGAATGAAGCCCAATGTGTACACCCACATGCTCTGCATCACCTCTCCTCCTGCGTGTCTCCGTGTTTCTGCCTCGCACCGAGCTCTCTGAACAGACTGGCTGATAAAAGCTGCCAAGACAGAAGATGGCCTCCGCTGCTGACAAAGCACAGACACAGTTTTGGATCCAGAAAAAGAAGCTGACTCTCCCCTTAGGGGGTCCTCTCATCATCTCCCCAGGAGATCCAGTGTGTATGACATCCATCTGTGATAATAAATGCTTTGTGTATCGTCTCAGCGATATTACTGCCTTTTGCTGTCTGGCCCTCTGTGCCAGGTGACTGTCTCTCTGTGGGCTTGTTGGCCTGCAGGGAGGTGGACAGGGACACTGCTGCTCATGTCTGTGAGCCACCAGGACCCTTTTTAAAGAGGGAATTCCATGAAGATCAAATTTAACACCCCTGGTTAATAATAATTTTGTTTATCTTGTATAATTATCAATAATGTATAACTGTCTATACATATGTCTCTTATGGGCATATATGGGCATTACCCATTGTATATTTTCAGCATCCATATTAAAGCAAAGCACTCTGTGTGCTGCTGTTCTGGACTCATTAGACAATTCATCCCGTGCCACAATAAACTGGAAATCAACTGGTTAAGTGGCACCTTTCTTAGAGTTATTGTTAACTTGGAGTACAGTGTACAAATTAAATAATAGTTTGTGCATGACAGTTCTTTCAAATACTAATATAAAAACATGAATTGGAAAATTGAAAAATGTAAAAAAAAAAAAAAAAACTAAAGCAAAAGAGCAAACAAAATAAACAGAGCAATGCAGCACCAATCAGCCAAAATAATATTTATAAAAGGAAACATTTATTTACGCATCAAGATTCATCGTGAGTCATATCATATATATTTCATGAAGGAAAAGGTGGCCAGACTGTCTCGTATTGTTAGAATGAATTTGTGGCTTCAGATCAAGGAAATTACTGAAATATGATGATAGAGAAAATAGCAAGGAGATATGTTTATATCTGTAACATTAATGTTTATATTTTGTTACATTCCTGATTCACAGATTGGGAGCAAAGCTACAAAAGCAAGACACATGACTACAGTTAAACTTTATTTAAACACACATTGTACTTGGAAGTCGCACCACTCGAGCATTTGGGACATTATTATTAGGGAGCACACTGGAATTCATTCATTCACTCATTATCCAGATGGACCACAAGTTGGTCCCTCTTATCTTAAGCCTGCCATGTCATCCTCTGGAGAACATCAAAGCAGGTTCATTTTCCAAATTGTCTGAACTAGGGAGCAGTTTTTGCAGAAGGAGACCAAAGAGACAACAGCGAGACAGCTTCCACCCTGCAAAACTTTTAATTGTCAAACTTTAATTGGGACCACAAACTTGACAGTTAAAAGTTTTACACTGAGTGTGCAGAAACTCTTCTCTCTTGAGCTTATAGATGTCAAATTGCACAGCAGATATGAAACTCAAGCAACCTTGTAAACACAAGGGGGCGCACTGACTCTACTGAAATAAACCTAAACTTGACCCAGGCAACTTCTCAGTGTGGCTTGAGTTGTCTCTGGGTCAGTGTTGTTTACTTTAAGATGTCAAGGGCTTGATACTTCCTCCTCTCATAGTGCTACAGTGTCTATGTTTACCTGACTGATTGGTAGGCCCAGTCATTTCAACCAGATCCTGTTATCATTATTGTGTTGACACAAGTGCGCTAATGAGCACTTTTCCTCTAATTGGACCATGACATGATGGGAAAATACCACAGCCATGATATGATCCATCAGCACCTCCAACCCCAAAATTCCCACAGCGCAGACCAGCCCTAAATTATAAAAATACATCCTCACAGTGATCAGTCTGGTATCGTACGAGGGATCCTGCACGTTGTTCCCTTATAACGAAAGAAGCCTCACAATAATTCTGACAAACTAAACACAGACAGATGTAGATAATCTATATGTAAAACACTGCGAAGTTGTCATGGCCCTCTATAATATTTCCATAAATAAAATATGTTGTTAAGTGAAATACATTACAAACTTTGGACCTTCAAACACTCTTAAGAGTCTCCACCTCACTCTGATGACATGTTTAGGTAAAATGGGACAGCTGGTGAGGTAAAACTGGACAGTCTGTTTGTTTTTTTATGGTTAAATACATCTATTACTTCAGTCATTAATTCATTAAATCATCAATGTAACCTAACTATTTGTTACAAAATGTCATCCAACTTTTCTTTATGCTTTTCCTGTTCTTTTGCTACCTGTTTCCTTGGTGCCATATTGTCTACAATAAGCACGCGTATGTGTAACAATGATGACTAATTTTGGACTAATGTGGCTGGCATGGACTCACTGCATCGTCTTTAATGATTTTTAAGTGACAAAATATGATGTGAAGGGGTGGCACACCATAGCATGATCACTTATGATGTAGCTCTAAAACATGCTGGTTTCAGCTCAGGAAAATGTCCCACTTTAGCTGAACGTTTTGTCCCATTTTACCTGAAAGCATCAAGTACTCACTCAAAACCCTTTCCCATGAAAAGTAATGTGTATTGTATACCTTCATTTCTTTGGGTGTAGTAGGCTGCTCGTATTACCAAAACAAGAAAATCAACATGCCACATGGCTTTCCTGGCAACTCCTGGCACCAGTGGTTTTTTGACTTTTCTCTGTCCATCCTTGTTATCTCAGATCAATACAAATTATTCTTTCATGTAAAGCACATTCAGAGCAACAGTGAAATACTATGTTTGGTGATTGGCTCTTAATATTAAAATCACCAAAAAATGTATTTGTGCCATTTTACCTGACGTCCCAGATTAGCTCATCTTCACCCTAGGGACAATGTAAAGTATTAAATAACTAAATAGAACTCTAATTGCTGTGTTTTTGTGTATGTTCAAATGCATAAACAAGGTAAAATAAGCAGCTATGTGGTTTAACTGTAGGTCCCAAACTGGTTCTCAGGACCAGAGATGGTAAAAAGTAAAAAAAACAAAAAACAGGACAGACCTATTCGCTTTGCTTCTAGCTGTCTTTCTCTCTATTATGTGCCCCTATGAATTAATGATTAATACTCGCATTTTTAAATAGTTAAAAAGTTTTCAAATAAGACAACAGAAGAAAAAAAATCTATCTTTGGCTGAACTGGTCACATCATGTAAACATTATGCACACTGATGAGGAGACATGAGAGGACACAACTTATTTTGAGTCACATCTTTGAGACAAACCTTTTTCAGCCTTGAACAACTAACATGCTGGTGGATAGGAAACGTAACGATCTTATATTTGATATATTTTTATTTATAAGTTAAGATGATAAACAATAAATAAATAAATGTAAAACTGGTTTTAGAAACATCATATTGATTTGAAGCTACCTATATCCAGTGACACACAGAGAGTCATCAGACAGAGTCACTGCACAAAGCCAACAGTAACCAGGATACTTAAGTGCATGTAAACTCACTGACTGTATACCATAACAGAAAGTATTTCTTCACCAATGACAGAAACCTCAAATACAGTTATGGTCATTAGCCCAAGGCTGTTCCTCATTACAAACAATGCCCCTCTCAGCAGTGTTAAGTTACTACTGTATATGTATTGACTCAAGTACTTTACTTGAGCACAATCTTGATACTTATGCAGCAGCCAGAGTTTTAACAAAAACTAAAACATGACCACATAACTCTTATGTTATCGTCTCTTCATTGACTTCTGATAAAACAAAGAATTGATTTTAAAATACTTCTTATTGTTTTTAATGTTTTAATGTTTTAGCTCCTTCCTATGTTGCTGACGTACTCACAGTACACACTAGTTTTTAAGTGTATATTTATTTGTTTTAGAAATTATTATTATTATTGTTAATATCGCCCCTTTTTAAGAATAATGATAATAATAGTACTCTCTTATTTTGTTTGTTTTTATCATGTGCTGCTTGTTTTTATATATGTAACACTTTATTGTCTTATATGGTATTTTATGTTTGTCATGTATGATGCATCTTAAGCAAGTTGAGTTTATGCTTGTCATATGAACTGTGCTAAATGAATAAAATTGACTTGACTTATACTTTACTTGAGTATTTCCATTTTATACCACTTAAAACTTCTGCTCTACTGTATTTCAGGAGCAGCTTTTTACCCCTTTACACTACATTTATTTCAAAACTTAGTTTTTCATTAGTTTTTTAATTTATCACACACTGTTATCGACTAACCACTCAAACATATAAAGAGCAATAAAAGAAATTGCTCCACTTTAATTTACTTGAGTACTGCTTTCATTTTTATGGATCAATTATGTTATGATATCATACTGACAGGGGTCATTCTGCCTGATGAATACTTTTATTTTTGTTACTTTAAGTATGCTGCATTTTGCTGACAATGTGTACTTTTTGGAAAATTTTGAATACTTATGAATAATTTGGTACTTTTATAATGCTGTTTTTGTTACTTCTACTCAAGAAAATCATCTGAATGCTTCTTCCACCACTGGCTGCTCTCATGTAGGCTGTTTTCATGTATTACCATTACGTACAATAACACATCATGATAAACATCAGAGGGATAAACTGAGGCTACTATGGCTCTAATGGCAGGTAACCATAGAAACAGCAGGAACGATCAGGTGTTAAACCCACCATTTGAGCTACAACAAATGTGTTTTTGCTTCCATTTTCTTTTGAAGACTAAAAGATAAAACACATTGCTGACTGTTAAAAGTTAAACAATGGAGTTGACTTTAGCCGAGTTATTTGACCGTAAATGTGAGAGTGATTTGACACACCAGCCCTGTTAGGATGTGAAGGTGTCCAGTTCACCCATAGTGTAACAGGAAAGCAAGTCACGACCCCTTTTTTTTCTCCTGCTGCTCAGAAGTGTGTGTGAAGTCAGCCGTCTGTCTGGCACAGATGTGTGTTGATGTGCTTCCAGCTGTTTGTGGGGATTCATGATGTCTGGACTTATGGTCTGGTCTGGACTGGACTAGAGGATCCTCCCTACAGCCTGTGAGATCATCTCACTTTTAATTAGACCGGATCCGCCAATTAACGGGAAGTCAGCCGGCCCTTCTCAGCCTTTTAAAAGCAGCTGAGTCCAAACGTCCGGCAGGATTCTGACAGAGGCTCAGACAAGGTGGGTGAGGATTTTCAGAATGAATGACTGAACGAATGCACTCTGATGTATTTATTCTTTGTGTGTCTCATGCTTGGTTTCAGATGAACAGCAGGATGTCTTCCACTGTGCTTTGTACTGTTACTTTGCTGGCGTGTGTCTTGACATTTAGTGCTGCTCAGAGTGAGTATCATTTGTGTGACATTTGTTTTACACTGAGAAACATTTACACTGAAATGTATCATTTTGTATTCTGATTGCCAGAGATGTGTTTTTTAATGTAGGGCTTTCCTGGAATGTACTGTGTGTTTTCTGTGCTTGTACTCGTTCATATTTGCTCTGTTAACAATTATTTACCAGAAGCATGTCTATATGCTTGTCACTACTTTAAAATCAATTCCTGGCACAGCTGTATTATCAACACACTATGTCCTCAAGTAGTCGATGTTATTTGACAGACAATGATTCAACATTTCAAGGCACAGATAGCATTATGAGCCTTTCTGACATTATTTTGTTTTCATGTGCTCTTTCTCACAAACAGCGAGCTGTAAAGGTCGATGTGGTGCCGAGTACTACAGGGGTCAGACATGCCAGTGTGATTACAGCTGCCTGTCTTATGGAGAGTGCTGCAGAGACTTTGAATCCCAATGCACCACAAGTGAGTCTCAGATATACTTAAAACCCTGTCGCCAGCATTACCAGTTCATACAAGTTTTTACTCTGTTAATCTCAACCTGCAGACACTGATATCCAGACATTTTGAGTTACTGATAAATTTGTTCTTTACACTCGTGTAAATGTAGAAATGATTTTCCAAGTTTGCACTAACTGTGACCAATCCCTACCCTGCAGAGAGCAACATTTCATATACTGCCTGACTGTTCCATGTGAATAACAAGTAATCTTCCTAATATAATCAGCTCAGGGTAGTCTCATTGTACAAGTCTGCTGTGTTTGTGTGCAACAGAGAACTCCTGTAGAGGACGGTGTGGAGAAAACTTCAAAAGAGGCCGACTGTGTAGCTGCGACGCTGACTGTGCTAAGTACAATCAGTGTTGTCCAGACCACAAGATCCACTGTGATGCAGAAGGTGAGCCTCGTTCAACTAAGTCAGCATGATTGTGTGATTTGCGCATGTCAGCCTTGACAGATTCTCTTCACAGTTTTACACTCTTTAGTATCACTGTGATATTTACTGTCCTGATTAAGTTAAACGTAGTCACACATCTTTGGTGTCTTCTTCTGAGATTTGGTGGTCATTTGATACATGACCAGCAAATACAGCCATGGCCATGTGACAGCATGGCTGCTTATTAATGTCAGCCTCACTTTTCTCAGTCACACTGAGATTAGTACATGTGCATGAGGGTTAAGTGCAAAGATGCCAGGGTTAATATGACATGGCATGCCCATCAGCATGTGGAGTTGCATGCAATGCATGCAGTAATCTGCACCGATGCATTGGGTTACATTTGACCATATTTTCTGTCTTGGTTAATTACCACAGACGAAATCAGTGGAGCAGCCAGTGAAACTGCACCAGTGAAGACTAATTCATGCAATAATGTAAATCATAACAAACCCAAAGGTATATTTGACTTGGCTAAAAGGTTGATTTTTTTCCTACATTTTCAGTAATTTAGGATTTGAGATAAAATGTTTGTACAGGGTTAACCTGTCTAACCTTTACCCATGAATATTCCCACAGAGCCGACTCTGAATGGAGCAACTGAGCCTTCTACATTCAGCGAGGGAAACAATGCAGGTGACTATGCTTTTTGATTTTTACCTACGAAAGCTACAAAACTTACTTTCACATCCTTAAAAACATCTACTTGATTCCAGTGACAGAAACCAACGGTCATAAAGTCATTTGTTTTAGATCAGTGGTTCCCATCTGGTGGGTTGCGGTGCAGAAGTGGGACGTGGGCCCATTCTGAGTGGACCACAAGTGACTTTGAAACGTGTCAAGTTTGTAAAAAACACACTTTATTTTCAAGTACAGTTGGATGTCTGGCACAGAGCTTTTATTTTGAAGTGCTGTGTCCTGCTATAGAGTGAGTGACTAACGGACAGCTACTCAACAAAGACAGTAAACTAGCCTGATAACATGGTCAAACGCAAGTGTGATGATAAACGTATTTAACTGTGTGGACCTTGAACGTAATGAAAAATCTGGACCTGTGGCTGGACCAGTTGGGAATCACTGTTTTAGATTACTTCAATTTAAACTGATCTCAGTGGATGTAATTAGACATATGTCAGGAGGATGGCAGGAAGATGTTTACCATTGACAGCCACACTGTGTTTCTGTTGCTGCGGTTCGCTTTGGGGGCCAAGTTTCACCCGAACAAGCCAAGAGCACAAGCCCCACCGGCCAAAAAAAACACAAGGAACCAGTGTTGTCATGAGTGTGTAGGAGGGTTTATGGGCACAGGCTCAGTCACAAGAGAGGAAAGCACAAAATGAAGCCAAGAAAGGGTGACAGAACATTTTCTTGGAGGTTTAATTGGATGGTTGGCTTGGAATAGTTTTGTGGGTGGAGATACTCTTGCATCCGTGTTACTTCTCTCTCAGGAGGAAGACATGTCGCAACATTTCCGTCTGGAATGTCACAGTCGGTGATGTGCATGCTCGAGAAAATAAATGAAGGAGAAGTACAGATAGAATTGATTAAAAATAGTGTGTTTACACTGCTAATAATGAACATCTATATTTGATTTTCACAGATGACCCTTCGATTTCACTTGTCAGTCCAACATCATATCCCAAAGATGATCTCACTGATGGTGAGCAACAATGTGCATGGATAATAAATCTAGCCATACGTTTTCCCCCCCAGTAAAGTTTCTTGAGTGTGACATCAAAGTGTGCACCTCTTCTCACTTGTCACATTTCTCTAGATGTGTACAGCCAGACTTTTCCCACTGAACTGGACCCACTGGACCCAGAGACAAGTCCGATCCCGGAGAGCACCAGTGGCTATGGATTGTCTACAGTTGACCTGTTGGATCAGATTTCTACTGAACCCACCCAGGATCCAGACACTCTGGAGGTCAGCACAGAGACGTTTACAGTCTTCTCTCAGACACAGACGACTCTCTCAGATAATGAACCAACACAGGCCGATAACAGCCCCTCCACCCTCGCCCCCGTCACTGAAGGAGCCCCAACGGAGAGCACAGGTATGTGATGTCCAGGGCAGGAAAAATAGATAGGAGGATGGACACTGTTCTTCCGAAAAACATTCCCTCATTGGGTACTTAAATAATGGTGGCAGAGTACTGTCTAACCTGTTGATATAAAGCTGGTGCATATGATTTACATATTTTAGACAGCAAATTAATTAATTCAACAATCATACTTTCCTTTCACCACTTAAATCCTAACACTGAACTGTAAGAAAACAAAAATAATTATATTTATATTATTACAGTTTACCACTGACTCTCTGCCAGTGCCATGTTATTTCCACCCGGTCTAACGTCTTTATTTCTGCACTGTACAGCAATGTTTTATAACTACGGCCGAAACTAATGATCATTGTTACTGTTGATTAACCTGTCAGTTATTCTCTTGATTAACTGATTAGTTGTTTGGTCCATAAAATGTCAGATAATGGTGAAGAATGTTGATCAGTGTTTCCAAAAGCCAAAGATGACGTCCTCAAATGTTTTGTTTTGCCCACAACCCAAAGACATTCAGTTTACTGCCACAGGGGAGTAAAAAACAGAGTATATTCAAATTTAAGGAGATGAAATTAGAGAATTTTGACTTTTTTTTCTTAAGAAATCTGCTCAAACTGATTATCAATTACCAGACTAGTCGTTGATTGATTTAATGGTTGGCAACTAATCAATAAATCGTCGCAGCTCTACTTGCAAGATGTTTAAATCTTTCAGTTTTAAATTATTCTCCATGTTTGTGTGGAAAAAAATACATTTCTAAAGAGGATGGTCATTTTCATGTCTACCAAACCAGTCACTATATAAAAGCATTTGCATTTTCCACATTTCTCTACTAATTTATTCAGGTTTTTCTTTTACTTTACCACCCATCTGTACACGCTGTCTTTCATTTGATGATTTTTTTTAAAATGCATGTTTCTTCCGTTGAGTAAATTTGATTCAAACAAAGGTTCATAATCAGTTGGTTTGTCCTCCTCCAGATGCCAGTGATGCCACCAGCTCATCCAGTGCAGGAACACCTCTCCCTCAGTCCACAATGGCAGCCGACCTTGTCTCCAGCCAGCCTACTCCAACCTCAGTACCCCAAACTGAGTATTCTCCCACAGCCAACACCCCAGAGCTGGAGACAGTAGGACAGGCAGAGGCAAAGCTTGAGGAAGAGATTTTGCCTGAGGATCTGACTGTAGCCTCCCTAAATGAGCCAGAAGTTACAACCCTAGGCTCCATCTCTACCTCATCAACGCTGGAGCCAACACCCTTCCCAGAGACAACCACTTTAGTCCTGGCAAACTCTGAAGATCCCTCCATCGGCGTTTCTCCAACAGGGGCCAGGGACATGCCAGATCTTGATGCCCTGACGACTAGTGTTCCCTCATCCACAGATGCAGCGCAGGATGACACAACAGCTGACAGTTACACAAGAAGTACCCTCTACTGAACCTCTTAATGTCACCCTAGACTCAACCAAACCGACACCATCTGAAGCCACCTCAAAACCCCAGAAAAAACCTGACACATACAAGCCATTGCCAGCCAAACCGACTCCAGCTAAACCCAGCTCCTCCAAACCTGAGTCTAAGCCTCTGGATGCCACACAAACTCTCAGTACAGACGATCCTAGAGACTACCAAGCAGGTAGGAAATGTTCTATCATTGTTCAACACTTCATCCAGAGAAGACAAATAACCTGAAAAGATAAATTTCAGTGCAAGTATTGAAATTTCTTTTCTGTAAACTGATTTTATCTAAATTATTTTACACAAGTCTGACACTGTTACAAAAATGGAGGCCTCTAGTTTCTGGTACATATTTATTACGGCTCTCAGCCTGCTTTATGAGCTCGGTTGTTTTGTCATTATGCCTCTGGGTGGACAGAGCTTCTTTCAAAGCCTGGCTACAGTATATTAAGTGACAGAGGTGTCTGTTTTCTCACACTGTAAATGAATCAAACACGCCTTTAAAATTGGAAATAAGGCTCAGATACTTTAAAGAATAGAAATAAAGTCCTTATAGCTCCTGGAGCACAGCATTACATTTAACACCCAGTAGCTCAGTGTGTGATTGCATGGGCTCTCTGTCTTATTGTCTGTTTATCCAAACAGATGGTTTTTCTTACAAATTGTGTCATTTTTCCCAGATGACAGCAACGATACAAATCTGTGTAGTGGGCGGCCAGTCAGTGGAGTCACTACGCTGAGGAACGGCACAATGGTGGTTTTCAGAGGTAAGTGCCAGCCAGGCAGCCAATCATCATTAGATACAAGAACTGTATCATGTGTTTAAACAGATACCAGTTGATTAACATACAAGAGATCAGTGGTGGAAAATACCTGTTTTTTTAATACTACTTTATACACATTTACCTGACAAGCATAATTACTGACTTCCTCTGAAATTAAGATTTTACACAGATAGCTATGACAAGTTTTGAAAGTATAACACATGGTGTATGAGCTAGCAGTTCCATCACAGAGTGACTGACATTTAAACAGTTGAAGAGAAATATGATTAGATATTTCTCCTCTTTTACACCCCATTCATCATCTCATAATCCCTCAGATTTATCTCATGATCCTCTCTGGGGGCCCGGCTCCAAGGCTGGAAACCTCTGGAGTATATAAAGTATATATAAAGAAGTTATAACTAGCTTCACCTCAACCAGCTGCAACAATAAAATGCTACTTAGACAGTGTTGTATCCGTATTAACGATCTAATAATGCTATAGGCCATTTTTCTGCATAATGAGTACTTTACTTTTGATACTTTGATACTCATAATCTGTATGTTTACAATTTTTAATGCAGGACCACACTTATGTAGCAACGTTATTTCATTTTTCAGGGCACTACTTCTGGATTCTAGACAGAAACATGGTGCCTGGTCCGGCTCGTGGCATCACCCAAGTGTGGGGTGTCCCCTCTCCGATTGACACTGTGTTTACCCGCTGTAACTGCCAAGGAAAAACGTACATTTTCAAGGTAAATTTTCTTATCTGATCCAAAACCAATAAGCGCATTCAGCAAATTTGATTTTGAAGGATTTTATTAATGAAACCCAATGATTCACCTCTGTGAAGTGCTGAACTTGTCTGAGGTTTAATGTTTTGGATGTGGTCTTTGCAGGGATCCCAGTACTGGAGATTTGAAAATGGTGTGCTGGACCCCAACTATCCAAAGGTCATTGAAACTGGGTTCGATGGGCTTCGGGGCCACATCACAGCTGCTCTGTCTGTGCCTCAGTACCAGACCAGGAGAGAGGCAGTTTACTTCTTCAAGAGAGGTGATTAAATGCTGCTGCAGGGTCAAACTACTTCATATCTTTTTAGTTTCTTTAATTGCTTTTCTAAGATTTTATTAAATATTGTGTATATCATGTTAATGTTCTGAATGAATACATTCTGAATTTAATCTTGACTGGTTCTTCCAGGGGGAGCGGTCCAGAAATATTCATACCAGTTTGGCACCAGTCCGTCATGTGGCAGGAGAGTCCAGTATGCTGTTTACACAGTCCGCAACCGAATGGTTCGACAAGCAGGTACTCCAAGAATTAAAGTTTGTACAGGACATGAAAGATATTGTATTTGCGTCATGTTAATCCATCTTAACTACTTCCCTATTTTGTGTGGTCCGTGATGAGTGTACGGGGCGTTTCCTGGGCATTTTAACAGATTCACTTAAACTCACATAAACATGTTTTGGGTGACACCACATGTTGTTCTCAGGAGAAGTGAGTCATGCTTTTGTGGAGGTGAGAGGGGCAGCGAGGTCCATCTTGTAAATAACTGGCTGGTGGAAATGAGTTGCCTGTGTTCCCTTTCCGAGAATGCAACTGTTAAAGGGCTGTGATATTTAAATAATGCGTTAAAACATTTCAACTGAGGAATACGTAAACTATAAAATCAATTAACTTATAATACTCTCAACTCTGTTTCAAGTGTCTCTTCTAGGGCCAACCATCAACATTCGGACATCCTGGAGAGGTTTCCCTTCCACCATTACAGCTGCTGTGTCCGTCCCCACCAATAGAGAGCCAGAGGGATACAAATACTATGTCTTCTCAAGATGTAAGTCATCTATACATAATGTTACTGTCGTCATTTCTCTCCTTAGAACAGATTTAGGGAGTGATATATTTTCTCTAAAATCAGTCTAGTACTAAGGAAATTTGTTGAAAACAAAATATAGTCTCAGGCGCTGTGTTCTGTACATCAAGGCCCAAATTTAGTCATTAGATCATCAGTTAAAGAAGAAAGAAACTCCTGGTATTATTTTGGATTTACTCCCCACACACCCTGATGACTGAGAACAGCTGAAGAGGTCTTTCAAGTAGTAATTGAGGTTTATTGGTTTAAGATCTCTTTCTTTACCATAACTACATTTAATTGGTCATCTTCAAAAGAAAACATCATTCACTTGTCTGTCTGCACTAAGGCTTCTGTTAGCCTCATTCACATCATGTCTGACATGCCTAATGAGGACCATGTGTATCTGGGTGTATGTGTCAGGGTGGGGTGGGGAGTTTGGCAGATGTAAAGGCCATTGAGGGTGTTGCCCATTCACCTACAGCTCGTATGGAGTAACCACAGTAAAAGATTCCATTTTAATAATGATAATGATCGTCTGAAGAATACTGTAACTCCTGTCTGAGTAAATCATTTCACTCACTTTAGTCATCATGAGAGCTTTAACCGTCTAGTCGTTTATGTAATTCAAGAAAACACTCCAACTCTTAAAATTCATGTCTTGCTGTAGCCAAAGCTGTCCAAGTTAATCTCTTTAAATCTCTGTTTATGCCAAATTCGTGTTCACTAAAATGGAAACTGGCATGTACATGGATAAAAAGTACATCATGAATACGATGCATAAATTAAAATACTTAATGAATCACTCTGTTTCTTCTGCAGCCAAATCCTACAATGTGAGGATGGATGGTGAACGTCCCGTCATTGCTGCTCCTACAGCCAACGCGTCACCTCAGAGCAACAACTTCTTCAAATGCCCAAACAAAGTCTGATGAAAGTTGTGTCTCATATGCCACATTTGTTTTCGTATAGTTTTAAAGTTTATTACATTCTTCATAAAACACACCGCTTCAGCATGGACTGATTACAAAAAGGTACTTTACAAGTACATGAAAAAAAGGCAAACTAAAATAAAAACAACAGGCTTCAGAACAAGTGAACGTTAACAAGGCTGAATGCAGAATTTAAACTCGCTGATTTAAAAATGTGTAATGTGTTTCTGACGGGAATGACAAGATCTCCGGTCACTGTTGTCAAAGTTTCTGATTAGTGCTTCATCGGGCGAATCTTCTCCCATGCACACCCTGAGAAGGAAATCCCTGACCTGTTAAGAAAATAAATATTTGTTTAAACAGAGCCTGGTATACTGGTGTAAAAATTATGTACAGTGGCTGTATAAAATGTGTATGAAATGTAAAAGACTGTAATGGTGTTTCCTCTGTTATTCTAATCAATATTAAACTGGATTACAATACACCCACATGTATTTACTGCCATGACTGGTTATTAAATGAAACAAATGTGTTGCCAGGATTTGTGTGCACATCATGACTGATTTGTGAGCACACATATTTACTGTATATAGCTGCCAAAAAACATGATGCACTGCAATTAATGTGCCTTATGAGTAATGGAATAAAGAGACATTAAGACCAGCTTAAGTTGATTTAGTCCAGGCATGCAACAACTTGCAAAAAATATAATTAAAGAGTGATAAAAATCATATTTTATTATATAAAAATTTGTTTTATTAACAAGTCTGAGACATCTACATACAGATAATCTGTAATTTTAGATCTGATTTACAATAAACATAGTAAATCAATATTATGTATGCTGTAAAGCCCTCTGAGGCGAACTGTGATTTGTGATATTGGGCTTTATAAAAAAGAAAAGAAAATGGAATTGAAATTGAAGCGGTGCTGGTTGCTCTCTCAAAGCACCTGAGTATGCTGAATGCATAATTTACTCAGAAAGAAACAGGACCTCACTCTGTGGGAGCAGCTTTTTACTCTGTTGCTAATGTTTTAGTTTTAATTTTGTTTCCTTCTTTATTGCCTATGATCAGTCATGACTCTCTTCTAATCCACTGGTTTGGGGCATCATTTTGTTCAACTACTCCTGCTGTCTGTCACAATAACTTCTCATGAGCAAATGTAATCCATTTATGATACTTTTATTGGAGCTAGCCACATAGGCTTTGGAGAGGTTTTAATGCTTTTAAGGACTGTTTTGTTATTCTGCTCAGCTCTAGCGTCTCGAAAACGAGCCATGGACTAAATGAGCACAAAGCCACCGTAGGCTTGGAACAGTTACACACTCATGATTACACTATATTAGCTCCATTACCACCCAATTTGTGTGTGGGCATTCATGTTACCTCTCTTCACGCGGCCACCGCGGTGTTCTGGCCAGCGCTGCAGCTGTCTGCTGGGTCCAGGTCTAGAGGGTTTAGGTGGAGCACTGCTTGTGTCTGAAAAAACAACAACACAGCAATCACGAGTGAGCACTAATTAAGATACAAAGGAGATAAAACTGTCAGTTACAGCAGGGATCTGCACAGTCACATGGCTGCACTGTACCTGCAGAGCTGGAGGAAGGTTCCTGGCTGGTGGAGGGGAGGCTGGCCTTGTCAGATTGCTGGCTGGGCTCCTCCATATCTCCCTGCGAAACCACTGGATCGACTGACACTTCGGCACTAGGGCCTGTAATAAACAAACCGACACATAACATGCATGTGAGCTGATCAAATTCTAGTCATGAAGTTAAAATCACAAGGCACACTTGTAATAATCCTCCCAACTTCTACAGTCAGTAGAGTTTTAAATTTGACTCAGCTATTGATGTTTACAGTGGAGAGAGCAACAGATTTTCAGTAAATAAAGAAGGGGTCACATTTCATATCAGGCCTGAAGCCTTCATGGCACCAAAGAATAAAAGGGCAGGGGAAGGCTTGCTGACTGCCAGACATCTGAATTTCAACAGCAGGCAAAAAAAAAAAAAAAACTGACATGAAAAAACTGACACACAGCAGAGAGGAGTGAACCCCACCTATCAGTGTCTGGCTCCAGGAAGACGTCGTCTCTGTCCTCCCCTGTTCCAGCTCCTCCTGGTACAACCAGGCCTGGTGTGGACGTGCTCACCATGGGAACCGACTGGGAGGCTTGCTCAGTGGTGTCAGACTGAGCAACCTCTGAGAAGATTGTTACTGGAAGAGAAGAATGTAAAAACAAGATACACTCACTGATTTTGTTGTAGCATAAGATAGCCCAAATCTGACAAATTCCTCCCACGTTACTATTTTCAGGGACTGTAGACTGTGTTGAGTATGTTGATGAATAGGTGTGTCTACAGATAAACAACAGATCCCTTCATATCAGACAGAGACAGATACCTGGTGCCGCAACTTGTGACGGTGTGGTGGGAACGCTGCGTCCACCAGACTCCTCTTCATGAGTTGCAAGGAACAACGGGCTTTCATACATCCCGAGACCTGAAGACAAGAGAACAAAAAAAAAAAAAAAGCTGTCACAATCTATGAAAAAAACACAAAACCTGTCTGTTGCAGTTAGCTGGTGGGGTGTTTAATGCTGTTACTCTGCACAACATGTGGTGGTAGAGTACCTCCTTGTGAAGCAAGCTGTCCCAGGTCAGAGTGCGAGGAGGAGCTGGTTTGAGGCATGTCCTCGGGTAGACCAAACCTGAAGCGAGGCACACCAGCCACCTGGGGAGAACTAACAAACAAATAAATAAACAAAAAACAAAGTCATGCAGTGCCATAAGACAGCAGAGTGATAGCGGTTCAAGGTATTTTAGGCCCTTTCCCCCCAGTTTTTTCCTGTTTATGTATAAAAAAAAGTCTGAGTTATACCTGAGTTATTATACCTTGAGTTATACCTCAAAATATAATTAAAACAGTAAAATAAAAACATTTTATGTCATCTAGAAATGCGTTACATAATCATACACCATATCAGATCAATAATATCTCTTCATGTACTATATTAACAGTGATTTTGTCACTACAAAAATATTTCAGAAGTTTCCTGGGCACTCTGACTTTCTCGTCTGTGTCCACGTGTGTGAGACTTACTGGATGGCCTGGTCAAAACCATCAGAGCGGTGTGGTACCACTAGAGTGGGAGTGCTGGGAACCATCCTGTCATCATCATCAAAGAAGTGCTGCTATAGAGGGAGAGAGAGCATAAACGTGTTGGATACAAACACACACACACAGACACACACACACACACACACACACACACACACACACACACACACACACACACACACACACACACACACAGGCATTTAAGTTTCATACTAACACTGGTATGAATAATGTAATGACAGTAAATTGTCTGATGTTATAGAGGACTCACAGAACTGCTCGGCACTCCAGGAGTGAGCTGAGGGACTCTGCCCACGGACTGACGACGAACAGGGATACGCTGTGAAGTTTTACAAAAGTAATTAGCAGAGATTAAGATCTACACACGGAGATAACATTAAATGATTACTCTAGAGCTAATCTGGGAAAAAAAAGGAATGGATGCATTGCACTTATATAAAAAAAAAAAACTGTTAAACAATAACTCAAAACAATGTTCTTTTAAATGTAGATTTAGAAAGACGAATGACTCTTCCTTCATACCTGAACCTGAGCAGGTGGTCCCAGTTCTGATGTTGGGGCGATGTTTAGGCGAGGGGGCAGCTGATGTGTTGGTCTCCTGGGTGACTGGGGCATCCGTGTACCAGAGCTTGTGATAGGTTGTTCTGTAGAGAAGGCCTCCATTGTACTGCCCTCGACTGAAACAACAGTAGAATTGCTCAAATAAATAGAACTCTATTCTATTTGAAATAAATACAATTTTTATTCAATTATCTATAGGCTCTAAATTTCAGACTTTGACGATCTTTACACCAATCACATCATGTTTAAGGTCAAAAACAATAATTACTACATAATAATTACAATAACTTGAAAATACACAAACAAACACTATTAAAAATGAGAGAAAGTCAATATGACTTGAGAGGTATTGACAAACTGTCAATATAAATGTAAAATGAATCATTATATTTCTACGAAAGTGAAATGCATTTACTCGAGAAAAAAACAGTAATCCTGTTTTTCTGAATGAGTGACATCATAATCTGGGAGAGAAGTTGTCATGCAAAAAAATCAGCTCGTTTTTCTAAATTAAAGAGCAGATTTTTTTCTCCCATTTTTTTTCTCTCTTGAATTCTGAGGTAATAATGTTTGGAAAGATGGAGCACTTAATGTATTATGCTTCTGTATATACGTTTCTGTTAAAAGGGGTGAATTTACAGTTCTACAGAGAAACTTAAAATATGTGTGACACTTTGTAAGTTTAAATCATTTTTGTCTTAAAAAAAAAAAAATAAATAAATAAATAAATCTGATTTTGGAGTATTGTACAGTACTGTACGTTCTCCTAACCATGGCCCCCTCACTGGGCTACTGTACTCAAGGTAATATGGTGATATGGAGCCACATAATAACTTGAATCATCTGATTCATTTTTACAGTAAAGCAACCTTTATGTGCCCTTGTTGGAAATGACAGTTTTTTTGGCTAACATGGACCACTCTTCCTTTCAGACAGACAACAACATATTACATCTTTCTCAGTCATCGTAAGGAGTCAGATAACTCATTGGATGGCGAGACGGTTTGTGAGCGCATGTGGAGAGTCTAAGGCGGATCTACGTATGTGCGTTTGACAGGGTTTCCTGGATCTTACAGCTGGGTGTCTGGGAATCTGCTGGCCTCTGGGTGGAGTCAGACGCCCCTAAACTCTCCTCAGTCTCCGTACCCGGGTCTGTTACATCAGCCCCCTGAGAAAAGAAAGAACAAAAGGAAATAATGAGGAGAATAGGTGGTTGGAAGAAAAAAAGGAAAACCACTGAGAGAATTTTAAAAAGTCAAACAGGGACAAATAAAAAAGTCAAGTGAGGAAAAGAGGAAATGTAAAGATGAGCCGAAAAGAAAAACAGGGGTTGGGTAGAATTGAAGGAGGAGGGTTATGGGATAGTTCCCACACACTATAGACGCCAAGATATACTGGCAGAGCACCACGCACAGATTATGACTCATTTTCTCCCTATATGGAACAAAGATGCCCTTCAGAAAAAACGACAATTCTGAGTAAAACACTCACAGACTTCCATACGTATTAGTTTACAAGGTTGAGACCCAAACAAACAGCAGGCAAACACAGAATCTCAAACTGGACAAAGCCATTAGTTCTACCTCAATGCTTTGATTACATTTCACATGAGATATTAAAGCGTTTTTATTATACTCAAGACTCAAGGTATGTTGGATTTTTCTTGTTAACACATTTTAGGGACTTATCTGTCATTCTGCCTATAAACACCTTTTAAAGCCAGCAGACAAACCCAGTATTGGGAATTATTAGCTGTGACCTACAAGATTGAAATTCCATTTGTATTTAAAATACTATTCTACCGTCGTTGTCAATATTCAAAAAGATGAATTTAAAAAAAGACCAAGCCAACATGGGTACAAAAAGAAGAAAAGGCCATCAGCATGATTACTATGAAGAAACATTACATGATGGGTCCTCTAAAAAGAAAATATACTGCTGTCATACATGGTCTGATGAAGGCCTCATGCTACAAATCAGATTTGTCCACCCATTGACTGTAAATAAAATTCAGCCAAACGATCAACACATTAGGTGACTCGGCTGCTGTTTTTGACCTCTGAAGTGCTATGACAGGATCACAACATGTTTCTTAGATCTGAATTTAGGGTTTAAATTTGATTTTAAGAGACGCCCAATAATTTCAGTATAATGTCAGTGTAATTTAATGTGTTACTTGCTTTTTTTTTTTTTTTTTTTTTTTTTTACAGTTTAATAGATATGTTTCATTAAAAATAGCTTAATTCATTACCTCTGATTTGTATTGTCGATTTTTGCTGTTAACCCAAGTTTACAGGACTCAGGGAAAAGTCACAAATAAACACTTAGAAAAAACAAAAACTAGCTATCTCCTGAGGACGTTCACTATGATGCCAGTAAATGTCTCAAAATGAAACCTGCTGTTTATATGTCACTTGCTTGGTAATAAACTTATTGTTAAAGCTGGTGTGGCCCTTTTTCTTTTAACAACTCCCTTCCAAAGTAATGAAATATTATTTCATGCCTAAACCACATGGAGGACAGTAGTTTACAGACACCCCACATTAAACAACTGTCACACATGCGGATTACAAGCAAAATAACGCAACTCTCTCTTTGCAGACATTGACTCATCCCACTGAACATGTGCAACCAAGACTAGAGTAAAAAGGTAAACATCTTAAGTCAACACATGCACAGCTTTCACGCAGACAGAAAGTTACGACATAGGGGCAAATTGCAAGTGAAATGAGACCGTGTGGAAAAACTGAGTGTGTGAGCTGGAAAAGGTCCAGTAATCTCTGACTGAAAGTGTGAGAAGGGTTAACGTGGTGTACTGGATGTGAGAGCTGTGTGGGCGAGGTTGTGTGAAAGGTCAGAGTTGTAACTGTGAGTACATTATGTTTCATGGGCAATCGAACCTCTGTGTCATCTCCCTCGTAGGCCTCGTTGCCGTCTCCGCTCCCCTCGTTACTGTCCTCTCCTTCTTCCCCCATCTCTCCATCATCTTCCTCCTCATCCTCTTCATCTTCCTCCTCCTCTTCTTCCTCTTCCTCTTCCTCCTCCTCATCGTAGTCCTACATTGAGCAGCATTTTAATCATTAGTGGCAGGAGACCAAGACAAATTCTGCTACTGGAGTCAAATGGCACTTTAGATATTACACCCTACCTGCTCTTCCTCTTCATCCTCCTCTTCCTGCTCCTCCTCACTTTCTGTGTCTGTTACTATGACGATAACTTCCTGCTGCAGCTGGTCAGTGGTGTCACTTTGGGTCAGGTTAACCTCTTGGTCTATCATGGCAGACTGGGAAGCTGCACCCTCGTCTCCTTCCTCCAGTGCTGGGAACTCCTCTGTCTGCAGGGTGCAACAGTGGACACGATGAACAACATGCGTTCGACGCATTTACACCAGTTTCTGAAAAACTATTATCTTCCATAAAAAGGTGTGATTTACGTAGTGCCATCAAGTAATTATCACATCAATTCTGCTTTAATTTAGTAATATTTATATTTTGTGGTGGCCTACCTGGCTTGCTTCTGCACCATCTTGGCTGTCTGTTGGCACCACCCCTTCAGCCTCAGCACTGTCTTCCACCAACATCTCCTCCTGAGGAGAACACACAATACATACATGATGGCCATAATGTAACTGTAGCAGTTTTCAGGGTTATTAAAAACCATGAAAATGCCCCTCCTTACCTCTGGACCCACTCTTTGGATGATGCGCAGCTTCTTGGGAATAGGTGCCCTGGAGGTATCCTCCTGGGTGGACTCTGTGTCAGTGACCACGGTGGCGCTCTCCTCCTCCTCACGAGGCCTCTTGGACAGGGAGGAGTTTCCTGGAGTTGCTGAAACTAGAGATATGGCATGGGTATTGTTTAGACTCCTCCCTAGTTTGGATAAAATTATACTTTTAAAACTAAACAATGTCTAAATGGCAGCTTAATTAAAACAATCTTTCAAAAAGGAGCAAATAATGAAGTAGAATTTCAGTGTAGCTCATACTGGATACAGCAGCTCATAAATGTGTATTGCTATCCATTTTAAAAATAGTTTGGCGTCTCACCAGTTCCAAACAGAGAGGAGGTGGAGGACGTTGAAGGCCATTCCACCTGTGAACTAGGTGTTGGCTCAACGACCCCAGGCGTTGGCTCCTGATTGGTTGGCTCTGCATGGGTCATGCTCTGTTGCTGAGTTGGTTGGACAAATGCTGTGGCCTGTGTCTGGGTCTGCTGCACAGTCAGCATGGGGCTTGCTAAAGTGGTCTGGACATTAGGGCTGGCGGAGCGCACCGAGCCACTGGCACTGCCGTACACAGTCACATGCTCCACTGGTGGGCCTTCAGTAGACTGCATGGCTGTAGAGGAGTTTAAGTTAGTAGGAACAGATTCAGCTTTTCCTTTAGCCTGTAGCTGCATAGCTAGACTAAACACACATTTGTTAAGTCATTTGTAACGCCATTACCTTTACTAGAATAACTTTTGAGGCAATACTGCTTTGTCTAGTTTCCTCTGTTGGAAGCTTATGCCTGAGGCTGTGCAGTTGGACTTACCTTCCTGGGTCTCCACCTGTGTGGTGGGCATGACAGTGGCAGTGGGTGTTGGGGTGGGTACAGTGGCTGGGGTAATCATGGGCCTGATGCTTGCTCTTGGAGTGGGTTTGTTCCCTGGATTGACAGGCTGCTTGCTGGCTGTAGCCACAGGTGTTGGCTTAATGTTGGCAGTTGGAGGCTCAGATGTGCTGGCACTGACAGAGACAAAGATCAGGACATGAATAATGACTCTAATAATGTACATTTAATATAGGAAAAACCTGCGTCAGAGCAAGTGTACTGAAGAGCATCCCAAAACAGTGGGAAAAAAGTAGGATGTGTTCAGTCCTATATACCCATGTTGCACTGCAGTGGAAACTTAGAATGATGAACAGTTCTAACTGGTGTATCATACCTGCCCCTGTCCGCAGCTGGGGTCGTCTTCAGACTAATCTGTCTCTGTTCTGTGCTCCTCTGCTGCTCCTGGCTCTGAAAGAAGACACAAGTCATGACTGGAACTAACAAGATGCTTAAAGTCATGATATTGTGATTTCACCAAACAACAACATCAACAGACAAGCTGTTTACACACCAGAAAGATTCCATTCTCTGATCCTATTTAATTAACGAATTACTTATGTACTCAAGGTTTTGCCAGTAGAGGAGCAATTGCCATAATGATATAGAACTAAGAATTATCTCTGACTCTGGGAGCTAAACTGCAACTGATGATTAATCTGTTTATTCTTTTCGCATTTATTGGTTATTGTTCAGTCTGTGAAACATCAAAAAATGGTTAAAAATATTGATCAGTGTTTCCCAAAGCCAAAAAGGACATCCTTGAAATTTCTTGTTTTGTCCACAACCCAAAGTTATTCAGTTCACTGTCATAGATGAGGAAAGAAACCAGAAAATATTCATATTTAAGAGGCTGAAATCAGTTTTCTTTTCTTAAAAAATTACTTGAACCAATAAACCAATTATCAAATTAGCTGGCGATTAATCTGATGGTTGAAACTACAGGTGATTTCATTTGTTAACAGTAACATTTCCAATATGAAGGTTACAACTCTGTTCTTGTTAAAGGTCAGCGAAATTACTAATTTTAATGTGTTAAACATCAGCTGACAGAGTATTTTCTGTAAAATTAACTAAAAATTTGAATGTCTGGCTTGCAAAAATTTTAAAGCAGACTCTCACCTTGCTGGGACCTGCCTCAGGTGGCTCATCTCTCTGCTCTTGTCTCTCCTGTTGGCCTCGCAGGTCTCTCAGTTCTCTCTCCTGTCTACTCAGGCGGCCCTCGTACTGAGACTTCAGAGCGCTCACTCGCACCTCCAGCTCTTCACGCTGTTGCTTTAGCTCCTCGTTTTCCCTCTGCAGTTGATCCTTGGTGTCTAAATAGAAATCATTTAGGTCTCAGATTAGAATACAGCAAACAAACAGCACCACAATAAAGGCAAATAGAGGAGAAAGCTAAGGAATTCTTCATTGGTTGTAATGAG
Source organism: Cephalopholis sonnerati (assembly GCA_019142605.1). Classification (NCBI taxonomy): domain Eukaryota; kingdom Metazoa; phylum Chordata; class Actinopteri; order Perciformes; family Serranidae; genus Cephalopholis; species Cephalopholis sonnerati. The sequence continues at coordinate 28,035,865 of JAGQAX010000006.1, forward strand.
AAAAAACATCTTACTAGTGAGCTGGTTGATCTTCTGCTTTGCATAAACAATGGCCTTTTTGGTCTTCTCCTCCTTTTCAGCCATCTGCTGTCTTAGTGTGTCTTCCTGAGAAACTTTGTCCTGCAGGTCCTGCCTCAGCCTGGTCAGCTCTGTCTGCAGCCTGGAGGACTGTTCCTGGGCATTACGCCCTTCAGTCTCCCGCTCTGTAACCACCTGTCGCAGACCAAGAAGACATGATACTGATGAATGTATGTATGTAGAAAAGACAGGCTTATTTGTGGGGGGACACTGTATATATACTACATTATCCAATAACCATTTTCTGCTGATGTAAACGGTTAACTACTTAAGCTATATGATCTTGTGAACTGATCACGGTGTACAAGAATGATCTTCCCATTTTTGTGCCCTCAAATTAATTGTTTTCAACGTGGAAACGCATCAGGTGTGGTGCATACGTGTTCTCGAGCGCCGCACCCCAAAATAAAGTTCAACTTTTGGGAAGCAGCAGCACACATCGCATGTCATGTGACGAGGAACAAACAATCACAGCCGACAGTAAATATCAGTCTGTGATGAACACGGAAAAGTTGATCACTTTGGTGCAGGGCTGCCAGAGCTTTTCATCTGTCCCACGGACGACAGGCTCAGGATTTCAGGTAAATAGGCTATGATACAGTGCTTGTTATGGTTGCTTAGCAACTGCAGACACATCCTGACGCTGCGCTCTTGAAAGCTGGCTCAAAAAAGCCACAATAGTAGCGTCCAGCCCCAGATCCTGCGTTTCTCGGCGGTTCAAGACGTGGCACGTGTACGGGACCTTTAGAAGGCTAAGAAGAACAATGAAGACCATTGGTCTAACTATAAAGTCGACAGTTCAGTCAAAAGGTTTCAGCTTAAACTTGTGATTTGTGGTTTCACCTTGTTGATGTTCTCCAGCTGTCCTTCCAGCTCCCTGATCTTGGCTTCGGCCTGGTTCAGAGAATCTCTGAGGCTCTGCAGCTCCTGAACTGAGGCTTGACGAGCCTCCTCTTCTTGGGATGGGCCTGCTGCAGCCTTAGCTACCAACTAGAAAAAACGCAGTATGAAAGATTAATTATGCTCAAAACGCTACAACAGGGATGGCTTTTAGGCAGCTGTTCAAAATGGATTGAAACAAACAATACAACTATGTACTTTTTGGTTCAAGCTTTTGAGTAAAGATGAGAGCAGTGAGAATAACAGCTACTGAGCTCTCACCTTGTCATGTTCCACCTTGAGTTCATCATACTGAGTCTTGTAGCGACGTCCAATCTTCTTGACCTGAGTGATTGTTCGCACCTTGTCCTGGAGTTCCTGGTTCTTGGTCTCTGCTTCCCTCTTTAGTGTATTCCTCTCATCAGTTATCTTACTCAAATTATCACGCAAGTTCTGTATCTGGCTTTGCAGAGATGTCGTCAGATTATTGGTCCTATCAAGAGAAATTAAGAGATTGTGAAAAATAATGCTACAGTGACAGAAAAGAAAGTACTGATTTAACAAGAGAAGCTGAACACTCCATATTCCGATCAGTTCCTAACCTGGCAACCTCAGCTTTAAGCCTGTTGCTCTCTTCATTGAGCTGCTGAATTCGTTTGAGATGTGCCTCCTTCTCAGAGTGCAGGCGCTTGTACTCCTCTGGATCGGAATCTTTTTGCTGGCTCACCAAATGCTAAGAGAACACAAGAAAAAGTTGTGTGTTAATGGTGTGAAATGATAAAACATTAGGAATAATATAGTGATCACAAGACAGTCTACTTTTCTAAAGACGGATGAATTTCTCTGCCCCTTGCAAGTGGCATGAATTTTGTTTTTCTGTCTAGTCTTTTCACAGACCTGGGTCCGAGCTTTCCAGCGCTTTATCTCCTCTTCCAGTATCTTCTTCTCTGCCTGCAGCATGCCGCTCTTCTCGCTCAGCTCAGAGTTGGCCTGTTGCAGTGGCATGATGTCTGACTCCAGCTTTTGTATCTGAAAGGCACATAAAATGACCTGAAACTGTCTGGATTTTGAGGTTCATTCAGCAACAGCTTGCAACACCAGATAATGGAGTCAATTTTGAAATGAATATCATGAGTATGTCATGTACACACCAAATTCACCACAACCACTACATTGTCCTATGAAATGCAAACAATACCTTGGCTTTGGTTTGCTGCAGTTCTTGCTCAATCTTGTCCTTCTCCTCTCTCAGCATCTTGTTGGTCTCCATCAGGATGCTCATCGTTTCCGTCTTCTTCATCAGTTCATCATGCTGAGCCAGAGTCTTCGCTGTCACCTGAGCAGGATTAGCATTGGGCTTTTAGTCACATGTGGTATCTCTAGGTTTAAGTCCTATCGGCCAGGTTAGACACATGCCTTGTGTATTCATTAAGGCCTTTACATCAACTCAACTGACTGGTAAAGCAAAACTGCCGATAAGATCTTTTAGTGGTCAGGAGTGAAAAGATCAGTGAGTATGTCAACACACCTGCATTCTCTCCTTTGCAGCACTCAAACTGTCCTGCGCCTCCTTCAGCTCTCGTTCCAGGTGCTCCACCCTCAGACGGTAACGTAAACTCTCCCCTTGGGCAACTTCAAAACGAGACTCTGCAATCTCCTTCTCCCGACGCACAAACCTGTGATGGAAAACAAATAAGGTTATCAAAAATAGTGAGCAACATGGCAGGACAACAACAAGACCACTGGTAGGCAGTATAATTGTACAACACAGCGTGGAGATGCATAGATTGATATGTCTGGACTCTTTGTTGAATTCTTCCTTGACATTTTTTCCAATTTAATAACAGATTTTATTTACAAAACTCGAGTACAATGAAGGATGATGTAAAGTGAGATAAACATTCATTACCTAAGAATCTCAAGGACTTGGTCTTGAGATTTGCCCTCCTCAGTAAGGGAGATGTTCATGGGGTTCTCACTGGCAGCACGCTGCAGCTTTTCAGCCATCTTGCTGCTCATTGTCTGGATCTGCTCATGCAGGAGGGTGTTCTGCCTCTGCAACTCCTCGTGACGGCTCTCCATCTTCGACATCCCCTCCTAAAATATAGGCAAATTAATTAAGATTGGAAGCATAAAAATAAGTGGTTGGACAAAATAACCACAACACCTTAAAATATGAAATCAGATGTGCCTGAAATAAAAGTCTTTAATGGGTTCAAAGTGTTACATTTTCATTGAAGACTGTCTGAACAGATGTTCCTGTGATTTTGCAAAGTCTATGTCATTGTAACTTATCCTGTCTAGACATCACCTGTGCATCTATTAAATCACCTTGAGGATCTTTTCCTGCTCCCCCCAGGAAACCCTGGCCTCCAGCAGCTCAGCGCTGACCCTCTGGGCTCTCTCATCTAGCTGGTGTCTGAGCTCGACGGCCTGCAGGACCTGAGCCTTAGCAGCCTGCAGGGCCTCCACGTCTGCTGCATGAAGCATCATCTCCCGTTCATACTTATCTTGTGCTTCAGCTGCCAACTTAGCCTGAGAAACAGGATAAAGACTTGACATAGTCATTGCACATTAAAGTGATATCATCCATCTGTTTTCACTGCCAGATAATCATATCTGGTTGGTGGTTTTTCTGAATGTCTAAGAAAAATGGAAATGGCTTTTTTTGTCATTGCTTGATGTTTCATCTTGCATTGTGATCACCCAGAGACATATGCAGAAAAGGGACACCCATACAGATTTTGGATAGTTTGACAGAATATAACACAATGCAATGGATCTCTGCTCCTGATAAAATATGCTTTGTTTTTAAAAGTATAACTAGGATATTTTATGAAATCGATTTTATTTTGGGTAATATGTGGACATAAGAAAATGTGGTGGCTGATTTTAATTACATTAACAGGTGAATGTTAGCCTTAAATGGACAATTCCTCAATAAATAAGAACTGATATTAATTTTATTCCTCTACATTCAATTTAGTAATGGCTGCTTACCTGCTCCTGGCTGTCTTGTAGAGCTTGTTGCTGTTGGGCTTCAGCTACTGCCACTTGCTGTAGCGCTGCTTGGTGATCTGCCTGGGCACTGCTGAGGTTTCTTCTTAGGGTATTCAACTAACAGACACAAAAATGAAATGTTTTCTTTACTAGTATATAACAACTGTAACAGAACACTAAAGCAGTGCTCAGAAGGTCAAATGCGGTGAGGGAAAATTTGCTTAGTAACATGGGATTTACTATACCTGTTCCTCCAGAGAGGCCAGGGCTCTCTTCTTCTGCTCCTCTAAATTCTGTTTCTCTTTCACTGCTTCCAGAAGCTTCTCCTCCAGCTGTTGTTGCTGGTTCTCAGCCTCCTTCATACGGACTTCAATGGATGAGCGAGCCTGCTCTGTTACCTGGTCATTAGTCATTTAAAAAAATTAAACATCTTATACAACAGTTATCTTCGACAAAATGTTAAAAATTGACCAATATTTGTTTGGCTTGTTTTTAAATCAAAAATAGAAATGTGTGTATTTAGGAAAATCAGGATTCTCGCCAACTCAAAATGTCATATCATTTGTGGTGAAGAAAAGACAATGAAGCAGGGCTATTTTAACAAATAGCCATGTAATTTGCCGAATTAAGAGGCATGCTGAATACTTTTGTCAGGCTCAGCATGATCTAATGACAGGCGCATTAATAGGAAAATGAAATTATGCCATAGAGAGTAATGACAATGAATTTCTGCCCATCACATTGTTTATTGGAAACCTAGCATTTCAAAACATTGCATTTTCAAAAATCTAGTGCTCACAGCGTGCGGGAATTAATTACAGTCTTTATGTTTTTGTCGGATCATTACCTTGGGTGTGTAAATGTAATAAAGGTTGATATACTTCCCACATAATTGCTCACAGAAGTTTTTATAGTTCTTTTTTATCATCAACATTTTTGTGGTTGTGGTCAGTGGTTTTAGGAGAGGTGGAGCACGGACAGGCAATATGGGTTTGTTTTGCACCTGTTTCTCTTTGTCCAGGGACTCCTCCAGGCTCTGAGCCATGGCTCTGTACTGCTCCATGTTGGCGGTGGCTGCCCTGAGACTCTCTGCCAGCTCCTCTGCCCTGGTTTCAGCCAGCCGCAGGCGACCTTGTAGGTCCTCTCTGTCTTGATCTGAACTTGGCAGGCCTGAAAGCAGAAAGAGTCAGTGGCGGAAGAGAGTACAGTACAATCAACATGTGCTTTTAAGAAGGGAGGATGGACTGTAGGCTGTTTACATTGTTAGGAGTGTGCTTAAAACCCACACACATCTGAAAGAGTGTGGCTCAGACATGCCATAATGTCTTTAAATGGGTCTCTTTTTCTTTTTTTTTACTGGATCTCATCTCATATAAACTGTTGGAACAACATGAGCTAGTGAGACCACAGCATGTTAGCATCTACTTTTTTGTTGAAAAAGTAGGTCAAGTGTAAAATTGGGTCAGCCGCCTGCAAAAACCAAGAGAACATGTAAAATTTGGGCAATTTACTTGTCACGTTATGTCTCTTATTAAATTCTCACAATTGCAGGCATGTCAATGATTATTGTGGTGTACTTAATTACACAGACGGTGCCTTCACGAGAAAACAATTTAACTTCCATGACGTTAACCTGAAATTGTTTTGCTTAGATTTTTGTGGTCATGGGATTTGATGACAACCAGTGAAGATGCTATACATTCAAATTTGTACATGTAAAGATTCCATTGTGTACTGTGCTGTTATACTTCTGCCTGTATGTACATGCATGTGTTTGTTTGCGCCAACCTCTTATAATAGGTGTGGTGGGGGAGCTCAAGGTGTGACGGGCTTCGCTGCTGCCTGACTGCAGCCTGAGGGTGTTGAGCTCCAACTCGGCAGCATTCAGCAGCTCCTTTGTCTTCTGGTGTAATGTTACCTGCAGCTCCAGCTGCCTCTTTGCCTCCACCAACTGGATCTGGGCATGAGAAATAGGTGATAGCAAGATGTAAGCAAACTACTGAATTCTCTGTTATTTCTGTGTATGAATGCTGTTTTCCCCATTTGTAAATGGGGGTGTGTTTAAGATTTAAGTGGGTTTTAAGTACTGATTTGTCAGTATACCAAAACACCTCTGAACCTGACTGAGGTAGAGATGGTTTAAGTGGTATAATGGTGTATACCAGCATAAAACAAATGGACTATTCAATTTTATGCTTACTTCCTGGTTTCTGCTGAGCAGGTGGCGCTGCTCCACTTCCTGCTCCAGCCTCTTCTGTAGCTGGGAGATCTCTCGTTCCTGCTTCTCCAATTGGCCGTTCAGACGCTGACGTGTCTCAGTCTCTGAACGCTCAAGAGTGGCCTAGAAGAACACAGCAGTTAGACTTCTGAACTGTGCTTATATAGGTGTGTGTGTAAAACAATGAGTGATTTAATACTTATAGATGACCTGAATGGCCTGGAGGTTGGTCAGCAGCAGGTTCTGGCTCTGTTGTTGGCTCAGGATTGACTCCTTCTCCTGATTAAGCCTGGACTCCACCAGCTTCAGCATGTCTCTCTCCTTACGCAGGTTTTCAGCACGGCCCTGAGAGACAGAAGGAGATAAGTTTAGATTACTCCTTAAGCAGTCACAAATTCAAATCAAGCACCACTGCAATTCCCCACATTATGATGATAAAATGCAAAAGAAAAAAAAACTTGGGTGCAAACATCAACATGACAAAGATGAAAACTACTGGAACAAGGACAAACCTCAGCCATGTTGAGTTTCTCTTTGGCAGCTTTCACATCCTCATTCAAAGTGTGGATGGTTTGCTCTTGCTTCTGTGTGGCAGCTGCCATCATCTGTTCTTTCTCTCTGCGGGATGCAATCTCTTTCCTGTAGCGCTCAACGTTGTCCTGCAGCATCTCATACCTGATATTATTGAGACAGACATCCTTTTAATAGGCAGGCGATGTACTCTCCTATATATCCTTTAAATATAATGTGTTGAGAATCCAGAAGAAGGGTTTTCAAACTGACCTCTTGGAGGCAAACTCTAGCTGGGTGGATATCTTGGCATTCTGGGAGTGGAGGTCAGAGAGCTGCTCCTGGAGCTTCTCGTTCTGCTCTGTCAGTGCCTTGTCACTCTCCAAATGCTCCTTTTTATAGGTGGAGAACACCTCCTGCAGCTGCAGATGCAACCACATAGTTTTAGATTGTGTCAAAAGGGTAGATTTAATGTTGTCTGAGAAATGTCATTTTCATGATGATGGTACACCGGCCTTTGACCCATTCACATGAGATTACTGTCAAAGGTTAATCACTGGTCGTCAGTGAAACCTGGGTCTGCAACTGTAGTTCCATACACTTTACTGCTGAATTACATTTTCCAATGACTTTTCAATAAAATGAGAACCAAATAAACTTAAATCCTTGTCAGTGTATTTTCTTTCTTCTTTGCCCACTTAGCACTATTGTACTTTTTTCATTCTATGAAAAAATCTTTAATCTTTGGGGCACATACTTTAAAATGCAGATCTCTCAATATACACACACTGCCATCTAGTGGCACACATGAAAACTCATCAGTGCAGTGGGTGACAATTTCCATAAATACTAATCTGCAGATAGTGTAGCCTTGCTATGTTTAGCAGTAAGCAGAAATCTGAATAGCCAAAGCAATGGTAGTGCTTTATAGTAAATTAGCCTTCTAACAAAATCATGCCTGTTACTAAAATTAACCATGCAACATGCGCAGGGCACTGCTTGACATGCTCTACAGGGTGTACAGACGATTGCTCTGCTGAGATTAATACACTTGAACAAACCTTATATGGAAGTTTGCTCACCTGTCGCAAAGCTGCCTTGGCCTCCAAAGCTTCAGCAGACTCTGTTGCCATGGAGACGAGTGCAGTGGGTGTTCCTGTGGTGGGAATGGCTGCAGGTGAGCGTCGCGGGGTGGAGGTTAGGGAAAACTCTTCTGGTGGTGTACCTTAAGGAAAAACACTTGGAAGTTGAGCCAAACAGGAAAAAACACTACAATACTGTGACAAAAAGACTGAACACAAAGTGAGCTATGTCTAATTGTTTGGTGTCCTAATGGAAGCCGTTGAATGTGCATGTACAAGAAATCTTGTCTTGCGTCAAGAGTACATAACTTGGATTATCTCTCGTCTCTTACCTTGCTGAGGAAAGCTGACTCCGGTTGCCTGAGCCAGTAGCACACGGTACATGTCCCTCTGCCTCACAATGGACTCAGTCATCTTAATCTGTTGGCTGCGTTGCTCCTTCAGGGACTCCAGCTCAGTCTGGGCTTTCTCCAAACTCTGCTCCAATTCACCACGCCTGTAACAGATAATTTTTTATTAGCCTAAATGACAGTTTGACATCTTTGGTTACTTACATTAATGGATTTAAAAATGTAGGTTGAGGTGTTTGGTGTTTTTAAGCTTAGCCATCCTGTTCTTTAGCATTCTTTTCCCCACTTTGTTACCAATCACTGAACTTGATGGCAACACATTACAAAAAACTGACTTACAGTTCTGTTTGTTTATTGCAAGAAAAAAAAAGAACAAAAAACAAACAAAAAGAAATCAACATTCTGACATACTTGTTGCCAGTGGCCTCAAGCTCCTCTTTCTCCTGGGCATCACTGAGCTCCCTGAGGGCCACCAGAAGACGCTGGTTCTGCTTCTGCAGCTCCTCTATACCACGGAAGGTCACCAAGTGTTGGCTGATCACCTCTGATGTGCTGCTGACGTCAGCTGAGCCCACCTCCTCCTCATGAACCACGTGGTTTCCACGAGCCTCTTCCAGCTCGATCAGCAGCACACGCACCTGGCAGGAAAGACCAAGGATGGCATAGAAAATAAGAATTTGGAGACATCTGCTTGTATATATTTTAAACAACCAGGATTATCCTTTAAACTGAAAGAAGAGAGTGAGAACCCACCTGCTGAGCCATGTCTCCCAGCTGCAGTTCATACCTCTGGTTGTCCCTTTCAAGAACAGAGGAGCGCTTGTTAGCTTCATCAGCCTCCTTCTGCAGACGGTGAACCTCCTGAAGTAAACACACGAACACGGAAAAAAAAACAAAACAAAAAAACAACAGTAATGGTTGATTAAATGCAGAAAGTGTTATGTAGTGCAGAGTGCATTATTTAGTAACCAGTTTCAAAAAAGCAAATTCTCAGTCTTATTTAAACCATTTTCATTCACTGGGAAATATACTTATTTATTTGCTTATTTACTATGCATATTTATTTATTTATTTACTGATTTATTGTGCAAACCATAAATCTTGCTTTAACACATGTAACGGCCAACACAGCACAAACAAATAATAAAATGTAATCTCATGGAAAATCCCATTCCACTGAACATTCATTCATTCAAACTTTTATGTAAAACTCTGGAAATCAATTGAGGGAGACCCTCATTTTCAATTATGCCGAGCATGAACAAAGACATTAAAATAATTAATAAGCAAACAAAGAACAATCATGCATATCAATTAAAGCAAAAATGAAATCATTCAAAACAACAACAACAACAACAACAACAACAACAACAACAACAACAACAAATGGGCTCTAAAAGTAGAAATACAGGGTGATAAATATGCTAAGGTGTAGATGTTAAGTTAAAAGCATTTACACTCAAGTAAAACAAGATCAGAAATAAGGCACTTAAACAGCCATAATGGTGGCAGAGTGTCCAAGTTTAAGGTCATTTGTAAATTATTCCATGTATAAGGAGCACTGTAAGCACTAGCTCAGTTTTGATTAAAGGAATGTGAAGCAACATCCTATTCTGTGAACGAGTACCATAACGATGTGATGACAGAGTGAAGAGTGATGAAATGTCGGGTGGAAACATCAAAGCTTTACAAATGAACAAATACCAATGTTGTTATTGGCATGCTGTGTCAAAGCCACATTTGGCTACGAGGCGAGAACATGTACACAACTACTTTGCATTAGACGGATAGACAGATATACCAACCTTAACAGCCTGCTCCAGCTTGGCAGAAAGACTGGCAACTGACTTCTGCATGCGTTCATGCTCATCTCTTTGCCGTTTGAGGATAGGGGCTTTCGCTTCCACTTCCTGCACAATGTCATCCAGGTACTTATTGACCCGCTTGTTCTCCAATCGCTCCAACTGCAGCTGCTCCTGGCTCTCCACGTATGCTGTATAAAGCTGAAAATACAGATGATATCTCAATTCAAAATAGGATAGTCCAAAAGGGAAACATAAGCAGTGCAGACAACTATACTGAAAGTTCAATACGGTTTACTGAGCAACAAACACTGGCAAGTCAATAACAACTGGTGAGAAAATGCTAAAAACAGTCCTGTAACGGTGCACTCTAAATACATTTGTCTAACACTGAGGTGCTGCCAATGGGAAACAAAACATGCATTACATCAAATAATATTGGAAATCCATTGTGGCAGTCCATTGCACCTTATCATTCTAAAACTAATTTTCACAAACCATTCGCTCAGACCAATTTCCAAATTCAGCTAAGCTTTCATAATAAAATAATTTGGGTGTTGAAATTTAGTTATAGATACCTCTGTCAGCTTCATGCCGGGCTTTATCTTGGAAACAGCAGCTGCTGTCGGGGACATTGTTGTCATTTGCTCTTCTGTGATCACAGATGTCGCACCAATGGGGCCTGGATATTGAGAAAATAGAGGACAGATCACAGGTCATTGTCGTTCATTAAAAGAAAATCCCCACAAGGCTTGTTGTTGACATATTTTGAATTCAAGAAAGCTTTGGCATGAATTTACGTAAAAATGTCCAAAATGTAAAAAGTGCAGTTCAGACAAATACAGGACCAGAATCAACCCAACAGACCTCTAAGTTTAGAACTTGATAGCAGCTCATTGGCATTGTCGAGTTCTTTCTCGAGACCCTGGATCCTCTCCTTTAGCTCAGCAACGGTCTTATCTGTGGCACCATTCATCTCCTGCAACTTCTCTTCCAGGGCCTTGTTGGCTTTGGAGGAAAAAGTAAACAGAGTAAAGGTCAGGGAATACCAACAACTAGGTCTGTCCCCTGAAAGTCGGAGATTCGATTCATCAGTTGGAGACCCCTCAGTCTGCTGAGACTGCTTCAAGTTGAGCAGTCTTTTTTTATTTTTATTTTTTTGTTATTCAGCGTACTGTGCAAAGTACTTCTGGGGATGTTTTGGTCCCCAGATTCTGCTGTAGAGCAAGAGCTCTTGACTTTCACAATACTCTCTGGTATAGACCAGCTGTGGACAAGATGCAGTGGAAAAGAGGGGAAAAGATTCTGCACTATAAGGCTCTGAAATGACATTTTTTCTCTTGTGCTTATAAGTGGTGAATTTACAGCTCACAGCAACTTACTACAACACAATCTCTGACTTTAGTTTGACATCTAGTGTCGGAAAAAAACAGGTGTTGTACATTTCCAATCCATCATTAGTGCAGTTAGCTTGTGTACTATATTACGGGAAGGCAGCTGTCATACTGAACATCCCGCAGAGCCCATTCAAACTTTAAAACTTTATATGAAAAACAAACAAACAAACAAAATATAATAATGTGGGTATTCTTATTGAACAGCCAAATCTGATTTGACTGACATAATTATCTAAGTCAGGTACAACCCTACCAACAACAGCTACCTAAATTAGCAGTTAAACCTCTACGCTTAACAGACAAGCATATTCAGACTCTCTTTCTCGAACAAGTCAAGGATTAAATACTAGGAATGGTAGCTGTGATTATTCCGTTATAGCCTCGCACCTTCTCCAGCATCCTTCAGCAGCTTATGCAGCTCCTCCACTGCCCGGGTCAGCTCTTCACTCTTTGCCTCAGAATCTGCTGCTGCTCCCTGTCACCACAACAACAGTATTAGAGTTGGCAAAATAATGGCACTAACACACAGTGAATCATTTCAGTCATGGTGAAAAAAAAATCCTGCTAATAAAACCACAGATGAGAGAATTATGTAAAAATTACTTTGTCTTCGGGACTATTTTTAAAATCTCATTCAAACAAATAAGCCAAAAGACATGAAGTGCACTGGCGTATTCTGAAACTGAGATACTGAGTAATACTCCATGGATGTAAAGAGTAATAAATCATTGGTAGTAATGTTTTGGTAATACAAAGTACTACAATGATCAGCTTGCCATCATACACACACATACCTTATAAAGATTGGAAAGCTTGATGTTAGCATTCAGCTCATTTCTGAACTTTTCCTCCATGGTGACTTGTTGTTCCTTGGCCTAGAATGAGTAAAGATTCAGTCACACATTTCGATGGTTAAATTCAACAGTCACATTGAATGCTGCAATACTGATCATTTTGTTGCAGAATATACAGTGTATAAAAAAAATGGATTATTCTTTCTGTGTTAAAAAAAAAAGACTTGGGACAGACTGTAAGAAATGCCACACACACATACTTCTTTTAGTTTGCTGATCACATCCTCGTTCTGTTTCTGAAGGTGTTCATTTGAAGTCTTCAAAGCTGCCACTTGATCTTGGAGTCTGTTCAACTGAAAGTCACAAGCAAAAAATGCTGAAGTAATGACCGTGGGCGATTATGGTAATCATTCATAACTTAATTTAAGTTAATTTAAGTGCTTAAATTAACTCAATAAACAGAGAAACTGCTGGCAGCCAGAGTATGAGCAGAGCACAGGCAGTAAGCCTCCCTGACGTTCTCCAAGAGCACACCCCCTCCTGTTCCCTGCGCTCTTCCTCTGCTTGTCCCCTTACCATTCCTACCTTATGCCTCAGCACCATGGATGCCAGGGCTTTCGGCTGCACAACCCCAGAGGCTCTGGAACTCCCTACCTCTACACATGTAAAAGCCCAAAAGCATAACATCCTTCAAATCCCTTTTAAAACCCACCTGCTGAAACTGTGAAACTGGCTTACGCACTTTAACAAGGACTGTACCCTCTACTGTCATGCCATCACTGTATTTGTTGCTACTGCCATCATGTTTTGCCACCATGTCATTCAGCTTTGCAATGCAAATGTAAAAAAAAGACATACCTCGTCTTTCTTGTTCTCCAGGTTGCACTTAAGTTCAAGGATCTCATTTCCCTTCTGTCGGGACAGGGACAGCAGTTCCTCACTTTTAGCCTTCAATTCTTCATTCAGCCAAGATGTTTGGCTATTCAGCAGCTCCTTCTCTTGCTCCATACGCTTCTCCTTGTACTAAAACAACAAAACACCACAAATATATTGAGTTACTTGTTTGTGAAGGTAAAACATTGGATTACCGTGTGCTCTTTACAAATTAACCTCCTCTACAGACAAATTTGATGTTAATTTATTATTCAGCCTAGGCAAAAATAACAATATAACTTACTTTAATATTGACTTCAGCTGATTCAAGTTCATCCAACTTCATCTGCAGGGCCATCTTAGAAGTGTTGACTTCCACCAACTTATCATTGAGCTGCCGTAAGTCATCTGTTGAAGCAAAAGAGATAAAATTAGTGCAACTCCAAGTGATAGTTAGTATATATGAAAAGAAATGAAAGGTTTTGACAAATGTCTCAACACTAATTCATCTGTACATGCCATTTAAATGATCCACTTCCAAGGACCTCCTCTCCAGTGTTCGCACAAGTTCTCGCTTTTCTGTCTCCAACTCCTCTTTGGCTTTTGACAGCAAAGTCTAAAAACAGCAACAACATTATTTTTATTACATCTGGAATTTTGTGAACATAAATATATCAATTAGCCAGTTCAACTAACTAGTCAGTTCAGAAATTTGGTCCATTCTCCAACTCACTGGAGTTGAACATACTTGTTTAACATTTTTCAAAACATTTCCTCTACATATATGCCAATGGGCACTTCACAGAAAAACACAATAACAAAATGAACATCTTGTAAACCACTGACATGTAACCATTCTCTCACTTTTCAAAAAAGCTAATAATACAAGGTTTCTGAACACTTCAGGTTAAACACTGTGTTGACAAAAGCTTCTTAAAATCAATGGGGTAACTTGATAGAGCCTTGTTAGAATCAGAAAAATGCAGCTAACAATGCAGGCCACCGGCCAGTCTAACATCTGGAATATACAGAAAAGTTGCACTAAATTAACAGCTAAATTGACTGAGTCAGGTGTGGACATCAACCATTACAGCACTACTTCTGACAAGTGAGCTGTCAATAAATTTGACAGAGTCTGGGTTAAGTATTACAAAATCTAAAAAACGTAGACACTGAATATAAATATATGTATGTAACAGTACTGAAACAGTCATTTGATCATACACATGGCAGATTTTTGTTGCCTTACCTGCTCTGATGACAGCCTCTCTTGTGCGGATTCATATTCCCTGTTCTTGTCACGCACATTTTTAAGTTCCTCCTCTAAAGTAGAGAAAGACGATATCATGAAGTAATACAACCCAGAGATGCTAAGTCAAGCTAAATCAATATTAAAATACGTTTACTCTTACCTTGCTTGGTAAACTCCGCTTTGAGTTTAAGATGTTCCTGAGTCTGGGACAAAAATTCTTCCTGACACTGGGCAAGCTGTTTCACTTTTTCAAAGAAATGTTGCTCTGTAAGAAAAAGAGTAGCAAACACTCAAACATAAAACTTAGAAATGGTTAATAAAGTGGAGTTAATGTCGTTATTACACTGTTCAATGTCATGTTGTCAACGCTAGGTTAGCTCAGTAGGTTAGCTATTGCTAGCTTTAGCCTCAAATCATGGTTACTGATAACCTGCAGTGTTAATTGGAGTAAACGTTATTCCATATTTCCAAAGCCGTTCGTTGACATTTAAAACAATGAAGACTGTGAGGTTAATATGGATGTATGTTCAAAGCAAAAGTATTAACTTTAACTTTGTTCCGTTAACCGGCATGGATGCACGATGAGCAAAGCAAAGACACTTCAGCGCCGCTAGCGTTAGCGAACATAATACCAGACGATATCTTACCGCTGTCAACCCGAAATTGCTCCTGTTGTGCTTTTAAAGAATCGATTTCATACTGTTGATCCGACAAAATCTTCTCAAGTTTGTTCTGAACTGTTTTTGGTAGTTTAGATATCTCGGAGCTGTCCAGCTCCTGCAGCAGCAGTGCCGCCATTTTTCCGACAACAACTGCACGAGCAGGCGCAGTTTGCGATTTGAGGTTGTCAATTCTCCCGGGGCATCATGGGAGTTGTATTTTTTTTTATATTTAAATTTTTTCAAGAGTCAAGATTCAAAGTGTTTATTGTCATGTGCACAGTGAGGAAACACGTTTCCCTGTACAATGAAATTCTTCCTTTGCTGACTGCAATGAATGCTGGAAAAAAGATATAGCTAAATCCACACTCAATTTAAATAGATAAGTAAACAATATAGATGAAAAAATATAAAAGGAATATATACACAAAGGGGAAAAAAAAATATATACATACAAAAGATAAGACAAATAAAGGCAGCAAGGAACTGTAGTGCAAACAAATTGTATATGCAAAAACATGATATGTTATTTATAACTTAATACAACTAAAGCTTTACTTTTTTGCTTAGCGAGGGAAAATAGATACGTCCATAGGCCTGCTGCAAACTAAATGTGCAATGTGCATTGAAATACATATAAGTACTTAAAAAGAAATTCAAACTGAGTCATAATAAAGATGATACAGTTTAAGAAGCCTAGATTTTCTAGTTAGCTGTGATAATCCAGAATGTATTTTGTGCGTATGTGTTACAAGCAATAAAAAGAGATCTCAAAATGTGACAGTTGTGGGCAGGGTGTCATTTTTACAGACAGTGTACCTCTTGGTGAGCATGCCGACAAATGAAAAGCTCTTTTGGCATAATAATGCTGCCATTCTGCCAGATATTATGTAACTATCTCAATTCACAAAATTTTCATACTGCTAGTGCCTGTACTAAAAGATTGTAGACTCAGCAGATTTGAAACCTGCAAAAATTAATTCTCTGGCCACTTGGGGGAAGTAAAGATTAGTTTGTATTAACAAGGACTTATTTTTTGGAAGACTCTAACACTTGTAACATAATAGATTGGTACCAGTTTTTATACTGAAGTTCATTTCAAGACAAAACTGCACTAGCTTCTTTCTGAGACCTTTAACTGTATGTCAGTCTGCTCAGGTGTCACAGAGTCCTGCTGTGAACACCTGAGGAATTTTGGATTCGCTTACCCATCAGCTTTTATTACTTAACAGAAAGCTTGTTAGGATAATTGAAGTAATATTTTTTGTTACTGTTTCCAATGCAAAGAATAAACGTATGTATTCAAAAATAAACCAAAAACCCAGGTAGGATTCACTTATAGCTTGGCAATTTTATGTGACTGTTGATTGAAACTATTAATTTATTAGTATTACTTATAATGGTCCCCTGGTGTTGACTGAATAAATATGCCCTCAGTCAAAGGTCCTCAGCAGATGGCGCCAACACACTACATGTGTGTGTGTGTGTGCTTGTGTACACGTATACAGTGTGTTTGTGTTTATGTGTCACGTAGAAGGAGGATGTAATTCAGATGTAATTTTTTTTAGGAGAAACTTAAATTGTGCACTTCTGGGAAGTCCAGAGATGACCAAGCAGACTGACCTCTGATGGATTCCAGTTTAAACACAGTCAGGTGTAAAACAATATACTGTTGTGCAAAACAGCACAGAGCACAGCAGTACTTAAAAACTAAGCACACTATACAGGACATACATTTTCACCACTTAAACTAATAAAGAAATGGTGAGTTTTTATGATTATTGGTTTTGTCTTTTGATGGCTTTTGGGATTTGGACTGATGATCTCAGTATTTTTTAAGGTCTTGGCTATAAAATCATTGAATATATTCTCATAGCCACAGTGCCAATCTGGTCATTGAAGGTTTTCGAAATGATCGACAATATCTTCATCCCCTTCAAAACTTCATAATCAAAGTTATACACTTATACAGTAAATAATAAAATTGCATGTGCCATGTATGCATTATAATATATCGATTTTCTTTTACAAGTTCAGGCTATTAACAGCAGGCCATGTAAAACTGCTACATACCTGAGAGGTTCTTTGAGAGTGACAACAAGTATGTTTTATGCTTCTTTTTTTTTAAAGTACAGCAAATGTATAGTTATAGTTATATTTATATTGATAAACTTCAATTGTCAGTTACTACTCTATATGTGGGTTTTAATTATTTCCACACTCTCAATTTCATTGTCATTTATCACTGCGTCCCTGGTGACATATGCCTGGTTGGTATTTAGACCCTGTCTGGACCAGTTTTGACAAATACCTCAGTGATTTATTGGTTCATAACCAAGGTGATACAAGGTGAGACAAAAAACTGATGGCACAAACACGTGAGGTGTTGAGGGAGAAGTTTGCTTCAGGCAGGAGAACTATTTTTACGACACTCGACTGTCACGCCTGGATACCAAGGATGTATACAGTAACCTATAGCAACATTGGAAGGCAAGGCTCATAATCTCTGAGTCAGCCATGTTGGTCGTTGCCAGCACTTGTCGTAAGAGTGAAACTCAGAGGTACGGACACAGACAGTCTGAAGTCTATGATGTTTGAGGTGGGTGTGATTCATGCTGACAAGTGTCTTACAGCATTGACAAACAAGTGACTTGTCACCCAAAGTGTGACAAAAATTTAAAATAACTTTTACTGTGTATTGATTAAGACATTTTTATTCATTCACCTCATCCCTGATATTACTTCATGTATCTAACTGTCCATTCATTTAAATCAGTTAGGTCAGACTAGCGTGAGAAACACCAGTAAGACCAACCCAAAGGTGGACTGTGATGTGGGGGTGGTAGGTGCACTGTAATTTAGTTTCTGCAGCAGTTTTGTTTCTCATCCTCAAACCCCTGATTCTTATCTCTCCCATACTCCCTCGTGTTATCTTTAACAGATTTCTCACTGCACCTTTGTAATAACATGATGAGTATTCTGTGTTGATGTAGTGGTTGCGTTGTTTATTTTTTCAAAATAAAAGTCTCATCTCATCAGGAGGTTATTAATCAAACAATAGCATTTGCGTCATCACTTCATCAGTGGAAAATAATGAGTCACGAGGAACTTACAATTACCTAAACAAAGTGACTGAAAATAGGTTTACATTTAGGATGACAGCCAGTGAGCACAGTTTGTAGTTATGTCATCTCATCCACATCCGCTGTCCATATTTGGTCACGGGGGCCATGCTCACCTCAAAACAGTTCTCCACCGCTGTGTCATGACATCACCTCAGTGAAATTGTTTTTTATGTGGGTGAACTAGAGCGTAACAGCTGGGCTTTCCAAGAGTCCATACACAAAAATCACAAAAGTTCTCCAATTAGCGAAGCAGTGTAAACAAAAGGGTGAATCGAAATGTCATGAATGGGGGTGGGATCAGGTGATCATTGCTGGGGTAAACACTGAGGTAAACATTCATTTGAGGGGATTGATGAGTCAAATTATGCCCTGTGACCAGTCACAAGGCGTAAGTTCACTGAGCTAAAGGGGGAAAAACCTCAAACACCCTCAAATTTGAAACACAGTTTTTCTCAGCAAAGGTATCCTGATAATTCAGGAAAAACTGCTTCTTACAGA
This sequence comes from Cephalopholis sonnerati, assembly GCA_019142605.1. Lineage (NCBI taxonomy): Eukaryota > Metazoa > Chordata > Actinopteri > Perciformes > Serranidae > Cephalopholis > Cephalopholis sonnerati. The sequence continues at coordinate 28,054,382 of JAGQAX010000006.1, forward strand.
GACCTGTGCTTTAGTTATGTATAAGTTCTGCAGAATGCTGAGGCAAAATGTGCCTTCTCACCTCTTAATGCATTAATATATATTCTGAACTATAGATTAATCATTTTATATTAAAGTGAGTCTTCTCTCAACCCTTGCCTGGACTCTCATAGCGGCCTCAGTTGCACTCACTGAACCCGGCTCACTGTTGGAAGAACGCCACACATATTGAATTGTACATATCTGTGGAGTGGGGCTGAAACTTGGAGGCATATGCCTTGGTAAAAGTTTCTGTAGTGGACTTAATAGGCCAGTGGGGGCACACATGCACTGTCTGAACAGTCAAGATGGAGCGTTTAAGCTCGTTGGCTGCCACTCTTGTGTACTGTACAGTGCCGTAGTCTAGGTCAGCAGCAACCAGTCTGGCTGACATGTTTGGGCACCTCAGGAAAACCTCTCATTCCTAAGAAAGCTCCTGTGGGAGGTTTCCAAAAGGTTTTTGATAAATCCGAGACACGCTACTGTGAGAAAAACGAGGTGTTACCAGCTAGAGGCTATGCAAGTCGTGCCAGATGTGGTGCTGTGGAAACACAGACACATGTACATATCCTCAGAGAAATATGTGTTAGCGTGTCACAGTTCATTAGCTCTTGCATTTTGAGTAATTAGAAATGAAGCGCTCCTTTGCAGGCAATATATCAGAGATTATTGGAACTTACTTACATGAAACCACATAAAAGCAAACGCCTTGAAATGTGTTTTGAGGTGCTTTGCAGAACTACACTGTGAATGACCTTATATTGTTCAATTTAACAGTGGCATTGCAATGACTATAAGCTTTTTGTCTTTGGGCCTAAACAGGCATGAATGCACTCAGTATACCGCTACTACTAAAGCTATAACCGTAATCCTTTAAGAGGCTTGACCTGATTACCTTAGCATAGATCACTGCACTATGCATCATTAAATAACTCTTTGATGCAACCTTACATACTGCTATCTGATATTGTAATGATGTCATGCTTGGTAAAAGTGAGTCTGGATCACTGTATTGATTGCTTAATTCAGCTGAAGATAAAATAAAGCAAAAAAACAACAGTTAAACAGCTACTGTCTGGACTGCTTAGCAAAATATGACTTGCCCAGTTTTATACAGACAAAGATGAACTCTATATTAATATTGATACTACTGAGACATAAACAAATAAGAATTTAAAATGGTCTACATTTGGTACAAAGTTAGTGTTGGGGAATGACTTACCTGCAACAAAATTACATCATTAAATTACAAAATAAATAGAACTGTCATCTGTTACAGTTACTGAGAAAAAATATGCAATTAAATTACTGTTGCTAATCAAAATGTTGGTGATTATAAAGGGTTACAATCGAATACATTCTTTTCTGTAAGAAGCAAGTGGCAACTTCCAGGGCTGAAAAATGAAGCCAATGCAGAAGCACCAAAAACTGCAGTTCTTTGAATGACCTCTTGAGGCTGGCTCCATAAAACAGTCAATCCTCATAGGTCCCCATGTTAAAATGTCCAACTTTACAGCAGAAATAAGCATGTTTACAGCCTGAGGTGTCTATGGCTAATTTCTCCCCTAATTACAATTATATGGGGGGTGAATTTTTTTAAAACGCATGTGTTTTTTTTTTTATTAAGGCTTAAATTTATGCACAATTTAAGTCTGGCCGCTTTTAGTGACAGGCTGTCTGTTTATTGTGTCCTCGGCTTCTCAGTCAGATCCACCCCTTGCTCCTCCACAGCTCCAACCTCTCATCCAAATATGGTCACTCCCGTCTTCAAACAACTGAGATGGTGAAGGCCGAAATGCCGAACTTTAGGCTTCAAACCAATAGTCCACAAACCAATGGGTGACGTCACAGTGGCTTCATCTGTTATTTTTACAACCTATGGTAAAAGCCTATATCTAAGACATAAGACATAACATTCATTCTGTTGCTCTGCAACTTTTTGCCATGCAGGAATCCCTCCTCTTCTGAACAAAACAGTTCAGCAAAGCCATTGGGACTAACTTGAGTGCAACATTTATGCACTTGTGTTTTGAGATAGGTAGAGATATTTTGAGATTTGAGATAGATAATAGGTCACATCACTATGATGGAGTAATTAAATTAATTACGTTACTTATTACATTTTTTACAGGTTAATTAATAATCTGTAATCATACATATCAAAATTAACCTTCCAAACACTGCCCATGGTAGCAGTGGCTATGTTTGTGTGATAATGTCTATGGCAGGTTTCAGTAAAGTTATGAGGCAACTTAATTTAATTCACGACAAACCAAACAGTGAGTTAGCATTGCAAAAGTCTTAAATACCTTATCCGGCTTTTATGTTGTGGTTTTGGCATGCCTGCAGCTCATTGGGGTCACAGGAGAGTCAAGTCTATCATGCAAGACCAGCAGATGAGGTTATTTAACATGTGACAGCCTGCTTCAGCAGGAGAGGAGCGAGGCATAGGTCCTCTGCAGTTGTAAGTTTTTCCACTTGGTATCTCTGTTCTGAAAACACTGAGGAAAGAAGATTTTGTAAAAGAAAATTGCTGTAAAGAAATAGAGATGCAATTTGAGTCTTTTAAGTTGCATGGTCCTTAAGAAAAGGTCGCGAAAGAAAGTTAAGGTGAATTTAACTTTTATTGGCTTGTATCAAAGCGTAAGGCAGAGGCTGTTAAAAGCAATAAGTGGAGCCTCATTCTTGGCTGAATCTCTTGGGATCATTTTACGATTATGGTGGTGATAGAGCAAAGTTTTGTAATGCTGTCTTTGTGAGAAGGAGTCACATTTAAAGCAGTAGTTCAGCATTTTGGGAAATGTATTTTCTTGCCAAGAGTTAGATGAGATGATTGAGTCTCCTATTTGTACACTGAACATGCCAGCAGTTGTTCAGCTTAGCTTGGCTCAAATACTGGAAACAGGGGAGAACAGCTAGCCTGGCTCTGTCTCAAAGGTAAAAGAAATCCACCGACCAGCACTCTTAATGCTGCCTAGTTAACGTGTTAAATCTTGTTTCTTTAATCAGTCCAAAAGCAGAAGTGTAAAAGGAAAAAGTTGTGATTACGTTTTTGACTTTATAGCATCTTGCAGTCAACGTGAGGATGCAGTGTCATAAAGCAATAAAATCCAATGCAAAATCTTACTATTTTATGTTATTTTATTTGTTTATTTTTTCTTAACAACATGTATATGAGGCTATGTTTCAACTTATTCCAGTACACAGTTTTAAATAGTAACCAAACCTTTTGCAGAATCATCAATATCAGTGATGATATTGACTATCATGCTGAGTCATTTTACACTAACCCAAGACTCACGGCCTCCTCATTTTGTATATTCCCATGACTTTCTCCCACTTTCCCCGATGTAAGATACACAGACATGGATGAACTCCTCACTGATGATGTATCACTGATGATGGTAAAATACCAGAGGCTCATAAATGTTTTTCCCAGACACAATATGCACCTCCCACCACAGCAAGGGTAGGTAATGTAGTCCTGGACAGATGGAAGACATTGTTTACACAAGTGTTTCCACATTCAGAGTGCTTTGGCCTCTTAAGTATTACGAGTTCCTGTCCTATTTAGCCTGTTAAAGTTTCTTTTAAATCTTGGCAAAAACACCACAGCTTCCTGAAGTATACACGTGTTTAAATACTGTATCACATTTGAGGATGTCACTTTGTACAAACTCTGCATTTATAAATAACTTGTGTACAGATCAACCCAAGCAAATGCTACAAAAAGTCTTTGAATTATTACATTTTTACAAGTACATACAGCATATAATATTGTCTATCATTACAAAATAAAACATTGCAATTATTTCAAATTACAGTTAGCTGGATTTGGCTTTTGTTTGGGTGGTGGTGAGGGGATTTGTGATATATTTTTACAAACAAATAAATGCTGTATCTTCTCACTCTGCTGTAACCCACACTTTGAGAGCATATCTGGGACATCAAAGCTTCTTCACCAACTGGATGTAAAATGTCCTCTTTGGAGGACAGACCTTAAACACTAGTGAGCTAACGGAGATGATGTTTTTCTACTTGCTGTAGCCCAAAAGAATAACTTGCCTTATGTCCTATATTGTCTTTCATCGCTCTCTGTCCAGCTCTCTGATACAGCATCTTTTCTTCCTCATTAGCCAAACTCTTTGTTTATTCGACATCATTTTCCTCTACGTCCTCCACACGAGGCAGCTCTCTTTCTGGCAGTAGGCCATAGCTGTTGAGGAAGGCCTCCACATCAGTGGCGAAGAACTCCTCGGTTAGGTGCTGCGTGCACGCCAGGAAGTTTCCAAGTAGTTCTCCTGCCTTGTACACCAGCAGCGTAGGCAAAACCTCATCCGAGAACCGCTCGGCAGCACCGGATGCTACAGCATCAATCCTGCAGAACTTTACAGTGGGGTACTCAGTGGCCAGGCAGTCAAGGCAGTTGTTGAGCTCCTCACAACCTTTGACCCCGATCTTGTAGATGTGAACAACCACCACTGTGCTGTAATGCTCCTTCTCAATGACTTCTAGGAAGGCCTCTCCACTGTCCAGGTCATGCACACCCTCAAACTTGGGCCCAAAGCTGAGTTTATCATGCATCTCCTGCATGCACCGCTTTCTGTATTTCTTTAGACATCCTTCATCCTCCTCTTTAAGCAGCTCATACTCTTGGACACTCATCTGAAAAAAATATATAAAAACAATCATTATAATATATATTGGCTGTTGAATTGCAATATTTACACATTTTAAAGACTATTAGATGCATCCATTCATTCCTTGAGCTTAGAGCTTTCTAAAATAACTCCAACAAGTTCTCATTAACTTCTTTATTTTTTTCAAGAGTCTGCACAAGTGCTACGCTGGATATCCATTTCACAGATGTTTCATAATGTACAGTATACAAAGATCACAATCAAAAGCAAAGAAAAAGTCTGCCATCTTTGCTGTGGCCAGTTTGGCCATACCTTGCGGTTTAGGTTTGCTCTGGAGTCATCTTTTGGCCTGCTCGGGGATGACATTTGTCTCAGCAGTTCTTTTTTTGCAGGTGGCAAGTTTTCCTGGTCCATACTTTCCAACTTAAACCTCCTCCAGTCATTGATGACTCCTTTTGGACCTATGGAGAAGGTAGTTAGTATTGTATATCCAATTATTGAAACATAAAGAGTGTATCTCAGGCTAGCCATGTGTGTGTTTTAAATTAAGACTTAAAGCTCATCTATATCTGACAGCCTTTTCTTAAATTGTAACCCTGTCATGGTTTTATTTTTGTACACTTCTCAATATTCAACTGATTTAACCTTTGCTATAATTTAAAGTTCTTCATTTATTTAGTTTAACTTTAAAGCACTTTGTTACTTTATTTAGAAAAGTACTATAGAAATAAAATTATAAATATTACTAGTGTATGTCTGTAAATATTTAGTAAGGCAGTGTAAAGGTTGATAGACGCAAGAAAAAAAGGAAAACACAAAAATACTTTTTTGGAAGCAGGCACAGTTCAAAGGTAGTCAGTCGGGAGTAACTTGGTTGTCGTTTCATTAAGCAGCATGTACTTAACTCTCAATGCACAGATAATGAATGATACGTGGGACATCAGGCTGAATGACTGGTTTATTCTTTTTGTAAAATGACAATGTGTGACTCATTGATGGGTATTGTGTCTTGTTTAAATGTGGGGATTAAGGCTTCATCTCAACCTTCTAGGAAGTGTCCCTAATTGCACCACTATTGCGTAACATAAAGAAGATTAGTGGGCCAGTTAAACTGCCAAAGCTTTACAGATCTGTGCACTGCTTTTTCTTTGGGCTTCCTGTTATGTGTTTAGAGCCAATTGCTCTGTAATCAAAGCTTTTGCTTTATTTGTAATGAAGACTTCTGAAGACTTAAATTCATGGCATAAGCACAAAGAAAACTGTAAAAAAAAAAAAAAGTGTAGTTACTGTGTTACGTTTGAAAACTTGCTGCTTCTACTCACCTGTGTGGGTTGCGGTTTCTTCCAAATCAATCACTTTGTCAGACATTCTTCTGGTTATGTACCTGTACGATAAAAAGTTGAGAATCACAGAGTTAAAGAAGATAAGGACGTGGTTACTGTATACATGATATACATAACAGCCTGTATCACATGTTTGTTGTCATTGTTCTCAGTAAGATATTTGTATTGTCACAGATTTAAAATCTCTGCACTGTGACAGAGCTACTGGATACAAAGCAAGTCCCATGATATTTAATTAAATAAATGCAGTCTAAGTGGATTACTGATCTGCAACAGATCCCTGTTAGCCCTTAGGGCGAGACTTAGCTAGCTGCTGATTTAAGATGGAACAGATGGAACTGGCAACTAAAAACACAAACACCAAACAAAACAAAATCATGAAACAACAAAAACAATGATGTAATAATTTAATGATAATGTGTGTGTTTATATAACACAACTGATGCATGATGCAAACAAATGAATATAGATATATTCATTCAGGTTCCTTACTATGATGTGGGATTTTTGTTTAGCATTAATAGGAATGTACAATGGTTTTGTATTAGATGTAAATCTATAGACACTTTTGGGATTCACTCTGCTTTGTGTTGTCCAGTGGATGTGTGTGTGGTGTGTGCAGAGTCAATATCTTATTGCATAAAATGGCTTCAGTGTTACAGTTACTGTGCTCCTCCTTCCTGCGTGCAGTCACAATGCTGATCTGGGCTGATGGTCTTTGTGGCCACCTTTTTAACCCCCAAATCCAGCGTAATCAAGTGGAGATCTGCCCTGATTAGTTCTAGCATGAGCAAATGAAGTCACCTATAAGTGTTTCAATACTGTATGTGTGTGAGCGAGAGATACACAATAAACTCCTTTAAACAGCTGACTTTCAGTTCGACACAGACCCATGACTAAAGTCAGGACCAAAAGAAGGAATCTTTTGTTCTCATTTTGTGCAGGAACCTTTACTTTAAAATATGAAAGAAACTAAAACAGAAGCGATAAAGCCTCTCTGTGTGATATAAGATATAACTTGCAAAATACTTACATTGAAACTAAAGATAGGCCCTATAGTTTGTCTCTAATGTACGCAAAAGCATGACTGAATAACATATCTCCTATGACATCTATTCAAAACTGAACTTCCCATGTCAATACATTTTAAACACTTTTTTTTTTAGCTGAGCTCTCTATTATCTTCCAAAAATAAGACATGTCAATAGATGTTTTTCTTACCTCCCACAGTCACAGTGAAGTCCTTCCTTTGTATCAGTATCTAACGATACACTCTTCACTCGATCACTTCACAGAGCTATCTGTTGCTGGATAGTGTGTGATTCTGTGTGCATGCGTGCGTCTTTCCCAGCCAATGAGCTTGGTCTAATGGAGATTTCAAAAAAAGACCCTATAGACCAAACAGAAATAGAGCATAGATCCTAAGAGGATTTCACTTCAGGAATTAGAAGCCTCTACTTGATAAGGGCCCGACAACACACAATGAAGAGAGGGAGAGGGAGATGAAGAGGAAAAGAGAGGGAGAGAGAACACTTCTCTTTTCAAGATTTTGAAAGTTTCTTTTTGTCTTTTTACAAGAAAAAATAAAATAAATAATGATGCTTGATTAGACAGCCGATAATAGTGTATACTACTCTATTCACGAGCAGTACACAAGATCTATTGTGTTGCATTTCACTGTAAACAGCACATTAGGAGTTAATAATAACAGGGGCTCTCTATCCCAGAGATGGACTCTTGATAGAGTGATCTTGTCTGGAATTCAAAGTTCTTCCAGGCATAGAGCTTCACATGAAAATAAACACATGATGGGAAAAACACAAAACACTGCTAGCTAGGGGTGGGTAGATGTCTAGTGATTCTTTATCATGTGCTTCTTGATCATTTTCAGAAAGCACACAGTAGCCTCTTCTCCCTTCTTAAACTTTTTATTTCACTTTCTCACAAGTAGGTTTGAAGTTAGGAGAAGACATGTTTTATAATTCACAAAATTGCTTTTATTGTGATTAGAAAAAAAAGTATTCCTACAAAGACAGATAAGAGATAGAAATTAGAAGCATCTCACTGGTTGTGAATAACTTAGAGACACTAAAAACATCAAGAGCAAACATAACAGTCCTGTTGTCAGAATAAAGTGTTGTATGTTTATTCAAACTACAAATGCGTAACATTTGTACATCTCATACATATAATATCAACATTACTAATGTCACGTTTCTGATGATGCATATATGAGCTCACTTTCTCATCACGTGGGAGGGGATCTGGCAGATGGCATGAGACCTAGGTGAGACGGCTGCCAAGCATCAGATGCCAATAGACCACCGTTTGAGATCAACAGACAACAAAGGCAGGTGTTTTTTTTTTTAACATGCTGGGACATTTCCAGCTGTGTTAATTGAAAGCAAAACTGAGAATTTTTTTAATGACGCATTTCAAGCCGTGCTTGTGGTGACCAAACTGGGTATTTTAAGCCAAAACATGATCTTTTCCCAACCCTTAGTAAGTGTTTTTTGTGCCTAAACAGAACCACGCATTAACCACAGCGTTGTCACAGCGTAAAATTGAAAACTGATATGTAAAGAAATTTTACATTTCGACATATCTGCTACGTAGAACATTTATTCCGGCAATTTTATAGTTAGCACTTATAGTACGTTCTTTAATTTATGGAAAAATGAAAGGTCACATAAAATTTGAAGCCCAGCTTCTATTAAAAACTTGCAATTCTTAACCGATTGATTGATTTGATTGAGATGTTTTACTTAAAGGTCCAGTGTGTAGGATTTAGTGGCATCTAGCAGTGAGGACTGAAACTTTTCCCATATGCCCAGCATTTAGGAGAACTAGTGTGACCAACGAAAACGTAAATGGGCCTATCGAGACCCAGTTTTTGGTTTGTCCGTTCTGCTTTAGAAACAACATGGCGGTCTCTGTTGGAGAGAACTGGCTCTGTATGTAGACACGAATGACTCATTTTAAGGTAATGAAAAAACACAATGAATCTTATTTTCATGTCATTAGAAACTAATGAAAACATATTTATGAATATTAAATCCATTTCTGCCAATGGCTGCCCTTAAATCCCACACACTGGACCTTTAAGTCACTTAAGCACTAATATTGCAACGTAAAAATTGTCAATTATAATTGTCAAATAAATGTTGTGGAGTAGAGGTGTAATATATCATAAAACGGAAATACTGAAGTTAAGTAAATCCAAATGTACTTATTTACACCTGACGCTGCTGCTTTTAAAGTGGAAAGAAAGTATTCCATTATTCTCATCATCGCAAACACCCATAAAGGTGTGTATCGTTTTAATTATATGTAAGGGTCTCTGTGACATCTTCCTGCGAGTTAGAGTGTTTTAATATGACCATGGCGTCTGTGAGACAGACAACAAGCATAGCTTTGACTCTCCCGTGAAATGTTATTCACAGTGCATACTCTTTGGTTTCACCTTAGAACAACAGTCAACCAATAAATTTGAGACTTTATTTTTTTCAAAAGCTGCTGTGTGAAAAGAAATTCCTCAGTCACTCCTAATTCTTTGTGTTTTCCCACATGCCTTTTTGTTAGCTGTTATTCAGCCGAATGCTGAATCACTGCAGTGCAAATACGAACGGTAAATGCTCTCCACACCCACACGAAATTTTCTGGGACAGCTCATGCAACCGTGTTTGACTTCTGTCCTCAGTCTCTGTGGCTGCATCCTGTATTTATTGGCTTAAAGGATTACCAGACTTTTTTATTTGGCCACACTGAGCATGCAAGTCAGGCGGGGTTTCATTCTTCTGTGAGCATAGGTTGCTTAAAATGGAATTCAGCTGATTATTTAGCACCTTCTGTTCTAAAAATGTCTGTCAGCAACTGCATAGAGTCCAACGTTAGCCTAGCTATACATAACTGAGCTCAGCTGATAATATACTTAAACAGCCAATGTATTTGTTGAGTCACATGTCATGGTATGTGCAGACAAACAGCAATAAAAAAATATTGCTCAGAGCAATGTCTCTCAGTAGAAACAATTCTTAAAAGAGGCCTTGCATAGGAGATACATTTCAGTGTCTCTGTGAGTATGGAGGATAGTGTATCCATTCAGAGTCGCTCTGTTACATGATCATGGATCACTGGATCATTTCTCTTTGGCTGGACAAAAGGCTGAAAGTAAATCAGCTCTCTTACACCTTTGTTAAAGCTAGAGGTCAGCCTTGTGCCATTGTGATGCAAGCCTGGAATGATTTTGCTGTTTAGCAAAGAGTTTCAGAAAACGTTCTAAGCTGATGATCTTTTATACAATGGACCTAGTGGACGCTGACTGGCTGACATATCAATATACTGTATTTACTCCTACAGATTTAATCCTATTAAAACATCATAATAAGTTGATTTATTTCCCTTGTTTCAATACACCACAGCTTGCAAACACGATGATGAAGTTATTTTCCTAAATCTCTACATGTGTACTTCTCTACTTAAATACACCACATTAACTCATTTAACTACTTCAACTTCAACGTGTTTGTGTTGTGCCTCAAATATACAACTTAATGTTTGTTCTGCAATGGATACAGTAAAACTAATCGTCTTTCCACTTGCTGTGTTTATTTTTTAAACCCATTTTTAAAAATTTATAATAATTTTTGCCACGTAGTCTCTCTCTATTTCCTCTTAAAAAAACAAGTTAATGTTTGACTTTGTTTACCATATGAAAAAAATGTTATTATTTTATTATCAAACTTTTATTTAACCCAGTGAGATTACAAAATCTCTTCTTCAAGGGAGCCCAGCAAATAGTGTTTCAAACAACATACATGCAAACAGATACAATAAAACACATAAAACAATACATAAATATATATAAGAAAGAAAAAGAAAAGCATTTAGTTCGCTATGATCTTTTTGACTGAACACCAGGCTGCAGATGTGCAAAATATGTGAAATTGGACAAAAGAAATGTTGAACTCAAAGACCTCCTTATTCCCTATTTCTTTATGACTCACCATCACCAGTGTGTCTCTATTTGGTTTAGAAATATGCATTTACGTCCACCAGCATGTCGCCTCCACACGGGGGCTGGAGAGTACAGAGACAATAAACTCAAAAAACCATGGTAACTGATGTAAATATCAAACAGTAGTTATGCCTACACAGAGGGATTGGCAGTTGGGCTGATTAGTAAAAAGATATACGGGAACAGGAGAAACTTACTGTAAATGAGGTGTGTGTGTGAGTAGCTTTGCGTCAACTCAGCTACCCTTATAAGTACTTGGAAAGACAGATTCTCTTATATGAACCATACACGCCATGACGTCTTTGTATGTGGGACTAAGGGGTATAGAGTTACCTCACTTCACAAAGCCCTCAATTACAGCCAGTCACTGCTTCCTTTACATCCATGCTGAGCTCTGTGATAGTTGTGGTTCTCCCCATCCTCCCTATTGAGTCACATAGTGTAAATCTCCAGGGCTGTCGATGGATTTCATACATGAGAAATACTGTTTTTTAATAGGTCTTCAGTCTCTCTCACATGTTATACTGCAGGTAGAGGAGGCGGGCCCGTTTTCCTCATAATGATCAGGTGACTCAGTCGTGTGCATACCATAGATGAGGTGATGGTTTAGGAGGCGGCTAAATTAGGCAATGTCTTTTCCCGCCGAGGCTATTAATCACTGACTTAGTAATGTTAACAGGAGGAAATCACAGGTGGCCTGTTCATACCAATCTTATCAGCCACAAGCCAGCAGGCCACAATGACCTTTTGTTCTTGATGTGGCAGTTTCAGTCCACAGCAGATAATAACAGATCAATAACAGATGGATTTCAGACAGGTTCTTTCTTTATACACCTGTTATGGATTGATTGAAACTGTCAGTGTGAAGCATGTTAAAACCAAAAGAGGAAACCACTGTCATTTCTTGTAACAACACACTTCTGGTGTAGCCTGTTTATTTTGGCATTCACTCCTGACAAATAATATGTAATCTCTTCACAATTCTTCTAAATGCAACTATTAAACATTTACCCAGAGTTGCCCTTTTGTTGACCCCTTTCTCTCTTTCTGTCTCTTTCTCCTTCTCTCTCTCTCTCTCTCTCACACACACACCCACACACACACACGCACACACACACACACACACCCACACACACACACACACACACACACACACACACACACACACACACACACACACACACACACACACACACACACACACACACTTTTCCATAGTCAAAGACAAATATGCCAGATGATGAGTTTTTGCTTGATCTTTTGGTCTGTGAAAGGAAAACTTTTACAGTTCTGTAATTTTCCTCTGGCCAGGCTCAGACCACAATGTGGTTTTCCTTCTGACATTTTAATCACCCTGATGAGCAGGAATTGAGAGTCTTCCAATGTTATGACAGCAGGAGCCTATTACATTGTTTTGAGCGGACCTCTGAAAGTCCAGCCTTGCTTTATTTGAGGCCCACAGCCAACACATTTTCTGCTGCTCTGACTCAGGAGTTTTATATCCAGTTCAGTCAGGATGACATTACAAACTGGCAGTGAGGGAGACTTCACGCAGTCTCTCACTGAGGCACCTGGGGTTTGAGGTGACTGTCAGGTTATTTTTCTTGTCCAATCCAGAGGCAACACATGCTGTAATAACCAATAGACTCTTGTCTGAAGGCATGAAGAGCTACTTTCACAATATCTTCAACCAATTTCCTCAAACCGCGCCCACTTCCTGCAGCCAGGTGTGCACAGAAAATGGGTTCTCCCCATTCACTGCCTACACAAATTCCTTTCCTCCCACACTTAGTCAGTACACTCATTTCTCTGTTTAACACATTTAATCAGTTGGATTCTGTCAGTAAGTGTTTCCCTCCCTTTCTTTTCCTCTCAGTAGGCCCTGGCAAGCATGTGGAGCGGCATACCTGGCAGCTTCTCTGATCTTCTTTAATTAACGCTGAACTTATTAAAGGGTCAGTTCGAGAAAAAAAAAAAAAAAGGTTTATTTGGCCAGATTCTTAGATCATTTTAATGTAAGTGAATGGAATTTTGTTTGTGGTACCCATATTTAAAATGTAATTTGTACTTATAGTAGTAATAAATGTATTCAGACAATTAAACAGTTAATAAGTTTTGTGATTCTTTTTTTTTTCAATCTAAATTTTACATCATTCAAATTTAAGTAGTTTGGCAGAGGATAATGGCACAAAGGAGGCTGAATGCACTCATACAAGGAATGTCCAGTCCATAATTAAAAACAATCTCATCAACACTGAAGCAAGATGTGCCAACACATCTGTCTTTGGTCTTTACAATACAGAAATGAAAAAAATAAAAACTTAAATTCAGGAGACTGACAACACAAATTCAGACCCAGTTAAGGTACCCAACATTTATGCCTTTAACTTATGACCCCATGGCTATGGATAAGAAAGAATAAACAAACAAACAAACAAAATAAATACATCAGATAAAACTGATAATATTTAAGAATTGTATCATAATCCTCTGATATTTTAAATATAGTTCAAAATAATGATAAACAGAACTCATCAACAGTGTTTATGAGACCATATTTCTTTGATAGAAAGTCCAGTTCTTCACACTGAATTGGGACATCATTTCTGGAAAGATCAGCTGTTGAATTTTTGTTAGATGTTGCAATGTTTTGAGCACCACACATAGAATTAGATTCGCCTCCACTGCACTGGGGCGTTTTGGGAGAGATCTCAGACACAGGAATCTCAAAACCTGTTCAGGTTAAACCAAAACTACCTGCGTGGCTAGTTACAACTAAAGGAAAAAAAATGTGAACAAACCCTTTAAAAGCCGTTACAAACTGGATGAACCCAACACTGACATGCTTTCCTTTCCGCTGCCTTTACTTACAGTAAAATTGCAGTGAATGCCAAAAGCATTAAGTGCATGTTAACTTTGAAGCAAACAGATGGAACTTGTGATTAAGTGTACTGTAGATAGATTGGGGACAGGTTTAAAATGGATAAACTGAAACAGGCAAAGGAGATGAGGATGAATCAATGGCATGATAGACCCATATGGTTTCACACACAGAGGGATGTTTTTTGTATGAATGTTGTGTCTCTATGCGTGTCTGTCTGCCCCAGTGTCTGATGTGTGCACTGGAAATGCACGGACACTCGTCTGATCTTGCGGAGAAAATTAGAAAATAACCTTTGTTTCTTCAGTGATTCATAGCGGGCAAAAGTTTTTCTTTCCTAAATGCTCTCCCTGCGTGTGAAATGGCACGAATGTCCTGCAAACAAAGTCGAAGCAAAATGACAAAAGATATAAACGACAGACATATCCTTTCATGAGAAATTCATCCATACTGCATTTCTTCTGTGAAGCAAATTTTTTCCTTCTCTGTGCCCTTGTTGTAATTTACTATTATTCATGTAGACATTAGTTACATTCCCAGTAAACTTATCACTCAAGTTGGATTCAAACAGTTAAAATTAAGAAAGAGGGTTCAAGTTATCTGCACAAATTTAATTTAATTAATTCCTACAATGGAGACACTTGCACGTCAGATGTAAACAGTTTCTATAACAAGGTCTTATGCCGGTTGGAGTCTGATCTGATGGGTCTTGGAGGTTTAATCATTGTTATTCATATGATATATTTTACATTTTTATCCCCATATTTTATAGCAAGACCAATCACAAACTGCTTGAGCATGAAAAAGACAGAATTAATAAACACACTTGAACAGAAGACAGTAAATAATGTAGTGAGGGAAAAGCAGAAAAGAGCAACAAAGACAGACAAACAATTTTCACAATAATCTCTTTTGGTATGAACAACAACATCTATACCGTATTATTAGCTTTATTTAGCTTATTTGCTTCATGAGGGTTTGAAACTTTATGAACAGTTGAACAAACTTTCAATTAAAGCGACACTTACCTTTCTGGAAATTTTACGCTTGTCTTTGTTTAGGTTAAAATGCTATTAATAAGCTGATGGCACAATAAAATGTAAATGAATTCCACCAGAGATACAAACTCATAATTGTACCATTCTCATATGGTTCTATGAAAATTCTGACCAATCCGAATTCAGTGATTGGCCGGGCGTCCTGTCTGTCTTCCCCACGTGGAGGCCTCTGACTGACGTAACCGCTGGCATAACATCCCCCCTTCCTTGTTTGTTGCCAGTCATCAGTACTATCTACCATTAGCGTTTACGTTATATTATAAAACTCATCAGTCATCACAAGTTTCAAAACTCCGGGGTTGCGTTTGACTGTGCAGGACAGGTAACGTTATGTTTAGTTTGCTTCTAATATAACATATAACGCTCAGCAATCAGCAGCATGCTTTACTCCACTTCTCTTCTGCTCTCCTCTTCCGTGTATCTAACATTACCTTGCCAAAGCCTACGTCTATCATAGACGTACTGGGGACATAATGGAGGAGGGGGGAGTAGGCCTTTGGAGGGAGGCGGGAATTGTGGATGTTCAAATTTCTGTGCGAAATGCAAGAAAGGTAAGTGTTGCTTTAATAACATATTCTTTGATCTGACCTATGACCTTTCTGACAAAAGAAATGTTTTTTTTTTTTGGTGAATATAGAGAGAAAATGTATCTTCAACATTTTTTATTAATCATACAAATGCTTAAAGATCCAATGTGTAGGATGTGGGGGCATCTCTTAGCAGAAATGGTATATAATATTCATAACTATGCTTTTATTAGTTTGTAATCACCTGAAAATAAGAATTGCTGTTTTCATAACCTTGGAATGAACCATTTTTAGCTACATACAGAGCGGGTCCTTTCTCACAGAGTCCCCCATGTCGTTTTCAGTAACTCAGATCAGACCTTCACTCGAGACAAGACCATTAACGTTTTTGTCTCCACCACCATAGCTCTCCTATGTGCCAGGCACATGGCTTGAGTTCTGCGACTTCACCACTAGATGCCTCTAAATTCTACACACTTGACCTTTAAGTAAAGTTTTCAAGCACAAGTGCCAAAACTTAACTGTTTCCATATGAAGGTAAAACTGAATATCTTTGTGTTATGGATGGTTTATCCGACAAATAAACAATTTTAAGACATCACTCTGTGCTCTGGAAATGTATATGACAGGGATTTTATAGACCAAATGATCAACTGATAATGAGTTGATCGTTAGCTGAAGCCTCAGGTGGATACAACCTATGGCAATGGAAAGGATATTGTTGCAAACAGCAGTCTTACTTCCCTTGTTTAATTCATTCTGAACAATGACACTGTCAGCAGACTAATGATGTTCTGATACTTTTCCTGCACAACTGAAATCAAGTAATTAAAAAGGGCTGAGTGTGAAAAGTGTATTTGTAGCTCCATATCTATTCTCTGTGCCACTCAAGGTCTCTATGAGTCTGGAACTTTCTTGCCGGTGATAATTTTGCAAGGGCAAATATTAAGTGTCTCTATTTTCTCAATCTCTGCTCTGGAACTGAGATTCAATAATTTCTGTCTGATGACATTCTTGTGTCATGTAATGTAATGTAGAGTATGTGGACTATGGAGGTTTACACTGCTGATCAGTAATTTTCCCTTATCATCATCATCGCCACCACCATCATGATCATTCATGATGCTGAGAAATAAGAGAAAGTCATCGCACGCAGGAAGATGTGAGTTTCATTTTTTAAATAAATATGTGGTTTTGTGGTTAAATACCTCCAAGAAGACCCCTGATTCACTGTGTCTGCACACACGTGTCTTTGTGTGTGTGTGTGCGTGTTAGTTTGTGTGTGTGTTTGTGTCTATTGTGCAACACTAAAGCTGGTTCAGCGACTAGTGCGTAAGAGAGGAAGGGAGTGACGTGGCAGCAGTCACCGACCTCCTCTATCCAGCCACTGCTGCCACTATCACGACCCATTCATAAATGTTAGTCATCCCGCAGTAATGCTGGTTGTTTCTGTTTTCAGCCGAGAGGCCCCTCTTGAATGTTTCAAGGTCAGAAGGGAAAAAGTGACGCACTCTTTGAAAACATTGTAGTGTGTTATACATGTTATCTGAGCTGCCACTGGGAGGAGCTGCGGGAGCACAGAGCAAACCACAAGAAAGGCTGCAATCACAGTCAGTCAGTGTGCAAAATGCAGGAGCTCACAGAGAGAGAGAGGATATGATGTTCTCTGTTTATACATTAACTTACAAATCAAAGTTACATGGCAAGCAAACAAAAAAATTGTGATGAAAAAGAGATAAAGAGATAATGGACAAAGGAGCACATCAAGGCGAAGCTCAAAGATAAAATAAGATAAAGCCACAGCTCAAAGGATGTAAAGGTATTGCCAGATCTTAGACAAAAAGAATCAATTATGTAAGTTTTTCAATTAAAATCCTCACATTTAAGATGCCAAGTCATTTTTGCCTGAAAAATTACTGAAATTATCAATCAGCTGAACATGTTTTTGCAGATTGACTAATTAATTAATCTTTTCAGTTTTAATTATTGTGCAACAATAACAACAATTGGCCCTGTAAACAATACACCACTGACTCAACCCTCCTGTTGCTGCCAAATTGCTGTTTTTGGGTAATGTTTTATATAATGTTTAAATAAATGTCGAGAAAAAAGATTTTAAAAAATGGGGTACAAAGGATAACATAAAATAATAAGTGATAAAGATAAGATACATACATATATACATTGGCATCTTGTAGATACAAACAGTATTCTTTTAAGAAAATTCAATACAGAATCAAATTATGGTAAATAAATACAAAGCATGGTTTCATGTGTTACTGGATCATTATTAACACGTACTTCTGTGCTTGTGAAACAGAGTAAGCATCTCAGAGTGGCTTACAGATGAACAAGTTGCGACAGTGATTTATACGTCACCCGACTGCAATTTTGAGAAGTCTGGGAGCCCCGATACCAGATGAAGCATCAATACTGGTAACTCAGGCATCCGTTCTCAGATATACTTCTTCCTTAAATGCCTCACCGCCCACCACTCCCCCTCTGCGTGTCTCAAACTTCCACCTTCATTCCCCCTTTAGACTGAATGTGTTTACATGCAGACTCTAGCCCGCAATGACTCATCCACCGTAAGCGTGCAAGCAGCTGCTGATAGTTTCATATATGTTTTCTTAAGCATTATGTCAATGGTTTAAACATTAGGAACTCCTCTGAAACCACTGTAGTTCCCTAAACATTTAGACATTACTCAAATAACACAACTCAAAAAATACACTCACATGTCAAAAGACCCGAGAAATGTTTTGGACATTTTATTTCTGTTACGACACTACTGTATGTTAACTGTTATTTTATGTGTGGCCACATTAACAGCAATAAAAAAGAAAAAAGATTAAACCTTGAGTGGCAAATCTTGTTATTGTTATTGCATGAAAGGACTGAAACCAACAACGAACTGATCCAACATTCATTGTTGTCTTTGTATCTAAAACTCATACAGCTTATTCCTTTGTGCTGTAAGGCTTCATTGTTGTACAAAAACCATTAGAAAAACAATAATGAGCCACACTTTTCACTGTGTGACACCTTCCTCCATTATGATGAACATCGGCACTGTAGTTTAAATTTCAATCAATCCCACATACACCTTCCTGCTGCCCTAAATATTCACAGGTACACCATGTGTATAAATCCGCAGCTGAAAATAGTTCCAAACATATGCACTATTTACCGCAGTTTGATTTATGCTTACAAAAAGCTACAGTGCCCAGGACCCAGGAGACAGCTGTTCTTGTCCCGTGTGAAACAAAAGTCAATATTGAGTCATATAAACTACTGTGAAGTTTTTGACTATGTCATGTTACATTACATTAGTTACAAATATACAAATTTTAAACAACTGTAATTTTTCCTAAATCTAACCAAGGTGTTATGGTGCAACTGCAACTGTTTTCACTTTGAGACGGTGGCCGCTAACAGTCATCCTGTGGGTCAACTAAAATTGTAGGAACAAAGGACTAATGTGATTGTATAGTTTAGAGCAGTGGTTCCCAACTGGTGGGTCACGGTCCAAAAATGGATTGCATGTCCATCCTGAATGGACCACAAGTGACTCGCAAATGTGTGAGTTTTGTAAAAAACAAACTTTATTTCACAGTGCAATGAATATCTGACACAGAGCTTTTATTCTGACGGGCCATTTTCTGCTGTGAGTGAGTGAATAATGGACAGCTACTTAATGGACACAGCAAACTAGCTCAACAACATGGCCAAACAAGTATGACGCCGAAAATACACACTGTGTGGACCTTAAACTAATGACTAAGGACAAATCTGGACCCCGTGGCTAGACCAGTTGGGAACCACTGGTTTGAAGGACTTGTTGAAATATCTTCCCCTTCAGTTTGTTGTTATAACAACATTGTTCTCTGCTACAAGTGCAACACTGTTGTGCCTGTATTTTGCCGTTTTTATTTTGATCTGAGGACATGCTTGACTTTTAGAAAACGATGAGCCTCTGTGAGTCATCTTCAGTGTAAGTTACATTCAAACAGCTGTATGATGACACAGACACATCCTTCTGTTACAATCCAAGGCAACATGAGGAAGTGTGCTGTATTTCTCCACTAATGACATGCTTTGAGTTCTTTGTCGCCTCTCACCTGGCGTGTTGTGACAACACAGTTCAAAGACTACACATGTCATGGAAACTTTGGCAGCAGCTCCTGCTTGGGAAAGGTCACAGGTAGAGTGACTGTGACAGACAATATATGGATTTCTGAAGAAAGACACGAAACCTTAAGTTATCTGTAGAGTGGAAAACATGGTTGTCATATTGGATTGTGTCCAACAAGGATATCTTAGTTACTGTTATTGTTTCAAATTCCTTGTTATTGTTTTCTGTTGAAAGTCACCCAAAAAGCATCTAATGTTCCACCTTATCAGGAAAACATCAAACAGGTGTCTTATAGTTGCATTTCTGTCAAAACCAGCCAACACTTGTGCAATGTCTACGGAGTTCATCATCTAAATTTCCTAAGCAGCAAAACGATTTTTTAAGAGAACATGTTGAGATTTAATAATAATTAAAAAAGAAGGTTTCCGTCAAAACCTAAAAAATGTTATTGTAAGTTTAATGGTGGCTGAAATAGCTAACAGCAAAAAGCTTTTATTTTTAGCCAGTTGCCCAGTTTGTTTAAGTGCACCTTTAAAATTTTATTTTATCTTGGAATATCTTTGGAAGATACAAAAAAAGGAAGACATGAACAAGGCAGTGATAGTGAGTTCTGTAACTTCCATGTTTCTGTTTCTAACTTCAGCAGGGTTGACTTCAGTTGAAAAGCATTGGTATAATACTGCCATGTCTTATGACACACTGGGAAATTTCCAACAAATCACCAGTAGCTACATCCTGTAAAAGTACCACTCTAACTGGTATCAGAATTACAGCCAATCACTGTAAACGACTAAAATGCCATCAACACTGCACCCACCATGTCTTCTGTTTTGTTTGTTTTGTTGTGTTTATTTTGGTTGTGTGATAATGAAAGTAGAAGCTCATGACACAGAATTCCCCCAACAACAACAACAACATCCATCATTACAACAACATCCAGATTTAATTGAACCACGGGACACAACGCTATGATATTTATCATGACTATTTTTACTTTCAAGCAAGAGGCACAGG
This sequence comes from Cephalopholis sonnerati, assembly GCA_019142605.1. Classification (NCBI taxonomy): domain Eukaryota; kingdom Metazoa; phylum Chordata; class Actinopteri; order Perciformes; family Serranidae; genus Cephalopholis; species Cephalopholis sonnerati. The sequence goes on from JAGQAX010000006.1 coordinate 28,075,015, forward strand.
ACTGATCTCTGTAATCCTAAAAATCAGTTCTGTTCCTCTAAGTACACTTACTCAAGTACTGTACTTAAGCAAAACTTTGAGGTACTTATACTTTACTAAGTAAATTTATTCATTTTAATCCCCAACTTCATACCTCTTTATCCACATTTCAGAGGGAAATATTGTATTTAAACACCTCATACATTTATCTGACAGCTGGGTTTACTGGTTACTTTACAAATTAAGAGAAAAAAATTTATTAGCTCATGAAATAAAAATTAAAACTACACACAGCAAAATAAAATGACTAAAATTAGCTCCAGATTGACAAAGGACAACATTAAAATGGTCATTAATGCATCTACTCCACTTTATTCCAGAGGGCCCTGTAGAAATGATTATGGGTGCCACTTCCATTACGACTGCTGAAGTAGCGGTCAGCACTTGACCCAGTGGCTAATTTTGGTGGCTAACCACCAATAGTGGGTCTTTTCGAAAATAATTAGCCTTTAACTTAGTAAATCTGCTGCTTTGTTTATGTAACAGATATTGAAATAATGTCAAATAAGCATTTTCTAAAGTGTCCTTGTGGAGCTCTGGTACCTGTTGCGCTGTCCACAGCTCCAGACTACACTAAATTTGAGGCCTCACACAGTGTTGAACATGCAGCCAGAGCAAAAACAGATTGTTCCTGGAATCAGCAGCATAGTTTTCATTGCCTACCTGAGAGGAATAGACTGCCACCCATACTGTATAACCTTAACACCGAATCATCCTGTATTGAAAATGAAAATGCACTGTCCCTTATTTAATGAATACAGGATGGAGTTCGTCCAATATTTTCGTGCACGCTCTGCTCTAATGTGTACACTACACTAAGAGTTTTGAGAGCAAAGAAACATTAAATCAAAATTTGCAGAAGAGAATGACACCTAGAATAACATATCTGTCGCTCAATGCTGGTACATAATATCCTTGTCTTTCCCTGTCTGACTGCATTCACAACCTACATTAGAAAATTGTCCGTTGTAAAATAAGCTAAACAGCATACCTTGAATTATGGCTGCAGTCATCTATGCTGAGAATCTTTTGCTGATTTGCCGTGATTCTTTCATTGTAAGTTGTTTATTTTACCACTACTTTATATTACTGATATCACTGAAGTCTGCTGCTAAATCAATAGAACTGTGATAATAAATTAATTAAACATGTAAACTGTGTCATTAAGGCAGACAAGTGGAGCATAAGCTGGAAAAAAATCACATTTATTCACTTTACACACTGAATTATGTCAAATGTCTGTTTATGAGTCGTAAGACATCATAATAATCTTTTAGAAGGACTAGATGTTTATCATAAACTAGCTCAGGCTCTGTTAAATCTAACAATAAGATAACAGAGCAAGGCAAGCTAACCGCTAATGCACTTGCTTAAAAATGAAAACAACAAATAATTTGAGATGACTGTCAGAGATGACAGAAGTATGATCATGTTATATCATTAGAGGTGTAACAGGTGGTGTGTTCCACATTCTATTTACCAATTCCTCTAGAAAAGGGGATTAGCATACTGTTAGCATTGGAAAAGCACTGCTTCCGGTCCAGTGCCAGAAGTTGCACCCATAATTGATGCAAGGCACTCTCAGGGGAAATTCTTTAGCGCTTTTACTTTTAATACCACTGTTTCTCTTCCACTGCTCAGCTGGCCGGTGATGGGCTGCTAGCCCAGCAGCTGCTAAAGTGTGCTTACCTTTTTTCTGATCCAGACACTCAGGAGGTTTTTACCATGAGCTGAGTTGTCTGCAGAGGCCTACCCTCTCCAAATCAATCAGACAAGGTGATTACAATCAGTTCAAAAACACAGAATAAAGTAGTTTTATGTTGTGTTTTAAAAAGGCTACATGAGTCTGGGATGTAAAACTGAACAAATGTACATAGTTCAAGAAAAGTTTGAACGTCTAGTGTTTGGCCCTCATAGTCGGTGTGTCAGTGAGCATGACAAAAGAGGAAAAGCCAGGAAAGGTCAAGTTAAGACAAAAAGAGAGATGCCCACACTCTTCCCTGGTCATTACAGTAATAATCGAATCTTTAAAAAAGTTTAGTTTTTGTACTGTTCACTATACTGTAAGACCTTTTGTATGTTTAAGAAGGATTTGAGGCTATGTCAGGTAGGCCGTAAATTTCAAACTAGCCCATGATTGCAACTAAGAGCAAAGGAATAATTTAAAAGAAAATAGGTATTTAAGTTTTACTCACTTGATCCACTTGAAGGGAGAATATGGAAGGCTTGGAAACACAAAAGTGAGCATTGGGATTTTGGGGATCCCTGTTTTGCATCCAAATCATAAAAAAATAAACTCCTGAGACATGGTTTGGCATATCTAATTCCTCCAGGAAATTATGTTCATATATCACATATATCAGACTTTTTCTGTATTAGCCCAGACCATGTCCGTTCCCTTACCTTAACTGTTAAGTGCTGAGAGTGCAAAAACCATAACCATTAAAGTTTAATCATTCTGTAGTTGTTATGAGAGGATGTTGTATTGCAAGATGGTATATGTTGGCGAGAAACAAATGAAAGACATTGTCAGTGAAAATTTTCTTCACTGTGCCAGACATGTTTATTAACAACATTTTCCTTATTATGTGAATAAAAACTGTAATCCAACATTACGTCTCCTTCAAAACAGATTTGCTGTTGCAAATAAACACAGTTTTAAGGAGACAGCAAAGTCTTGCCAAAGTGACAACAATGATTGTTTCTGTGCCATATTACTATAGCTTTCTAAGATGTCAATCCATTCCATTGCTTCATAATTTACATCAAGAAATGCTGCTGACTTTCTCTTCTTAGAAACCACAGTCATGCTTAAAAAATAGACCACGAGTTACTGAAAACACTCCCCAGTTTTCCTGGTATCTAATGAAACTGTAAATTCTCTGTTAAGTCCTGACAAGCAAGAACTACAACCTGTTCCTGAAAAAACAAAGACAGTTAACGGTAGAAGGCTTTGATGACTAAATAAATATCTCCTAAATAAGAATTCTTCATGTAACCTCTGAGGAGTTTCATTGTGTTATCCAGTGAATGAGAAATTACAACCGCAAATCCCAACTTGGTGTTTAATGGAGTTGTTTCTTAGTGAGGTCATACAAGGTGTGCATGTGAACAAATCCACGTACACCCTAAATACTTCAGAGACACATTAACAGTTAGTAAGTACTATCTAAGTAAGTAAGTAGTTAAGTACAATTACCAGCAACTTCAGCATTTCCTTTTTTATGCAACTCCACTCTTGTCTGACAGCTGTAACTACTTATCAGATTACACTTTTTCATGCACTTCCTGTCCAGTGAAAACCACGCCAGATTTTGATGTTTTTTCTGATAAGCAGAAGGATGAATTGTTCCTTTATGGGTTTAAAAAAAATCTTTGTCTTCTTCAAGCTGCAAACAGGGCTGTTTTTCAGAGCTTCAGAAAAAGCTGATGTTTTAGAGATAGCCTATGTGCCTCTCTCAGCAGAACAATGCTACAAACACATGATGATGATCTTGTAGAACATGATGCAGGGCTGTAATCACCCATTTGACCTTGTGGGAGAACTTTTTCAAACAAATATCTACGATCGGGGTTGTCAGTGTTGTTATGAATGAGTGCTATTTTAGAGTATATGACTGACACATTGGCACACACTATGACTTTTTTATCAAATCACATTCGAGTTTTCCACTTTTTAATACATTTAAATTAATGAATAAGGAGTACAGAGGTTGACATTGGTTGTATACCCACAGCAGTTGAGCAACAGCTCATGCTGGGGTGCGGCAACACCACATCAGAAACCACACACAAAACTCATGGATGCATCACTGGATGGGCTGAGCAGTCACAGGTGGGACCCCTGGTCACCTGCAAAATGTCACTGAAATTAACACGTACTGCCAAGGAACTGACTTAAAATCACCATAAAGAGACACAAAATTACAAAAAAAGAAACACATAACCACAAAAAGATGCATAACAACTACAAAGCGATGCAGAACCACTGCAAAGTCTGTGTGTCTTGCTCCTTTGTTGGATCTGACGATTGTGGAGCTATGCAGCACCACAATATTATAACAAGTAGTTATAATAATTGCAAATTGTTACGTTTATTTATGATCATGATTATATTTGCCGATGATTATTTCGTATATTTGAATACTGGGGCAGGATGTGTCCCCCCCAATACATATTATAATTACAGTCTAGATATGATACATTGCTGTAGATGAAACTTCCCAGCAGTACATAGAGGATTTAAAATGCAACATAACAACGCATTAACGCAGCAGTGATATTAATCCAATAAAAACCCTGACCTGGAACACTGTTCTAAGGAATGAGTACTTTTACTTTTTTCATACTGATACTGAACTACATACTTTTACTTAAGTAAGGTTTTAATTGCAGAACTTTTTAGTGGAGTATTTTCACAGTGTGGTGGTGGAAGTACTTTTACTTAGGGATCTGAAAATTTCTTCCACCGCTGCACATTAACATATTTTCTTACAATCAGCATTCACACTTAACCTTTGTTTAAAGACTTAGTTTCCACTTAAGAACTTGTCTAGGAGAGCTTGAAGAGTCTGAATGTGACAGAAAGGGCTGCTAGATGTCCACAAGTCTAACACACATACACGCAAAGTTACATGCTGACTCTGGACACAAATTAAGCATTGATCTGTTGAATGTCATCCCAATCAGTCTCTGGGTGTTCTGGGGCTGTCCTGCCAAATCCCGGATCCCTGTGGAGTCTGATTCCCGGAGCTTTCCAACGAACGCAAACACGTCATGTCATGTTATTTCATTTCAGTGGACTGGGAGAGATGCAATGAGAAACATGTGTTTTTTTCTTTGAAAGGGAAAAGTACTGGAAGATTTTCTAGCCAGGAGTGCATCTGCTGAATTGGTGCAGATGTGAATCTCATGGCCGTCATTATAAGTTGTAGTCACTGCTTTTGTTTGCTGTCATTTGCAATGTGTCTTTATTGCTGCTTGTTTGTTTGTTACGAGACAATGTTTCCAAAGTATCATATTATATGTAGACTGCAGATAAGAATTAGTGAAAGGGCTGAGCAAATAGATGTGACAGATATGCAAGGCGTGTTAAGGTGTGAGAGATCGAGACACCCTATTACTAACATGGGAACGCTTTCAACACACCAGATCAAATAACTGACATTTTGCAGGTCAATTGTAATGTGCTGTTAGTCACTACTAATGATGTATGAGAAAGTGGAGGATCATCGATACCAAAGGCTGTGTGTGACAAGAAGTCAGACAGTGACAAATGACACTGGTAGCATAAATGAACGTGCTTTGGATCTGTGTGTGTGTGAGGGATTCTTCATCTTTTAACTTTTTATTTTCTTCTTTTCTTACACAGGAAAAAAAAAATCTTATATTTGGATCCCTATTAGATTCTGTAAGGTGCTTTCTAGTCCCCCAAAGGTTCACAAGAAGAAGCGAATAACAAAAGTTTTATTCATTTAGAGCAGAAATACTGAAAGAAGCCAGGTAAAACTGTACTTGTATTAATTGATTTGCTTGTTTTCTCTTCATTGTTAAATATAAATAAATATATATATGTGTGTGTGCGTAAGGGTGTGTGTGTGTGTGTGTGGTTGTATATTTTAAGCAACATTGCATAATTTCTGATGAAAACAGAAGCGCAAGTCTGACTAGGTTTTCATTCCAAATTTATAGTTTCATCAATCTTCAGTGGAAAAAGCCAGGAGTCCTTTAAAAGAAAAGATGCTTTACTAAAAATCTGCCTTTATAGTGTGTACATATCAACTTTCAAGTTTGGTTGGATTGGATTAGGGGACTGAAAAGTAATACACCAAGAGGTGTTTTACTTGGCATGGGCAACAGGCAATTAGTCATAAGATATTTACTCCTCTATTCAAGGTGTCTCTCTCTCTCTCTCTCTCTCTCTCTATATAGAGAGAGAGAGAGAGAGAGAGAGAACTCTTATAGCAAAAATCATAATAGATTTATTTGTAAGCCTGATTTAATGAAAAAAAGATTGTTGTAGGTATAAGGGGGTACAAGAGCTAGCAGGGAGGGTAAGGGTTAGTGTTTAGGAGATAGGGTGATGGTTACAGTTAGAAAAAGGGTCTTAGGGGAGGGGGATAGAAATAGGAATTGATACACTGATGATGGCTTTGTAACTGAAATGTGTCAATTTCTGTTTGTTAGCTTAGCCTAATGTAAACACTGTAAACAGGGGGAAACAGCTAGCCTGGCTCCTACTAAAGGTGACAACATCTGCCTACCAGCCCCTCTAAAAGTCACCAGTTCAGCTCTATTTCTTGACCGGACGCGATGATTTCCTGGAGGTCTTTCGTCATGCTGTGGTTGTAAAATGACCAGTGGAGTCACACATTTCCCAGAATGTCAGACTAATACTTTTCAATTGTAACAGATGAATGTGAAAGTGGTAGAAATGCTCTCATTTAACTCTTCAAGAAAGTGTATCTCCCAAGAAAGTCTATTAATCTTAACATATTGTATATGAGCTATCACCAGACATGAACCACCTTGAAGTAGTATTTTCTGATGTCGCACCTTAAGAAAAGTCTGTTTGAGTCAAACAGGGATGTTTTCCCAACATATAACTGTGTAGATTTTTTTATTTATAAATCAAACTCTTCAATTATAAAGTCCACAGTGCTCTATACATGCAAAAATAAATTCAGCTAAAGCTAACATAAGATATTTTTTAGATATGTTACAAGTTATTTTAAAGAGGATATTTTGTGCTTGAAAGACTACTTACTTGATTTGTCTAACTTGGACTGCTAAAGCCTCGTTTAAAATTCAACTGAAAGCATTTCTACACAGAACAGGTATGACTACTATTTTGTTATCTGTCATCTACATTAAAATTTCCCTTTCCCTTTGTGGCCAGTATCGACAGTAGGAATTATTACAGCAACTAATAACCCTTTTATTGTGCACTGGCATGTGGCATCTTGTTTTGTGATAGACCTAAAAAAATATGAACCTATAAGGGTTTAAAATCCCTACTGGGGCTGTGGTTATGATACTTACAGCTCGGGTGTTTCAGGTTTCACTCTGGTGATTCTTATCAGGTTAAGTACAGATCCGAGAGTGGACTTAGATAAACAAAGATTGTCTCTAACATCTTTGGTATGTGATGTCATCAGATGCGTCTGCTTCTTCAGGCCCTCAGATGGCCTTCTATGATGTATAACAGTGATGTGTCCGTACTGTTTCATAAATGAGTAAGATGAGTGAGTGTGTGCTATGAGTGAGTACGTGTTGATGATATGAAATGACAGCATGTTCGTGCGAACACCGACAATTTAACAGCTGCTTGAATGTTTTTATTTTGTTGTTTTGTCATCCTGTGTCACAGTGTTGTATCCCCTGTGTGACCTTAAAAGGCTCTGTTACAGAGATACTGTAGGTAGTTTCTCTCTAAAGGATTCTTGTGATATACACGTTGATCAGAAATGGAAACAATCAGGTGCCAGGCATTCCTCCCCGCCAAAAGTCACAGAGGCATTAGCATGAGGGTCAGGCCCTGGCAAGAGTGAAAGCAACAGAGCCAGATTTGGTCTTGCTTTCTTTATTTATTTCCATCTTTCTGTTCATTCATCTTTATATGGTCTAAAATATATGCATCTTTTTTTCTCTCTCCTAGCTTCTTTTAATTATTTCTTTTTGTCCTTCTTTGTTTCTTTTTAAATTTCCCTCCATTACCTCCGTTTTATGTCATAGCACTGACTCAGTATCAGTTTTTTATTTGAGGATCAATTACTTCCTCACTTGAAAATGCACCCTCCTCCTGCAGTGGCAGTGGCTTGCATTCAACCAGTGCACCCCACTGGCCAACGAACCTGTGTAATGGCAGCAACATAAAGTTTGCTGATCTGGCGAGGAGTCCAGGCCGTTCAGTCCCCCGAAGCTGGCGTTTGCACTGGCTGGATTTGGGTCGCTGCAGCTGTTGCCAGGGGGTCCCTCTTTGGAGCTGCTGTCTACTCACCTCCTGTTGAAGTGGTCTGTGGCAGCAGGAAGTGAGGCAGGGGACACACTGTGACTTCAGGCTCTCACTAATGTTAGCTAAACAACTAAACTATTAGCAACATTTTCTCTCCATTTCTGAATCACTTTGCCGATACTGACTCGTGTTTAATTTAATATATTTTCAGACTCAGTTTTAGACTCTCTTTTTGATAAGTCTGTCTTCATTTTTTGGGTTGCTTTGCAGTGTAGACATTTGTTGTCAATGCTGGAATAGTAGCTTTTTCTGCAGGACTCTGCCATTGAATTGGGCTTTCACCTGAAGGAAATGCATGTGCATCTACATTTGTAGAACAGCCAGTTGGAACGCTCTCTCTCTGAAATAGCCTGTGATTGGCCAAGGTCTTTTGTCACAGATTTTTGCCCAGTTATGTTGATAAATGAGCAGCTTAAAACAAACAAACAAACAAAAAAAAAAAAAACCCAAACTAATAATAAGAATCAGCCTCAACTGCCCTTAACTGAATTCTTTCCAGTAATATTTAGAGGTTAGAATTAATGGTACATTTCCATGATTTGGCAAATCAGAATTAGTATGATATAATTTTCCCTTGACGTTGCCAGGAATGCCATCTTGAGCAAGCCAAAACAAATGGGTGTAAACACACAAGTAGATGAAGATGATTCATCAGGTCTTCTCTTTCTCTTACTTGCACAATGTTTCATTGTGTGTGTGGATTTTTTTTCTCAAAATCACTTGCCCTTCCCTTTCCTCCTTGCAGCGGCTTCTTTTATATCCTATGGATTCACCTTAATTGCACATTGACCGTTAAGTCCTGGCTTTCTGACTTCTATCTGCCCAGTGCAGGAATTTTTTAATGACCAGGTTCACAATAAAAGCGGTGCTGGCCACAGAACAACTTCCCATTGAGAGAAATACACTCAGACAGCAAAGAGCAAACTAATAATATTTAATAGAAATCTTGCCCGACTGGTAACTCATATGCCTTGGGCTTTTCTTTGCGACGGTTACAATGACTTCAACTATCACATGCTCATGACAGTATGAAAAAAATGTTATTAGTGTGTGTCTGCCAAGAGTCTAGTGAAACTGACATCAATTTGAAAGTGATGTCATAGAAAATGACAAAGGGAGATCTTCCCTGAGGGGGAGTTGCCCTCAAACACCTCGCATGATCATGGTAGAGACTCAGCGTTTGATGACAGGATAAAGCCTAAGCTTAACAAAACCTCCCATCAGCATATGGGTGGATACAGGTCATGTTATATTGCAGCGGGCTGTAATAATCTCTCTTCCCTCAACTGCTGAAGCAGTTTTCTAAAACACTGTTGCAGTTCTCAGCAATCACCATGTCATTTTATAGAACACTTCATTTGTCCTGGAAAGAGTCATCACTTATTTAAAACATTTAACTCACATAGAGCTGAAATAATTTGTCCATCAATTGATTAGTCAATCAACAGGAAGATGATTGGCAAACACACCAAATATTGTCTGGTTTTAGCTTCTACAATGTGATTGGCTACCTATTTTATGTCATTGTAAACTGAATATTTGGTTTTAGATTGTTGATTGTACAAGGGAAGTATTTTGAAGGTTTCACCTGGGGCTCTGGGAAGTTGTGACGGGTGTTTTTCACAATTTTTGATATTTTATAAACCAAAAGATTTGGTTAAATTAAATATTGCCCAAGTCCAGAGATGCTGTTGTGTGAAAAAAAAAACCTTACACAGACACTACGAGCATAACACACCCAAATCTCTGACCAAACTGTTGGCAGTTGAGTTGCGTTAAGGGCAATGTAGGCTGCAGGTTGTGACAAGCAAGAAGAATGTGTTAAAGGGAAACACCACCTAAATTAAGAATTAAGAAAATGGGGGCGCCCAGTGACTCAGTGGTTAGGGCGGGCAGCGTACAAAAGCACAGTCCTTGCCGCAGCGGCCATGGGCTCGATTCCAGCTCATGGCCCTTTGTTGCATGTCGTCCTCCCCCTCTTCCTCCCAGCACGCTTACCTGTCCTGTCAAATAAAGTCAAAAAAAAAATCTTAGAAAAAGAATTAAGAAAAGGTTTCTTTCATGGCCTAGGAGAGTTCAATCATTATTGGTGAGCATAAGCTACTCTCTCGTAAACCCAGAAACCAGAGAGGTAAGTCTCAAACTTGTTTACTTTTTCTCTATTTTCACACTACAAGCAACACAGCAACACGCTACAAGTCATTTTCAATAGCAGCCAGTGACATGAAGCCACAAACGGACACTCGACACTTGTCGCTGCAGACTGGCGTGAGGCCCTATGAATAAAAGTCAAGCTGGCCTCAACTTTTTCAGTGCCCCAACGTGGCGGTGAAGCATCAGGAAATCATGTGTATTTGTTTCTAGCTGTGGTTTTATTTAGCTTAATTAGCTGACGTTATGCTATAGCTTTATGTGCATTGTGGTGCACACAGGGATGCAATGAGGTGGCGAAATATAATGTTAAAATGGGCCATTGATCAAAAGCATAGATATGACTAAATACAAACTCTAAATGGCGTTCAGTTGAGTTGCTTTGTGGCAGGTAGCAGACACACACAAGCATGAATTTCGACAAATCGTTGCTGTTTCAACCAATGCAGCATTTGTAGCACTGGTTCAGCTGACAAGGAAACTCACAGACAAAGGCCTACTGTATGTAAGTGACAATTAACTTCCAGTGGGTCCGTGCCAGTGCTTCACATGCAGAGGTGGCTGGCACCAGCTCCCAGTTGACCCCAGTTTCTGCCACCTGCAAGGTGTCACGTAACTTGGGTCAAGGATCACAGCCCCCGTACGGGGTCTGGTTCCAGAGAACTCCAGAAGCAGTCAGAGGGAAAACACACACTGAAGTCTCCTGAACTACTTCCACACCAGGGCCCACCGCCTGCTCATGCTCATTACACCCACACAAAGCGAGATTTGCTCCCTTGCTCAATCTCATAGACCGGGACCTGAACATGCCACACATTGATGCACAATGCAATAATAATACTCACCCTTGGGCAACTGACAGTGGGTAAAACAAATAATGTGCACGCACAATTAGGTCATTTTCATGCTGTGATGGGCCAAGTCCCTGTGACGGGGAGTCCTACGCCTGTTCCTTTGAAGTAGAGGACAAAGATTATGAGATGGAGGAGGAACTGACAATCGGGTTCAGTTAAGATGACAGCTGATGCACATGACTTAATTAATGTAATTTCCTTGCTTCTGTGTGTGGTTTTGTGTTTAAAGCTCGAATCGTCCGATCTGATGGGAGAGAGTAAATGTGCTCTCTGTATCGGTTGTGAGAAATGTGTGAATGGATGGGAAAATTTTGCTTGTCATTGTCTGTGTTTAGATGGGATGATGCCCGGCGGCCTGACTCACCGTTCTGTGCCGCCAGTCACGTCAACATTCCGTCCACCATGTTTGTTTTGGAATGGGTACCCTAGAACAATAACGTTAATCCTCTGTTGCACTGCCAGCCTATACTGCTGAGGCAAGGTTTCCTGTACACTCTGGACAAGGTGCTAGTTTTCACACCTCATATACAGTAAAAAGGTATTTTTATCCCTCCACATCTTTCCCGGCAACACGTGCTGTAAGTAATGGAAAGTTTTAGGGATGTGCATAATACCACAGTCTCTTACCTCGTCACTTCCTCTTTGAAACACGCCATGTTGCGTGAGGTGTGTTAGTAATTTCACATCAAAACAGAAGCAGTACACAGAAACTGTTGCTGGGAAGATACTATACAGTAGCGGTAGCATTACTCAAGGACACACTTTAACTTTGCCTCAGGAATAAGAACTGATAAAATTTTTTCCTTAAATTAACAGACATACTGTACCTGTAAAGGGGAAGGGAAGGTTACAGTGAGAAATTCCTCATCTGCTCCTCTTCAACTGATTTATCTCACCGCAGCTTATCTGTGAACCAGGAGATCACACCACCCTGCCCGGCAGCCTGCAGACCTCCTCAAGTCCAACAAGCGTCTACATGTTATAACTGATGTGCTGAAAAGTGAAAGTTCAGGCAATCTCGGCTAAAATAAAAACCCCTTAAAAATAAGGTATGCTGAATTGGAGCTCATTTACATGAATGTATTACTAATGATAATTTGACTCATGTTTATTTGTTCCTTTGTGCAGCATCGTCAGTTGTCGACTTTCCCGTAGATAAGAATATGTTTATTCATACGGAAGGCGTTTAACTTGACAACACACAGAAAGGCCTCAGCTTACACAATGTTACAACTGAATTTTGTAAACTAATAATTGTACTACAATGATCATTAAGCGTGCTTCTTAATAACTCTTTATCCTGTGTTTACATCGTAAACATATTGATTTAACAGAATATGCCTCTGTCTCATATCTAAATATCTCACAATTCAATTTTTCCTGCTATTCATTTCCATTTTGTAGACAAACTATTCTTATGGCACACTTCAGCTCCCATACGTACAGAGACTTACAGACACTTAAGACTTTTTCTTCTGTCTGTGGATGAGCTGGTGTGTATTCTTGTGACAAAATCTTGTGTTGTCCTTTTGCCTCCGTTACCACAGAAATACAGAAAACAAACATAAAGAGGTGCAACTGATTTACGCGTGTCTTGCATCACACCTACATTAAAATATTTGTGGGATGCGGAAGATTTTGCAAACTGTCTGTCGTGTGTCAAAGGAGCAGCACACTGTACTGTAACAGCGTACTGTAACATTTGTCTCTTGCTGTTGCCTTATCTCCAATCTAAGAAACATAATTTTCACAAAAAAAACTACAACTCTTTTTCAAAATTGCATATATTCTGAACTGCTATGTGCTTTAGACTTATCCAGTACCTAGATTACACTGTTTCCTTAGAAAGACAAAACTCATTTGCTCCCGTCATCATTCAGAGAGTTTCTATAAGAGTCACAAAGTGAAAATGACAACAATGTCAGCTGATTTCTGAGAAATGCCTTCTCTTTCGGCAGCATTTATTCGTGTCAACCTTACAAGTCAAAAGGCACTGAAAACAAGACTAACAAGTATACCTTCTGTATACAGCACATGGTTATTTTAAACAGTTTGTTTTAAACAATTTCTATAACATGACAATGCAATTCTAAACAACAGTGCAGCTTAGTTATTAATATCATTTAAAATTACCGAAGCCAATACACAGACTGAAGTAGAAAAAAGAATCAGTAAAGCAATACTGAACAGGAATGCACTATGCACTTAGATCAAGACAGTCAAGATCAGTCATTAAGTTCACTGTGAACATTACTGTACTACTGTATCTCTCTGTCTGTAAAACAGATCACTGGTGTGCTGGGACAGCCGTACAATTGCACAATGGAAGAGTAGCAGTTGATCCCAGGGAACATGTAACAGGAATGTGATGTACACTACTATGTAGTTAAGACTGTAAACTAACCTTCAAGTAACAAGTTGCATTGTCCGAGGTCATTACTGTAACAATAACTTACTCTATGATACAAGGAATCTCTCAATAAATAAACACAACCGCAGACTTTTTCTTCTTGATAGTTAATAAAAATATACAAAATTACATATAAAAAATCTGTTTTGCACTTCCTTATGTATGTTATGTTATGTTATAAATAGAATACAATAAATACAAAAATAAATAAATAAATAAATACATTCGTAAAAAAAGAAAAACCTAATAAAATGAAAATTAGAGCTCAGTAGTCCTTTTTTTCAAAATGACTGTGGGGTTGATGTCATTGCCGCGTGAGTGGGATGTGCTTGAGTTGATGATCATGGACCCCGTCTCTTTGACATCAGGCACATGAAAGGAAGCCACAGGACAGGGGCCCCTCACGTTGTTGCAGACGAGCTTCTGCAGAGAAGCGGTGTTGACAATGTCGAAGCCCACACTGCCTCCAAATGTGCTCGGCTTCCAGTACTCCGGGGAGCAGATGGGGTTTCCCATTAAGCCCTTGAGGGAGTACGGGGCCCCCATCTCCACCATGGTCTCCCCAAAGATGGCGTTAGGCCTGGGTTTCTCCACCAGCAGACCTGGGTACAGCTCCACGGCATCGACGTGTCCATAGAACTCCTCGAGCACTGCGGCCATTTCTTTCTCTCCTGAGTAGCACAAAGTAGGAAATAGTTTTAGTTAGTGTCTCCTTCTGGCCTCTCTCACTCAGACAGCAGCTGCAAAGCTTGATGCTAGTCTAAATATGAGCTCAGTGTTTTGACTGATTCAAATCCAGCAAATAGTAGATAAAAAATGATTTCCCTTCTTGTCCTTACTTCTTTCCTTTTCATGTCTCTTACAAGCATGCACACGTTAATATATTTTTATCTCCTCATACATCACACTTAGTATTTAATCAACATTAAATCCTCTTTCCTTGTGAAACTTATATCTTCTGCTGTGCAGCAGGAGGCCTCTCTCGCCTGTTTATATCTTGCCCTCTGTGATGACAATCTGCTTACATTATCTCAAGATGAAATGAACATCTGGTTCTTACAGGCACGGAAAAAAATTCCTAACCTCCAAAGCAGCTGGGGACTAAAGCTAGGTTCATTTCTTTAATAATAAGTAATGCGTGACTTGAGCCTTGATGTTAAGATCTGTAGCGCCTGGGCGTGTTGTTCAAGCTTGCATTTAATTCCTGCAATCAGTTCACGACAATGCTATTAATAATGCGGCAATAATTTGGCCCAAGGCAACATTTCCCTTCACTTCATGTTGATAATAGCCTCTTCACTTATCTTCTGACGTCAGACTTTCCACCTGCAAGCATTAAGGTTTGAGACTTTGCCTCACCTGTCATGTCTTCAAAAGAGGTGTAGGGCTTCATGGAGAATCGTTTCCTGTAGGCATTCAGAGACTGGTAGCGCATTTGTCTGCTGTTTTCAATAGACTTAATGGCCACATACATGATAGGTCCTGGGACATTACGGCCACCGGCAACCTAAAAAAATAAATTAATGAAAGTCAGTTAATCATCCTTAAAGAAACAGTGGTTTTAAAATCTAAATCTCAACACTGTTCAAAGAGTTCTTACCCGTCCAGCAATCTGCTTTGTAAACGACTCCACAAGGTTGTTGATGCCGTGCTCGGTCACTACAGAGGTGTTGAAGACAAACTCTTTGTAGCTGTATTCTCTCTCCTCAATTTGGAAACTATCAGGCATCAGAGGGTGCCAGTGATACAGGGTGTTGAACTCGGACGCAATGCGGTTCTGGTACTGGAAGCGCTGGTTGAAGAGCAGCTCGGGGTCGAACTTGAGCTTGAAGTGATAGCCGCTCAGGTGCTGCACGTAGTCCTCGATTACAATCTTGATGGTCTCTCCTGCAAGATAGAAGGTTTTATATTTTATGAAATGCAGATATTTAAAAACTGTTTTTCTTTTTGCTACTTTGCTACCTCCAGTGCAAATACACTTTTTTAAAATTAATATCAGACACTAATATTATTCAAGCTAAGTATTTTATATGCCTTGAAACATGTTTGGAGAGAGTATTTAAATCATTTTGGTAAATCATAATTGGTAAACATACAGTTAAGTCCTGAAATAAAAACAAAACATTTCTTCTTTTTCACATCTCTCAGTAAATCCTGTTTCTTACGGTAGAGTTTAAATGCTCTCCTTTGCGCAACAGGGTTGCTGGTTGGCGATTGACGAAAACAAAAAGTACAACTTCCACTTTTCATATCTCCCACGGTCACTACATTAATGTTATGCATCTCTTGCCTTTCTTGTTATTGACTTTGTTTATCCAGCAACATTACAGAGAATGTTTTTAAAAACATTTGTGCATGAACTCACCGATCAGAATGAGCCGTGTGGTCTGAAAGAGCCTGTCGTCATCCCAGTCAGGGTGCACCTCCTTCAACACATCACACACACGGTTGTGTTCCCTCAGCCAGATAGTGGCGTACATCATCAGACCTGGAACCAGGCCGAAGGCCTCATGGCCAACAGCAAAGCGGTGAGAGTCGGGAATATGAGGAGGGTAGTGCATGTCGACACCAACTTCCTTTACTGTTGGGGGATACACCTCCCCATCGAGGATCTGCAGAGTTACGCAAGAGAGGAAGCAACTGTTAGACACTTGTGTGGTCTGAAGCATTCAGCTGTTTAAAGTACTGTTCATCTGTGTCTTCTCATACCTGATATTTAAGCTTGCCATCTTTGAAGAGTCGGAGCTTGTGCTGCCTCTCCAGGTTGTCTCCATAAATGTGGTTAAGATCCACCTAAAAGCAAAACACCATGAATGAATTTTAGATTTCTATAAATCTTTTTATCTCTCTTTCCTAATTAAAATCTGATGAGATTTAAAGTCTGCTGTGCTTACCCCATGACCTTTAGCTACGGTAAAAGCAGGTCCTTTCTTCATATCAGATTTGAAGAACTGGTGGGTGAAATGCTGTGCAAAGAATGCAAACATCAGGCTGGTACCCTGCGGGTCAGGGATAAACTGTCTCCTCATCAGAAGCTTCTCAGCCAATAGCTTAGCATCAGGCAGCTCCTTTTTACCTGGGGAAACAAGTTAGGACATTACAGTAAGCATACAACACTATAATGCAGAGCCAAGCCACTTTAATTTGGTTAAAAACATGTTCACATGATCGAAATGTGATGATTTATTTCACTTGTAGGAAAAGCTTTTACTGAGGTTCACTGTCATTGTAAATTCCTGAGACATGTTCAATGTGGTTTCATGCTCTTTAGTTTTGGCTTGCTGGGGCAGGATTTGCTGTGTTCCCTCAGCACATTTCCACTCAGTCAATCCAACAGAGAGGATCATTTCAAGTTTGAACACTTCCTGTGATGTAATGAGGCCAAGCTACTCTTGCTCAGTATTCAAGAATCTGAGAAAACTGGTTTTCAATGGGCTGAGAGAGCGAGAGTGCGTACTCACCTGCTACTCCCATTGGGGTTGGGCAATCCTCTGAAACAGGGGGGAGGGTACGAGTATAGTAGGAAAGGTTGGAATAAGCCTCCCAGCTTTTGTAACCGTAGTCCGCATTGAAAGTTGGAGGACTGTCAATGAAGTGGGATCGAGCTATAGAGAGAAAAAAACATTTCATTATTAGTTTGAATGATACAACGACATCTTTATAAGCTGCTGTACAAATGTTGAATATGATATGAAATAAATCCATGCTCTCATTTTGCTCTCAGCTACGGACACTTACATGTCAGCACGTATCTCATGATGGCATCCCTGAGAAATGAGATGTTGTTGATGATGTTCCAGAAGCCCTTGAAGTGGGTGAGAAGGTAGTGGATGGTGTTGGGCGATGGCTTCAGGGAGATTTTGACCCAGGTGAGGAATTCAGCTGTAAAAGTCAAAAGGGAAAGTTAATCATTGAACAAATCACTACAGCAAACACATCCAAGTTTTAACATTAACCTCATGTGTGCCATTCATACTTACGCGTTGTGCAGTTTTGTCCATGATACCCTGTACGTGTGCAGTCACACTCATAATTATCTGGTCCAAGTGCTGTGCACACACCTCTGTTCTGGCACGGCTGTGAGCAACATGGGTTACCTGTGGGTACAATGTTGGGCGGTTACTGACAATTCACTTCAGATACTAACATAAATCTGTTAGAAAAGCTTCAAAATATGCTCTTAATACTAGAATACTCGTATTATAGCATAATATAATAAGCCTCTGAGCAATAAAGACACACTTTAATGGTATTTTGTAACTTTTTAGTGTTACAGTCTTTAATATTTCTATACATATAACACATTGTGAGTGTTTTATAATCATTGATTTGATATCAAGACTCACAAATAATAAAATACAAAACTTTTAGACACCTAAAACCTAAAATTTAAGTTTGCCAGCCTCTGTTAAAGCAGCAAAGTGTCATTTTCAGTGTCCTCTACTTACCCCCTTCGCAGACAAGAAAACCCAGTGCCAAAAGGAAAACTGCAAATGTAAATCTGTTCATACTCCAAAGACTATGTCGGGTCTCGTTTCTCTTTCCTGCTCTCTTCTCTCCTCCTCCGCTGTGGTACCGCTCTGAGGCTGAAAGGTTGACTGTCCAAACCTGCTGGCTGCACCTTTATACATACGCCTGTGGAGGGGGTTGGCGTTGGATAGTTGTAATGAATGATACAGGGATTGAGTATGAGTATGAAGCAGTAATACCCGAATATTTTTTCTTTCACAATCTTTCATTTCTCTGTATTTAAAGTAATGGTATTATGTGGTTTTTTTTTTTGGCACCGAGCTGATTTTACTGGCAACGTCTTCCTTCCTCCTGTTTTTTTCCAATGGAATTATTTCAGTGAAAAATATGAATTTATAACAACAAAGTCCTTTATATTTTAAGTTTTATTTCTTATATGTAAACGGCCAGTTGTAAAGGATGGGCTTTTACAAAAACGCATTTTCTTCTTATTCTTTCTTTCTTTCTTTTTTTTTTTTTTTTTTTTTTTTTTACATTTTAATCAAATTATCTGAAGTAGGCTATTACAGCAAGCAGACACTTTTATAATATTAAAGATACATCCCCCCCAATATCTTTGTTATTTAGACTACATTTCCACAAGATGACGCCTGTAATTCAAGATAATATGATGATTTCAACAAAAGAAATCTGTAGTCTAAATCATGGAGCAACTATATGAAATAAAAATATCTTAAGTATTTCTGCTATTATATTCATGAGAATTTACCTGCTAATGCATTGTCTGTCAGACATGACGAGGTAATGAATGTTATATGATTGCATTTTAAGTGACAGGCTGTTGGAAACCTGTAGAAGTTTGGGTCTCTCATGGCATTGTGTCCTGTCAGGATTCTTTTTCATTGTCTAAGAAATATTTCTAAGTAATAACAGTGCTTCTTGAGACACAGTTGATGGCAAAAATCACTGAGAAAGAAAGAGACATTCGGTTGAATCATAATAGTGTCAAACCCACAGGGTAATCTAATCACTGGTCTAATCACTGTTTGGCTTCCAACAGAGTATGGAAATAACCAGCAAACTGAACTAGTGATTTTTGTTATTAATATTCTTAACTTTAGCGTCACCTCCGTGTCATGTTCTTAAGTAATACACTAAAAATGTTTATTCTGCTGCCCTCAGGTGGACACCGTCTCCAAGTGCGCACTTGGTGAGCAGTCGCGAGCTGCCGCTGAGTCAAAACCTGACTACGCGCAGTTTTCCGTAACTTTTTCCTGCTTGTCACGGTTCTACAACACTAACATTTTACACCCACAGGTATTTTTAGTCATCAATCTAGTTTGTGTTTGTAAGATTTTCCCTCAACTCCAGTTTTAAACCTTTAATTGTGGTCCACTCACTGCTGTGCGTACTCTTCATCTGCCGAGAAGCACCGCCTCCTCCTCCTGCAGTGGTGGAACGATATTCTCGATCAGTATGACACATTTTTCAGGATTTGCGCTAAGGTAAGTTTCCAATTTCCTTTCTTCAGTGTAATGGCTTCAGTTTTAATAATTGGACAGGTGTTTAGAGAGGAAGGTCAGCGCCAGCAGCGGCGTTTTAACCAGCGTCTTCGAAAGCAGTTCCCTTTACGCAACTTTGAGGATAAGGAAATTAAAAACGCGCTATTGTCAACACTTACAGAGAAACAACACTTTAATAATCCAATTGGTTGCAAACCGTATGAAGCACTTAGTGTGGCGGATCAGAGTAAACAGGTGCCATTAGTTGCATGTTAAAGAGTGAAGTTTTTATCTTCATATATACATGTTTTATCTTCAGTGTTGCCATCACTGCAAATGAATAGCTTACACTACCATCTCTGTTGCCTTACATTATCTAAGGCAATACTACTATCTATCGTTGCATGTTACAAACTCACACAGTACTATCAGACCTTGTTAGATCTTGACCCTATTCTTCCTACTCAATAGGAATCAAGCAAAACCTGTTTACAGTGGCCTAGTAAACAGTTTTGTATGAAGCCTGTAATTCAGATAAAGGTTACCCTGTAATGACTTTCCTCTCTAATTTCTTTTGAGAAATGCACAGTGATTCATAAAAGTTACCTTTTATGTCACAGGTAGTGCGCTTGCACAATAAGAGATCTACTGTATGCCTTTAAAACCCTGTCCAACTACAGCTGTTTTGCATCGTGGCTGGTGGCTGTGCGTCTCTTTCACTTTATGCGTCCTAGTATGAAAATTTAGTGCTGTGAAGCCTCCGGGTTTTGTTGGCACACACACAGGACTCAGCAGCCTGCATGCACCCCATTGTACGCTGCGGAACAAGGGCAGGGTGAGCTGGCACTTGCAAAAGTTGGACCATTGATGCAATCTACGTGACCAATGCTGTGAACGCACAGACTCCCTACGTGCTCTGTCCCCTCAGAATGATACGCTTTGGTGAACAGCTGAGAAAAGGCTCGCTGACCTTGATATGCTATCACCAGCACACACACACACACACACACGCACAGTTTCTCTCATACACACTCAAACCCTGTATGCAAATTTCTTATCAACACGTATGTTGAACCAGTGTAAAGAGAAAGCCTCATGCACACTCACCTATACATCAGACTGTACAGTATGTTAAACTGTTGTTATACACACAGCATCTTTGTTCAGTCATTTCAGTCACATTTTGTTTCACAGATGCATTTCTTTTTACTTCCAGCTTCCTCTCTCACTCCTTCTACACATGCATGTGGTGTACTTGCACTTGCGCACACATAACTGGTTGCTATTGGCCCAGTCCTCCTATCATGGGTTTGTGGCTCAGCACACTTCCCCTTGCCACTGTCAAGATGGCTTCACTGATATTTCTTTTTTTTTGTTTGTTTATTCAAACATTATCAGGTTTACAGTGAATGGCACACTTTGCAGACAAAAAAGCCAGTGACAACCTAAAAAAGAAATGTACAAACACAGTGCATTGAAAAGAAAACACCTACTATCCCCATGCCACCACACCACAGAGCCCTGCAGTTGTAGTTTGTAAACAGTCAGGTCCTAAGTAAGTTGTAAAAGGACTCCAAACTTTATAAACCTGAAGTGGAATTGCGTCTTCCAGCACGGAAGATGAGAATTTTCAAGAGTTTGGGTGGATTTGGAAGAATATTTGGGGCATTTTCTTAACTAAAGTTCTGTGATGAAGGAGAATAGTTCACTATTTGACCAAGTATGTCAGTGATTCTAAATATATACCAAGGGTACTCAAGGTTTTGAAGACTGAGTGCCAGTTGAGGGATCCATCATATGACTGAAGGGCCACACAGGAAAAGCGCATCTATCTGGGAGCTGTCCACCGAAATTGCTAACTTTAGCAAACAGCACCAGCATCAATGATAGCATGTAATTACAGCAACACTTGTAAGGTGTAGTAGCTTTCTACAAGTTGTCATCACGAACCTGACAGACCCAGAGGAAAAGAAAACTCAAAATAAGACTTAACTGAGGCTCAATATAACATCAATATAATATTTTGACGATTTTCTCATATCTCTTAAATCCACCTCTTTACTCAGGCTGATCCTTATTTAAGATCTTAAAATGCTCTTTTTCAGTTTCCTCTCTCGCTGCAGTAATCTGTATTTGTCTGAATTAATCAGCTCTTGAGATAACAGATCCAAAAAAAGACTTGACTGGCCCTTAAATGAACCTGCACATTTCAGAAATGTGTCTCAGTAATCAAATTCAAGTATTAGCTCTGTTTATTTTATCTGTTCTTAGGGTTGACAAACCTCTGAGAGGCCTATAAGTACAGCGGCTCCTGATGATTTATTCTTTTGCTCCTTATTTCTCCTAAGGAGGGCTGGTTAGGAGAAACAGATCAGAATTTAGTAATCTCCAAATCAGGAGATGATTTATGTCTGATGAGACAGAGATGAGACTTTTGTCAGCAGCAAAGTCTTCCTCTGGGAATGCTTGTTTTATGCATTTGATTAGCAGTGTATTAAATGTAAGCTCTTACACATGAAAGGATTTAAATGGACTGCAAAGGGTTAAAATATAATGCATGCAATTCGTGCCATGTTTCAGGGGCCACACAAAATGTTTCTGAGGGCCACCATTGACCTACAGGCCACACTTTGAGCAACAATGATATATACACATTCTAGAAAATATTAAAAACCATGTGCCTTAATGTGTCTCATTTATATGCAGTATATGATTTATCTGTGTAGTTCCTTTGCTCTTTCTGTGGTAAAACAGCCGGATGGGTTGAGGCACATATCATCCTGCTCTTTATCTTCAATTCTGGTTTAAGGTGTATAATCTTTCACTGTCGCTGAGGTTATGAGAGGGTATCATTCTTCAAGAAGTTACAATACTAAACCTGATTGTTGATGTTGTGGTAATGTTATGGTGGTGTGATGTTAACGACACCCATGAGGAGAAGTTTCCATGTAAATGTTGTCTGTCTGTTAAAGCTGTGCTCCTGCATTTGTCTGATATTAAATGTTTTTGTTCGTCCCTCAGATTGCAAGAGATGTTCTCCTGAGTTAAAGTTCACATCTAGACGGAGGCTTTCCTGAGAATTATTC
Source organism: Cephalopholis sonnerati (assembly GCA_019142605.1). Classification (NCBI taxonomy): domain Eukaryota; kingdom Metazoa; phylum Chordata; class Actinopteri; order Perciformes; family Serranidae; genus Cephalopholis; species Cephalopholis sonnerati. Next base: position 28,097,541 of record JAGQAX010000006.1, read on the forward strand.
ACCTGACAACTCACAATGGCTTCCAATATAATTGTGAGTACTGACATATTGATAATACAGAGCAGTTCGAACAGAGATGAAGAGATCCTGGTTGTCACAATTACAAAGCAAATTAATCCATAGCATGTTTTACCTTATTGGGTTTTTAGATGAACAGTAGAATGAATTTCACACTTATCGCTCCAAAGCAAAAACTCAACAGAAAGATATTTTTTCCTTATCACCTTAGCAGACAACAAGCAAAGATAAGTACAAGATAATCCATGTGATGGCTGCATTTACAGGCCTGTAGGGCAGTTCTGCATCTTATCTGTTAAAAGTCTCTTTCTGTGTTAAGACTTGTGGTAGGCTGGAATCAAATTCTCTCTCCTGCATAACTTAGGATGTGCAACTGGCGGTCGCAAGCACGCATGCTTTTAAGGCCACTTGTGTCCCTCATTCATGGTCACACCTTAAAACTTCAGTAAATATGAACAGATGTTGAAATTTCTTGAGAAGGACTGATAGTTCTGGGTGCGTATGAGGCTGACACAAAAAACTACACAGCAAGAAAAAATGCAAAACAACTTCTTAATCCAGCATGTGGGTGATGGCTATCTGTGAAGGACAAAGGGAACACTGTGTAGAGATTAATGACCTCCGAAGATGTCTGTATTTTAACTCATATACCTCACATTTTTCAACATTGGAGACTGGACACATTAGCACAACCTTCCAAGTGACCCTTATACTATATTTAGTAACCCTTTATAATACAGCCGGTGATACATAGTGCAATATTACTGCATGAATCAGGTATCAATGTTTAGGTTGCTACTGGTACTTAAAGACAGGTACAGTGGAAAGAAACGAGACTATGGGTAACAAGGGACTAACAGTTGGGCATTTAAGAGGAAAGTATGTTTGTAAAGGCTAGTTACCTACAGGGTACAGTTGAAGGGAACAAACCTGCAGTTTGGGAAAAATGGTGTTAATGACACTCATACTCTGTGGGCAGCTGCAGCTCAGCCACAGGGACTCTGCTCGGGCAACCAGAGGGTCCCCAGTTCAAGTACCCGTACTGACCAAGTGCGGAGTGTTGACTGGTAGCTGGAGAAGTGCCATTTCACTTCCTAGGCATTGCTGAGGTGTCCTTGAGCAAGGCGCCGAACCCTGTCCATGTGCAGGCCCTTTGCTCTGACATCTCTAATGCATGTGTGCTGGTCCTGTTTGTGCATGTATGTGTATGCTGGGCCTGTGTGTGTAATGTGTAAAAATAACAAAAGAGTGAAAAAAAGTTGAATATCCCCTTGGGCAGATGTCTTCTGCTTCTTCTGCACAATATGCTACCAAATCTGTGGGGGCGCAGCAGGGTAATGAAGGGGACTATGGGGACGTCTCTCATTGAAAAACATAAAAAGTTTAGAATGATGTTTCCAAAGTGACCACAGGTGTCGAAAAACCAATGCTGGCGTACAGAAATATAGTTTTGTGTTCGGAAGCTCTAAGAAAAGGGGTATAAAACTTGGAATAATGAGGGACATGCCAATTCTTTGGGGAGTATAGCAATGTATTTGTTGTACAGTCTATGTTCTCTGGATTGACTACAGCGTATGTTGTAATAATCGCCACTTGGGTGTCAACATAGTGACATCACACTTCTGCTTTGGTGAATCGCTTGTCTAAGCCGCTGTCACTAGTTTTGTGTTATAAAGCTCTTTTTGAATGATGAAACCTTGACCTGTATTGCAACAACATTTGTCCACAATAAAACTACAGCTGAGGTATGGAGGTTTTTATCTAGTGTTCATCTACACTACTTTAGCGGCTTCCTGGAGATCAGCCGTATCTCTACAGTGTGCTGTTACCTATAGTAATGGATAAGGTACAAAAAAAACATGCTTTTGCGATTTTGTCATGACAGTTACCAGGTAAGGTTTCCACAATAAGACATCTTGTTGTCATCTGGCAAAAACTGCCGTCATAAAGTGTTGTCCAGTTGTTACTCCCTTGTGCCTGATAGTCTTCATCTTCCACTGTTCCTACATTTAAGTGCCACCAGGCACCAGTAAATATTTTATTGGTGTTTGATTCTTACAACGGATTACACTGTAAATCCCAGGTTGTGTTACCACAAATGAGCATTTTGCTGTCCAAATGCAAGGACAAAGTAATTATTGATGAGTGTGAACACAGCTGGAAGGTGAACCTAGAGAGCTAGATTTCACAACAAATGTGACGGCCAGTGTCATCCTGCCAAGAGACCCAGATGTTCCCACTGATTGACGTATGAATCTTACATCATATTTCATCACTAGATTAATTTCGCACAATGGGTTATGCACCTACTTACCGCTGAGATTATTATCCTTGTTTTGTTTGGAGGGATTTTCCCACATGAGGCAATGGACTGAACTGAGTAAATGTTGTGTTGCAGGTGGAGCAGCAGTTCTCTCACAAATTCACAGTGACGGTGGTTCGAGCCGAGAGTGTTACCAAGGGAGCGCTGGGTGACCTGTGTGAGTCCAATGCATGTCATGGAATTCTAACATTGAAACGTATTTTTGACGCAAATTATTCAGAACATCCTGCATGCACGTAGTAGCTACATCTGTGTGCTTGTGTTATTTTCACTGGAGTTGTTTCAATGCAGATAAAATTTCCAGCAAGATCATTTTAGATCAGTGAGCACTTTTCACACAAAAAAACAAACAAGAAAATAACACGAGCTTATGCTGAGTATGGGGATACTTTGAATTTTGTGATTCTGCCATTCACCAACATTGGTAAATGTGTGTGTGTGTGTGTGTGTCTGTGTGTGCGTGTGTGTGTGTGTCTGTGCAGTGGACACCCCAGATCCATATGTGGAGCTGTTTATCCCAACGGCCCCAGAGAGCAGAAAGAAGACCAAGCACATAGACAATGACATCAACCCAAAATGGAACGAGACCTTCCACTTCATATTAGACCCCAACCAGCACAACATCCTGGAGGTTAGACCTGCATTTTATTGTCCAGCACAGTCTACACCAGTACACCATGACAAGCAGGGATGTAGTGGAGAGTAAAGCCAGAGTGCATCATTTTTAGCCTGATATGAAATAATAAGATGATAAGTAATGTGGTTGTTTATCTTCTTGGCCAAACTGAACTGGACTTAAACACATACCAAAATAACTAACACATAGCTCTTGAAATGTGTATAACTATTCAACTGATATTCATTTCAATCAGGTAACATTAATGGACGCCAATTATGTGATGGATGAGACACTTGGGACGACGACCTATGAAATCACCAAGCTCAACGTTGGCCAGACTAAGATGGAGTCTTTCCTCATTGGCAAAGTAAGACTTGCAATCACAGCAGACTCTTTGGCAGATTCATCATTATAGATTAATGTTGTACATTGTTAAAACTTAAAGGAGCTTTCTTTAGACATTAGTTAAGATCCCACCTTTTCCGAAGATATTAAGTATGTGAAGATGGATCACAAGGTAAATGTATACTACATAAAATATAGTATTACAGACTGAAGATAATAGTGTATGTGCTTACAAAGTAACTTAATTGGTGATTAATTATTACCTGTATAGTTGTATATAATATGTCTGAAAAGCAGAGATCTCTGTTTGCTCAGCTGAGATCTGGTGTTTTACCTTTGACAGTTAAAACTGGACATTATGTTAATCTAGAAAAAGAAAAGTGTGTTTATCCAACGTGTTGTCTAAACAATGAAGAAACTAAGTTCAATTTTGTTTTTTACCATCCTTTTTATTATGAACTGCACAAAGCTTTGTTTGGTCAGATGATAAATAGGTATTGATTTTGTAAATATGGAAGATTCACAAAGACTGAAATATCTGTTTACATTTGAAACAGAAACAATAATAATTATTATTGGGCTTTTTCTTAAAATAGTCTATAAATGTCTGGTAGTTTCTCGTGCAAGCAGCTTATTTGGGATGCTTTTTTTGTTAATAATTTGTGTTTCTTCTGTCATGTTTCTTTTCTTTTTCTTATCCAAGTTTTGTTTTGTGCAAAACCGGAAGATGGTTGTGAAACAGTGTCTTCTAGTCCCACGTAGGATGAGCTGCAAAATGCACAACACTATAAAAATGAATGAATGAATAAATGGATGAATAACAGATTATAATAATTTTTAAAAAAGTTTAAAGTGATTAATTAAATTGCTGTTTAAATAATACAATGATTCTGCAAATGATGCAAAAAATATTTGCAAAAAATTAACCATTCTCTGTTTTTCCTTCTTTTTCATATCACAGATTTTATTTGTGACACTTTGTGTTTGCCTGTTTATTATGACCATCCACAATCAGCTGCTCCTACACTGGACAGTAACCACATATTTTATTGTTTTGGCAGGCAACCAAAGTATACTTGGAGATGTCACTGGAAATCTGGTATGTATTCCCTGCAAATTCAACCATCGTTTTACAGCAATAAGTGTTTTGAAGAGTTGAACCTAAAGGTGCTTGTGTGAAAAGGCGATAATGAATATATGAGTTAAGACCTGTGTGAAAATACTTTAGAGGTTCACGAATACACAGGAATTCACCCAGAGCGATGCGGAAACTAAAATATGAACTTAAAGCAGTGTGACTCAGCAACAACAAGATACTTGTGCAAGCTAATATAGGGTTAAAGTGCATCATAGTTCCCATGGCATCACTACATAGGGGTTAGTGGGAGGCTTTGGAAATGCCATACATATTTGAAGGGTTTGTAATTATGAGAAGGTGAGTAGTAAAGTGTGAGAGGTCAAGACTGTTTGTCTGTAGATGTGTATTTCACACCAAACAGCCCAGAGGCACACCTTATCTTACTTTAACATCGGTTTCGACATCGTCTTGGTTACGCGGAGAGATCATATCCTCCACCTGCACCTCAGCAAAAAATGTTAATCAAGAGTCATCGCTTGTCTTCCCACTATCAAATCTAGTATACCTTATTTCTTTCATTTGTTGCTGCAGCACCAAACTGGACCTGCGGTTCAGCCTGGCCCTGTGTGACAAAGAGAAGCAGTTCAGACAGACCCGCAGAGAGAGAGTGATGCTGGGCATCAAGAAGCTGCTAGACATGGAGAAGCCTCGTTTCCTCCCCAGCTCTCCAGCAGAGGTGAGCAACAAAGTCAAGTTATAACTTATAATAATTAGAATTTAACATGGAACAAAAAGAGATTTCAGTCATTTGTGTAAAACTGTGAGGTGACAGCCTAATATATTCAAGCACTCAATTTCATCATCCGTTTGCACCTCACTACATATAATGCTCAGGTACCGAAATGCCCTACATGTGTCATGAAAAATGAGATGCTGCTCATTCACTTCTTCACACTCTATATGGTAGCTATGCTAACCGTTTCCTTTAGTGTACAGAGTGGTACCTGTTGTAAAGCTCTCTGCAAGAAAGAATTTCCCCAAATTTCAAACTATTCCTTTAATAGGGGTGACCTCTAGCTCACCTGGTAGCGTGTGCGCCCCATATAGGCGGGGTCCCTTGCGACCCATGGCCCTTTGCTGCTCGTCCCCCCCCCTCTCTCTCCCACCTTTACTGTCAGTCGTCAGCTGTCCTGTCAATTAAGGCAAGAAAACACCCCCCAAAAATAATAATAATAAACCCTTTCTTTGATAAAGAAAGGGCTCTTACTGCAACGCGACGTATATCTAACACACATTGTGAATGAAGTTGTCAGCGCTCTGCTTTTTGCTGCCACACCGCTTACCTGAAAGCTATGCTGTCATTTGTTCCCACTGCTGGTATCTATAGAGCATTTCCAAAGCCCCACCTCCACCTGAGCATCCACCTGTAGGCTCTGTGTCTGCATTCCCCAAGGGGGAAGGTTAATCTCATAAGTCTCCACTTCCTGCTGTGCAAAGTCTTCTTGTGGGGAAAAATTCGGTCAGAGCCTAGATGCCACCTACGCTGTACATATTTTACACTTGCATAATAATACATTCCACATGAGTCAGCTGGTGGAGCTATAGCTGCTGTACAGTACAACAGTACATATATATAGGAATGGAGGGTATGATATGTATGCTTACTGTGTCATCCGTCATCCAAGTACTGATAAACTCTCATGATCTGCAGCAGTTACTAGTGTAGTTGTAGAAAAAGTAAAAAGAAAAAACATGCACATCTGTTGTTCTTAGGTAATATAATCACACTTGCTGATTTGTTACATTCAAAACTGTGATGCCCTTTTTAAATAAACTGTGTTCTTAAACATATAATAAGCCACACAAACCTGTGAGTTCTGCTCCACTTCTCTCAGCTTGAGTTTCATTTTCTCGCTGGTGTGGTTTTGGCTAGACGCCTTTGGGGCTGGCTGTAATCTAAAGCCAGGCCTGCTCATGTACTCAACATGTACCGGAAGCTCCAGAGGAATGAGATAACCAGCTTCTGCTTTCCACTATACCACAGTATCCCTCTACTCTCGTGGAGATATGTCTGTCAGAATATTCAGAACTGACCTGAAGATAAACACAGGAGATGTTGTAAAATGAGAATTATGAAATAGCTGAAAATCTGAAGGCAGGCACAAGTAAAAAATGTTGTAAAGACGTGATGCAACTGGCACCCTTACTGTATAGAGGCACAGGAGGGAAGTTAGTCAAGCTGAAAGAATGAGAATGAATGTGAGACTCATAGTTTAAGCTGTGTACTATGTAATTATGAGATTAAGAACGCTTTTGTCTTCTTCTCCTTCACATTATGTATGTCCCCCCTTTATGTGTGTGTGTGTGTGTGTGTGTGTGTGTGTGTGTGTGTGTGTGTGTGTGTTACAGGTGCCAGTCATAGCCATAGCAGGCTCAGGAGGCGGTTTCCGTGCCATGGTCGGCTTCTCAGGTGTAATGAAAGCCCTGTTTGAGTCTGGGGTCCTGGATTGTGCCACATATGTCGCCGGCCTCTCGGGATCCACATGGTCAGTTTTTATTTTATACACCTTCTCTTTCCCTGACCTTTATGACTACTAATGACACTTCTCTCCTCTTTATCTTTCTCTGTGTTATTACTGCTATGTGTTTTTCTTTCTGGCTCTCCCTCGGTGTTGTCTCCTCCCTTCTCTGGCAAACTTACCTTCCTCTGCTGGTACGTCATCAAGTGTGCACGTCTGGGTTGTATCGGTCTTCACCTTTATGTTTGTGGAGTGACTTATTAGATTTAACTTCCTTATCAGTGTCGTGCCTCCTTTATAAATCGTGTAAAGAGCAGAGTGATGTTTTTTAAGCATATATTGATTTATTTGATAACATTTTATGATGCATTAAGATTTGTGCAATGCCTCTAACTTTTTTTCCTCTTACACCCTGTAGGTACATGTCTACTTTGTACTCACACCCAGACTTCCAAACAAGGGCCCAAAGGACATCAACCCTGAACTGATGAAGAGAGTTAGCAGTAACCCACTGAAGCTGTTGCTGCCCCAACACATCACCAACTACATCCAGGCCCTTTGGTCCAAAAAGGCTTCAGGGCAGCCTGTTACCTTTACTGATATCTTTGGTATGCTCATTGGAGAGACGCTTATACCTGCGGTAAGAGCCACCTGACAGCGTGTGCTTGTTGTCAGTTTGATGGAATTCTTTATTTCTCTGTCTCTCTATTGATCAGCAGTCAAAACTTCATCCCTGAAGTCCATGTTTCATTTCCTCTCTTTCTTTTGAGCTTGCATCCCACCCACAGCTCATTTAAGCTTTTTAATTTTCATTTTGTGCTGTGTCTTCCCCTCCCTTTGTATTTCCGCTTATTTTTATTTTACTTCTGCATAACGATGACAAAGACAACTCCTACTATCTGCAGGGTGTGAGTATAAATGACTCAAAGACTGTGTTCTCTCCCACCAGAGGATGGACATCAAACTGAGTGACATCCAGGAGAAAATAAACCAGGCTCAGAGTCCTCTGCCTCTCTTTACATGTCTGCATGTGAAGCCAGATGTTTCTGAGCTCATGTTTGCAGGTAAATATCTGTCTTTTTGAAAGTATCTACATTTGTGTTCAATGTTAAATTGTACTCCATGTCCCTCTGAGAACTACTTTGCATATGTAATGAGTAACTAGAGATGATCAGATGAGTTTGGCCACATGCAAAACAACCAAGCGGTGCTTATTTCCTTATAATGCTGCTCTGCTAGCACAGGGAGGATGTGTCATGACGGGGTGGGTTGTCGTCAAATGACAGCTCTTTGGTGGCAGATAGTAGCTGTGCTATATCAAGGAACTGAATGGTGTGCATGAGGCCATGATAGACTCTTAGTCATGTTGCACAGCACTTCCTCATTGCTGGTGCAGCCTGCTCAGCAACCGTACACCATGCAGCAATGCAACAAGCATTTGAATAGAAAATACAGTAAGGAACAACAAAAATCTCCAGTGACCTCAGAAAGATCAGTGAATATTCTCCAAATGCTGGCTTTAAAGCCAGAAACTGTAGTGTTACAGGAAGAATCAAGTGGGTGATGTCCTGTGGACACACTTTCTGGAGCTCTTCTGTAAACAATTAATAGGTGACTGACTAGTAAATAAAGTCTTCCCATCATCACTCACTGGATAACATTACACACCTGACTTGCTCCTGTTGCTAACTTAAGGAAAAGTACTGTACTTTTTATGTTTAAGTTTTGCTGCTTCATTTCATGTTCAGAGGACAACACAAGGAGTTTTAAACTTCAGTTCATGGACAGAAAGACAAAAAAAACAAAACAAAACAAAACAAAAAAAATGCACCGACTGCTAATGAAGCTGAAGAGAACCATGTCACTAATCTAGAATTATATGTCATTCACTTTTTGGGAGTTCTCAACATTACAGCTAAACTTAGAAAACTGACCTTTAAAAAGGAGACACTCAAACCATTAAAAGTATGACTGAAATAGACCAGACTTGTTCTTCAGTTTTGTCTTGACTCTCCTCTTACCTAAAATCCCCGGTTTCTTTATGACCTGGCTCAATGGAAAATACCATGTTGTCAAAAGACATCTTAAGTAAGGTTAAGCTTTGAAATTACCTTCACATTTAAGAGGCAATTATACTTTTAAAGGTTACAGAGGTTGGAGTATTTCTATTGTATGTGCATGTGTCTGTGTGCATTTGTGCAACTGTTTGTGCTTGCATGCCTGAGTGTTTGTGTATGTGATAGCTGTAAAGGCTGTTGCAAATGCATCGTAATGACTGGTTTGTATAGACAGAATGTAGTCAGGACCAGAATGACCCGGTTGTGACCTCAGTGACTCCTGTAGTTCTTCCTACTGTGTTTACATATGTTGAACTTAAATATCAATCAGGCATAGCACAAAAAAACTGACTGTATTGACTTTTGTTTACCACTAACAACTGCAGACACTATTTTCTTTTCTGATTTCAATCCAGTTTCCTGTATTCAGTATTCAGATTTAACCTACCAGAAATGCATTTTAAGGCATGACAAACTGAATTGAAAGAGGCCATCTCCTCAAAGGCTGCCACAGCCCAGATTTTTTTATATTCAGTGCTTAAGTGCACACAACATTCTTAAACTTGTGCACTTATAAAGCAGTAACTGCATTTATTGAGTGCACATGCATTGTAATTCCAGTGTATTCACACTGAGCTCATTTATTAGTCAGTGACAAGTACTTGATAACTGGTAGTTGTACTTGATAAATGGTGTTCATATTAGTCCCAAAAATGTGTTACATTTCCGTTACATTAACACTGATGTTTCAACTTGCAGACTGGGTGGAGTTCACCCCATATGAGATCGGGATGGCAAAGTACGGCACCTTCATGACCCCCGACTTGTTTGGAAGCAAGTTCTTTATGGGAACTGTTGTCAAGAAATATGAAGAGAACCCTCTTCATTTTCTGATGGGTGAGAACAATGTTTTCATCTTAAACAGTCAGACCATTTTACACTAGTAAACCCACTAACAGTGTGTTTTCATTGTGTCAGGTGTGTGGGGCAGCGCCTTCTCCATTCTGTTCAACAGGGTGCTGGGAGTCAAAGACACAGCTGGTGGCAGCACCATGGAGGAGGAGTTAGGTAATCTTTCTGTGCTTCTCTTCTTATGTGTGTTTTGCTTTTAGCTGCGCTGTTCTGATTCAAAGTTGTAAAGCTCTAAATATTGTTTCTTTGCAGATTAAGTACAAATCAGTTAATAGTTTAATTTACAGGAACAGCACAGACATCCAATAATTAACAAAACAGTCTTACCACAAGGTCGATTCAGTCGCTGTGGAGTGGCTTTCCTTTATATCACATGATCTTCAGTAGCAGATGGAGTTCACTCGGCTGTTATGGAACTTCAGATGTTCATATTTCCATTTTTCAGAGCACTTTAAAGGGGTATATACTTTGCCGATTATCAACCAGCTTTGTATCATAGCAATGTGGTTAGTATGTGTAAATGAACTGTAGTAAACTTCCCTCCATTTTACCAGCGCCCAGATGTCCCTGCTCATCTCCAAGCTCATATCACTGGCTCAAGGGCTTTTGGTCCAACTACAGATTGTACTTCCACATATTTTTGTATTGTAAGAGAATAGAAGTGGATTGAGAGAGACCTGCCCCTCTTTGTCACTCTCTTAGACCAAACTCAGATCAAACTGTAAAACTAGGCAGCACTGATCAAATATAAACCGAGATTCTGATACTGTATAACCTATTTCTCACCTAGAATGTCTTAAAAAACATATTTTAGTGCACTGTTTGGCTGTAATATGAGAATTTGCGAGCAGGAAAAACCATACTGTTTCCTGTATTGTAAAAATGGGATGCCGAAAAAACAGATGTCACACTGTAAAACTAAGCAGTGCTGATCAAATATGAATTAAGATTCTGTTACTCTGTTGCATATTTCTTGCCAAAAATGTTTTCAGAAAACATATTTTAGTTCAGCATGTAACTGTAAATTGAGATTGTTTGCTAACAGCCAGCCACCATTTTGTGTTCTGTGTCAAAACGGACAAGCTCACATTATGTCACCCATCAACAGGGGTGATAATTGCTCCGTGCGGTGCAGTGCATTCTGGTAGTTGTAGGTTTTAAACCTCTTGAGCAAAGGCAAATGCAGCAGATCATGTCACACGAACAAAAGCTCTAGAACAACCACTACACAGACAGTTAAATAAGATTGTTCTGACCACTAATGTTACGTAAGTAAGAAAATGAACCTCGTGTCTCAAATAAATAATAATAATTACCAGTGTAATGTTGCCAGTTGGATTGATCAATAAAACAAGCAACAAAAAGTTCAAGATAATGAAAATATTAAGTCACAATGTTGCAGTCTTTCAGTACAGTTTCACCAAGTGTACCATGTAAATAAAAATACCCTTTCAGGCTCATAATTCATCCAAAATATACTTTATATCCTTGGATGTAGTGGGTATCATCCTTGTAGTATACATGACAATACATTTTGACATTGTGGCTCTCAAAACCTCTTGAGCATTATCTGGAATATGTGTCTTTAGTCATGGGTACTTTGTGTAGTGTTTGTTTACAGATAATGCCATTGTCTCTGGTCTGTATAATCTAACTGATAAAATAACTTTCCCGGCACACCCTTCCACTGACACATTCAGGTCTATTGTCTGTATTTTCTTTCATTTTTGTCTTATGCCTGAGTTATTTTCACACACCTGATATAGATTGTGTAGCAATAAGTGTATTTCTGTTACCCCAACAGTGGGAGAGTATCAGCCTCTTGTGAATATTCCTACAGCTCATCGGATGTTTGATTTGGTTGAATGCATTTGTTTAGGGTGACCTTTACACAATCACACACACTCTGACAATGCATTGGTTGTGCAGAACTGTTAAAAACATCTCCACCCAGTTCGAGAATGCATGGCTTTATCAGGTGTATTGCATTTCTCTAACGACTTAGATAATAGAAACTCTATTAGATAACGTCACATAACTGAACAAAAACATTCTGACAGGTACACTGTTGATGAGTGGTATAAATAAGATTAACAAGCTGCTTTTAAAGTTGTAACCTGATGAGTGAAGCTGTCTTGTGTCTTACAGAGCAGATTAAACCACAGCACATCGTCGGAGAAGACAGTCTGGACAATGACGACGAGCCACGTAAAGGTGAGCTAAGATATGCATGAATCATGCAAGGAGCTTGCAAACAGGCATCTTATTGTGCAGTATCACAGTTGCGATGATGCAAGAGATGTGCAACTTTAAATGGTGTGAATAAACATGTAACACATTACTGGGGTTAAAGGAAAGTCAACACCCTAACACATTTTTTTAAGTGTCTGTGGTAAAGTTGCCGCAAGCATCTGTTAGCGTGACTCAGCCACATTGGAACAGCTACTGTAGTTTCTGTCAGGTCAAGAAGAAGTTCTGACACATTGAGCTTTCACCTACAATCATTTTGTGTGTGTGTGCTCTGCTCCTCATAATCCCATTTATGATAATGCCCAAGCCAAATTTTACCCAATTTTTGCAAGTGTGAGCTTTAGTTGTGGGTGAAATTATAAGAGAGGGAACGGTGGGGTAATATGAGTTACAGACAGATTGTCCTTAAAGATGGAATTCAATTTGCCTTTGTACATATGGCGTAAAAAAATATATTTTTATAGTCTAGAGCTGGTCATAAAATTACTTCTGGCTCTTTTTCTTGTTCTTGAAAAAATACTTTTTTTTGAAGTCATTGAATACTTGTTTTTATATGTTTAACATTCATTACTAAATATGCCACGCTTCAACCGTCAGTAAATTATTTTTTGGACACTTTGGGGCACATTAATATGATAAACTTTTTGTATTACACTGTTTACACGTCCAGCAGTCACAGAGCAAAATTATCATTCAAATTGGAGTCACATGTCTGGCCACCTGATGTCCAATATGCACTCTCTTTTAGCTCTGTTTTTGGCTACCACCAGTGTTGGGTGGGCTCCTGTAATCACATTACATTTGTCAGTAATGCACTAGTGTAATGTGTTACTCTTCTAAATTCAGTGATCACATTATAGTTACTAATTAAAAAATATATGCCCTTTAAACGTGTTTGAACAAGTTTTTTTTTATGTTTAGGTCTGTAATGATCAAACGCATGTCAGAAAAGCCGGACTTACTTTATTTGGGCCTATAGAATAGTTTCATTTGAGGCAGTTAGGCAGATGGTGCTGATATGTTGGCCAATGTTTAGCTTTACATTATATTGCTGTTAACTTGTAACTACGTGAAAGTGTGTCTCAGGTGATGTTGTCGATTAAAGCAAAAGTAATGTAACGAGTTACACTCTTTTTACCACCACACCACTGAACCACAGTTACAGTAAGTTCTTTGCCACAACATTTGATCTCACAGTGTTTTCTCTGTCATCCTTTTGGTGCTCAGGTGGGACAGAGAGCCAGGAGGCAGAAGACGAGTACCATCGCACCTGCTAAGGCTAGCTGGGGTGAACGAATGTTCACGTCGCTCTTTAGTGACTCAACCTTATTTAACACAAGAGAGGGCCGGGCTGGGAAGGTAATTGAATATGTGTACATGTTCAGCACTTTATACAAAACACCTGCACGTGCTCTGGCTGCATTCTTGTTTCACTTTTATAGTTTTCAAATTTAAAACAACCGTTTTCTCTCCATAATCCATCTCACTGTGTTGCCAGGTGCATAACTTCATGCTGGGCCTGAATCTGAACACCAGCATGCCGTTCTCTCCGGCCGGTGAGGTGGCATGCAATGCTGTTACACCTGAGGAAGAGGTGGATGCTGTCACAGGTAAGAAGGACACATGATTGTCACAATTAACTGTTTTTAGACTTAATATTTATTGCAACCACACTGATGAGAGCAGTGAGAGTGAACCGAAACAGTAAAGTTGCAGGCAGGGAAACTTAATAAATGAGCTAAAAGTAGAGCTGAGAGGAACTGCAGAGATGGGTGTTAAATCTCTGGGTTCATCACTACAAATGACTTCTTCAACATTACATACAATGACTTTCGCACATTATTAATATAAAACTATTTATTAGTGCAGCTTTACCTAAAAAAAAAATCATAAACATTTACTTTCGGCAAAGTAAGAAGGCTTTGACACTGGTACTGAAACACAGCTGTGGTCTGAAATTGTTTCAAATGATACCCAGCCCTATTTTTTCTTGTACATCACATTGGTTAGTCATTAAATAGTTAAATTGGTTGGGTCAGTCAATAAAATTTAGCTGCATTTAAAGAAAATTTCCCAATCATGTTTCTGCATTGTTTATTTAATTTAGTGTGTTTTTTCAGACCCAGATGAGTTTGATCGTATTTACGAGCCCCTGGATGTGAAGAGCAAGAAGATCCATGTGGTGGACAGCGGCCTGACCTACAACCTTCCGTACCCTCTCATCCTGAGGCAGCAGCGCAGTGTCAACCTTATCATCTCCTTTGACTTTTCTGCAAGACCCAGCGACTCCAGCCCTCCATTCAAGGTCAGAGTCTGAACTCTTTCCAGAGTCATGAATTGCTATAAATAATTTTAGAAACTGGGAATCATGATGAATCATGTTTTCTAATTTGGAAATGTGTACCACAGGAACTCCTTTTGGCAGAAAAGTGGGCTCGGATGAACAAGCTTCCATTCCCCAAGATCGACCCTAAAGTCTTTGACCGCGAGGGCCTGAAGGAATGCTACGTCTTCAAACCAAAAAAGGGGGAAAAGAACTGCCCGACTGTCATCCACTTTGTCCTGGTCAACATCAACTTCAGGAAATTCAAGGCACCTGGTAAGTATGCGCATACGTGGAGGTTTCCACAGCATGTGTGAGGAGGAAAGTATGCAACGGTTATTACAAAAATGTTGTTTTACCGTCATGGCACATGAGGCATCCCTTCCTTGAAATTGCACAGTGTAATTTAACCATGTGTGTTCAGCCAAAAGTTGGGCCCCTTATCTGAGTGACCCCGATAAAAACTTCCTCTGTTCAGGGTCAGTGTGGTTTTGTGGGAGAGATGATGCATCTTTAAGCGTACCTGCAGTTTACTGAGTGTGAGTGTGTGTGCACACGCACAGATGTGGACCACAGTGTGTTCAGTGTTTTATGAGCTGCTCGGGTGAATTATGGTTCCTGAAGGAGCCAGGTGCCGGTAGGGAATCTCTCGCTCTAGTGGAAGAGCTCTGTGTGTAAACAGACCATATATCACGAGCCATAGAAAAACACCCTATCTCCACATCTCCACCTCATCTCCACCGCTGCCTCTTTACATCCACTATTTAGGTCATACTCAGCCCACATTCTTCCGCAGTCTGTTTATGGACGTTACATAAGCTTTTTGCACTTAAACCCAAACGACATCTGGAAATTTTTTTTTACCATAAATGGACTTCCCATTTGTAGAAGTTATACAACCCATTAAGGAGTTGGTTCACTATTGAATACATACATTTTTTAACTGTAACTTCTTCTTATATGTAGTCTATTACCTTTTCTCCTGTAATAATACAATGAAACCAAAATTCAGATCAAGATTACATTTTTCCTCAAAAAGCACATGATGAATCAGGTGTGAGTGAAGCAGGATATTTTGAATACTGAGCAGTAAAGTTATTTCTTGACCTGAAAATTAGTTAATAGATGAACAAAATAATGCTGAGAAATTCCATCTGTGATTGAAAAATCTAAAAGTACAATAGTAAATGAATCCTAAGAGTATTCGGTTAAACTATTTTTAAATCAACAGGCAAGGCAGACATTTTTACTTACAGTGAATGAAAAACCTTTTCTAAAAATAATTTTCCAAACCTCTGATTCTTTTATTTTCCAGTGTGTCACTGACGTCACTTTTTGTTGCATGTCCACAAATAAAGAGAAGAATTAATGTGGATATTGTTTACACCAGCAAATAATGTCAAATTTGAGGCATACGTATTGTACTTTAACACACAATTGATTGTTAATACAGTGAGGAGTTTGCACAGGAGCTTAAATTCAATTTTTTTGATGCCATTTAATGGACTTTCATTCATGTGGGCTTATAATTAATAATAACTAATAACTAATAATTTAGTTGTTTTCAAGGTCGCCAATGTTCTTTGGAACTCAACATTTAAATCAACATGGAGGAGAGGCAAACAAACATGCTGGGAAAAAAATAAAATCAAAACATCTAAAATTCCCTGACAAATAGGCAAAATCCTTCCGCCTGTGAAGATGATGTGATGGGATCAAAGGCTCAAGAAAACAAATAAATAGACCTTGAAGTGAGACTGTGTTGTTAACGGCTGTTTCCAAGATCAGCTCAGCATATTATATATTTAACCCCTAGTCTCAAGTCAGTTTTTTCCTAGTGGATCCGTTTTTGCGATTTTTTTTCCCTTACTTTCTCACTCATTAATCTACCTCCAGGTGTTCCCAGAGAGACAGAGACGGAGAAGGACTTGGCTGATTTTGACATCTTCGATGACCCAGAGTCGCCGTTCTCCACCTTCAACTTCCAGTACTCCAACGAGGCCTTCACCCGACTGCATGACCTCATGGAGTTCAACACTCTCAACAACCTGGAGGTCAGTTCTGTCCTCATAGTGATGTCTGCAGTTTGTAAGACTCAAGGTCATCGGGGGTTAGAAAGTGATTCAGCACATTGTTACATCAGCTGACTGATTTGCATTAATGCCCTCAGTCATTCTTTGTTAATCGTCCTTAAATCAGTGTTGTCAGTGGGAAAGTTTTGAATTTTTGCCTTGTCATTACGCAAATATTGGTTTGTTGTGCAACATTAAAAATTTCTAATCCCAAAGGCCTGTCTAAGACTGGATAGTACAAGTTTTGTCGAGTTCACATACTTACTTTCACTCACTGTGTCTGAGTCACTTCCCCACTGAGTAAGGATTCAGATGTGATGCAAGTAATTTTTTGATATTCGCTGGAAGGTCAGCTCATTCAGACACACCTTAACTGCCGTGACGGATTTAAGTGCAGCAGCAAAAATATATAGAAAAACTTCAACCACCAGTGAACCTTAAGACGTCCTCTTACATTAAAGATAGAACTGCCTGAGCTTTTGAATTTGAGGTAATGTTGGCATTTTGGATTTAATCCCTGTATCTTGTCCCCTGCAGGTGATTAAAGACGCCATCAAGGACTGCATCGTGACCCTGAAGGAGAATCCCTCGTGCCTCTCTGTTCCCTTCTCCCTCAGTGCGATCCCGAAAAAGAAGTTTCTTAAAAGAGATTCTCGGCCAAAACCCTGGAACCTCCTGGGAAATGATAACCAGTAGCCTGATGTAAGACTTTGGATAAAGCGGACTTTAGGGATTTTTTTTTTTTGTAGATTCAGTCTTAAAGTAAAGCATTTTCTTTTTGGAAAACGCTATCATGTTGATCTCTTTTCTGTATATTAATCATAATCTTAATTTTTAAAGAACCTCAATGTTTACTGTTAAAAGCCTTATGATTTTATTCACATACAACACAGTGAGAATTTTTCATCTGGCTGTATTTGCACGAGTGCGACTGCTGGGAAAACTGTTGGTGTTCATTGACCACAAAGAGCTGATGTTCATTTTTCTCTGCTGACCGTGAGAACCAAGTTGAAAATCAGCACTTACTAAACACTGCAGTGTGACTTGATTGTTACAGCAAAGGTCTGGCTCCATCACAAACAACAGGAGACTGTGATCCCATTTCTTTTATTTTTAAATTAACTGAGAATCCCAAACTGCGTTATCTCTCAGCTCTTCATGAGTGATGATTGTCTATGTCAGATCCACGTGTTCATTCACTTCTCCAGATACAACATTCCCTATTAATGTGGACACCTTTTGCTTTCAGTTCTTGCTGCATTTGCATCGTTCCTGTGACTATTTATGCTGCCATTTTTAAATTTGCTTGGAGCTGTGTGAACACGCTGTTAAGCCTCACCTGTAACTGTAACTGTAACTGCTGAACTCTTTCCATACTGACTGCCGAGCATGCAAATCACTATGTTTGTGTTTTTTTCTCCGGATGGCTCGTCTAAACACGTAATCCTGTTTGAAAACATGGAAGAGGAGCTTGTAACCATTGCTTTTGTTTGATGGCAACTCCTAAACACGCCAAGTGCATCCCCTCTGGATACCTCAAACATCTCAATGATGCTTACCCACCTACATGGTAAGAGCACTCCCTGCCTCTCTGTAGGGAGTGTCTCATATTAAAGCCACCATTTTGGAAAAACAAAACCTGACGCCATAGAAACAGCCCCTGCTTCTTCTCTCCCTCTTTCTTTCTCTCTGTCTCTAGGTGTGTTGATTTTCCTGATCGTGTTGTTTCAGGCTGCCTTTTAGGTACAGGCACAATTTGTTTTTCTCAGGCCATTTCCTCCTGCAGCAAAATCAACTTGGCACAGGATGCCCTGAATGCCCCGCTATGATAAAGCGGAGCTTGGGTCAGGTTGGGTGGAGGTGGCGAGTGTGATCAGGAGACCCGCTCGCTGCTGAAAATGATGGCTCTCTGCGGCACTCAGTGGAATTTTACACACTACACCTACACCTGCAGCAGTGGCGGCCTGGAATCTGACACACTACACCTATACCTGCAGGGGCCTAAAGGCTG
The DNA here is from genome assembly GCA_019142605.1 of Cephalopholis sonnerati. Classification (NCBI taxonomy): domain Eukaryota; kingdom Metazoa; phylum Chordata; class Actinopteri; order Perciformes; family Serranidae; genus Cephalopholis; species Cephalopholis sonnerati. Next base: position 28,116,068 of record JAGQAX010000006.1, read on the forward strand.
CACACAGAGCAGTGGAATTTTACACTGAAGCACTTCCAACCCCTCTATGCTCGTGTTTCAGCCCCGCTGTTTTGGAAGAAACCAAGAACAAACAAAAAAAAAGGTGCTCTGCTGGCTTGCTTCACGGATTCATGACCCACAAACCTTTGAAACTTGCTTTTGTGTTTGTTTTGTAACAGATGCTTTGTGTCTGTTTTTGTGCCTTATGTTTTCTTCAAAGAAATGTTTGTCTCTTTTTTTTTTTTTTTGGACACCACTCTTATATCTGTCTGTTACATAAAGAGCCAAAGTCATGATGTCACGTCACTAGCCTCTGTTTTACAAGCTTCTGTAATTGTTTTTGTGTGTGGTTTAAGCTGGGACACACACACACGTAAAACATGGCTGGGGTCAGAACAAAGAAGAGCACAAGGGGGAAGGCAGCATGTAAAGCCTCTCATTAAGGTGAAGTGATTGCACCTGAGGTGGGGCGGTTCCTTTCCAGGCAGGAGTGCTAGTGATGTGTTTTCTGCCTCAGGTCTGAATGTGTAATCTTTTGATGGTGACTTACTGTAACTCAGTGCAGTGTCTCATTCAGCATTTCCGTCAGTGGGCAAGACAAATCATCATCCACTACAGGCATTTGATATTAGACACTGAAACATTTAATTTTAAACTAAAGTTAAACAAAAAATAGTGAAAAAATAGTTCACATGAAAATGTACTGTCGTCATAGTTACTAATTGCCTGATGTCAGACTGATTTGTCAAGCTCTTTTATCTCGTTTCCTGTTAGCTTTGTGGAGTGGGCGGATTCTAGCGTCTGGTCATTGTTTCCCATTAGTTATATGACTTTAATTGTTGTCTCTGCTGTCTTTTAACATGTTCATTCTACGCCTCTTTTGTGGATTGATGACCTCTTAGCTCACGAAAGTTGGTTAATGGGAAATGGTGATTATTCAGTGCCGCTAAAAAAACTATTAATGGACAATGTTGGATCGTTAGAAAAGCTCTGCTGCTGATTTTGTGGTTATTAGCATACTTAGAAATGTCAGTGGGATATTGAAGGAGGTCCACTTCAACTCTATGCTAAGCTGGTTAGTTTAGGTCAGGTCAGCGTAAAGCCTGGAAACAAGGGAAAACAGCTAGCTTGGCTTTGTCCATATGACATGTTGTGAGCTTTAGGGGTGCTGGTGGACAGACATTGTTACCTTTGGACACATACAGGCCAGCTGTGTCCCCAGGTTTTTGGCCTTTAAGCCAAGTGAACTAGCTGTAGCCCTAAATGTAAAAGACAGACATGAGAGTGGTATCGATTTTACCATCTAGTTGAATTTGCAAAAAAGCAATAAGCACATTTCCGAAAAAGTTGAAATACTCCTTTAAGTTTAGACTCAAAGCTTTGTGCAACTAAACAAGCATTCATCATTTTATTTGTGTGTATTTTGTGAAACTGAGCTATCGTGTTACGTTTTCTATTTTCTATTAAGTTTTCTATTTTTCTTTGTAGCATTTGTTTAGTTAAGCATACACAAGCTGTAGCGATTTTATTTTCTATTATATTTTCATGATCTTTGACAATGTTTACAAACATATGAGATGCTAAACGGTCAGTTCTAGGGAATCAAGATGTGTACATAAATATTCCTGTGAACATTAACTGTTTGTATAATGACTGGCAAACACAACACATAATGTTTATGTGCATTGTTATTAAAAAAAAGGACGATAATAAAAAAGAGAAATGGTCTTGCGTGTAATGTTTTCTGTTCAAATATTTGACACCCTTCCTTCATCCGTGAGACCCCTCCTGAAATAACAAGAAAAATGTGCAGGGTTGCAGTTCCAGCCTGTTCTGTTTCCTTTTGTTTGGCTTATATATTCTGGAGTCATAAGATCGGTCTGTATAGATAGATAGTTTCTAGACAGATCTTTTAACAATATGAAATTAGGCTTTGGTGTGTGTTGGATGTAACTCAAGGCAGAGATGTGGAATTCCAGTGTTTGTCTTCCTGTGTATCTGACTACCATATTCAGACTCTCAGTGCTGTTATCTCGTAACATGCATAAACATTTTAAAACAAAGCTCGTAAAGGGGGGGTTCACTGGAAGAAAAACACTATTATTTACTTCTTACTCACTTATTTCCTTGTAACATCAGCCTGCTTTTAAGTTACGGTACCTGATGAGATCATGTTAAGCTGACGCACATGTGAAACATTTCAAATAAAATGACTTACACATTATCATTTTACACATTAAGATATCTTTACTTGTCTTCAATGTTTTCTTGGTGTGTGGTTTGAGGGTATGAAGTTTGAAAAGGCATGGGTGTTTACCACATACCTAGGGTCACGCACAAGGAAACAACTTTGAAAGTGGGACGTTAGGGATCTAGCATTTTTGCTCAGATTTTCAGTTTTTTTTTTTTTTTTAAATCTGTCAGTAAAAACATTAGACTTTTGTTAGATTTTTAAAGGGGTTTGTTAAAAAAACAAACAAACAAAAAAACCTTACCTCTTGCCATGGAGGTGGTTTGGAGATATCTGATTCCATCTGGATTTTTAAAGGTAATTTTTCATCTGTTCAAGGTTCTCATATCAATCAGGAGCAACATATGGACACAAACACAGGTCACTCACACACATCACTCAGGTGGTTGTGATATGCATGATGAAGAGTCAATCTACTCTCAAAGTGACCAATCAGAACAGAGCTGGACAATACTGTCTGATACTCCCACAGAGGGGATGAAGCAAGCCTCCATGAAAAGAAAAAAGGGAGATTACATCAATATATAATAACTCTTGAGTGTGATATTAAAACATATTACATATTACACATTAATAATTAAAAGTAGAGCAGGGTAGAGTCAAGCAGATTTTATGTTATGCCAAGAAATCTCAAGGTCAAGAGCGTTTACATAGACTTATGTAAATGCTTAAACTACCCAACATGCTACGCTGTCAATTTAAAAGGGAACACTAACGAAATGAAGAATTCCAATATGTTATTTTCATGGCCGAGGAAAGTTCAATCAATATTTGTGACATGAGCTACTCTCCCTCAAAGCCAGAAACCAGAGAAGTAAGTCTCAAACTTGTGATGTCATAGCGCATAAAGTCTGGAGCTGCTCCATAGACAGTTAATGGGAGACTGATTTTGTGACCCACAGAATGTTTTTCTTTTCTTTCTTTCTTTTTTTATAACCAAATGAGATTTACTCTATTGTCGTTTCCTCAGGTCATAAACAGAAAATGTAGCCATATACTCAGAACATTCCCCTGAGTGATCTCAGTGCTGTCTATAACATCGATCCCCCATTCATCGTCAGTGGAGCAGCTCCAGACTTTATATGAGATAACATTGTAATTTTAGTCTTAGCACTCTGGGTTTCGGATTTGGGAGAGTTGGTTATGTTACCGAACATTTTTGGACTGTCTTAGATCATTGGAAAAACACGTATGAATTTTGAAAATGGGCGTAGGTCTCCTGTAAAGGGCTTATTCACCAAATCACAAGAAAAAACATTTTTTGTTTGTTTTTTTAAATATACTTTATTAATCTCCGAAGGAAAATTCAGATGTCAGAATGAGGGGGCTGCCCATGTACAGGCCGCACTGAGCAGGTGGGAGGTTCAGTACCTTACTCAGGAGGTGAGCTGGCACCTCTCCAGCTACCAGTCCACACTCCATATTTGGACTTTCCGGTTCCCAACCCAAGTCCCTATGGACTGAGCTACTGTTGCCTTTTGTTACTTCTTGTAGTATATATGTAACAGGGTCAATTAATCAGTTCATTTTTCAGCTTAAACTTATTGTATGAAATGCTAACATATTCCTGGTCACTTAATTTGTGTAGGGGCTCAAGTTATATGGAGGATTTTGTTTTTGCCTCTTCCTGTCAGCTATGTTTTCTGTGTTTTATTGTACTGAATTGAATGTAACATGGCCCTCGCCGCCTTTTTGCCTTTGTACTCTATGGGAGAGGGGCTCGAGATATATGGCTGTAATTGATGGAGGATTTTGTTTTTACCTCTTGCTGTCAAAGTTGTCAGGAATGAACTGAGATCGCCTCCAAAGATATCCACAGTGTGGGTCTCTTCATATTAACATAATGCCGACATCACTAGAGTCCACCAGTTACATATTTTTTCAGTGCTGTGAGCAGTTTAATTTACCTCCAGTTCACTGTACTGTTGACATGGCAGAAATGTCAGAGACAGTATCCAAACGGACAAATGAAACCAAAACTATCTGCATAGTTAGAAACTAGTAGAGGTAGATGGTTTGTTTGCTTGTTTTCTTATCATATCTCCAAATCTGTGGAAATAAAACCCAGTGGATATCCATGCACAGGCATGTATGGACAGATAAATATGTATGTCTGTGATAGGGTGTGATTATTGTCAGTAACTGTGTCCAAAATCACCTCTAGCTTGCCTCATAATTAGTCAGGAGTCTTATGATGACTGATAATAAATCTCAAAGCCAAAAACATGTGCATCACCATTATGATAATCACAACACGCACTAAACTTTAAGATGAATGTGATGTGCTATAAAACAGCACACCAGAACCACTTTCACCTCCAGAGAGGAGGAAGCCACCCACAGTCTCTCCCAGCCTGAAGGCCTGCTCCAACGCAGCACCAGCTAATTCATTACATTCCCCAATTGAATCATCATCCAAGAGCAATATTCCCCTCATATGAAAGTACTAATTAAGTGCTTAGAATACTTTGCTATGGTGTTAGTCCTTGTCTCTGGCACGGAAGCACCTGGCCCGGCGCCCTGCAGATTTGACACTGAAATGTGGGGCACACAAGAGGCTTTTTTTTTCAAGTTTCATCTCCTCTGCAGTGCCTGTCTGTCTCAGGGTGCGCTGTACAGCACGGCAGGGGGTTAAAGCTGCCGGCCTTCATGTTCAAACTTTCCAGGGCTTGTTAATTTGCATGCTCACGTGAAGGTCATGTATGTGCCTGTATCCTCGCCTTTTGATGTGTTGAGTCATTCACATAGCGCAGACAGGTTGGGGCGCTCCACAAAGCCCGCACACTCATGACCAATGCACGCAAGGGTGTATGTGTGTGTGTGAGGGAGGAAGAAAGAAGGAAAAGTACACGTTTCATGCATGAGTGTCTATTTAGAGCAGTCTACAGGGGAGCAGGAGAGTAGTGTGTGTTTGTGTGTGTGTGTGTGTGTGGGAGAGGGGGTTCTATCAAAAAAATCCAGCTATTCTGGTCATGTTATTCAGCTTTAAGTTTACGTAGACATGCAATGAGCAACACTTTCTCACTCTCCTGATACACACCAGTTACATTCCTGAGTCAGAAATGTCAGATATGGATGTGTGTGTTGAGGGGAATGGGAGGTCCGCAATGAGAAATGCATCAACTGGTGTTATCCTTTCTTCTCCTGAGGCAGCAGTCTAGACAGTTCACATAAGGAAATTAAAAATTCCAGCTCCAACAACAATAAAGAAAAAAACTGCATCAATGAAACATAGCTGTGTCCAACTTTCTTAACTTCCCAGAAAAGGCTTGTGTGTTAAGAACTATTTGTCAGACCCACACACATATTGTGTGCCTGCTTCCTGTGGCAACATCACCGGACTTCCAGCCAGGATTCCTCTGGAGTTTGGGGATGAAGGGATTGAACGGTGCCAAAACTTTCACACATTTGTCTCGCAGTGTGTCAAGCGGATATGTCTGTTTCAGTGCATTCCAAATTTTCTCAGTGATTCAAATAAAGATGAGTGTGTAAATTTGCGACATGGAAAGTTTGTCTTACGTCCTGCGCCTTCATGTGACGAAGGAAAACCATGACATCATAGAGCTGACACGGTGGTCTGCCATTACTGACCGAGATAAATAAATACTTCAGCCACAGCAGTGAAATGGTCAGTGGATGCAGTGACTCAGAGCACGCGTGCGCGCGCACACACATACACACACACACACACACACAAACACACTAATGTGGGTTTTGAAAACCATCTGTTTAGATTCCAGCAGTTAAAAGTCAGCTTTAATCACAGAGCCTGTTGCATCAGCATCCCAGCAGACTAAAGCTCCAGCAATTGTACTGTGTTACGCAGGTTCCACAGTACCACTGTGTGTATGAGCGTTGTTTAGTCTGTGACAAAAACCTTATTTATTAAACCTTATTTCATTTTTAGATTTTAAAGCAGTATATCTTTGCTTTTATAGTGTTTGTTTTTTCATTGTACACACGTTTTTCTTGAGAAAGAGATTATAATACGGGATCAACCTGTTTAAATGACTGTCTAATCTGCACTATATAAGGCAGATGATGCATTATCCTGAGGATACACTGTGGTCATACAGGGATGGAAATGATAGGCAGATATACTCAGGTAGGCTGTAGCATTTGGATCCATGCTTTCATGTCGTTTATCCCAAATTCTGACTCTACCATCTAAATGTAGCAGCAGAGTCAAGACTCATCAGACCAGGCAACGTTTTTCCAAACTTCTATCGTCCAGTTTTGGTGAGCCTGTGCAAAATTATTGCCTCAGTTTCCTGTTGTTAGCTGACAGGAGTGGCAGCTGGTGTGGTCTTCTGCTGCTGTAGCCCATCTGCTTCAAGGTTCAACGTGTTGTTCATTCAGAGATGGTCTTCTGCAGACCTTGGTTGTAACCAGTGGTTATTTGAGTTACTGTTGCCTTTCTATCATCTTGAATCAGTCTTCCCATTCTCCTCTGACCTCTGGCATCAACAAGGCATTTTCACCCAGTGAACTGACACTGGATATTTCCTCTTTTTTCAGACCATCCTCTGTAAACTCTAGAGATGGTTGTGTGTGTGTTTCTGAAATACTCAGACCAGCCTGTCTGGCATCAACAACCATGCCGCGTTCCAAGTCACTTAAATCACCTTTCTTCCCCGTTTTGATGCTCGCTTTGAACTTCAGCAGGTCGTCTTGGCCATGTCTACATGCCTAAATGCATTGAGTTACTGCCACATGACAGGCTGATTATCTATTTCTATTACCAAGCAGCTGAACAGGCGTACTTAAAAAAGTGGCTGGTGAGTGTATTTAATAAAGAAATTGTGTGTTTTACAGGCTTTTTTGTGTACAATCTGCAGGAGCCACTCTCCCAGTTTTGGGGTCACAGCCCCAAGTGCTCCGATTACCATTGTCACCCCTGGTGCCTTTACTCCCCGCATCTTTTTTAGCTCCTCCTTCAGCCCTTGATATTTTTCAAGCTTCTCGTGTTCCTTCTCCTTGTTTGTTGCTGTCGCACGGGATTGCTACATCTATCACCACTGCCTTCCTCTGTTGTTTATCCATCAACACGATGTTCGGTTGGCTAGCCATCAACAGTTTGTCAGACTGGATCTAAAAGTCCCACATGATTCTCAACCACCTTAGGAGGTGTCTTTCATTCTGACCTTGGGATGTCCAAGGTCAGAGTATATATATATATATATATATATATATATATATATATATATATATATACATATACTGATCAGGAGATGAGCTGGCAGGACCTCTTGGGTACCAGTTTGTCCCACAGATGCTTGATCAGATTGGGATGTGGGGAATTTGAAAGCTAGATCGATGCCTAAAGCTCTTTGTCACGCTCTTTGTCACATTCCTGAGCAGTTTTTGCAGTGTGGCATGGTGCACTGCCTTGCTGGGGGGCTACTTCCATCAGGGGTACCATTGCAATGAGTGGGGCTACTTGGACTATAACAACGTTTAGATGAGTTAGATGGGTGGAGTGCGTAAAGAGGCATCCACATGAATGCCAAGACCAAAGGCGTCCCTGCAGAACATTGCATTGTAATGAAATGATCAATGTTATTCACTTCAACTGTCAGTGGTCATATATATATAAATGTTATGTTATGTTACTTATATTTTATCCCTATATTATAACTTGCACCATTGTATGTTTTCTTTTATGTCTTCTAAGATTCTCTTTTTTTTATTTGTGTGATTTTCTTTTTATACATGTTCATTGTTAAAGGGAGCCTGAGATTTTTTTTTTTTTTCAAAGATGACTGCCTCTCTGTAATTGTTGCACACAGGACAATAAATAGCTTGAAACTGCATTTCTTGTGTTTTGTCGCCCTCTTGTGGCCAACATGGGAAATACATACAGCACACTGCAGTTTCACATTTCGTCCACCAGGGGGCGATGTCGTGTATGCGGAAGCAAAAACCACCCAGAGGAAAAGGGAGGAAGTCAGGAAGCTGCCTGTCTGTGACAGCCGTATCAAAGAAAAGCACAGTAAAAAAAAAAAAAAGGCCGGACTTGAGCTTGAACTCTTGTCCTTTTCGGATAGAAATAGACTCCTAAACCCGCCACCGACATGTCGAAGAACACCACGGCCGCCCGCTTCAGGCGAGTGGACGTGGACGAGTACGACGAGAACAAATTTGTGGACGAAGAGGACGGAGGAGAAAACCAGCTGGGTCCCGACGAGGCAGAGGTGGACTCCCTCATCAGACAATATCCTTTACATGATTAGCTAGCCTGTCTGTTAGCATACACGATCTGCTACGAAAAACAGGCACAGTCGACACGTATGTGTGCATTTCAGGGCGCAGTTTATCATCATATTTCCTCTCTGTGTGCATAAATGTTGTCTCTACAGGGGCGTTTTGCAAGTAGGCCAGTCACTGTCCAGACTTGCCTGGCAGTCACATTCCAGGGATTTCTGCTCCAAGACGGAACAAGCTTTTATGTATGTGTATTAACTGCATGCTAGTGTGCATTAGCATCACTAAAGCTTCTCCTGTCAATCTTAGGAAGCCTTTATTAACCGCTGTGACTTTAAATACCTGTGTAGCTTCATTGTGTTTCAGCAGGTTAGCTTAGTGAGTTCTGCAGAAGTAGAGGTTAGCTCATGTGCAAAAAATCTGTTTTCCCGGTGATACAGCAGTTATATTTTGGGTGTGAGTGTTCATGTAAATGCTATGAGGTGCTTCTGTAAAGTCTGCAGCCAGCAGTTTCAGTCTCATAGGCCTTATAAGGCATAGAAGAGCCGCACTTCCTCATTGAATAAGACAGTTTCCTCCCACCTCATGTAACAGTGAGGGAGAATTAAAGGTGCGCATTTTTTCAAGTCTGACATTAATCACACTTAAAATATGAACAGGAAAACCAGACTGACATGCCTTTATGTACAGTCCCGTAGGGCACACTGCTCGTACTGGTTTACACTGGCTGTGAAGAGCATGCATTTCACTCTTTGTGCAACTAGTTGTGCACAGACACACTGTAAAGACGGAAGTTTGTGCTGAAAGGACTGTAACTGTCTAATATTAGTCTAACTCGAGACCACTGAATTCTTATGTCACTTCCTGCTGAACATTTTAGCATGCATTTTAACCAGAACTGAGAACTGTGGCTTTTCCGTCAGCTACATTCAAGTTGCACTCAGACTTCACAGCCTGTATGAACAGGAGCAGTTAGATATATAGGATTAACTTTGTCAATGTAGATATGGACATGTGAGTGTTGTTTCAAGACAGACTGGAAAATGTGAGTCCATCCTCGAAGGTGGTTATTTCTATTGTATTAAAGCACATTTCATCACAAGTAAACTCAATGTGCCTTACATTAAATGTCAAAACCCGCACCCACCCTGCATGCTTAAATTGCACAGACATGCACAGACACACACCTACAGTATCTAATCATAAACCTGAGAAAACTGAAATGTTTTCTGTTTGCTATTGAATGTGGAAACAGTTGAGACAGATCTTAGGTCAGCAGGCAGGAGCTGGGTCTTGTTCTAAGTACAGATAGAAAACCACCAAGTGGATTTTACTCAGAAGCTAATACTCATAAACACACAGAATTGTGACGGCTCAACACTCATTATTATGTATGATATACGGGCTTGTAGCCATTACTGTCCCTGCTGTCCTGTGTTGCATCCTTAACCCTCCCCTGCACAGGAAATCTCATGGAGGCTTTACATGCAGTCCTGAAGAACCCGCCAATCAACACAAAGAACCAGAACGTCAAGGTGGGTTTGTTTTTCTTGGTCAATAAGGGTTTGAGCATTTGCCACATTCTTGTTTTTCTAACAATCACTTTGTGGGCTTTAACACCCTTGAATAAGAAATGTACTCATTACAGTTGTGAGAGGAGTTTACTTGAACATATTTAATGTAGAGATATTCTGTTGTGATACACATATTGTTGCATATCTTGTGTAGTTGTAGACCCATGGCCATTTTAAACATGTCAGCATCTCCTGATGTAAACAGATTATTTTGAAATGCAGCTAAAGTCTTGTGACAGTAAGTATTGCCTGAACGTTTACTGAGCAGCTGGTTTAGTATTACGTCATTATTCAAAGGAATTATAATATCCATCTATTCAAACAGCCTGAGATGTGGGTTGTGATTTAGAGGTCTGGGACAAGGCTAGTAATTAACTCCGTGATAGCCTCTGTCTTCACACATCTCTGCTTTTCTTTTTAGGATCGTGCTGAGGGTTTGGTGCTGAAAGTGCTCAGCGCCTTTAAGAGCAGTGACATTGAGAAGGGGGTGCAGTCCCTCGGACAAGAACGGTGTGGACCTGCTGATGAAATACATCTACAAAGGCTTCGAGAGGCCGTCAGAAAACAGCAGTGCGGTTCTGCTGCAGTGGCATGAAAAGGTAAATATTTACAGCTCATTCACATATTCTTCAAGTGAGAGGGGGAATGTTCTAAAATCCCTTAGACAAACTGTTAATAGATAAAACTGGATTGATTAGAGGCACCATTTGAGATGAAGATAATGAGCAAGATTTAAATGATAGCACCTCCAGGACAGTTCAAACATAAAGTCCGAGACGTCAGTTTCTCTCATGCAGGTCTCACGCCAAACACCTTTTTAAGCAGTTTCGCTGTTGGAGACAAATTTACAATGCCTGTCAAGATCATGACAGTTTTACCTCAGTTCATGTGCGCACCCATGGTCTTTATCATTTTGTGTAAGATTGTCATAAAACTCAGTCTGAGCTGTCGCAAGTGAGTCTTTTTCTTGCTTGATGTCTGACAAAATCAAACATGTTTAATATTATCCCGAGTTTTTAGTCTTGGCTCATACAAATAGTGAAGATAGCTGCGCTCCCTCAAGAACCAAACAAGAAGCAGCAAACCGAATAGACAGTAAACGTGGAGGGGACTGTGGGGAGGTGCAAGAACATGAACAAGTCTTGGTTCTCTTGGACTGTGAAAACGGAGGAGGAGCTGTGGTATTAGTTTGGCGTGTATCTGATCCACCAGCCGGCTTTTATTTAATTGAGAAATCATCATTTTTTAATTGGTTTGCTTCTCATTTCTACAGTCTTCGCCCGCTAAAATAGCACTGCTAACCAACGGAGGCTGCTGACGAGTTAAGGGCAACAAAATCCAAAATGTAAACTTTGTGTGCAAATACAGTTTATCTTCATGGATTATATTAATGCCGAATCGACAAGACTACAGTCAACATATGCTGTTTATCCTTTGTTTCTAGAGGTTTGTTTTTTTTTTTTGCAGACGTGTAAGGAGTTGTTAATATGTCATATTACTTAGCCGAATTTTGTGTAATTTGCATTTGGAGCAAAATGGGAAATTATGTTGAAATGAATCAAGTCTTAGTCTTGCAAATAGTGACCCTGCAAGATCCCCAGTCTTTTCAAAAGTGTGTGACTTAAAACACACACTGTCTTTAGATTTGAAAGTGGGTTACACTCAAATCTTGTCAAAGTATTTTTAGAGTCCTCTAGTGTCTTGTAGGCACGAGATGTAGCTTTAGAAATACTTGAACTCTAACATGTCAAAGAAAAGTGGTTACAGTTTAGAAATGGTGACACTGATGATGATCATCAATAGTTCTCACATAACATATGGATATTTTAGGCCATCACGCAGCCAGTTTGAGATGGCCTGAGTCTGGCCACAAGATGCCACAGCTCTCAATACAAGATGAGCTATTAGATTTTAACAGAGACTCGGTTTTAGCACAAAATAAAACAGCCTAACTATATATTTTCCTCTTGTGTCTCCAGGCTCTGGCAGCTGGAGGAGTGGGCAGCATCGTCAGGGTACTAACAGCGAGGAAGACAGTCTAAAATAGGAGCGGAGGATCAGTTTGCTCCACATCACTGACAGATACAGGGGGGTGCACTGTACTGTACTGTACTGTACTGTTCATGTAATCACAACAGATGGCATAGTTACTAGGAAAAACAGTTTTTTAACCCAATGTGATCCTGCTGCGTTCAAGGCTAAACAAATCAAATCTGGGTCACATTCGGTTAAAAAATGTGTCTTTTCTTCCCTTTCATGATCACAGCCGACTGAATCGTGTTCCTTACAGGGTGCTACAGATAACTTTGTATCCCATGTGTCTGTGCTGCTTCCCTGATCTATTTACAGTGTCGTCACTATCACCATGTCATTCCTATACACACACCAGTACACACCAGTGGCTCCCAACCTTGAGGAGATAAACACAGAAAACACATTTCTGCTACACAAATTAGATCTATTTTCTTCCTCTAATATTTGCTTTTTTTCTTGTGAATTACTCGATCATTTTACCTCTCTTATTGGTCACAAGCCAAAAAGATTGGGAGCCACTGCTGTATCTACACAGTCACATAAACACATTTGTGTGCAATCACAGGCATATTTCCTTAAATGACTGATTTCTACACAAACACACAGAAGGTTTCAGCTTTGCTTCTCTCAGGAAAACTCCCTCAATATTTGTTTTCCATCATTCTCTTGTGTTATCTCTCCAGTGGAGACTTCCTGATGGAATAAAAGCCGGATTCTCTGTCAGTAAATCCTCTCATTGCCTCTCCCTGTCACACTTTAGCAGTGGGAGGCTCTTGAAAAGCACAGTCACAGATGGAGGGTGGTGGATATGCTCATGGGGGTCGCTATTTACCCTGTGGAGCGGGAGGAGGGAGGAGTAGGGGGGGGTTGGTGTCATCCATCTATCCTCTCATGCTGCCTGCTGCCCCAGTTAAGGATTATTACCCACGATGCATCTCCACCACCACTCTTATTAATCCCATTTCATTGTTCCCCACTTCCCTCATGTGTCTGACTCTCTCATGCACCCTCTGCTACTGTGCAGGACGTCATGCGGCTCTGCTGGTTCTGTTTATAGGAGCTGCATTTTTTCTGTACTTTCAGGAAAATGACATGTCACCCTGAGAATCCTGTCTCAGATAGGTTTTTGTATTTAACAGAAAACATAATCTAGGATTAAACATTTTCCTCTTGGTTTTGTTTTATAGTGATGGTTTTTGCCTCAAAGCTAAATCTCTAAATGATGGAAATTCAAAACTGCTTTAAGATTTGACAGTGTCAGTGTTGCAGGAGAGAATACAGTAAGATCAGGAGTATTTTGTCTCTGAAAATGGCAAAGAAAGTTTGTGATTTAAAAAATATATATTGTTTGCATGATCCCACTTTTGAGAATATTTTCTCAAGCATTTCATACCTGTCTTTTCTACATGTCATGTGTTTCCTCTGTGTTGAAATTTGGGTTTAAATTTCCGCTCAAACATTCTCCACACATGGTGTTGTCAGGCAGTAGGAAGTCATACTGTTACTACCATGTATGCTTTTAATTTCCACACATTTTTAACACGAGGAGTGACACTGGAAATGTTTATCTGCCTTATCAGGTAGATTACGTCTGTTGCCAAACAATTTATTTTGCTTTCATGGAAATATTGTAGCTCACATTGATGGTTTCGTTGCCCCTGTGTATTAGAGAAGAATCTTTAAGACAAAGTGGTGGAGTTGTAGCTATAAACAGTATAAGTGAACATAAAAGCAAAGTGTGTTATAGTTCAAAAAGTTTCCAGTTTGAAAATACTACGTAGTGATCAGGGAAATTCAGTTCCAGCATGTTTTGTTCCTGCTCATTTCCAATCAAACACTGAGTGGAATTTCTCAATCAATGTTGCTTTTTCTAAAAACACAGCTGTGTTTTACTCACCAGTTGATATTTAGACATGGGTTATCATGTTTGAATACTGTCATCAGTGATGATGCATCCAGACATTAGATTCCTTTTTCTAATGCAGTAACGTCTAGTTTTACATGAAAACAGGATTTCGTCTTCTGCTTCATGTATTTCTAGTCAGAGATGCTCTTCTAGACGAGATCGAGAAGACGAGGGAGCATACCAAACTGATGTACAAACTGCCTTACTCGATATTCCTTTTTTATGTTTGTGCTTTTTTGACAAAAAAATAAAGGTATGAATGCTGATCATAACTTTGTCATGGCTTAATGTTTTACATGCACACACCAGGTTTGATGAATACAAGTCAGGGTCTTCATCACTGAGAAAACTGAAATTTTGGACTTAACGTGCATTCAGAAAGTATGCAGGCCTTACATTTGTTCACATTGTTAAGTTGCAGCCTTGTGCTATTTTTTTTTCTGTAAGAAAAATTTGTGATATTTGCAAGTTTTTTCAAAAGAAAACTGAAATATGACATTGACGTACACCGATCAGCCAAAACATTAAAAGCAGTGATGGGTAATGTGAGTAACATTGATCATTTTGTCACAATACAATGTTCTGCTGGGAGACCTTTAGTCATGGCATTCATGTGGATGCCATTTGACGCCCTCCACCCACCCAAACACCACTGTGGGCTAAGTGATTCCCGCTTAGTTTCTGCAGTGTGGCATAGGGCATGTTCCTGCTGGGGGGCCACTGTCATCAAGGAGTGCTGCTGCCATAAGGAGTGAAACTTGATCGGCAGAGCTGTTTGTGTGGATGAAGAGCATCAAGTGGCATCCTTATGAATTTCTGGTCCAAAAGTTCCCCTGGAGAACATTGCATTGTAACAAGATGATCATTGTTACTCGCTTCACCTGATAGTGGTTCTAATTTTTTGGCTCATTGGTATAAGAAGTCTGCAGTCCTGAGTTTTCATTATCGATATCTCTGTACTCTGCTCCATTCAGCTTTCCCCTTAAACAGAGTGATGCTCTAACCACCATGCTTCACCGTTGTCTTTTCTCACAGTCTGAAAACCCTTCAGGTGCTTTTTTGCAGACTCAGGGTGAGCTTCCTTGTGTCTTTCCCTGAGGAGAGGCTTCCGGATGGCCAATTTGTTATAGTGCCCAGATTGATGGAGTGTTGCAGTGATGTTTGTCTGGAAATTTCTCCCATTTCTGACCATCGTGCTCTTGGTCACCTCTCTTACCAAGGCCCTTTTCCTCTGATCGCTCAGTTTGGCCAGGCGGCCAGTTCTAGTGGGGCTCTGGAAACCTTCAGTGTTGCCTGCCTTTATTTGCAGCCTTCCTCTGATCTGTGCCTCAACACAGTCCTGTTTCCGAGCTCTGCAGGCAGTTCCTTCAACCTCACAGCTTGATTTTTGCTCTGACATGCACTGTCAGCAGTTAGAGCGTTTACAGACAGGTGTGTCCCCTTCCAAATCATATCTTATCACTGAAATTGAGCACAGGTGCACTCAAAGCAAGGAACAGAAACAGAGAAATGGAAGGCATCAGAGCTAAATGTATAAGAGTAAATAGCACAGGGTCTGCACACTTATGTCAGTGTGATGTATCTATTTTTTCTTAATTAAATTGCAAACACTTCTAAAATCCTGTTTTTGCTTTGTAAATATGGAGAATTTAATATAAGTTCATGAGGGGAAAAAATGATTTAAACAATTTTAAAAATAAAATTATGAGTAAAAACCCTTCGTTTGAGTGACTGCACAAAATATCATCGGTCATGATCATATGTAAGCTGAAGCAAAATTTGTAATACGGATCAAAATAGGTTTATTATTTTCATAATTAAACATTTAATAAGATATTACACCACTTATTTTCTTGTTTTGCATTTATCAGGGTGCAAACAAGAATAAAGTTTATATTATTTTTCAACCACTTTCAATGCAGCTTCATATTATGAATTGTGGTACTAAGATTTCTTTGATTGTTTGTTGTCTACCAGCTGTTTCAATTTCAGCCAATGTCCTATGATTTCATCACTTTTTATATAAACATACATTATAAATATATCAAGATTGTTTTTAATTTAACATGTTAAATTCTACTGGAGATAGTAAGACATTCACCCAAATAAAACTGACTCTAAAAGATTACAATTAGAACTTGTTTGTTTTGCAAAAATAATAAGAGGATTTAAAAAAAAGACATGAGACGCATTAACTATAATCATGTGACCACTTGACCAAAATAAATTCTGTCATTTTTCTTTTACTCTCCGATGTGACGTGCTTAATAAGGATCAGGGCTGTTTCATGTAGTGCTGCTGCAGACATACATTATGCTTAATTTCAGCGTATATTCATTTATTACATTTTTATTACAAAATGGATACAATAAGTACAGTATGGCAATACATTATGAGAAAAAAACATATGTACAAGTCATAAAAATAAAATACATCTTGACATCAACTATTGGATGGAGCAGTATATGGCACATTGATGATGTAATCAGTGTAATGATAAGACAGGGTTTTTATCTGATGCACTTGTGTGTATGATAGGCTGCTACCTGAGGATGCAGAATACGTGACAGTCAAGTTTTCTAATCGCCAAAAATGAGCACCGTATCTGTACAGTTACCACTCCACTGTGGTGACTGATGACACAAGGGCTAAACAAAGGTGGGAACTGTCCATTCTTTCTTGTTCAAGCACTTCCCAATAAGTTAATAATAGGTAGATGTAAATAAAAGGCTAGATAGGATTTCTTGAGCAGGGTTGAATCCTACTTTCTGAGCCAGCGATGGACGGCTCTGAGGAGCAAAATCTTGTTGATCTTATAAATAAATCTGAAGGGACGGGGGGGGGAAATAACAAGGAAAAGTATCAAACATTTCAAAGAAAAAGTCTTGGCAGACTGAGGTGAGGACTCCAGGGATTACAGCCAGTTACATCCAAGCCACCTGTTAACCTCCAGTGGTCTGTATTGTATCCACTTTGAATTTACTTCCTCATGTCGTCAGGGCTGTATCCACTCACTGACCTCTCTCACACTGAACACAAAGTCTTTTTTCAGTTTGTTTACTGGTGTGGTTACTTCTCCAAAAACCACACAGGACACAATTCATCACCTTCGTCCCACATCATTTAAAGTGCTCTCAGTAGGGGTAGGCAGAGACGGCAATATAGACGATAAAGGTCGTCTGGTACTCGATGCCTCCGTCTTCGCTGTAGGAGAGGGCACGGACCTTCATGCGGTACGTGCGGGGCTCTCGAAGGGCCAGAGTCGTAAACAGCACCCCCTTCAGGTTCTCGTCTCGCAGGGCAAAAGGTAACGTGACGTCCTCGTCCACCACAAGGAAGCTGGTCCTTGGGTGCATCACGCCGTCCTGAGTGTAGGCCACCAGTCTGATGAGGTCCTGGTTGGCTGCGATGCCAAAGGGAAGAGACAGTAGTTTGTACTCCAGGGCGTAAGGGCTCAGTGCACACTCCAGGTCGTTTGGTGGGCAGTTCTTCAGGCAAAACCTAAACACAGCATAAACAGCAGATTTCAGTATACTGTGGGAACACAGAGAAATAATAAATTCAACAGATAGATAAATAGATAGATGAACTTTATTATTAAAAGGGAAATTGCAAGTGTCTATCTAGCATGCATGGTTAAGGTTTATTTTTGAACAAATAATATACAAACCAAAAACATGTACACTTGGAATAATGATACAGATAATAGGCCAATATGTTTCAACAACTTAACGTAAATGTTAGCTAGCTAGTTCATCTTGTGGGTCTGGATAGGTGCCGCACAGTGATTTAGCGCTAGCTATGGTACAAGGTTGCACGAAGATTCATGGGTAACAGTTAGCCTGTAAATTATGTTGTGTACTGTAAATCAAATGCTGTTGTTTTTTTAATGAGTATGCCGATTTATCTTTGTTTATAATATGTGGGATTCATCTTAATGTGTATTTTGAGTTAAATTTAATTTTTTGGAGAAACAACAACCTTAAATTCATTTATTCATTCATTTTCTGTTATCGCTTATGTTGTTAGAGGTCACGATGGGGCTGAAGCCTATCCAAGCTGACATTGGGCGAGATGCGGGGTACACCCTAGAAGAGTTGCCAGACTATAACACTATCATAAATTTAAACTTAAAATAAATTGTCAAACAATAATTTGCCCCACTGCAGTCACTCTGAGGACTCTTGTTGAAGACCCAGGCTTTAACATTTAAAATGATACAAAAATATAAATTGCTCCATACTTGTAAATCTCCTAGATTGAACACATATTTTAGTTTGTGGTCATGTTTTATCTCTTTAAAGTGGAAACAGATAACTTTTCAGCATTTCCAAGTGGTATTATTTTTGCCACCTATGTCACAAGACAACCAGATTGCTTTCTGTTTTCCTCTGAGCCATTGTGGGTAGTAACTGCAAAGAACACTGATACTCTTTGGTAACAGGGAGTCGCTACCAATCACTACTAGGGAAAACAATTGCGCTACCCTCTTCCTGTTTTGGATGCGCAATGGCTGACACTTCCTTTGTGCCGTAAATGGAGCCTTCAGTTTCCTACAAGATCGTATCCGGTGGCTGACAGAATTGCATAGTGATGGTGAAACTTATACAAACCAATCTAAATGCAGATAATGTCATTATTCTATAGCCATTACATTGTGGGATCAACACTGACTTCATAAAGATAGCTTAAGCAAAGATAAGTAAAAAACAATCTATTTCCACAGGATAGATCCTAATTGAGTGTATTTGTGTGACGCTTTACCCTGTGGCTGGATCCCTCTGGTAGTTTGGTGGACAGGGCGTGTCAATACACTGGTAACTGCCTCTCATGTTAAAGCACATCTGGTTTGCTCCACACTGGATGTTCTGCTCCAAGCACTCGTCTATATCTGTAGATACACCACACAGCTTATCAATATTACAGAACATGATCTGTTAAAAGGAAATGGTGGTAACTGAAGGAAACAGGTAGTAGCTGGCTGTTCTCACCTTGACATGTCTTGCCATTAGTCATGAGGCGGTAACCAGGGGGACAGAGACACCTGTGGCTCCCTGGTGTGTTCATACACTCATGCTGACAGGCATCCCTCAACTCACACTCATTGATGTCTGTTGGTGTCACACAAAGACACAAACACAATGATACAGAAAAATCAGAACATAAATAATGCATTAAGGTATATTTTAAGCTCACAGCAAGCAGCAAAGCAAAGCATCACTCCATCCTCTCCCTCATCTCAACCCTGCCTGTCCTCCATTGTTACCTAAGCAGGAGCCACCTCTGGCCTCAAACCCCTGCTGACAAGCGAGGGAGCCCTGCTGTGAGGAGTGTATGCGAGTCGCTCTGCGGCTCCGGCTCCTGCTGCGCCCCCTTGTGGTGGCTGCGTAGGAGTGGTAGCTCTGAGAGGCCAAGTTGTGGTACAGTCGCTGGTAGGTGTTGCGGTCAGGAGAGGATTGGGATGTTTGGTAGCCGAATGAGTAACTTTCATAGCTGGGCAGACGCTCCAGACCAGCGCAGGATTTGCCATCCCCCAGCAGATAGCGCCCCGGCGGGCAGGTGCACTTGAAGCTGCCGGGCGTGTTGATGCACTGGTGGGCACAGGGCTGTGGAAGCCGCTCACACTCATTTATGTCTGCCCTCAGCACAAAGAAAGACCAGCAGCAGGAAAAAAACAAGATGACAGAGTGACAGGAAAGAAGGAGACAAAGGTGCAAAAACAATGCAGAGGTAACGGAGAGAGGTGATATTTAGAGGGATAAAAAAACAAAACAAATGAGGTGGTGCAGGCCATGAAAATAGAGGAGGGAGATGAGAATGAGGGGGGACAAAGGGTATATGTCAATTACCCCACTGCACAACAATACATTTTCATGTCCCTAAGACAGAAATGTATTGAGACTATGAATACATCTGTCAAATTTGAATGAGAGACTGAAATGATCTCCCATATCAAATAAAAGTAAGACTTTGAAGATAATAACTTCAAATTCATTTCTGAATCTAGCATTTTATCTGAGGAAATGATATCAAATATAATTCATATTTGATATCAGCTATAAAATCAACAATGTTAATGATGTCACAAGGGGAACAGTGAGTGTATGCCATTACAAAGCAACTCCAGGAAATAGCCAGATCCAAACATATAGGAAACAGGTTGAAAATTGAAGGAGAGTGAAAGGAAACAGAGTGATAGACAGAGCCGTGAGGTCGTGGTGCTGGTCTTTTTATGGTTGACATTTATTATCAGTTTCCCTTCCTCTGTAGTCCCTACCCTTTCTCTCTCCTATCTGATGGTGTAGGTAGAGGATGTAGCATCAGCATGGAGCTTTAGAGGACCTGATACCATGCACTAAACCTTTGCAGGGTCTTTGCATTTAGTGGTATGAGTTAGTCAGCATTTTTAATTGCAACAGCTTGGAGATGTTAGCAAGCACTGGCAGTATATAATGTCCCAGCTATGTTGCAAGTGACAGCAGAGTTATTTTAGACCTTCAACAGTAGTGAGTCACTGACAGAGAGAGAAGAAGCAAGCAAGCTGATGGAAAGTATGAGGAGCGGTGCAAAAATGCCTCACATTTTGTAACTGCTTAACATGCTGTATGCATTGGCAAATATCCTCAGCTAAAAAGATTGACACACTAGCAAGTGGCTAGTGTCACCTGCATGATCAGTGCAAACAAAGCTCTTTCAATGTCATAAAATATTGGATTATATTTTGTTATGTTTGTTAGAGACATAAAGGGTATACATACCAAGACAGGGACGACCCACTCCCTGAGATCTGTAGCCACGCGGACATGTGCAGTGGTAGCTGCCTCTGGTATTCTCGCAGATCTGATTGTATCTGCATTGATGAGTGCCATCTCTGCACTCATCAATGTCTATGGCACAAAGGATACAGATGTAAATCACGGTGAAGAACTAGAATATCTCACAGTCTGTACTTTAAATGGACAGGTAAACCCCTAATCAAAATGTCTATTTTTCCTCTCACGTGTAGTGCTGTTTATCAGTCTAGATTGCTGTGGTGTGAGTTGCAGGGTGTTGGAGATATCGGTCATAAAGATGTCTGCCTTGCCTTCAATACAGTATAGTTCCACTATATTCGAGAGAAGGCCGATATCTCCAACACTTGGCAATTTGCATCAAAACAATCAAAGTTGATAACTAGCACTACAGGTAAGAGAAAAAATATGTATCTTGGATTTGTGGATGAACTGGCCCTTTAATGCTCTCTGGTTTAACAAGAAATACTGTGTACTGGTAAACACTTACCCACACATGTCCCATTGGCACCTTTGGTCATACCATTGGGGCATAGGTCAATACAAGTGTAACCACCCCGTGTATTTTTACACTGCTGGTCTGATCGACAAACCCTCTGCCTGCACTCGTTTATATCTGGGGCGATCAGAGAGAGGAGAAGTCTAATTATGTTGAATGATTCAAGCAAAAAAAAAAAAAAAAAAGTCCTGTAACAGCACCTTTAATTGCGATTTATACAGATAAAGTATTATACAGAGAGGTGGAGCTGTCTCACCTATACAGCGTCGGTTCCTGAGTTGAAAGCCCGGCTCGCAGGCGCATCGGTAGCTGCCAATAGTGTTCAGACAGTGCTGATTGCACGGATTGGACTCCTGGCACTCATTCACATCTGAGCAACAAAAAAGACAATTGTACAAAAGTTTTACATCAGTACCACTCACAACAAATACTCAGTCGATCAATAAAGCTTAAAAAGTACTAAAGTACTTAAAAGTACTTAAAAAGCTTAAAGTACCTGTGCAGCTGAGACCATCTGCTGTTCTCCTGAAGCCACGCCCACAGCGCATGACGCATCTATAAGAGCCGATAATGTTCTCACAGTCCTGGCCATCGTGGCACACGTTCTCACCCAGTGAACACTCATCGATGTCTATGAGAATGAAGAGAATTTAACCACTTAAAACAATGACCTGTGAGTGTAATAATCATGCTGACAGCACTGATTCAGAAAGGAGTTTTATACCCTGACAGGTCCTGCCATCAGCTGAGATGGTGAGGCCTCGGGGACAAGAGCAGTAGTATGTGCCCATGACGTTGTGGCAGGCATGAGAACAGGGGTTCCCAACTTCACACTCGTTCTCATCTGCATCACATAAGTGAAACATTAACAACAACATAGTTACAGATTTAAGCATACAATGAAAAAGTTTTGATAAGTATGTTTGGATAAGCTGTTAAGTAATTTAAAGGTGCTTTAAAATCTGCTATGTCTATAAGAGCAACTTTTTAATCAATTTTTAACTTAACATAACTCTATTATTAACTAGCCATGGCCTGCAATAGTTTTTAACTGACTCAGAGTCAGGAGCAGCATAATACGTTGTGATGAACATTACCTGCACAGTAGGGCCCAGCAGACACCAAAGTGAATCCTTGAGGACACTGGTTACTGCGATCTCCTGGAATCATGTAAACATTTCATCATTTAGATTACATTTGAGACAAAAACATGGAGGGGGGGGAGAAAGATCAGATGTAAAATGTTGACTGGGTGACTAAGCAACAATAGAGGAAGAATACATATTACAGTATTAAGCTAGCAACCTTGTTCAGTCCATCTCTCAACCATGGTACAAATATTATTCCCACATTATATCATTTTAAAGACCAGTATTCTCACCCTTGGCGATACTAGCTTGGATGCTAAACTCTAACATCTCCTCCAGGGGGTGATAGTGAGCGCTGATGGCTGTGGCATGCAGCATCTCTACGAGGTAAGGCATCTTGCCCTTGGACAGGTCGTAGGAGATGGTGTGGTTCCAGGAGTAGGGCACGCTTTCCCTGTCGATGCTGAACATGCGGGTGGACAGAGCGTACAGCTGGCCTGGGCCTGTCTGGATGTAATCCTCGGTGTAGTCCTGAGTCGAACAAAGTGTGCAAGTGAGGCAGTGGAATCGATAACATAAACAGTGGCTGAGTTACATCAAGTATCCCAGAAAGCTATTCCATTGAGCCAGCACCCACAATACCAGGATGTGTGTGGTATGCAGCCATCATTAATGTCATTAATTGCACCCATGCTTTTTCTCCTATGACGTGAAAATGTCATCCATGAAAAAGGTCTACACAGAATAACTCCCATGCAAAGACAAAAAGATAGGTACTTTCATGTATTACCAAACATCGCTAGCTTTAGACTCAAATTTTTTTTTACTGTGCTGAACATTTAAACATCAATTATTTAAACACTGATTAAAATTTGCAAAATATGGCATTGCTTAGTGTAGTGATGTAACGGATATGTAATTTGTAGTAAACTGGATAAAACAGAGTTGAAAATGCAGCATTTTTAAGGTTCATAAAGTCTGGCTTTCACTGCTTTTTCCCAGATTTTATATAAGATGCAATCTGGTTTAAACTAAGTAATAAATAAACCTATGAATAGGCCACAAAGTCTTATCATCAGCATTGCTTCTTTATTTACCTTGATGCTGATGTCAGCATGAGAGGGCAGCTGCAGGATGTGTCCGTTCACTACGATGTCCAGTAACAATGCTCCATCTGAGTCCAGGCCTCTGGCAATGTGAGTCATCCTCAGGATCTCACCTACCAAGATCCAGTCACACATCAGATGTTTGTCAGGTTTCATCCTACTAGCATTCACATCTAAAGTCTGCAGATTGAACCCACAATGTTCATTTGTAAAATTGGCTCATACTGTAGCAATAATACAGACAAACTAAACCCTGTTTATTTCTTACCTGTGGCAAACTCCACCTGTGTCTCTCTCCTGAAGATGCCTCCTGTTAGCGTGTAGCCGTTGACAGCCTCTCCTACTTCCTGTGCAGTTGTCCAATAGACAGGGTTCAGGATTGAGATGAGCTTTCTCATTGCAGGACCTTGAAAGTAAAGGCAGAGGGAGAGTATATTTTATAAAATATGATATTTAATGAGAAAGGTTAAGAGAACTTAGGTGCAATAGTTGCATGGAGGTAGGCCTCATTTGGTGCAAATCACAGCTAAACATTTAAACATATTAAACTGTTGGAAAACTGACCTAATGTTCTTGGCACATTAGTAATAGTGGCCTTGATGATTTTGCTGCCAGACTTGCTGTCTGCGATGGTGGAATTGAGGATGGCGATGCCAAACTCAATATCATTGATGTTCCCGATGATGCTTCCTCTTGCCGTCTGGGGCCCACCTGAAAAAAAAGGGAAGGTATTTAAGAATGCTTTGAGAGCTATGCTCAACTGCACAACAAGTATTTACAAAAATGTCTCACCTGGGCAGGCCTGAGTGTTACACCTGGACAGCTGAGAAGAGTCTCCTGGACATGGCCGACCACCATTGACAGGAGATGGAGTATTACAGAGACGGACACGTGTCCTCTCTCCGCCTCCACAGGAAGCAGAGCATTCTCCCCATGGCTGCCATGGACCCCAGTTACCATCAACTGCAATGATATACCCCCAAAAACAAATGATAACATGCAAATCATCAAAAACCAGACACACAGCAGGGATTTTTTTTAATTGTCTCATAATCTGAGTTTTAGTGGCAATTAAGTTTTTTTTGGGAGATCTTGAAAAAATCATGAAACATACAGTCCCCTGACAGTTTTAAGCAAGCTGACTCACCAGGACAATAGGCTGTGCCACATCTCTGTATCTGCGTATCTGCACCTGCACATGTTCTCCCACCATTTGCAGGTCTGGGGTTGTCACATGTCCTGTAGCGCCTCATCTGACCTCCGTTACATGTCTTGCTGCAGCTGCCCCAGCTACTCCATGGACCCCAGTTACCACTGACTGAGAGTAAGAAAGTCACAATGTCAAAGACAGAGAAGGAAAAGCGATAAGCGAAAAGAGCAGGTACATTACTAGCAAAGCAAAACATCTTACAGATTGATATACAGATAAATTTACAGTACAGATACAGAGGATTTTTTTTTTCCTGAAAAGTAAAAGATGCCACATGTGTGAAATCTGACCAGTGAACAGAATAAAGTTAATATGACTCACTGGGGCAAGGGTCGCTGTTACAGAAGTCAATGTGCACATCGTTCCCTTCACACTGCCTGCCACCATGCTGAGGAGCAGGGTTGGCACAGAGGCGTGTTCTCTGTCTGGTCCCGCCTCCACATGAAACACTGCAGGCTCCCCAGGTCACCCATGATGACCACTTCCCATCCACTTTGGGGCACAAGGAAAGAAGAAGCAGGAGCATCAGTAACTACAATCTCTTTCAATCTGATTTTTATCATTTAGCACAATCCCTGATCCCTCACCAGGACAAGGTCTCTCCTTGCACACTTGTGTTTGGGTGTCTGTGCCCTCACACTGTGGCCCATCAAACGCTGGAGGAGGGTTGTTACACAGGCGGACTCTGGACTGCATACCCTTACCACAGGTCTCACTGCATGGGCTCCATGGTAGCCATGACCCCCAGTTACCAGCCACTGCAGAAGTATAAACAGACAGTCAATACATACAGTCCTGTTGTCAAATATTTAGGCCCAGTGGGAGAAAGAAACTAGTACATTCCCTCAAGTACTTATTTTTGTATTTAAACGCAATTTTGACTAATGAGTACTTGACTATTTCCATTTTCATGCCACTTTATACTTCTACTTAACTACATCTCAGTGGGAAATATTGTACATTTGATTGCACTACAAGTATTTGACAGGTACAGTTATATGTTACTGTACTGATAATTACGTCACATGCACACAATATATAATCACCTTATGAAATAAGATTGGTTGTTATAGACTAAACAGCATGAAGTCATTTTAAGTGACTCCAACTCAACCAGTTACAATGTTAAAATACTGCATATATATTAATGATTCAGTAATAATAATCCAGTAATATAATATATAATAATATATTACTCACATGACCAATATTTTGCCCAATAAGAATGTAAACTCATGGTACCTCAAGCTCATTTTGCTGCTTATACTCATGTACTTTAGTATTTGGAAGTTGAGAAAAGTGTGATTTCATGTGACTGTTTAGATGGCCATCTAAACCACCTTTTCATACAGCTGACAGTCTTCTGCCACATTTACAGAAAACGAATTTGGTCACTCACCTGGACAAGGTCTGACACTGCACATGATGACCTCCACTGCCTTCCCCTCACAGGGCCTCCCTCCATGCTGAGCTGGAGGGTTGCTGCAGGTGCGGACCCTGGTTCTGTTGCCTTGACCACAAGTACGAGAACACTCCTCCCAGACAGACCACTCTGACCAGTTGCCATCCACTGTGGAGGGACAAAGGCACAGACTTTGGTACCACACATGCCATTTGTCTTTTTTACAAGTAATGCTGAATCCTCTGATCTTTCAAAGCATTCTCACCTGGACAGGGCTTTCCTTGGCAACTACGTGTCTCTGTGTCTAATCCTGCACAGTGACGCCCTCCATTGGCAGGTAGAGGATTGTTACACTGTCTCAGCCTCTTCTGGGACCCGACGCCACACGACACACTGCAAGGACCCCACTCTGCCCACTCTGAGTACCCCCCATGAACTGCAAAATAATGGAAGCACATTAACAAAGCATGTCTTGATCCATTTGGTCAGTTTAGATAATTGTTTGCTTTTGCTTTCTTTTTTTGTTCTGCTCACCTCGTACAGTAAGAGTGACCCTGACCAGCACTGATCCCAACAAGTTTCTGGCCACACATTCATATTCAGCTGTGTCCTCCTTCTGGGCACTGCTGATCCTGAGGGAACCGTTGGACAGGGTGGAGAAGCGGTCGTTACCTAGCAGGGGGCGCCCCTGGCGGGACCACTCTATCACAGGCGTAGGCTCCCCCTCCGCCTGACAGTTGAGCACAACTGTGGTGCCGGCATCCACCACTGTCTCCACTGGCTCCACTATGATGGTGGGCGCACCTGGAAAAGGGGCAGATCTCTGTGATTAAACCTTTGAAGTGGGATTCCACTGATTTCACAGATCAAAATCAGCAACAACCACTGATGATGTCACTACTTAGGTGCAATACCAAACCACTGGACTACGCTTTAGGTTATAATAACTGTCTCATATTTTCATGTGGAAAATGTCAAATTTTATGCTAAATATGACTGGAAAAAAATTTTGACACTTACTCTGCAAAGTCAGTGTGACACTCCTTTCCACCACCCCAGCATCATTTGTTGCCACACACATGTAGTTGCCTGCATCTTCGCTCTGTATAAAATGTAATGAAAACACATTTCGTTATCATAATCTCAAATAAGTTCAAACAAATGCTTGTCTAAAAATCTGCACAAACTTTATATAAAAATTATGTACTGGGTTTTATACATTAAAAACCTCGAGCTCAAGTGTTTTCCTACCACTGTGCCGTAGATGGCCAAAGAGCCGTTATCAAGCTGACGGATGCGGTTGCTGATCTGGATGTTTATGCCATTTTTGCTCCACTGGATTGTGGGCAGGGGGTCTCCGCGAACCTCACAGTTCAGGATGGCATTACCACCCAGAGGTTCAATACGGTTTGAGTGATGGTCCCCATCAATGATAGGAGGCTCTGGAGACAGACAGAAAAACTTGCTTTCACCTTACCTTACTTTAAATCCACCTACTTAGCATTTATAAGCAGCATATATGTAGTTGCTAGCTACTAAAGTAAAATGATGTTGACTCAAATGGTTTCATGGAGGTGTGGTTTTACCTTTGACGTATACAAAGCCAAGTGACTTGATTGTTCCTACGTTGTTTTCTGCCACGCAGGTGTAGGTCCCAGAGTCATCTTTGCTCACTCTTTCTATCACCAGCTCACTGTGGCCGTTTATGTGGTCGTAGTGAACTGAAGCATTATCATAAGACAGTTAAAAACAGTAAGAGAAAAACACAGTTATGTATCACAGCCATAGAAAATGACGTTACTCTGATGGATGTGGATGGATGTTCAACTTTTCAGTTCATATAAAACATTTTCCTTCACAACGGGGATCTTTTTATGTCTCAATATACCTGGGATGATGTTATTGTTAAAGGCCCATGTGATTCTGGGTGGGGGAATGCCACTGACTCCACAGACAAGCAGCAGGCGCTCTCCTTTGTTGAGGGCTACATCTCCGGGCAGCTCAGTGAAGACGGGGTGAGTGTGAACAGACAGGGTCGTTGTTCGACTGTCCTGTCCAACAGCGTTAGTGGCAAGACAGGTATAAATGCCCGCATCATCAGGCTGGTACAGAGGGAGGGGAGATGAGGAGAAAGGGAGCATGCAGAAAACAATCATTAAATAGATTTTTGATGCAAAACAAGCTTAGCATGTGTCTCACTACATGCATTACTGGTAGTAGAGTGCTAAATAATATATACCACATGGATGGAACCATAGCCTCCTGATCTAAGTTTAATACAAGCCAATTTCAGTTTCCAGCAATGTATAGACAATAACAAACAGAAAACGAATTTGTTGTTTTCCCTGTTTCCCTTACCTGAGCGATGTCTATTACCAGCTCTCCAGAGGGCAGAATGGTGTACTCCCCTGTGCTTTCACTGAGAGGATTACCGTCCTTCTCCCAGGACAGACTGGGCTGAGGGACCCCCTCTGCCACACACACCAGCTGAGCCTGATTGTTTTCTACCACTGCTACATCCTGCTCTCCACCACGGATGGAAGGTGGGACTGCAAAGGAAACAGGTTTCATTACTCATCATCACATTAACTTTCTTAGTCTAGTTCATAAAATAATCAACCAGCTGGGACTGGCAGCCCCTTACGCCCTGCAAACTACATTTTACATTTTGAGGCAAATTAGCTGGATGAGTTTTTGGCACAAAGTTAAAATGCTGTACACTCATAAAAAGAAAAAGGCATTGTTCTTCCAGCTTCCTCACAATCACAGATGGTAAAACTTGAGTGAAACTGAAAATAAATTTACTCAAAGTAGAAATACAGAAGTGGCCAAGTAGCAAAATCATCTTTGTAATAAGAAATGGAAATTTGGTTTTCAAATATTCAAAGATATCAAAGTATTACATTCAGCTAGATCAGTTTTACGATTGAATTTGAAGGTCATACTTGTCTCATGTACTACAGAGACACAGCATAAAGGACACACAAACTCTACATTGTTTAAAATACTGTATGAACTGAAACTTACTTTGTACAGTGAGACTCATCTCATGGCTGACAGTTCCCGCTGCATTGGCAGCAGTACAAGTGTAACGGCCGGTGTCGCTTGGCTGGATAAAGGCAATCTGCAGGGATCCTGAACTGAGCACCCGCTGGCGCACAGTTTCACTCAGTGGCTGCCCGTCTTTATGCCATGTGACAGAGGGCGGAGGGGAGCCGTCAGCTTGACAATGTAGCGTCACAGAGGAGTCAACAGGTGCCAGATACTGTTGAGTGTCTGAGCTGATCACTGGAGGGACTGCAGAACACAGCAAATAGAAATTCCCCATTAAGTCAAACATTTAGAATATTTATGGACAGCATCAGCAAAATAATTAGGCAGTTAAACATGATAGAAGATGACTGAGGGGAGTACAGGTTGGAATTTGGAAGACTCATGACTGTTGAATTAATGCAGGGATATTGTATCAGAGTACACTAGATTAGGTATTCGTCTTACATCCCTGCACATAACTGTTGAATATTACATTACATGTCTGTTAATCAAGTTACTCTGTCTTGAGTGCATGCCCTACCTTGTACTCTGAGTTTTGTCTTGCCCAGCGCAGTGCCTGCAGGGTTTTGAGCCACACATATGTACGTCCCAGAGTCAAACACAGAGGCCTTTGAGATCTGCAGACTTCCATTAGGCAGCACTGTGAAGCTTCCACCTGGGATGAAGCAAGAGACATTATGTTATGACTGACTACTTTTGATTACTGACACATACACATAGACAGGATTAATTACCTGAGGTGGGTATATTGATGCCCTCCTTCTGCCAAGTGATGGTGGGTCTGGGCGAGCCTGTGGCCTTGCAGGGCAGAGTGACGGGGTTATTCAGGATCACATCCAGGGTGGACGGATGGGACTGGATCACTGGGAGCTCTGAGGAGAAGGATTGAAAAAGAGTGATGCTCAGAAACATCTCAAGAGAGAGTGCTGAAGTAAAAGCACATCACAGTCAAACAGCAGTTTTAGGCTAACATAAAATGTACAAATTAAATGATTTTTATTACTGAACATGAATCACCAATGAAATCTGCATGAATTTGAATTAAACTAGAATCCACAACAATGAAAAGCAATTAAGTCCTTGAGTTCTTGCACTCTGGACCAGCCTCCAAACACCAGTGTGTCTCTTGATATACAGTGCTGCTCCTCAGGATGATCTTACCCTGCACTGTGAGCTGCACGTGGCGGTGGGTGGAGCCTGCAGCATTCTTGGCCGTGCATGAGTAGCGTCCTGTGTGACTGAGCTCAGCTGAGGTGATTTCTACTGGACCTGAGCACAGACCATCACACACCACATCAATGTGATTAATAAAGCTAATTAAGTCAAGTACCGGTTGAGGAATTATTACAATATCAATACTAATAACAGAGTGAGAGATTAACATATTTTGCTCTCAGTTTAAGTCTGTTTGGAAAGTTGTACAACATAGTTGCTATACTATTTGTATTAGTATGGTTCTGACCTGTGGGCAGGATGCTGTAGCCCTGTCCCTCTTTGGGGAGCTTCATGCCATCTTTGCTCCAGTGGATTGTGGGCTCTGGCACACCAGAAGCAGTACAAGCGATGACCACTGGGGACAGTCTGGTTACAATTAGCTCTGTGGGTTCATCTGCTATAGATGGAGGAACTAGGGGGACATAGATAAGAGCATGTGAGTAAAATATCTGGTCTTGAAATGTTAAAAATGTTCATGTCAAATGCATCACCATGTTATATCCATGAGCATACCGTAATAAGAATGATCAATTTGTCAACAAATGCTGTGTTACTCACCGTGGACAGTAAGGTGGATGGATCTGGAGTCTTCACCTGCCTCATTAGAGACCACACATTCGTACACTGCTGTGTCTTCTACTGTGGGTGCTATAACTACCAGGGAGCCTGAGGATAGTAATCTGGAAATGAAAAAAAAGTTTTAGTACATAAAGGTAGTTTCACTATGATGTCTAACCTCTGAAAATGCCACAATGAATATGATATATGTTTTAAAAAAGGTAATCTTGTAATGAAGTGTTCAAGCAATAAAGCTACTGGTCTGAGTTGAGCTTTTATAAAATGTCTCTTAAGTTCCAGTTTTGTCTTTGTGAGTTTTTAATCTTGAATTAGAAAACAGAGAGGGAGAAAACCTGGATCAACCTGTACATATTCTGGTTCTGGTCAGTATTGATGACTCGACCATTTTTCATCCAGCTGACTGCAGGTTTGGGTATGCCAGTGGCCTCGCAAGACAGGGTGGTCTGAACATTGACTGTAACTGTCACATTGGTGCGGCTGTCAGCGATGGAGGGAGGGACTGAAAGACAAGAACCAAGGATCACA
Organism: Cephalopholis sonnerati; assembly: GCA_019142605.1. NCBI lineage: Eukaryota > Metazoa > Chordata > Actinopteri > Perciformes > Serranidae > Cephalopholis > Cephalopholis sonnerati. The sequence continues at coordinate 28,147,506 of JAGQAX010000006.1, forward strand.
AAATTACTGGGTGACTGTGAAAGTGTTAAGTATTCATGTGTTTTCTATGCACATATTTACCACCCACCATATACTTGCAGATCCACTCTCTTGCGTTGTGTCCCAGCCGGATTTGTTGCCATACACAGGTAGCGACCAGTGTCGGTCACCTGAGCAGAGTGGATGTGTAATGACCCATCCTCTGCAAATGTGTACCTGCACATGTTTGTACAAGCAGGGTAAGACACAGCATCGAGGCAATATGATAATGACAGCGAAGCTCATCTGAGATAAAATCAGTGAAAAAGCATCATTGTTATATTATATATAGATCTACCTGGGGTTGTTTCCAGCCAATATGGCTCCATGTTTCCTCCAGGTAACACGAGGAGGTGGGACTCCACTTACGATGCACTCAAGCACTGCTGGCTTGTTGATGTGCACTGACACTGTCTCGGACCCTTCCTTAATAGTTGGGGCCACTGAGGGGACAAGTGACACATACACAGTTTTTCACTCATTTGTAGCTGGGTGATGAGTTCAGCTCGATGACTAATTACAGAGGTATTTTAAAAAAGACAAATTCTCCTTTTCTTTAGCTCGATAAGAAAGGATATACAGTATTTATGCATTAGTTGTAGATATATGATGTAACTGTACCATTCACAGCCAGGTTAAACTGCCGTGTGGTCTTGCCGGCGATGTTGCTGGCCACACAGGTGTACTGAGCTTTGTCGCTAAGCTCAGCCATGTTGATCTGTAAGTAGCGGCCACTGGACAGAATACGCACACGGGCAGAGGCCTACGCAAAGGTAAATCATAATCTGTGAACACACTATAGGAGAAGTCATAGCATTGCATGGACAATTTGGTGTTTTCTGACCTGCAATGGTTGGCCATCTTTGAGCCAGGTTAGAGTTGGAGGTGGAACAGCATCGGACTTGCACTCCAATGTCACCTGTCTGTTCTGCAGCACTGACACGTCCTGAGGTGTACTCTCCCCCACAATGTTAGGAGGAACTGTTACAGGAAAACCAGAAATAGACTGGCATTGATATGGAGTTTCTAGTCCAATCTCATCTCACTTTATTTATTGACTGACTAGACAAGTATGACAGAAGAAATATTAATAATCAGTATGTTTATCAGCTGAGCACAGTTCGACTAAATCATCCCTTTTGTACATGTGATATGACCTTATCACCTGCAAGTCATAGATTGTTTCCATTGTGTATTACTTAGCTGTGTTACCCACCATGCACTCGGACTAGGAACTCCTTGTCATCATCTCCTGCTGGACTGTTGGCTAAGCAGCTGTATCTGCCTGTGTCCTCCAACTGATTTCAAGTAAAAAACAGTTTACAAAGTGTGAAAACAATGAAAAAAGACTCAAAATTGCTGCACTTCTTTTATCCTATACTGTATATATTGACAGTATGACTTTATTGTTTTTATATAAAGACACACGTATCGAAGTTCCCTGGAACAGTCCCTGGTCACTGACCTGTGCCGAGGCCACACGGAGAACCTCTCCTCCCCGGAGGATGCGCAGACTGTCTGTCTGTGGGAGCGGGCGTCCATCTTTCAGCCAGGTCAAAGAGGGTGTAGGAATACCTGAGGCTTCACACTGAAGCTCCAGGACATTATTAACCACAACAGATACTTCTGCTGGCGCATCAGAGCCCTTGATGTGTGGAGGGTCTGAATAACAAAGCATAAACCAAACAAATTGTGTTTTCTCTTCATTGAATCAGAAGCAGAAGTTGGAGACAAGAGTTATAATCTGCTTTCACTCACCCAGCACCTTCAGGTTGAAGTGGCGGCTAGCTTGACCAGCAGTATTGTTAGCCACGCAGGTGTAGCGTCCTGTATCATTGACCTGGGCTTGGATGATTTGTACAGTGGTATTTAGGTTTATGAATTTGAGGTGGAGGTCAGGAACAAGAGTCCTCCCCTCTTTGAGCCAGGACACAGTGGGGGTCGGGGTGCCATCAGCAATACACACTAGAGAAGCAAAGTTTCCTCTGACTACAGTCACATCCTCTGTGCTGCCGGCTCCATCCAGACCAGGAGGGACTGAGGAGAGTAATAAAAGATATGGTTGATTATTACATACTGCTAAACAGGGCTCTTAAAGTGGTGTTTGGTGTTGTATATTGTTTTCACACTCACCATGCACCTGTAGGTTATAATGCCTGTTGTCCACTCCTGCTCTATTTGATGCAACACAGGTATAGGTGCCACTGTCAGACACCTGGGTTCGTGTAATCCTGAGAGACACAACATATAAGTATCCTGTTACATTTTAAGACTCAGTGAAGGCGTCACATAACCAACAAACCATTTTTTGTTTCCAAAAAAAAAAAAAACATTTTAGGAGACTTATATAAATTTATCTTAAAAACAGCTTGTTGGAGACGATAAAATACTTTCGTGGCAGGGGTCATTTTTTTCATACTGATGAAATAGCAGGAAAACCTCCAGGATAGACAGAAGTGCATTTATGGAAAACATGCAGTACACTGGACAAGTAAATTGGCAATTACTTAAGATTTCCTTGCAAATTTTGCGCTAAAAAAGTGCACCAATGTCTTAGTTTTACCCTAAATAAACACTGCTTTGTAATAATTTCAACTTATGTGTGGGAAGATACAAAGTAATGTTTTCCCATACATAGATGCACAAGAATGCAGCACCATGTGTTATGAACTCTCCTTGAGCCCTGTCCACTGACCTACCGGAGCACCTGTCCAGCAGAGAGAAGCCGTATGTGGGAGGACACTGGCAGAGGCAGACCATTTCTCAGCCAGTTGAGCTGCGGTGGAGGAGAGCCTGCAGCGACACACTCAATGTTGACAGAACTGTCCAGAACTGTCGTCAGCTGCTCAACAGTCTCACTGTTGCCGTCTATCACAGGAGGCACTGAAAATGTTAATGTAAAGCAAAGTCAGTGACATGAAAGGAACTTCTCATGCCATCAGCAAGGACAAGTGTTTGTGCTGTTGTGTTTGTAAGACTGTTTGTCATGGATGATTCATGTAGTGAAATGAATTCAACTCACCATACACATTCAGATTGAATATCCTGTCTTCCTCTCCTGCAGCGTTGGTGGCCACACAGGTGTATTTGCCACTATCAGTAGTGTGAGCTCCAGTCACAGTGAGTGTGCTGCCGTCTGGACTGATCCTGAACACAAAGGCAGCATCATATCATCATGGGTATTCACTGGATTAGTGTTCTGTATAATCCTTAATTTTCTTTTATTCTGTTCTTTTTGGTGGTCAGCATTACCTGAGCCCTTCATTCCTCATATTGTTGATGACTTCTCCATCCTTCAACCACTGGATAACTGGAGTCGGGGTTCCCTGGGCTCGACAGACCAGCTGGATGCTGTCATTTAGCAGAACTCCCATTTCACTGGGCAGCTCTGATCCAGAGATACTGGGAGGAACTAAGAGAGAATTACTGGTCTTAGCACAACTGTATGAATACTATATTAAATACACATATTTTTATAAGAACATATAATATGAGCTTGACAAGCTTGACAAGCTTGACAGCGTACGGTTGTGACATAAAGCCTTAAAAGAAGGTGCTGAATATTCGATGGGGCTTCTCAGGAAACAGATAAACTTTCTTTAATTTCCAAAAAGTTTTTATAGAAGGGTAATAATTTTTTACAGTGACTGAGGCTATGCATGTGCACGTACCTTGTATGGTGAGGTGGTAGCTTTTGCGTGCTTTCCCCTCCACGTTTGAGGCCACACATGTGTAAGTGCCACTGTCAGAAAGCTGTGACCGTGCAATCTGCAGCTTGCTTCCTCCTGAGAAGATGTGCATCTCCAGAGACTCTGAGTTCTCTACAGAAATATGACGTTCATATGTATGGTACAAATCAAATGTCAGTAATGTTAGTTTGCCTCATATACCCTTACTTACGTTTTTTTTTTTTTTACTAAGTAAACTTGTTGAGAAAAAATTGATTTTAAATGTAAGATACAGATGACCAGAGAATATCCTTTTCCAGGAGGACATTAGCAGACAAAACCATTTACTTGTGGTTTGTGTGATTAACAGTACAGCTCATAAATAAATAAATGAAGCCATACCTATGGGTCGTCCATTTTTCAACCAAGCGAGGCTCGGTGGAGGGATTCCAGTAGCGTCACAGGCAAATGTGACTGGGTTGCTAATGGTTTCCACAACACTGTCTTCTGCTGAGCCATCGATACTGGGAGGTACTGAAGAGAGAGGGAGGCAGAGGTTTTTCTTTGATATTAAATTATGAATTTTCAGATGTTTGAATACATTAATGCCTATGATGTCATACCATAGATATTCAGGTGGAAGTTCTTGTCCACTTGTCCAGCAACATTGGTGGCCTTGCAAACATACTGTCCAGTATCAGACACCTGATAAACAGATTAGACATATCAAGAAGATGTTTAAAAAACACTGAAAGCATGGGTATTAATTCCAATAAAAAAAGTAAAATGTGCCAGCAGCTTGGTGAACATTCCTATGAAGGCCAAGCATTCATGTTAAATTATGTTTTGACCCATGACATTCTCTGGCCCTCATCTAATGACACCTTGAAGCGGCCTTTACTCCCTACGTTTATCCAAGCAAAGAGCAGATACATAGCCATATATTGTATTTAGACTGTACTAGAGTGTGTCCTTGCCCACTACCACAAATAAGTTCCTTTCTCATCCCAGTTCCTGAGAAATGACTCCCATCCCATCCCGTTCCCACATTTAGTCATATTAGAACTATCCTGCCTGCTCTTGTTTACTTTTTCTGTCCCAGCCAAGTCACGTAATGAATCATGAAATTGACTCTGATCCTGTGGGAATCCCACAGGAATCCCTAAAAAATGTCAACCTCTACTGTGGCTGGTCCCAGACTGGCTTGATGCGCAACTTCATCTGAATGCCACGGTCTGCTCAGTTGTCTAAATACCATCACTGTATAACTGGTTCCACTCGTCTTACCAATATCACACATATATAAGCTTTTTTTCTGCAGTAACTAGATTTTTTGGAGGAAAAAGGGAGACATGATACATTTTCTTATTTAACTTGAGAAGTGGTAGCTTCTATAGCTGACGTGACAAAGGCAAGAGTGGCTGCTACAAAAAGTCATAACTTTCATCGAAAGAAAAAGCAAAGAAAAAAAAGACATCACAGTAACAGCCACACTTTACATGCAATCGCTGAAAGATGTTGCTGAAAAAATAAAAAATAATAGAGAACAAAAAACATGGTAACCATCCATCTCTTACCTCCGAGCCTTTGATCTCAAGCATCTGTCCCTCGGCCAGGATACGTAAGTTGGCTGATTCTGTCACCACCCTGCCGTTCTTGTACCAGGTGATGGTGGGAGGAGGAACAGCGTTGGACTCACACTCCAGAGTTACTGATTTACCAACAAGGACATTCACCACAACAGGAGAGTCCCCACTACTGTCCCGGATGCTTGGAGGAACTGAGAGGCCGAGGAGAGAGGAAAACATTTCCCGTCAGTTTTTGATGTACAGTCAGGAGCTCAGTGTACAGTGCACACAGTGTGGATGTGGGCTGACCGAAAACAGTGAGGTAGATGTGTTTGTAAGCCTCTCCTGCTGCGTTCATGGCCACACAGCTGTACTTTCCTCCATCAGATACTTTTGCTTTCAGAATCTGTAGTGTACGACCACCTGAAGGCACAAACAGACACATTCACATTCACATTATGCAGTTTGTCGTTGGTTTTGATCATTTTTATGGCATCATCTGCTCATGTGCAGATACTCTAATTTTTTCTTAAATGCAAAATGGCCTTCAGTTGTCCATTCAATTGAATGTGACCCAAGCTCACTGTACCTGGCATGATGAGTGCATTGGTGTTGCCCTGAATGGGGCCCCTGTCATTCAGCCAGCTTAAGGTAGGAGGAGGAAAACCAGTAGCTTCACAAGAGAGAGATACAAAGTTGTTCACCACCACAGTCACAGTCTCAGGACTTTGGCCAATAATGGTGGGAGGCACTGAAAGGAAAAAATATACAAGTAAGAAATATTCAGTATAAAGAACAGCATTTTCATCAGAGTGCAGGCTTTAACAGTCGTAAGGTGAAAGTAGTATTTTTACATGGAAGTAAACGTAAATGTATCTTCAGTTCATCTTTTAACAAACTGGTAAAATAAGTCAGTTTAAAATAACTCACCATAAACATTAAGGTTAAAGGATTTTTCTGCACTTCCAGCCACATTGTCAGCCACACACACATAGCGCCCTGTGTCCGATACCTGAGCAGTCAACACCTGATGGTTGGGTAAGATGGAGAATTGCAAAATCTAACATGAATACAGATCTATAGCACATAGACAGAATATTTACCATATTAAAGTGATGGGGACATTTCTTTTAATGTGACAGATGTTCTCAAATGTAAATGTGTGTCTGATTTATCTGGGCCTTAGAAAGTGGACAGATACAGTCTCAACAGCTTTTGAAAAGTAAAAGCATTATTAAAATGTATTGCATTACATCATGACACCACATTGTGCAAGGGTTTCTCTATTTAACTATGTAACTCTGATGTATGGGACTGCAAAAATGGGCTATGGCATGAAAGATGTTGATCTGTGCGTTCTTGTTGTTACCTGGAGTGTTCGCCCATTGGACAGGATTCTATGTGGCCCATCAGAGCTGACTGGCTGGCCGTCTTTAAACCAGGTGACCTTGGGGGTGGGGTTTCCATCCACATGACACTCCAGTTGGGTAGTTTTGTTGACCAAGACTGTGACCTCATCAGGCAAATCGCTGTCTGTTCCCCGTATGATTGGAGGCACTGATGCAGGATAGAAATACACAATGAGAAACTGTTCTATGTAAAAAGACTTTTCCCCCAGCTCTGTTAAACTGACTTGTAGCGCAAAGAAAAGTAGTTTCACTCACGTAGTACTCTGACATCATACTGAATGGAGTCTTCTCCTGCTTCGTTTACAGCCACACACGTGTACCTGCCTGAGTCTTCAGCCTGGGATCTGGGAATCTGTAACACCCGCCCTCCTGAGAATAACACCGCCAAATGTTAGTATGAACTAATTCTCTGACTTGTTAGCTTTCTTACTTCCTGTTTTATTTGTCTGTCTCACCTGGCAAGATCAGGACTTTGTCACTGGAGGTCAGCAGTTGTCCATCTTTATACCATGTTAGTGTTGGAGGGGGGACAGCGTTGGTCTCACAGTACAAAGAGATGGGGTTGTTGAGTATCACATCTCGAACATCCCCTCCAAAGCCTGGGGAGGATGTGGTATCACCAACCCCACCAGGCCTGTTGAAATTAGGTGGAACTGAAAAGGGAAAAGATGGAGAAATGTTTAAGCTCTTTTCTGAGTGTTTTTGAAAGTCGATGGCTCTCCATTTATCTCAAAGGATGCTGTCTTTAAAATGAATGCTATTATTCAGAAGCACAGATTAATTTTGCAGTTATTATCTTTTAGTATACAATTTTGGTAATACAATAAAAACACACACGACAACACGAGAATACTCTTTGAGCCCATGAAATGCACAAATAATCTCAGTTAACACATTGGCTTCAGTCAACCCAGTTCACCTTGTATATTTACATCAAAGTCCTTCTCATCCTCTCCAGCTATATTAGTGGCTACGCAGGTGTAGCGGCCAGTGTCTGACACCTGAGCATGCTGGATCTGAACAATACGACCGTTGGCTGTTATGGACACATGTTCATCTGCCCGCACGATCTGTGGTGGAGAAAAGTAGTTGTAGCTTTACAGGTTATTTTCTTTATTTTCTCCCATAATCTCCCATTAAAAGCAAATCAAATTTCTACCTGTCCGTCCTTGTACCACTCCAGTGCTGGGGTAGGAAAGGCCTGAGCTGCACACTCCAGGGTCAGTGTGCTGTTGACCTTAATCTTGACCTCTTTAGGGGCCAGTCCTTCACCTGGGATATCGTTCTTATTGATCTGAGGGGGGACTGGAGTCAAAAACATGTTTTAGATTACACTGACACATGCATAGAGACATGTTTATGGGATCATCCTTCATCTACCATCGAGAATTTACAGGTTGATTGTCCCAGGTTAAACTAAAACTAAAAATTAGATTGCTGATGCTTGTCCTAAGTGATGTAAGTTGTATTTACTCATTGATGTTAGCATATAAAATAGACTGTGCTAGAACTGAGATATGAAAAGCTTCATACTATACTTTCCTTTTCTTTTCTGGTACAGGAAGATAGAGCATATTTTTTAAAGATGAAGAAATCTCACCATAAACCTTGACTTCGTAGTGCTTCAGTGTCTCTCCAGCTTCATTGGTGGCCACACAAGTATATCTCCCAGCATCCTCTTCTTTAGCATTGAGAATCTGCAGAGTGCGCCCACCTGTGAAAGCATGGGTAATGAAAAAAATATGTAGCATACTACTGTGTTTAACGTAGTTTGACTCTCTTGGTATGTGCACGTGATTTCAAACCTGGAAGGACTCGGACACTGCGGCTGGACTCAAATGGAGTGCCATCCTTCAGCCAGGTGATGAGAGCAGGAGGGTAGGATTGGACTTCACACACCAGAGAGGTGGGGCTGCTCAGAGTTACCGTCACCTCCTCTGAAGAGCTGTCAGGACCTGCTCCGGCAATGGTGGGAGTAACTGGCAAAAAAAGGAGGGAAGCGCAAAGCTATCAAATCTGAAGCGTGACTTAAATTCATCTCATGTACTTTGATTCATTCTAGAAATGATTCAGAAAAGGTTGTGTTTGTACCCAGGACATTGAGGTTGAAGTACCGGCTACGATCCCCTGCACTGTTAGATGCCAGGCAGCTGTACCTGCCGGTGTCTGCAACTTGGGCCCCAGAGATTTGGAGGAAACGGCCATGAGACAACACTTGGTGGCGTCTGTCAGGTACCAACAGCTGTCCATCCTTCAGCCATTTAATCTCTGGTACAGGGTTACCTGGGAAATTATCAGGAGTGGTTAACAAAGAGGCAAGATATAGATTACTGTATATTTAATGTTTTTCACATTAAGGATTAATCAAGAGAATTTTCATCAGCAGAGATTATGATTTAGACGTCAATGCAGAGATGTATTTAATTTGCAATTACCTGATGCCTCACAGGTGAGAGTGATGTTGTGTTTCTCCTTGACTTTAGTATCCACCACCGTTCCCTCGTCCACAATGCTTGGTGGAACTGTCAAATTAGACTGAAAATCAATTACATGGTTCTCACTGTCTCCCCATTAATCACAGTAAGATAAATGTTCATCGCATATCTTCAGATTGATGTTATAAGAAATCGAATGACCTATAAATGTTAGCAAATTTTCACTGTGGACATAGACTTTTAAATAGTATTTTGATCTGTATACTGGAGTTGACGTTTGTAATTCAATAAAATGCTGTCGAACAAAAAACTTAAAATATCTTTACCCAGAATGTCGAGGTCAAAGTTCTTCCTTTCCTCTCCAGCGGTGTTAGACACAATACAGGTGTACCTCCCAGCATCCTCTACTGCAGCATGCATTAGACGCAGGCTCCGGCCCCCTGGAGATTTAACAGGCCAATTACTGTCATTTATCTATTGTCATCATGGAATGTTTTCAAAGGCTGTGTCAGCACAACCCTACCCTTTTTTCCACATAAGGAAAATGTCCCATGGACGTGTAAACAACATTAAAAGCCAGTTGAAAGTAAATCAATCCTCTTTGAAAACTGGGATCAATTACCAGAGGTAATTTAGACTCTGAGGCTCACAGCTGTTAAAACATTAAAAAACCAATTTAATGAGATTAAAGACAAAGTGCATCTGTCTTGAAAAACAACTGTGTCTCAACAGGGTTCATGAGAATCCCCCGAGACAACAAGTGATATTGACACAAGGTGAATTCTACTGATACACTTCAACATCTTAACACTGGAATTTGTTTGGTTCCCAAAGAATTTGCATTATTCTAAGCTCATGTACAAGATGTTCTTTTAGTCCTGCACAAGTGATTTAGATAGTATGCCTAAGTTCAGGGGCCACAGTTTAATGTGGAAGCACCCAATACATCTTGTTAAATATTTAAAAGTACAATTCAAAATAATTGCTCCTGTTTGTCTTCTTTCCCAGAGCTCTGTCTGTTGAGTTTGGCCCCTGTTGCAATGATCCTATTACATCTTATTACTTGTGATGTATTACAACTGCTTGGCCTTTGAAACCCACCTAAGAAGCAAAATAGTTCAAGTTACTTCTCTGAAAATTTATTATCATTCACATTCCTGGTGGCTTGCTTTCCTTGAGCCTACAACTTCATAAACAGGACACTAACTTGAGAACAACTTTTATAAACCTTTCGAGGCATCTGACATGATATACAACACAGGAAGAACCAAGCTTGAAAAACAGTTCAATTTTGCAATTCTACATATTTTATGAGTTTTGTAACTTGCATTTATCAAGCCCAGAAAGTCAAACAGGAGCTCACCTGAGAGGATGCGCACAGAGCTGGTAGCTTTGATTGGCCGACCATCCTTCAGCCAGGTGATGGAAGGAAGTGGGATGCCTGAAGCCTCGCAGCTCAGAGCAACTGGGTTCTTCACCACAACACTCACATTTTCTGGTAACTGCACCTGACCAATTATACTGGGTGGGACTGCACAAGAGGACAGGGAACAAAGGAAAGGCATATAAAGAATATTTAAGACCTTAAGATGGACTGTAACTCTCCAAACTGAAGAACAAAAAAGATCAAGGCAACAAAACCCTTAAAAACATTTTCATACCATGTACACTGATGTCATGCTTGCTGTCAGCCTGTCCCGCCACATTAACAGCGATACAGGTGTAGCGTCCTGTGTCTGACACCTTAGCATCTTTAATCTGCAATAGCCTTCCCTCGTTCAGGACCTTGGCACCGTGCTGGCCTGTGATAGGCCGTCCATCTTTCAGCCATGTGACGGCTGGTCGTGGTACGCCCTCTGCAGCACACTGTAGGGTCACATCGCCTCCTTTTGTCACAGCAACATCATCAGTGTCGCCCTCGCTGCGTCTGATGGAAGGGCGGACTGAAGTGAGAGAAGCAGGTGAGTTGGTGCACATGTTTCCTTAAGAGATGCTTAAAACTCAGCCAAAATATGTTAAAGGTATACTATGCAGGATTTTCCTAAAAAACAATGTTTAGACTCACACAAAGTTAAAGCTAAAAGCGTGAAGCAGTGTATTTCTCTAGAGAAACACTGTCCTCTGCCTGTACTTTATTGTATAAAAAAAAATTATAAAAAAGTAGCAACCAGGTGTCAGACTGTAAGCAGCACGCATTTAAGAGGAAGCTATAAAAATCAAGGACACAGTGCCAAAAAATCTACAAATAAAGCCAGAAACAGTGAATCTGGGGTTTGCTGGCGATATTATTTACAAACAGCAACACACATTTCCTGCATAGTATACTTTTGAGGATAAAGTAGATGGTTAGTGGTACCTTATTTATTCTATACTGCATGGTTTGTAGGTATTTGCTGCATATATACCTTCTATTAAATTGCCATTCACAGTTAATGATGTTTTAGTCATGTTAAACCTGTTGTAAATATCTGTATATTTCATGCCTCTCTCCAGTTTTTTGGTTAAAGTAGGCATCCCTTTGGTGCCTTGCACTCAGTCAAAGCCCTAATAAAAAAAAACTAGAAATAAAGGATACTTTCTGGCTGTTGTTTTCCACTATTTCTTTCTCTCTTACCATCTTCAGCACAATGCTGTTGCCTATCAACATGTTAAATCCATCATTTCTCCTTCCCGATTTAAAGGATGTTTTTAGCGTTCATACCACTCTGTAACCGATTAGGTCTCTCTGACAGAGGAATCCCTCTTCTGTTTGTTTTCCTTTCCAGCGATAAAAGGCAACAATAACAACTGAGATTACTTTGATCGCCAGATGTCACAGATCTGGTGGTACACACGTACCATAAACCTGCAGGTTGTACTCCTTGGAAGTGGTGCCGGCTGCGCTGGAGGCTGTGCAGGTGTAGGAGGCTGTATCTGTCCTTTCAGCACTGGAGATCTGCAGCTGGCGACCTCCTGACAATACCCTGAGCCGCTGGTCCGACTTGAGCTCAGAGCCTGGGACACACACAAACCACATGTTAGTATGGCGTTCACACATGTTAGCTACACATTATTCAGTGCATCACATAATCTCCACGTAGCATATTTCTCTTGCTTTTGTTGTTGTACTTTGCATCTAACAGCCTCTTAAAAATAAACACACACACATACCGTCCTTTCTCCAGGTGAGGCTGGGGGGTGGTATACCACTGGACTCACACACCAGAGTGATGAGGCTTCCTTCAATCACAGTCAGAGGAGAAACCTCCTCTGAGCCGCGGATACTTGGAGAAACTGTAATAATGACAGGACACCAAAAGGAGGCGCTCACATCTCATTCTAATACACTGCTGTGACATCTCTGTTTGTGACATGTGAGAGGATGATAAAATATAAACAAAACTACCTAGACAACCTTAATAACAATGTTTACATCATTATTTAAATGACCACTCATCAATAGAAAAACACCAACCATGGAACCTAAACAGAACAGTGAATGCAGAGCTAAAACTAAAATGATGCCCAACCATTGCTGCCATCACAAATTGCTTCAGGTTAGTTCAAACACTGGTAACTATGGTAGCAGGGTGATACAATTCATAGATAGTGGCTGTCTATGATCAGCTGTCTGCATATAGCTAATCAAACAACTTATTGATTTTTTATTTTTGTCAACATCAACTTCAGAATGAGCCTCTCGGCGAACACAAAAGATAAAGACTCACCCCAGACATTGAGGTTATAGTTCTTTTCTGTTTTGCCAGCAACATTGGTGGCTTCACAGGAATACCTGCCAGAATCCTGCACCTGGGCACTATCCACCTAATAATTAGATTCACAGACAAACCATGAGACATGGTAACAATAAACTGACAAACTCTAATAAACAGGGATAAACAGGGTTTTTTTTTAAGAGCTGAAAATTAAAAGCACAAAGGTTTTGATTAGGAGGAACCACAGAAGTGTGTAACACCTACACCAAAGTAAGGACTTCAAGTTATATCAAAACACTGTCACCTCTTACAAAGATAAAGAAAAATGTTTCTTAATCTCTAACTTTGGCTTCACCTTGAGCACACTCCCATCTGCTGAGACAGTCAGACCAGGCTTCCTGAAGAGCGGTCGGCCATCTTTGCGCCAGGTGAGGGTCGGTGGAGGAATCGCATCGCTCTGGCAGTGCAGCTCCACTGGACGGCCGAGCATCACCGTAGCATTCACCTCCTCACCCTTGATATTAGGTGGCACTGTGGCAGACATAAAAGCATTTCATTACATTACATTAAATGACCTTGAAAGTTAGCCTGCTGGGCCGTTCTAAATGCTGTAAACTCTTCATATTACCTCATGAGCAAACACAATAATTGCTTCCTGAGATGCACAGGCTCTGTTAAGTTGGGCATCTGGTGCTCTTTAAGTACTAATTCTATCTTGGGCTATGACAGCATCATTAAACCAGCTCAACATTTGTTTGTGGTATTAACAATCAGAGTAGCTTCATTTCCCAAGAAGTTCATGAAACCTAATCTCTATGGAAATTGCTAACATGCACTGAGATGCATAACGACTCACGAGCAAAGAAATTCACTCATGAATGTTTTTTTGTTTCACTGTGAATATCATCACAGAGACCCAGTAACTTGATTTCCTACAACATTTCTAGGACCAAAATACACTCTTCTGTCGCCACAGAGAGGTGGAGAAACAAGCTAACTGATAGACTTGTGTAACAACTCGGGAACTGTCACCACCCTATGAATGACAATGGCTATGTTCACATTACAAGCAAATGTGGTGAAAATCTGTTTTTTTTTTTTACTCTCATATGACCCAGATCTGTCAGCAAGCCAATAACGCGCGACTGCCAAATGCTTTCTGAAGGGGACAGCTTGACTACATGCCGTGACAGCGTTACCGTGAGGTGCCGACAGATATAAAATGTAGCCCTGGCCATCCTAAAGTTTTAGAGAAACTGTTACTGTTTTAAACCCTCCACATCGCAGCCCCATCACTCCTGACTCCTGCATCCACACCTCTCTCCACAGAACTACATGCAATGCTAAAATAGCTATGGCTGTAGCGTTTGCTTTACTTTTGCAATTGTTCCAATGGTGCACAATCCCAAACCCTTAATAGTTAGGAAAATGTCCTGTTTCACAACAGCTCGGTATCCTGAAAGCGAAACGAAGGTCTAATGATGTTATTTTGCGTAATAGTTAGTCATGTGCTTCTGTTTGAGAAAGTGCTGTTTGAGAACAGTGGGCAGTCCCATCCTCAACATATGAGGAATTGTCATCCAACCTCCGCGGCAAATCATTCAGGAGATGAATGTTTGCACCAATATGTCATTCATGTTTTTCTAAAATCCCTGAAAATGTGATGTTTGTTGTTGTTGCTCCAACAAGCATGTGTGTAACATTAGTGGTTGCATGTGAGGCATTTCAGGGCAGAGATCTGTTTAGACTGATGTCAGATATGGGTCACTTCAAACATGAATGTTAACAGTCGAGGCAGAAAGATCAGATCAGGGGAAAAAACTGGAAGCCCTATAACGTGAACATAGCCAATGTCTCTACTCTAACAGCACACTGGACTTCTATTTAAAATCTGTTTCAAGTGGTGATTTTGTTTATCAAAGCTTATGTTTATCAGTTTTTCAAGAGACGGGACAGTCACACTTTGTTTGGGTGAATCTAGCCTAGTTTAGAAAATGACTGCTGGCCAATTTCCCCTGCATTATGGTCAGTGGGGTAGGGACAGAAAAAGCCCCTCAGCCCAGCATTTGGCCAGACACAGGAAGCTGCAGAAGAATGGTAGCAATTACCACAACAAATCTGCCTTTATTTCTCTAGACAAGCTCTTTTTGATCTTTCTGAGGGAAACGCACGTCATGTGGATGTTTGTATTCTGTGTACACATGTTCAAACAGACATACAGAGACAGACACACACAGAGGCACAAACTCTACAAATCCCTAAATGTACACTGCTTGTCTCACATTACCTCAGTGACACTAGCTTTGATCAGACTTGTAGACAAACTGACCCACCATCAAGCTCAGCTTTGTGTAGGAAACTGACAAGGTTTATTGAAATGCTAAACTTCGTCAAGTCTTACTTCCTCTACATGCACATGTTTTGCTTGAGGCCTTTTTCAAATATTTTTCAGTATTTTAATCCATGTTCGTGCTGGATCTGGTGCTCTGTTGACAGACATACAACAGCTGGCCATAACCATTACTCAAGAGGAGGAAGAAGGAAAATACATTAAATTTATGAACAGGAAGACTGTCTCCTGCAGAGAAGAACTGAACATAACTACTTTTCTTTCAACAGTGCCTGCCAACAACTGGCCTAATGAGGCTAATGTTTCAAAACTATCTTAATGCTAAAATTCATGCTTATTTCATAGCATCCCAATAATACAAAAACACTTTTCATCCAAGGCCTGACTTAATTTATGGAGTAGTGCAGCATTTTTTAAGTCTGGGTCATGATAATAATAAAAGTTAGATCATTTTTGGCTGATTAAAGGCTCAATCTACGATCTAAAAGTGAGCAAAAGGGAAACCCACCACCAAAAAGCAAAACATAAGATCAAAACCTTCTATCGCTGCAACTTGTTTTCATTTTTGATATATCTGCTGATTATTTCTCCATTTAATACATTCCTGTTTTGTCTGTAAAATGTCAGAGGATGGTAAAATTCCTGAGCTGAAGATGACACATCATAATTGTATACATTGCGTTATGTTGGACTAACAACCCAAAACACAATGATATTCAGTTTAATATCATATAAGGTAAAGAAAGGCAGAACACTGTCACATTTAAAAAGCTGGAACTACAGTTTTTTGGCTTTTTTTTTTAAATTACTAAACAATAAATCGATCGTCAAATATATTGTTGTTCAACTAACTGATTAATTGCTGGCGCTAAAATCTGCTCTTACACATTTTTAAATACTTTTTATTTTTATATTATCTGTGCCTTTTGTCTAACCAAATGTCTGCAAATACAACATCACTAAAAATGAAAATAAGACTACAATGTTGCTTCCTTAAAGTAAAGTATGTGGCTGTATGTATATGCTGTATATGTACAGACATGTTGCATGTATATCAATAATATGTGTACATAACAGCCACTGACAAATGCTGGTTTACTCACCATAAACTCTCAGGTCGTACTCTCGTTGCTGTTCTCCTCCGGCGTTGACAGCCACACAGGTGTACCTGCCTGTATCACTAACCAATGCACTGTTTAGAGACAGAACTCTGCCACCAGACAACACCTGAGGGGGAGACAGAAACCGGTCAGAGACCAGATCACAGGGCAAAGTGCACACAGAAATACACACAAGCACATGCATCACAAAAACCTACAGCAAAGCACAATGACTAACTGACATGTTTCATAAAACTTTAGGCCAATATTATGTATAATTTCATTTAATATCACAATCATACCACATTTAACCCATAACAAACCTATATTATAACAGTGATACAAGATTGGAATAATTTACATACATCCACTTTTTTATTTTTAGGCTTAAGCAAATGACGTGCATGGTGCAAAAATTTGAATTGATTAATGAATTTAACAGATTTATGGGCACCTGTATGCCATGTGATACGCTTGCCACGGGGCTGCCATCTTTGAGCCATGTGAGGCTGGGCAGAGGAACACCGGTGGCCTCACATTCCAGTCTGACAGCTTCATTCACCACAACAGTGACTGTACCACCGCGACTGGAGATGACAGGAGGCACTGCAATGAAGGAAAGGAGTTTTAAAAAGTTGGATGACTGAAGTGTATCTTGTCCCTGTGTCACTAAGTCATCTCCTGATTACAGAGAAACATTGTGGTAATGTCTTTTTCTCTGATCTCATGGAGGATTTATATTATTATATTATTTAATCTGTATTTATCAGGCAGTCTCACTGAGATTAGGATCTCTCAAGAGATCTGAGAACAAGAAACATTCACAAGAACACAAACAGTCATCCAGGAAATCTGTATTTAATGTATGCCACATAAAAAGCCACTCACCGTACACCTGCAGGCTGTGGGATATCTCAGCAACTCCAGCCAGGTTGACCGCTACACATCTGTATATCCCAGCGTCAGACAGTTGAGCCCGTTCGATCTCCAGTACCTGGCCACGCTTCAGCATAGTCACCCCAGCTGCACTTGTCAGCGGTCGGCCGTCTTTGTACCAAGTGATAGCTAAAGCACAAAGGGAAAAATGCATGAAAATTATATTTTAAAGACATCTGAAAAAAAAATTAAACATAATGAAATAAAATTAAAAGCAAAAAGATTTTTAGCCTTCATTACTTTTGAGTTTAGAGTTGGATCTGATCTCAGACCTTGTGAACATTTGTTTAAGATAAGTGGTGCATAGAAACTAAAAGCAGCTTTACAATTTTTTATTTTAACTCTAAGAAAAGTAGCCCAATTATCTATAGGTGACTTTAAAGGTGTGGTAGGTTGTTACACAGAAACAGATCAGAGAAGTGTATTCTGACCAATTTTAGAATTTAGTTTTTCAGCAACAGTAACAGAATTTACTATTTTATTATATGTGGTTGTAACATTAGTGAGCACATGGTATTAGCATGAAGACAGAGCAATAATCATTCATGTGTATGTTTTTGTTTTAATTATTGAATCATGTTAAGACTGACAAAGCAAAGTAGCTGACCAACCACATCTCTGTGTTTGAGCTTGGGACAATGGAGCTTAAAATCTAATAAGTATTTTCACATGCAACATTGTTTCACAGATATCAGATTGTTGGAATGAAACACCTGCTGTAAAATGCAGAAACATCCCAAGAAAAGAGTGTTCAATTATACTGGAATGTGACTTATCATCTGCACTGAACCTCGACACTGGAGAGAAAGGCAGTGGGAAGAAAGAAACGCTGCCTGTAGGGAGTCATCTGAGATCAATTTTCCGCTCTTCCATTAATGGTTAAAGATAAGGAAAGCTGCAGCACAGCCAATTTCAACTCAGCAGTCAGAGGAAACTACGCCCTGGAGCCTGTGAGTGAGCACAGCAGGACGGAGGAGGAACTTTGTGAGGCGTCTTACCAGGTAATGGGCTGCCTGTGGCCTTGCACTCAAGCTCAGTGGGAAAGCCTGACAGGATGGTCTGGTTGATGATCTCTCCAGAGTCGGGGATACTGGGAGGCTCTGAGGGACACACACAAGTATTACACACAAGAACTAGAATTTATCAGATGATACTCTTCTGTCTCCACCTCGTCCCTCAACACAGAAAGTGGAGAAAAGTATATATGACACAAACCAGGAGATGAGTGAGACAAGGGACAAAAACATGCAGAGATAGAGCTGTGTGTATCTTTGAGTTACCATGGACACTGAGCCGTATGTGCTGTTGGGCTTCACCAGCTGCATTGGTTGCCAGGCAGGTGTATCTCCCAGAATCCTCCAGTCTTGCCTCTGCGACCTTCAGCACTCTGCCTGCTGACTCCAGCTGTGACAGACACAAAGACAAACACACAAAGGACAAAGACGATTCAGACTGGAAATTACTTTCATGGTAAAATGTGATCATAAAAACATTCTATATTATTCTGCTTAATTTCTGTCTTTAAGCATGACCCTATCTGCTGACATAAGTCAAAGATTCAGCAGTAATTTAAAGTCCAAACGAAATATAAAACTTTGGCATAAAACTTTGCCTTGTAATGCTCAGTGTTATGAAGTAATGATGCAGCTGGAAAATAGAAAAGTGTTTTATTTTTTTCTTTTGTGTTGTTTGCAGCAATTCAAATTACCACCCTGCAACAAAACAGTGTGTGGTTTTTTTTTTTTAATTCATGTGAGAACCGTGTTCAACAACTTACGGTATTTGTTTCATTTTAGCAACATACGTCTGCATGTAGGATTTCCCTGAAGCTGTGCCTAGTCCAGTGGTAAGTTATATCCAAAATTCATGAATTAATGTTCAGTCACCTTAAGGTTCCCCTGTGTTGTGTCGACAGGTCGGCCATCTTTGAGCCAGGTAATGCTGGGAGGAGGGATGCCACTTGAGATGCACTCCAGACTGATGGGTTTGTGGAGAACCACTGAACGTTCAGCAGGCCCGGTGGTCCG
Source organism: Cephalopholis sonnerati (assembly GCA_019142605.1). Classification (NCBI taxonomy): domain Eukaryota; kingdom Metazoa; phylum Chordata; class Actinopteri; order Perciformes; family Serranidae; genus Cephalopholis; species Cephalopholis sonnerati. Next base: position 28,166,712 of record JAGQAX010000006.1, read on the forward strand.
GATGGATGGAGGAACTGAGGAGATAAAGAGGATAGAATTATTCACTTAAAAACGCTTAACAGCAAATTTGGGGAAAAGCGGAATTACAAAAAGGCAGAGAGTAGTATTTACCCAAAGAGGGAGCATCCCTGTGGCTTGCATTTGAGGCACAAATTAAATGTATTACAATTACAGTGCGTGCAAAGCCATCAACTATATTCATTTGTTGTCAGAAAAAAATGTTTTCATGCAAATCATATGGCAAAGCATTTCAATATTTATACCATGGACAACTACGTTAAAGTCCCTCTCATGGTCGCCTGCTTCATTGGCGGCCACACACTGGAAACGAGCCGTGTCAGAGACTTGAGCACGGGAAACGACCAGCCGTCGACCATTGGCTGCCACCCGCAACCCTTCACCCTGTCTGACTGGCTTTCCATCTTTATACCATCTGCAAAAGAAGTTTAGTTTATAGAAGTTTAAACAGCGAATGTGTGTGTATGCATGTGTTTGTATATCTGTTTGCACGAGGTGGAGATCTTACGTGATGACAGGTGCAGGCGTTCCAGTGGCGTAACACTCCAGCTCCAAGGGGCTGTTGATTATCACTGTGCTGTCTGTCACGTCATCAGCTCCATCAATGAAAGGAGGAACTAGGATTGAAAAGAATACATTTCTTTGAAAGTATTTTTTCAAAGTTTTCATCTCTAGAAAATCACAATAAATGCACAATTAAATTTCTTATATTTAAGACTGGAAAACCACATAATAATGAAGTAAAGGGTGTTTTTAAATGTTTTAATTCTTTAAAACATCAAAACTTTGAAACAGTTGTTCCATTACCTCTTTTATATTCCTTCTCTAATTCTGCTGCTGATGGTAACAATATTGGAAAAGATCATTAAAAACTGGTATGAGGAGTGTAAAGATAAAATCTTTTGCCTGGGGTCTCCTGTGAGTATATCAGTCAGACATGCAACACCACAGTGAAATGGCAGGTGTCTGTTTCCCATGTGGACTGCACACGTGGTGCAGATAGCAGCAGCTTGAGCACGAAACAGCAGTGTCAGCTCAGCTTTCACATGAGTTGTCGTGGCCGAGTGGTTAAGGCGATGGACTAGAAATCCATTGGGGTCTCCCCGCGCAGGTTCGAATCCTGCCGACAACGGCACAATGTTTTCCAGCTGGTGCTGACTGTTAATCAATGAACTACACGACAGGCTGTAGTTGTTGGAGTGATTAGATTCGCTCATAAAGACTGAAACACCAGAGAGGGTAGTTCCCATCTACAATGTCGAGGCAAATCTAGACAACTGCTTCATACCCTAAAGAAAGCACTGCTCTCTCCTCTGGCATTTACTGATGGGCATCGTAAAAAAGATAGAGGGAGAAATACATGAAAGCAAACTGAGCATTTACTGACATGACTCTTTTTAAGTCCCACTTGGAGCCATGTTGAGAGTGCTTTTTCTGGATAGTTTCTGATTTATGGTGACAGCTTAAGCCACATGGCTCTAGATATAACAGTACGGCTTAGGTAACATGGACCAAGATAAGACCTCAACAAATGTCCCTGGCTCATGGCAGCTGTAAAACACTTGTAACTGGTGGCTACATCCTCTCTGAAGTCTTTTTACCTGGCTTTGGCTGAATCAAATGTTTGGCTATTCGTTTTGAACTTGTCTTTTGTGAGCAGTAAACTAAATACTAAACTGCTGTTCACTGACTCAGCAGGGAGAATCCTTCTTTATTTCACTAACTAGAAATAAGGTCTACCACAGAAATCGACAGTGAGTCCAGACAAAGATTATGGAGTGATTATATGACCAAAACAACCTCCCAGGAAAGTTATCCTTTACAAGATTTAAAAACAAAGATTTAAAATGTGTTGTTTGTTTGGGTCTGCCAGATAGGCAGAGGCACGAGTGTGTGAGCATGTGCTGTGCATGTTTGTGTCAGTAGAGTATACAGTTATTTTTCTGTGTTTTTTTATACCTAAAACTCTGACATCGTATTTGACCTCCTTCTCTCCAGCGATGCTCGTAGCCACGCAGACATAACGTCCTGAGTCTGACACCGTGGCTGAGAGGATTTCTATTTTACTGCCCTGCTCGAGAAGACGGACACTTTCACCATCACGCACAGGTACTCCATCTTTCAGCCAGGTGAGGGAGGGGGGAGGGTGTCCCCCAGCCTCACACTCCAGAATCAGAGGCTTGCTGAGGACCACTTTCCGCTCAGTTGGTCCGTCATCACCCCCTGCAATGGTAGGAGGCACTGGGGGGGGGAACATGCATAAAAAAGGAACAGAACAAAAGGGGGGTTAAAGCTTCAGGGACTTTTCTGCTTGACTGATATCTTATTTCCATCTCACACTCGAGGCTTTCATCGGCCAACAACATGTAAAATTGCTTAATGCATCAAGTCCCCCGCTCTGTATCCATTTTTGTGCTTTTGGATTTTATTTTTACATTAAAATGTTTGCTGACTATCCACAGCTGTTTGAAATTATTCTTGACTGCTGCAAATGTCTTTATACTTTGTGAGTGAAACCAAATGCCTTGCAGCTCTGATTAATGAAATAATAAGCTTCAGAGCTCGTAACATATGAGAAGGACTGCAAATGCAGACAATAGGAACTTATGTCCGGAGAGTTCCTCTGTGTGAAAACCTTTTTTTAGTGCCAAAATGTGCCTTAGTTTAGTAAAGATGAGTTTCTAAAAGATTTTCTAAAGTTTCTAAAAGATATTATTTCAAGCTGATATACAGCACAAGTGAGGAGATTATCAGGTGTCACTGTCAGGTTCTTACAGTAAACGTCCAGTTCATAGCTCTTCTCAGCGTTCCCGGCCACACTGGTCACCTTGCAGGTATACTGGCCGGCATCTGCGGCCTGCGCCCGAGGGATCTTCAAGTAGTGGCCTCGCTCGACGTACTGAACCTGTCGGTTAGACAGGATGGCCTCTCCGTTTCTGTACCAGGTGATGGCGGGAAGCGGCACTCCGCGTGCCTCACACTCCAGTGTTACCATCGTGTCCAGCAGGGCTGTGACCTCTGTGGTTATGTTACCACCTTTGATGGACGGGGGCACTGAAACAATGGCACAAAAATGACAAAATCTGTATTTCAGCCAGATTTGCTCATGTTAAGTTTGTGAATATTTTTATGTAAATTTACTGTATAGACCAAATCATGATGTAAGTTTACAGTGACTTCTGGGTCACATTCATGAAAGGAAATGGTGCTGAGCAAATGCTGCCTCAGTCAGTTTGTCTTTAGCCACTTAAAAAAGGCCCACCTAGAAAAATCAGTACAGGTTTAAGCGTACGTTATACTTAGAAGATTTTCACAGCTTTACCTTGCTGTCAGACAGTTTTTCCCGATGGGAAGTGAAGCCCTTATCTCAAAGCCACCAGACTCCATTGACAGAAACAGTCATTTTACGTTGCAGTACACTGATCTGCTGCTGCCTTGATCAGTTAGTGTGTAAGGTAAAGCAGAGAAAATATTGCAAATACGATGTACACTTAAACTCATTTTTTAGGTGGGTTTTATTAGGTGGTTGAAATATGTTTAGCTGCAGCAAAAGCAAAACACTCTTTAGCTTCTGAGCTGGTGGATTTGGTTCCTCAAAGGCGCTAGCAAAGGAACTCAGTTCACAAACTAAGTAGCCAACAGCAGGAACATCAGATAGGTCGTACTACCAACCGTATATCTTTAAATGTCACAGTTATGACTGACAATAATTACAGAAATAAGCAAGTTTGCAGATTTCACTTATCTCTGCAGTTTAAATCAATTGCCAGTTGCTTACCCAAAAGTGATCGTTGTTGTTAGCATGTCACAGGTCAATAAAGAGTAGGCTTTGCGCGCAGTACCTGACTAGATATGATCTGTGAAAATCCACACTCACCATAGACACTGAGGTTGAAGTCTTTGGATTGTTTGCCAGCTGTGTTCACGACACTACACTGGTAGCGGGCCTTGTCTCCAAGACGTGCACTTTTTATCCTCAAAATCTGACCCTTGTTGATGACCTCTAGATTGGGATCACCAAGAAACACCAGTCTGGAAACAAAAGTTTGACCCAGTTTATTCAGTTTGTTTCACAAAGCTCACCATAGCACATAGAGAGTAAATGCTCTGATAAATACTCTGATATTAGAAGGCACTTACTTCCTGTCCTTGTACCACTGGATTGTGGGAAAGGGCACACCTTGCACGTTGCACTCCAGACTGATCTCCTGTTTGACAACTGCTGAAACATCTTGAGGAGAGTCTGACCCTACTATGGTCGGAGGAACTGATAAACGGAGTGAGAGAATCATAGATAGACAGATTTTTGTTAGTCCTTTTTTTGGAAATTCATAGTGTGCCATACAGCGATCATCAGATGATTAAACAGACAGCTATAATCCTTGCATATTACTTGACATATCAAGAAACTGATCTAATAAGACAGTCCAGCGAGTAAAGAGTCCTACACATGTGGCTGCTTTAAATGGTTTTCCATTAAACAGAAATTAATGACACGTTCTGTATGTCCACAAGTCTGCACACAGCTCTTTCCCCATAATTCTTGGAGTTTCCATGGACAACTGCTCACTGCCCTTACTCACTCAGTACATCCAGGAAGAAGTCCTTTTCTGTGCTGCCAGCGATGTTGATGGCTTTACAGCTGTAGCTGCCTGCGTCTGCTGTGGCTGCCTTCAGCAGTCTCATGGTTTTGCCCATGTCAAGAATCTGAATGTTGTTGCTCGCAGCTACCTGTCGATCAATAAAAAGCAAAAGCAAAAACACCAGCATGAGTTACAGTTTAGGAAATACTGTCTGACAGTTATTGTGGGACTAATTGTAAGACATCACGATAAAAGGATCTAAACTAAAAAGCTGCAGCTTACAATTCAGGCAGAATTGAAAAACAACTGTTGTCTGAGAGCCAAAGATCTATTCAGCTGAGAAAACATTAGAAGTTTTAAATTGTTGCTTTGAGCCAAAAACATTCAGAAAGCAGAGAATCCTTCGTTAGATTGCTTATAATCAACAGATTGAACAGTTTAACTGATTTTCCCATCTGTGCCTTGCAGGAATAATTAGTGAGGCAGCCAAGGGAACAAAAAGCAGCCAGCTAACTGGGATGCTACAGCAGAATCGTGTGCTAACTCTCTGTTCTCACAACAATTTATCATACTTATTCTGTCATTAAAGCTTTGACCATGCTGCCACCATGGCTGGCCTGTCTGGTCATTGTTACACACACACATGCATACACAGGATGCACGGTGGTTTAAAGTCTGTTCTCTTGGACAGTGTACCCTGTGATCAGAGCTCATTCAGTCTTTATGAGCACTTTCATTAATAATTGAAAGGAAAGGTCATTATAATTTCTCATTACTTTTATGCATGCAAAGTTTTGTGATCCAGTCCTTGTAAAGGACTTACTAAACCACAGTTTAAGTATATGGTATGAAAATTATAAGGTAGCATTTTTCTTAATCTCTCTGACTGTGTCTTTGATGTGTGTATTTACCTTTAAAAGAAGATTTGTACAAAGACTGGATGTTTTTATAATGACAACTATCAACATTTTTCATATAAAAAATATGTTAACAGCTTATTAAATAGGATTTCACCTACAGGAGTCCCATCCTTGTACCAGGTGATGACAGGGGTCGGACTTCCTATGACATCACACACCAAGTTGGTGGACTGGCTCAGGACCAGTGACACATTGCCTGGTGTTTCCCCGTCACGGAAAACTGGGGGCACTGTGAAGGTGTCAAAGGTGATTATCGAGCTTAAAGCAATAGTTACAATAATAATAAAAATGAGTTAGGATGGTTCATTTTCCGTAACCCCTTCCACTAGTAGTGGGTCACCGTCTTAGCCTACTAGAATAATAGAGTCAACTGCCTTTTCAGTCCACTAGATACATGTTACTGCAATAAAAGTCACTGAGATGAGATGATCATATGTTATTAGACAAAGGTGTTGACAAAGTTTGACAAAGAGCAGGTCAATTACCATTAACTTTGAGCTGGTACTTCCTCTCAGTGGATCCAGCATCATTGACAGCAGCACAGACATACTCTCCATTGTCCAGCGGTGACACAGAGGCCAGAATCAGCAGTGTGCCGTCCTCCAGGATGGACACACCTGGCTCATTACCCGTCAGTTCCTGGCCATTACGCAACCACCGAATCACTGGCTTAGGAAGACCTGAAAGAGTGAGGAAGAGAGCAGAGGGATAAAAATGAAACCAAAACCACTGGCAAATAGAAAATAATGAGTTGTACTTGACATAGCCATGATTGTGAGAGTAGTCTTTACTTTTAGCAGAACTAACTTTGCCTCACTAAACATGACTTTTAGTAGGAGTGTAAGTAGTTTTGTTCTCCTGCACAGAGACAGAAAATGATTCTGATTTTCTTCTTCATTATAACAAAGGGTAGGTGGGAATTTTCCATTACCTTTTGCAGGGCAGGGGAATGCAATACGCTGGTTTGCAACTCTCTCCTGCAGGGGACTATTGAAGGGGGGCTCCAATACCTCGACCACAGGGGGCACTGAAAACACACAAACACATAACTGATGACAAACATGCAACAAACTACACGTGTACACACTACAAAGCATCTGCAACAGTTTAAGTGTGCATCTTCGAAAAATTATACTGTATTAAATTAGTCATCATTTTAACAAAGAATTACAAACTAAACTGAACATACGGTTCAGCATGTCATACTTTATCACATAAACAATGTTTTGTGCTACATCCATAAGTATAATGAGCACAGTGCAAGTCTGGGATCAAGACATTGGGCGTCATTCACCAACCGTTCTTACAAAGAAATTTCTTCTTAAAACCAATTTTCATGAAGACTCTGACATTCACTAATGTTTCCTTATTTGGGATTTGTCCTTAAGAACAGAGTCTACACACACTCAAAAGCACTCTTGTGCACATTTTTGTGCTGATATATTTGAAATAGACGTTTTCTTTTATTTTTTATGTTTGGAATCCAGTGCTCCACTCTCCTAAGACTTTCATTTGAAACTTTTTCTTCTTCTTCAGTGTCTGTGTGTGCACACAGCCCTGCTGTCTCATGCCCTTTTATGGGGATTTGCAGAGTGTTTACTTATGCTAATTAGAATCCATTCGCCCGTGCTTTCAACTTACAAGAACAATGAGATTCATCATTATAAGAACACAGGTGCAAACAATTCTGTGGTGTGAGAACACATACTAAATCTGATGTTGGCTTTTCTCTAGACCTTTTGTAAGAACAAATTCAGGAAAAACCATGGGAAGATATTGGTGAATGAGGCCAATTGACTGCTATTGTAGTAGCCTATTCAAGATTGGTCTTAAGACCACTTTTTGAAGGTCTCGGGCTTGTCTCGAACTCAACCGCATTTTTACTCAGTCTTGCCTTAGTCTCGGACAAAGAGGAAGTCCGGATTTTATTTTAAGACCAGTGAAGACCACCTCTGCGGGAATATCGACTAAAGTGCCTGTACAAAAAAAGAGTGCTAAATGATGAAGTTGATTTCAGCTCCTTAGTGTTTGAATTTATTTGATTACAGAAAATAAAGGAAAATTCCCTACATGAAATTAACTTCGGCAATGCCTTTTGGTTATTCTATCAAGACATTTCTTATGGTACATTTAGACATACACACATACAGTATATACAGTATGGTGAAAAAAAAAGTGGTGAATGAGGAGGAATCTTTATTTGTTTACTGTGGGTGTTTGTATGGGAATGTGGAGTTTTCCGATCAATTTGACGAGTGCCTATGGTTTGCATGTCACAAGCGTGCCATGTAGTGTGGGACTTGTACTGGTCTGGTCTTGGTTTTGACTCAGTCTCAAACCCTTAAAGTCTTGGTCTCATCTCGGTCTCAATACACTCTGATCACAGCATGATTTCAGTTTAGGTGGTCTTGACCACAACCCTGATTAACGGAACCTAACCTTGCACAAGAAGCTGAACTTGAGCCTCGTCTCTGCCCGCAGTGTTCGTGGCCGTGCAGATGTAGGTTCCTTCGTCAGCCAGCCCCACATTTCTCAGTGCCAGGCTGCCATCAGATGATACTGGGTACCTCCTACCATCCCTAGTCCAGGTGAGGGTGGGCTCTGGACCCCTCTCACCACACATGGCAGCTCAACAGGGTGACCCACCTGCACCTTCATTACTCTGGGGCCAGCCTGTATGCTGGGGGGGACTGCAGGACAGAAGATTTGATAAGCTTTAGTGCCTCTTCTGCAACAGCACATTATTTATCACATAGATGGGTCAGCCTAAAAGTCAAGTTTCTCAAGTGTATGTGCTGCTTTTATTTAGTAGATATTCTGTGTAATCCCAAATGACAGTATGTCTAGACTGCAACTCTTGTATTAAAGAAAAGGTTTTAGCTGTCTGAATTAAAAATGCTCACCACTTTTATCAGTTGGAATTAATTACATGGCTACTACGGGATGAAAATATATTTTTTTAATAAATTCAGTCAGCAACTACGACCCAAATTATTTGCACATTTCATCACATTATCTTTTGGTAGTACCTCTAAATTTACTTAAACAAAGCAGACTTTGACAAACAGGAATTCTTACACTGCCCAAGATAATATAATTATTCAATCTGTTTGTATTTTTAATCTCTGAACTTACCCAAAACACTCAGCTCAATGGATTGTGTCAGGTTGCCGGCAATATTTGAGGCAACACACACATAAAGTCCACTGTCTGACACTCTGGTCTCCAAGATCTTCATGGAGCCTGAGGGAAGCTGAGTGTGCCTGAGAAGAACACATACACACACAAATATAGCAATCGACCGAACTGTGAAGTTAAAGTCTGAGTGAACACCAGTCTTGCAAGTCTTCTAATTAAAACAAGCAAAAACAGACTGATTTTTTTCCACTCAATAACTTGTTCAGTAATTTCTGTAAACAGATACTGCAATAAATCTGACTAATACACCATCAACCACAATTACTGCTGCTGTGGCAGGCGCGCAGTAGGTACAGCAGATCACAGAGAAGAGTACGATTACTCAGTCATCTTATGAAACCACAAACTATACCCTAAGGCCATGAACGCTCCAGAATTACAGCAATGTAGACAGCATGGAGGTTCTCTTAGTCTTTTAGAACTACAAATCTAACCTTTACTTTGAGGTTACAGCCAGGTTAGTATGACTTTAACAGATGCTTATTCATAGTTCACGGACAATATTATATATGTGGTGTAATTTAAGGCGATTTTAAATCAAGGTCAAAAATTGCTGAATACTGAACTCCAGCAGTCTACAAGGAGTTGTTGTCTTATAAATGAACAACATCAGTGCTGCGTGTGATTGTGTTTTACCTGGGGGAGAACGGTGAGATGAGCTGCCTCTCCTTGGCCCAGCTTATAGTGGGAGGTGGAACACTGTGGACCTCACATGGCAAAATGGCATCCTCACCCTCAGTCACTGACATTCTCACTGGCTCTGCTGAGCCTCCGGGGCCACCATCATTGGATCTGGGACGGACTGCACGTACATACACAGAAACAGTGACTCGATTAAAAGTTCTTAGAAATACATGTGACTTAGACAAAGTGTAAATAAAGTACAAAGACACAAACAAAGACGTAATTTAAAAAAAGATAAAACAACAAGAGATTTTGATAAAATTCCCCCTTGTTGCAATTAATGAGTTGGTATTGTTCCTTCTTCCCAGTATCTGCCATTGCTCATCGTGCATCTATATGCCAATACACGTTCAAAAAGAACAAAGTCTTGCCCACCAGGTCAGTAAAGCCATTTCCTAGATTTAACGGGGGTCATCATATTGAGGGAGGTGGGGACTATCAAGCAGAAGTAACTGTTGGTGAAAGTGATCAATATCAGGGCTACAGATAATAAAATATTGCATTTATAGCTGTTGTCCAGGTTAATGCAGTTTCTAACGTGTGCTGAATATCAGCTATGTCCTCTATTAATGCAAACACAGGCAATGGAGTTGGTTGACAAAAGCACACGTAGAACTGTAAGGGAAAGTGTAGAAAAATGACCTGCCCATGTTCACATCTGTACACAACTGCTACAGAAAATGGGCATGAATGTAAATGTCTCTGTGTTGTAGGTTTTGGAGACATTAAAGTTTACAAGTTTGGCCTTAAGATTAGCTTTAAAAATTAACAACAATCACTGAGATTGGCACATGGGCAAGGTAAACTACAGTGAAGCTGTCTGTCTTTGTGCTGTGAGGTCATTTTCTTGCAAAATCCGACCCAGTGACATGACTTGTAATGTAGTTTGCCAGCTGGTAGAGGCTGCTAAACGTCTTGGCAATGATCGCAGTAATTAAACTAATGTTTCGGATTAAATTTTGTGTAAATTTGTTGATGAATGACTCATACAGCTCCTTTGTCTTTGTACAGACTTTATCCAGCTTTTCTGCTGTTAATGAGCTTTACCATAGACAGTGAGCTGGACCTTCCTTGAGGCGTAGCCGGCAGCATTGGTAGCTGTGCAGATGAACTCTCCAGTCTCGTTTCCAGAGGGGGAGGTGATGAGGAGGCTGCCGTCAGAATCCAGGGAGAAGTCTGGACCACCCAAGTACAGCAGCTCCCCACCCTACAAAACAAATCACAGCAGGGAAAGGGCAGGGGCCAGAGTTTGTTTCATTAACTTTATTAACACTTGACACATCCAGGAAAGAGGTAGGATGTGTGGTTTGACCTACTAAGTGCTCTGAAATTTATGATTTGATTTTCTTCCCTGCTGTTGAATAAAAAAGCTGTGAATAAAAATGTGAATAATTATACCATAGAAAAAAAACCAAAGCACAAAGCGAATGTGATGTCAGTGCATGAGAACTGTGTCATCTCCAGTACTGTCCTTTTGGATCTAACATGACTAAGTCGACTTGATTGATGTTATAGAGAAAAGTAAAGGAATCAGAGGGAATCACATCTTCACAGCTGGTGCAAAACTTAGCAGGATCGAGTTTCATATGTCCCTGTAGCCCAGTTCACTTTAACAGCATCACTTTTACAACTCCGAGAAAAAGTAAAGAGTAAAAGATGGAAAAGAGGGAGGAATTGCCCACATACACATACTGGCTTACAGCACACACTAACACACAAAAATGCACATGCAAATACTGATACCACTGGACAGGCCAGTGGCAACAGGTAAAGCTGATATAATGGAGCAGCACACATGGCACACATGTACCCTCACACAGACACACAGGCATTTTCCTATCATGTGCTATTGTCTGGCCAGAGCTCATCAAGAGTAGACATTGTACTAAAAATATGCCGCAACCCTGACCTTTGACACAAAAAACCCACAAGGATCTGCTCCCTTGTAGTTGAAAACAGTGCATCTACATCTGGACTCTTTCAAGATGAGCTTATCTCTGCCCAAAAGTGCACAGCCACATACATGAAAACAAATAGTACACAATCTAAAATAAGCTACATATCAGCATTCACTTACAAGAGTCAAGAAGTGTGTCTGTGCAGTGTATGAGTGGAGGTTTTGTGAGTCAATGCCTCTTGGACATGCAAAGCTGTCAGAAACACATTATGACTGGGATGGCATGACAGTGCTTACTTTGGCTTACTTTGGCGAGCTCTCTTGATGCTGCATGTTATTGAGTCTCATCTGGTGATATTCGGCCAAAATGTCATGCAACATGAGCTGCTGGCTGTTACACATTTGACCTGCATTTTTTTCCTAATTCAACTACATAACTCATTTCATGTGGTTTCCCTCTACATCCCTTTCTATTATTCTGCCATTTACAGAGAGAAAATCAAAGTCTTCAGTTGCAGGAAAAAAGCACATCATAGTAAGCACAGTACTGGCTCTGATTTGTTGTACTTAAGATTCAGAGAGGTAATGCCAATGCATACCTTGGTCCAAGTAATGTCAGGGGTGGGCATCCCACTGGCACGGCAAGGCAGAGTTTTGGGCGAGCCCTCAATTGTGCTGAACACCTGAGGGCCATACTGAATGGTAGGAATCACTGGAAATGAGGAAAACAAGACCGTTAGCAAGACCGTAATATGTTTTTTGATCATACATACATTCATTAAAGTATGTAAAGATTCTTTGTGCATACTGTGTGTTTGATTGACTGTTTGTGTCTTTTATTTTATTCTTCCCTTTCTTGTCTTTTCCCTCCCTCCTTCACTATCTGTCTTGTTTTTGTTTGTTACGACGCCGGGAATCTGCAGAAAAGATCAGCCCTGGGAGGCTTGGAGCATCTTCTTGGAAATGAAAAATGTGATTTAACTAAACAACAAAATCACACACAGCGTACACAATAAGAGCCTGTATTGCACGGTGGTCTTCTATCTGCACTCTTTCCATGTACTTGGCATTATGTGGGATCTTCGGAGAGTATTTCTCATAGGTTATGGCAAATGTAACTATAAACTGACCTACATAGTGTAAATGTCCAGTGCTTTGTGTATGTACAGCTGAGAAGGACTGACCTCATTTCAAGAACAGAGGGAGCCAGTGTTTTTACGTACATGCTGCGGACAATTCCTATTTAAGTTGGTAGGATCTGGCAATGACTGACTTTAGTTTAAATGGAGAACACATTTCCCCCTCTCAGTGTGCTCCAAACTCTGCCATTACCCTCAGCTGCTCCTGGTTTAAATGCAACCTCAAAAATAATCCTATTCATGAGGTTAAGAGCCCTGCACAGCGTAAAGGAGACATTTAAGCGGGGCAGTGAGAAATGGAGGAGGTCACAGAACAAAAGAAAAATAAAAAACAGAGGGGGCATTTCATAACTAATAAAACATTTTCAATGGGCTTTTTCACAGAGGACGCTTTGACTCGTCATAGCAGAAAAAGCACAGGTGATCAGTAACATTAACCACGGCTCAGTTCCATTAAGTATCCCAGTATGCACAATACCAGGAACCTGTAACTACAGTTTGTTATGAACCATTTACTAAATGTTCATGTTCTGCTAATAAATGCTTAACAGGGAGACATAAAGAAAAATATTGCTAGCTCAACAAGAGCATTTTCTGTTTATTCTTTTTAGGTGTATTGCTAGATTCTACATTACATTAATGCCAACAGCTGCTGGTATGTGGAATTGTGCAAGCCTTTGATGCCTCCTGTCCCCATCATCTAACAGCCAATGTTACTCTCTGAGGTAAAACTGAAAAACTACAAAAAAAATATGGCAATTAGACAGGCAGGACTTGTTACCAATTGATGGGATGTTTCCAGATGGTGGTAACAATGGCATGAAAACAAGACAGTGATATATAAATCTAAAATTTGCATCAAGTACACAATAAATTCAGCTTGTTCAAAACAGAGCTACCTGTCTTGTTCTTCACTGCTCTATGAGGAACAGTGTGGAGGGGATGCATGTCAGCCTGTCATGGATAAGAGTGGAAAATAGACTGGCATACAGCCTGATCCAGTACATGAGACATATCTGTGTGCCTTAAGAAAACCTATATTCAAAACTAATACACACTGTGGATAGACACAATCACGACACAAGACATGCCTTCACGTGAAGTTTTACACTACCCCTACCTCAGACCAGTGCTTTGAAGAAAGCTGTAATGTACAGAGCTATTTCAAATTGGAATAAACTACTACTATACTTAACCCAGGTTACCAGTAAGATTAGTTTTAAATAGAGAAGAAAGAAAGAAATCTGTTTTGTGTGGACCCCAGGAAGAATAGTCGTTACTGTGGTGACAACTAATGGAGATCCTGAATAAAAAATAAAGAGCTACACATTTGCATCACTGCGCTGTACAGTCAGCAGAAATATCACATTCTCCTGTTCTTCTTGCACATACGTGTTTGTCCTGCTGATTTGAAACACACAGTGTGTGTCCTGCTAGTGCTCAAAAAACTCCACAAAGAACCTTAAAGACTAAACTACTGTGCTTTTCCTCATTTTTGTGCATATGCATGTCTTTTATCATTGGTTTGTATTCAAGTTTTTGTACATTACCATAGACGTTGACGGTGGTGGTATGGTTGGTAGCTCCAATAACATTTTCAGCCAAACAGGTGTAGTCCCCTGCATCATCCAGCCGGACTCTCTCAATATGCAGACTGCCGTCCCTCCTCACTGTCAGATACTGGTCAGAGGTAACCTGAAAGATTTGAAGGTTAAATTAGTTCAAAATAAATAATGTCTATTTTGACTTTTAGAAACTATACGTTTCCTCTGTGTGTACTCACCAGGCCGTAGTTGTGTAGCCACTGTCTCTCAGGCAGCGGATTCCCAGCCAGCAGCACACAGGGTAAAGTCACCTGCTGGTCCTCGATCACATTGAGCACAGCCGGACTCATCGCAATGACAGGCGAGACTGCAGATACCATGCAAACAGTTATACAGGGCTTATGTAAAAAAAAACAAAGAGGCTGAGTTGATGACAGAAAAGTATTCAGGGAGATGATTAAGTAGATTCATATCAGCAGGAAGCTGTAAAAATCCTGTGAAGCTATTTTAAAATAGCAGAATCATCTGTGCATAGAGACCAGAGATATATACACACAGGTCAAGTGTCTGAAAGTATAAAACTAAAGAACCAAACTAGTTACTTCAGTCCTGTTCATCCTTAAAGAAATATCACATTTGTCCGTCCTTCAATTTTCTCGACAACTGTTCATCCAATCGACTTCACACTTGGCCGGTGTATGGCTGAGGACCCAAGAAAGTGCAGTTCTTTCGGAGAGATTGGAGATTATAAACTCAAATGACGTGTGTATTCTGGCATTGCAAGAGGACACAACTATGTCATAGCAGATGTACTGTATTGCTCAGGACCCGAGGAAGCACAGTGTGTGAAGTTGATTAAATGAGTGGTTCTTTTCTTACTGTTATTATTACTTTTAGGGATTTTTGCCTTTCCTTTTCTTGAGAAAGCTGCAAGCAGCCAAGCAATTGGCTGAACAGGCATGTTTTCAACAGGCAATGTACTCGTAAAATTAAATGCAGAATATATGACAAATGTTTCAAATTTGGTGTGTCAACTTAATGAACAAAAAAGTGAGATTGTATTTATTTTCAGACAAAAATAATATACTAATGATCAAAGGCCTTTCTGTCTAGTAAAACTCAAAGGGAGCACATGTGTAAGTGTTTGTGTGTGTGTGTGTGTATGACGAACATGGGGAGCTTGGTTGCTATAAACAATGCAGAATATACAGTGTACATTTTCCACAGCTGCTTAAAGTATCAACTCATTCCTTTCTCCCCTCACATATGCATACCTATACACAACACATAAACACACAAACTTAATGACATCACAACTGTCTAAATGGTTTGGCTGTGCTCACAAGGACAGTGCTGATGTAATCTGTGACAGACAACAAGGGTGTCGTCAAGGGGAATTTGACAGCCGCCTTTACTGGCCCAGGAACACAGCTTCACACAAACACACACACACATAAATGTACGCCACTGTTCTCCACTTCCACTATTGTCCAAAGAAGCTACTTTACATGTGATTCTACACTGGGTGTGTGGATTTCATGAGATAATATTGTCAGTAGGGAAATGGGGCAGTGGGGCAGTAATATATGTCATCTGGGTGGGTCTTTGGTTTCTAACCTTTGGCCCACATATAAGAGCTCAGTGTGTTTCCACTGTAAAGAAAACGGTGAAGCAGAAACAGTGGTTGGTTAATAAGGCCCATGTGTCCAAACACACCCACTGAAATGTGCTAATGAACTCACACTCATGTGCAAAGACTGAAACAGAGACTCAAACACACACATCCACAAGGACATGCAGACAGATGAAGGTACTCAAAGGTACTGTATGTTGTTTTAGAGCAGATATAATCTTTGATTAGAAGCACTCAGAAAACTGGATGGTCAGCTAAAGGGAATGTAGGCATGTGTGAGTGTGTATATAGACGCCCTACAGGGCCTTGTCTTTGAAGTACACAAGACAGGCCGATCCATGGTTATCAATTGCCCCTTGGAGATTTTTTAGATAATGAATCAATCAATAATTAATCACAGGGAGCACAGAAGTAAATCAAAAATGACAATGCCTGCTGCCTTTGTGAAATAACTGCACTCTGCAAACTCACACTGATTTGAATTTAAGAGACACTAATTTTTAATCTCAGAGAGACAAAAATAGACTTCTCAGACTCACCCAGTCCAGTCACAGTGACTCTGGCCTGGGCCTCGATCCTGCCAAAGTGGTTGCGAGCCTCACAGACATACACTGCCTCATCCTCCACCCACAGGTCTGAGAGGAAAAAAGGATTTTATGTAGACATAAATGTAGAGCATTTACATGTGTTACATGTACGCATATATCCCCACTACAAAACTCACTGTTGATATGTAGAGCCTCCCTGCTCTGTGTAATAGTGCCATGTGTGCGGGGCCTGTTGAAAATGGGAAGTCCATCCTCTCTCCTCCAGGTGACCTGGGGTTCAGGATGACCTTGGGTGAGGCACAGCAGGGTCACATTGGAGCCGATGTCCGACGCCACATCTGATGGCTCTCGGGTGAACTTGGGTGCGGCTGAAACAATCGAGGTTGAAGATGGAAAGGTGAAAAGGTTTAGGGGATACTCATCCATCTGTATTGCATTCTACAGACAATCAAGCTGTCCATCATGTAACCTTGGGTTATTCATGACTGATTTGAGGACCAGATGTACTGAGCTGTGCGTGTATGGAGCTCCACAGTGTTCAATATCAGATAAATAAATAAATAATCACATGAATAAATCATAGAAAATATAATGTATTCTGTATTGTCATTTTATGGAGGTTTATTTTTATTAATAATAGACATTTTTATGTCAAAATGTGCTCTTTCAAAAGTCTGCTTTTATTTCATAATGGCATTTCCTCCAGTAATACTTCCAGTACCTCATGCCACATTTCATAACGTTATGTCACTTTTTATGACAGTGGTGTTGTCACCGCCTTCTCACCTTTAAACAAATCACATGAAATGAAATGTGTTCTCATCAAAAATACCACAACTGAATAAAAACAGACTTTAAAAAAGGTTATTTTGAAATAAAAATGTCGAATATGAGATAAATAATATCCAAAAAATTCAGTTATTGTGAAAATGAATGACAAAATAATATAATTTTAACAATGTCTTGAATTATTTCAGTTATTATTATTTCATAGTGTCTCTTTTATTTGTTTAATATCGAACATTTTGGGGTTACTTACATGTGGATTCATATCAGAAATATGCAAATACAGTATTTATCTTCTGGGTATGCATTGATTTGTGTTATACAATACACGTCAGTTATATTTGTGTATGTGTGAAAGTCTTGCCTGTCCAGATCTTGACACACCCCTGTGAAACCCTGCTTAGGTGTAAACCAGGCCTGGCAAAGGCATCGTTCATTAACAGCACCAAAGCAGCCTTTGTGTCTCTAAAAACAGGCATCACACAGTAGTGTGAATACTGTGAGCCCTAACAGCCAATTCATTGGCTTAGTGTGTAAGGGTCTAAAATGCATGCCATCAAACAGCCACTCACTGCAACCTTGCAACACAAGAATCAAGCAATGACTCCATCACTACCAAACTCCACAGTGTGTACATTCACAGCTGTGGTAAGGCTACATAAGTTGTAATCTTCCTATTTATCATGTTCTTATTCTGAGTCCATTATAGTGAGCAGTGCTTTTACAAGGTTATTAGACACGGTGCCACACTCACCTCCTACATCCAGAGAGATCTTTCCCGACGAGGTGCCAGCAGCATTGACAGCTATGCAGGTGTACTCTCCAGCATCGACATCCTGGGTCTCCCTGATTGTCAGTGTACCTCCTAACGTGTCCACATCCAAGAGAGATGATGACTGCAGCTGGACATCACCTAGAAATGACAACAAGTGCAACAGTGTAGTGACGTCAGCTTGGTTCTTAAAAAATAAGTGTTATTTTGAGGCTGCTTGAGCGTACTAATCAATCAAAAAAAAAGTCTTTGTATTTGAAAGGGGTGTTATTTTATCTTCACGCTAACCTTTTAATACTTTTTCATGATTTTATTGTTTGTTTTTGTCAAGAATGTGCAAATATGGTTTTTTTAATACTTCCTTCCTTCTCAGGTGTTACCTTTATACCAAAAGATGTTAGGCTGTGGGACTCCAGATGCAGAACAGGCCATCACTGTGGTTTCTCCGATGCCAATAAGAATATCACTCAAAGCCACTGTCACCACAGGGGATTCTGGGGAGGGAGAATTTTTGAACAACAGACAGATCATCAGTAATAATAATGATTATAATGCATTTTATTTATAAGTTAAGTATTTTCAAAGCACTCGAGGACACCTTCAAAGACACAGTTAAAAAACAAGCAGCGATGTATCTATAGATCATAAAATCTAACAATTCAGTAAAATACAAGACAGGTTAATCAAATGACTAGACAAAATCTATATTAGAAACATTAGGGTATAGGTATAAAATCATCATCATAAAGTCCTCATCAGTGCAGGTCACCATATGTGTGTCACCATTAAATCAGAGAGAATATGCCAGCTTAAAAAGGTCTTTTCAGGTGGGATTTAAAAGTGCAAAGGGAGTCAATATTTTGAATGTCATGGGAGAGAGAGTTCCAGAGGTGGGGGGCAGAATGGCTGAAGGCTCTAAACGGTAGTCAAGAAGGCAGATGGTGATGTGAGCTGGACTGCAGAAGAGGATCTAAGAGTATGGGAAGGGGTGTAGATGTGAAGGAGCTCAGACAGGTTAGGAATGATTATGAAGGGCCTTAAAGGTGAGAAGCAGAATCTTGAAATCGATGTGATATTTAACAGAAAGCCAGTGAAGTTGCTGGAGAACAGGAGTGATATAATCTGCTCTTTTTACCATCTTTTATTAAAAAACCTATGATATCCATCAGTCTTTCAGTCAGTCATCAGTGTGATGAGGAAACGGAAATGTAGTGAAGTAAATGTCTGCTTTTTTAAAATTTTCATTTCCATATTTCCTGCATGTGCTCTGGGGCTGCACGATGGAGCAGAGGTTAGTTACTCTTGCTGCAGGGTTCTAACCTGCCGGGTATAGTAGGTTTAGTAAGATGGCTGGATGGATAAATGTGGTACTCACCAATGTAAGTGAGGATGGAGGTCACTGTGTCTGTCCCAGCCTGGTTGCTGGCCAGGCAGCCATACACTCCTCCATCTTTTTCTTCCATGTTTTTTATAATCAGAGTGCCACCGGGAGTCATCCTGTGTCTGAACACACGTTACATACACAATTCAGTATTTTCATAAAATACTAGTGATTCTGATTAAGACACACAATTATAACACATAAAAGTCCTCAAATCAGTTCGTTTGAAAGGAGAATTCACCTGCTGGACGCCATGATGAACATGCCATTGTGGGTCCAGACCAGACGGGGTGGAGGGTAGCCGCTGGCCGAGCATCTGATCCTCACTTCATCTCCTGCTGTAAAGGTTTGGTTCAGAGGCTCGACTGAAACCCTGGGCACCTCTAGAGTCAAAAAGAAAAAATACAAATTTGCCAGATTAATCAATAAATCAATATCCTGTCTAATTCAGCCACTCAAAAAAGTTGATTTGGGGATTCTTTTCTCAATGTGAAAATGTTCAATGAAATATTATTTCCATCACTTAGCATATGAGTGTTTGTGGCTGTGAGAAATGTCACATAAAAATATTAAAACATATTAGTACATCTAAGGTCACTGATGTTTTGGACCTTCATATGTATGTCAGGCACTTCCTCCCTGAATGAATTTCAGCTCAGCCACAAGATGTAACAGAGCATAAACTTTTATTGTCACTGTAGCAGGAAGAGTGATGGCTGTTACTACAACTAATAATGTTTCACAGCATATCTTTCACCCTCATCTCCTCTTTATTGGTAAAACAGGGAGGAATATTGAATCCAGACCCGGAGAAGCTGTGGAATCTGAAAAGATTTTCCAATTGATTCATGATGTGTACTGTAAGTCTTCCCTTCAAGGGCGTGTTTTCTCTATTCTATTCCCACTGCTAGAAATATCTCCAGAGTCTCTGACCTTTCCAAAGTGTAGGAAATACAGTGTGAAAACTAGCTGTCACGACAGAGAGACAGAACACTTCCAAAACAACAAAACTCTGTTTATCTAAGATGCCAGAGAGGGATTTATTTTGGGGTATTTATTTTTTTATATAACAAGAAGGAAGACAGTGAGTCAAACTTGTTATTCCTTGCATGCTATCTATAAGCCAAAACAGGACAGCGACTTTGGGCTGTCTGTGTAAGCGCTGTAGTGATAAAAGGCCAGTAGCCACAAGTTCAAAAGGTTGACATGCATGAGTACAGTAGATGTGAAGGAATGTATAGAGTTTTGTACTGATGAACTTCAATCATCAGTGATGCCACAGTTTAAAAGAAATACAGCTCCTTACAACCTTGACTTGAAACAAATTGAAAAACCTCAACTTGCCACCGTATTGATCTTAATCTCAGCGGTGCCTCCGGCTGTACTGTGCTGTTTGTACAACCCAGACAAGGTCAAAAGTAAGGGCGTCAAAGGAACTGTATTTACAGCCAAGCTGGCCTCTCTCCTCACTTGCTTCTTCCAACTCGCGAGGTCACCCTGCGCCCTCTGAGTTCAAGAACTAGGAGGTTCCTGAGAGGGAAGACACATTGTTTGACCCTGACTCAGCAGCGGCCTTACATGTGTCAGGAAGAAGCCTGTCTGTAAAATTCTCTTCATCACCTGCTCCATCTTTCATCAACAATGTGCAACCACAATATCTATTTAGGGCTGCTTTCCCAAAGATTTTCATCCACACTAAAACAACAGGAAAACAGCTACAAATGTCTGCCTCCTCATTCCATTTCTGTTGGCGTGTGGTCATGCACTCAGTTCCACTGTGCTCTGTCCAAGTGTTGTAAGATGTCAGCAAACTCTACTCACTTCAAAGTGAGACTAATAACTAGGATGGAATTGACCAGGGGGTAATTAGGAAACCCCAAGGGCCTGCTGACAGCTGTTTTAGTGAAAGAAAGAGATAAGGCCAAAAAAAGAATAATGAAGAAGCAGTAAGAAATTTGGTTAAAGAAAAGAATAACAAAGAAAGTGTGGGATGAAAAATGAAGAACAGGTGAGGAGATAAATAAGAGAAAAATATCCAGTTAAACCAGGGGAAATGTTTAAAGTCTCCTGTGCAACTTATCAGACAGTGAGACGTGCCAAATGACAGAGTTCCTCTCCAAATCTGTCTGCAGCACTAGTATTAAACCTGCAACTTTTCAGTCTGTGTTGCTGAAGTTTACTTTACAGAGACAACTGTTCACTCCAAGTCGAAATCACTGTGAACTTTTCAATTATTTAAATTTAGGCCAGGAAAAAAGTCAGCTTCTTTTGTTTATTCTAAAAGTGAAATAATAACATTTTTGTGCTTCAAAGCATCAAGACCCTGGCAGGACACATGCAAAGAGGAATTTAGGCGACACTAAGCAGCATATGGTCTTTGAGTTACCTTCTTCTTTCAGGGACTTCTGGTTGTATAACAAAGTAAATATTGGATGTTCGTCGGGACTGGATAATGTAAAACAAAGTTTTTTGCTGCTCTAACTTGCTTTCTTTCAGCTCTCTATACCTCTTGGATTATCCTCAGTGGCTTCTGGCTGAAATCATCTGCTAATGACAGGTTTTAGTGGCTGTATTACATCGGCATTTCCTGGCCAACTGCGGGCCGGTGCTCTGTGGTGCTGGCCAGATAGTCAGCGATACTTTGTACAACAAAGTGTTTCGGATTTAGTGTCAGTGAGGTGTTAGAAACAGGACTACAAGAGCTGTCCGGAGATGGAAAACTCTACTTTAGCGCTGCCTGAGAGTCAGACATAAATTATTTTCACACGTCCCATAAAGCATTAGGGTGAATTATAGGGAGCTAGGGAGGGAAGAGGGGCGGGAGCACTTGGGAGACGATCATGTATTTGGGAAGGGGGTTGTGTTTGCCAAGAGTCCTGTTCCCCCACGGTGTAAATCACGCAGAAGAAGTCGTACAAACACATGTAAGCACATACACACACACCAGCGAAAATCAGAGTTCAACTCTAGCCTGGTAAGCTCAGCTTTTGGAAGCCAATGTATGCTCTGACGTATCTCAATATTGGCAACAACTTGTTTCCAATGTCACCTCTCCTTACACCACAGAATCAAATTAAACACACACTCTTTACCTTGCACGGTGAGGTAGATCCGCTCTGCCGTCAACCCTCCTTCGTTCACAGCGATGCATTCATACCAGCCCGAGTGATCTGGGGTCACAGAGGACACCTGGAGCGAGAGGTTGCTTAAGACGTGCACCTGTGGGTCCAGACGGGCATCTTGACCTCCTCTCAACCAGGTGAGGTTATAGTTGACTGTGCTGACGACGTGGCAGGTGAGGACAGCACGGGAGCCGGGAGACACAGTCACATTACCCTCGACTGTGATGGCAGGAGGCGGCTCTGCGGGATGAGGGCATAATGTTGGCAGCTGGAACTTAACATCACAAAAAAAGCTGAACAAGAATTCAGAGCAAGTGGTTACTGATAGTTACAGATGTAGAGACATGTAGCATATTCCAGTCCTGGGAAGCAGTGTTGCAGCCCATACTGATTTTCTGAAGACTATAGTAATTTGAGTTGAGTCATGGTGAAAAAGCCTTTGGCCTCTCATTTAGACCAAGTATTCATAACCCGACAATTTGCAAGGTAAATACAAGGAGTTAGGAGATGATGGGGGAGTAAAAACACATTTCTGTTACACATATTATGTTAATGTTTTCTAACTTTTCTTTACTACTTTCTCTTTATTGGTGAAGTACTGGAAAATTTCACATCTTCAGCCTAAAATGTTTCAAATTAAAACATATTGAGAAAACATATTGTATATGAGAAATAACCCTAATGATGTCACAGAGGTAATCTCGGGTTCAGCTTGGAGAACACAGATTTATAACAGAAACCCTATGTCACACACTAGAGGCAATAAAACATGTTTACTAAGTCAAAAGGGTTTAAGAAAAGACAGTTGCATTAGGGGAAATATGGGATACAGTGACAGTGACAAAGTACAATACCAAACTGCTGGAGCACCTTAACAGAAATAACAATGCAATAAAATGGTATTTTTTACTGTACAGAGTTTATGCTTGTAGCTCTCCTCTGGGAGGAACTTCTATCATCTACATGAGCAGTTCAAATAATCCACATTTCATCACCAAAATCAGCACATTAATGTCTTTGTAACCCTCATACAATGCACTGCTGTCACCCATGGTGTGTGTTTGGATTTAGGAGTTTCTTTACTGTTTATAAAGGTATTCCATGTTGCTTGTCTTTGCTGTGCACAAGAGAAATGCAATTTTTGAAACACTCCCACTTGAACTAATCTCGTACATCAATCATAATTTTTTTCTTATTTCTCTCTCTCTCTTCAACTATCTCTGTCTTTTCTCTCGGCATCATGTTGAAAACACTCCCTCAATGTGTCTTTAATCATATTTTTCAGGGTTTAGCCGGAGCAAAGCAGGGACAAGGGGAGAACAAGAGAAGATGAGGGCGAGGAGAGGTAGCAGAGGCTTTGGCTCTGATACAAGGAGGATGCTGGGGATTTCAGCACAGCTCCTTGGGATTCGGATGACATAAATTTGGCAGCTGAGTGGGTATTATGTGTGTTTGTCTGCGTTCAAGCGTAAAATGCAGAGGCCTGTCATCCTATTCAGAATATCACTGGCCCACTGACAAGGGTTTGAGTTGTGGCTGAGAAGGATTAATTTCACCTAATTTTAGACGTCATAAGAGGTAAAAGCTGGACACACTAAGTCCCCTCTGCACCTTTGGACTGCGAACATGGTGGGTGAGTTACAGTAATGACTTACGCTCATACATTACACAGATCCCTGCCTGGCTCCCTCTCTCCTTCTTCTGTTTCACGAAGCGTCTTTCAACTACCTCTCACTCTCTTTTTCTCTGCACTCCACCTTCTTCCTTTCGGCTTGGCATTCATCATGTTGATGGAGCTCCAGTGAATTTCACAAAGCAGGAAGTTTTTTGGACAGCAAAATTTGGACAAGGAGACTTTTACTGACTGCATTGGGACTCATGTGGTGTCAGCTCTGGGGTCTCATAATGGAAAGGGCTCAGATTGAAAAATAAACGCACTACAGTGGATTTTGGAAAAGGCAGAAATTAATTTTTGCCTAGGGGTGGAACTAAAGGTATAAATCATTATCCACTGTTTAAAGCTTTGACATCATGATGATCACAAAGTCATCCTTCAAGTAATTTATTACACAGATTATAAATTTCTCTGTGTGATCGTAAATTGTTATGCATTTATTATAGTGATGACCAGTAAGTATTTGTGTTTAAGCACCGCTGTTGTATTGAAACTGCAGTATTACCACCTGAACTATACTATCATTATACTGTGTTTTTGGTGCAAGCCTGGAATGTATTTACAGTGTTATATGTCTTCTCATTTTACATCATATTTACAGCCCATTGCTTTACAAATCAGGCACACAAACCATACCATAAAGCCACGATCCCATGATCGCTGTGAGGCATGCATTACAACGTCATGTTATAAGGTCATATTTTCCTTAAAGCTACATTAATTCTGCCATCACGCAGGTTCTCTGCATGGGATCCACAGCAAGAGACTTTAAACCCTATGTAATTTAACCCACATCAACCAGCTCTTGGATTCCAACCATATGTCCATGAGTGGTGTAAGTGTATGAGTTTGTGTGCATGACATAAACTCTATCTTGCTGCACCATTTCACTCAAAGTATTTTGTGTCTTTAAACAGTAAGTGTTATTGTGTAAACATGACACGGTGCATTTAAGACGAAGATACGTTAGAGTCTAAGTGAAACCACATTTAGTCATCCCTTTCTGTTGTCAAAAATGATGTTAATGCGTTTTTTAACATATATTGTTAATAGTTTATTGTTATTAAAAGGAAGAAACAAGGTCTTTATGAATATCAGAAATGCTGTATTTCATCTCAGCCCGCTGGAGGGGCCTGTCTGTGGTTAACTGACAGCAGCTGACAGGGTTCCAGAGTGTTGGTGTTACACTGTAGGGAACAAGACACAAAGGCCACTTTTCATTATGCTAACATTTCTCCTCACTCCCTCATGTCTTAGCTGAGGAAGAAACATGTAATATACACCCAAGTTTCTGCTCATCTCTCATTCTCTCTCTCCATTGCAAGATCCTTTATGATGGCGTTGGGGAAACAAGTTCTGGGTCAGAGGATTTGAGGAAGCATAAGTTAGCATCATGAATAACATTTTAAGTCAACAACCCTGCACTGTAGCCTACATGTCATGGTCAGACACTGGTGTTAGTGGTAGTGAAGCGTAAACTACTGTCACTGCTTTAAAAGTGGCAGGTAAGTGATTGGCTGTATCTAAATATGGTCTCCCTCGTGCAGACAAACACCTAATAACAGTATTCCGTCCTCTCCGCACAAAACTAGGAGATGCCATCATAACAACAAAAATTTTCAATGTCTCCCTTTTGTTTTCTGATTTTTTTCTCAAATGAGAACACAGGACAAATGTTTCACAGAGCAGATATGTATGCTGTAGCAGACAAAAAAAAATCTAGTGGATTTTTTTTTTTACTTTAAATTGCTCACTGCCCTGCAAGTAGATCCATCACACACCAATTACACTTGTTGACAGTCTAATGCTTGCCAGCCCCCTAAGCATTCCTGTCCAGCAGCCCTGGCTCATTACCCGCAGTGATGGAGGATAGTTCCCTATGCACTGTTAGTTAACATAAACTACAGTATCACAGTCCATTTACAAAAGTCAACACTGCTGTACATGTAGCGAGTCTTTCTGACATGTTGTAATAGTGTCTTAATACATCATTTCTCTCATATTCTGCTAATTCCTTTAGTTTCGCTTATTATGCTTTTCTTATTTCCTGTCATATAGAATGTTACAATATCGGATGTTTATATTAAACGTGGCCAAGTTTCAATGAGGTAAACGTTTGTAAAATTAATCCCTTTTAGCAAAAACCTTAGGCTCCGAACACTTTTTACTTTTGTAACAACCTGACATCAGATCATGGCAGTTTTCTTTATTTGGTGATCTGCTCCAAGCACGATACTGCCAGGTGTTAACATTACATACACTGTTACATGTAGCCACATGCTAACGACAGGGAAATGTGTAATCTCTTGCCGATGTTGTTTCTTTCTCTCTAACTCCTGATCATTGTTCTGCTGGAACATGTGCAGTTGTGTTTTAAAGCTTTTTGGTATTTTTTTAATGGTAAAAAGCACCATTACTCTCCATTACAGTTATTCATCTGGCTTCAATGGCTGTGCAGAGACAATAAGACAGTATAGAGACAGAGACCCACAAATGCTGACCAATCAGAGCAAACTAGGTATGTCTGGAGGGGGGTTTAAAGAGACAGGGGCTGAAACAGAGCATCTCAGACAGAGGATGAATGCATGTGTGTTCAGGAACAGACAGTATAAGGAAAATAATGTGTTTTTTGAACATTACAGAGTGTAAACATGTTCTAGTAGAAATCCCAAATACAAGTATGAACCAAAAAATGAGCACAATAGGTCCCCTTTGATAATACGATTACTAATGTGACTGTGATAGGCAATAGAGTTGATTTGTACGGACAGAGTTTCAGAGTTTCCTCTGCATTTTGTGTCTGCTTTGAATGGTTTTTTAATAGAGTTACTGCCTTATAGGGAATCACTGAATAAGTTAAACAGATTGCCTATTATCATCCGGTGACAGGGTGAATGAGTCTTGGTATGTGTGCTTACCGGAGACATCCAAAAAGGTGCGAGCTCTTCCTGTCCCAGCGCTGCTGATAGCAATACACTCATAGTAGCCCTCATCCTTCAGAGTTACCTGTGGTATTTCCCATGATGCATTGTTGGACTCACTAGAATAAAAAAGGAGAACATTTTTATCCTGCCATTTTCAGTATTTGTTGAGAATAATGTTGAATCCATTCAATCTGCTACTAGCTCATCTGTTGATATGGTGGAAATCCAGTCAGATTTAGCCACACAGGAGAGCAGAGATGGAAACACAATATGGGAGTTTAAGCCTCCAACAGAGTTGGAAGCAGAGCACAGTTTTGATCCATTCTGTTTGTCTTCCTGCCTGCTCGAGAGACCTCTCAGAAGGTATCAACAGATTTGCAAAGTATGTGGAGCCATTAGTCACTGGCCAAAGGGGTAAATTGTTTCACGGCATGTAATGACTGAATAGACTTGTATCATCATCAAATTCTCAGCTGAGGAAAGAGGGGGCAAACCTTTCCTCATTGGCTCAATCCTGCAACGTAGTGCATCTGTGGAGCTCATTTACTCTGAACATGACTGCATGACGGTTTGTTTTTTCAAAACCTAGTAAGGTAGTAGAAGGGCACGCAACAGAGCCCCTGAACAAATACAGTCCTGACTAACCTCATGTTTCTGAAATAATCCTCTGAAATGCTTAAAAGGTGTCTTATCCCATGACACAGTTCAGGTACAGCCATGAATATGTGACCTGACTTCAAAATCAGGTTGAAAATGGGACATGGTTAAACTGACCTTCTGGTGAAAGTACATCATATGGAACCGGCATATAGTGACAATACCTTCTGCAGCACATCTTTTCCTCTTGATACTTGGCTGTTAAGACTTTTATTAAGGAAGAGCAACAGAGAAGGATTCCTTCTTCTGTCCAGGGAGTTTTTCCTTATCCGAATCAGACGTATAACGGTTGAAGGTGCGTATACTGCAAGGATCGTAAACCACCCTGTGCAGGCTCAGACTGGCTATCAAGCAATTCTAGCAAATGCCAGATGGGCCGGCACACCTTGTGGGTTGCAAGGCCACCACTAGCAATGTTGGAAAAAAACTGTAGGGGGAAAAAAAGGGAAGAACTGCCAGCTGCGGCCCACTGTTAGGACAACCTATCGTGTTCATCAGGTAATGTCAGAGGCCAAGCAGGAGAGGTCAAGTGGGACATAAACAAAATCTAGACAGAAAGAGCGGAGTAACTGGAATGTAAATACAGATCAGATGGATAAAGGAGCTAGAAAAATGAATAGGTGGAGCAGAACAGGTCAGAGACAAAAAGAAAAAAGTACGAAAGGCTGATGCTGGAAAGTCTTTCTAACATTAGCAGCAGTGACAACAATAACAACAGTCTGCTGGTGGCACCAAATGAAGAGGAAGAGAGAGTAATGTGGACAGAAGAGCAGCAGCAGGCTTATAACGGCAGAGTAACGCTACAGGCCTGGGGCAAAAAGAGGAGGTTGTTGCTTAGAAATGGGGCAAGGTTAGAGGAGATTTGCCAGGGCCGAACTTTGTTCTCAGTCCAACCTTGCCCCTGTGGCAAATTTGTGATTTGTGAACTGTCACACCTTCCAGCCCTGCTCACCTGAAGAGTTGGTCAACCCCAAGTCGCCTCCCATCTCTAGTAAAGCGCAGAGTGAAGGGGATCAGGCTCTCTACCTGGCAGCGGACAGCCCCTCTTTGAAGGTAGTAACCATGACTTATGGCTGGCATCAGCACCTTAGGGGCATCTAAAAGAGAGATAAAGATAATCAGTAAAGTTACTCACCCAAATAACTAAGCAGTCCCTCACATCTAAATATGAGTGACAATCTCCATCACTGACCAGGTATAATGCTGGAGAAGGAAACACTGGAGAGTCTCTGGAATGGGAAACCGTCCCGGTCATATCCTGTCACCCGCAGGAAGAAGGCCTCGTTGGGTGGAATGAACTCTGTGATGTTCCAGAGGCCGTATGGCTTGCGCTCAGGATAGTAGCGGATTGGCAAAGTTTTGAGCACCTCGCCCTTGATTGACAGGAGCTCTAGCCTGTCAGCCCGAGCAGGAGGCGAAAGCCCGGTGGTGTTCAGAAGGATGTAAGTGGGAATACCTGGAAAGTTTAAGCAACATACACTGTATGCTTTAATGTCCCAAAGCTTATACATGTAAGTGAACACAACAGGTGAAAGAACACAAAAAACAGCTGTGGGTTTTTTTTTTTTTTACAATTTGGTAAGGTTGGCCTCACTGACCTTGAACTGGCCTACTAGAGGTCTGTTTCAAATCCAGGGTGGGCTTTCTGGAAAATCCGGCTCGGAAGTCAATGGTGCTGAGACCTGAGATACGGACCGAGTGTCTTCCTTCACTAGAGGTCTGTATCAAAGAAAGAGGACACATAGATTTACAGATATATGTTTAGTACGCGGGTAGTATGTCTGGTAATGTGACTCCATGTTTTCTGGTGTTATCTTCATGATGAGTTTTGTCTTAATGTGCTGTGAAAGATCAGTATCTATACACAAAAAGACCTTCATGCAGTCACCTCTTTATAATAGAGAACTATCAGTTGATAATTATTATTGACATAACTGGTCCAAGTTGATTTGGTGAAAAACCCAGACTAACACTTAATGGTAATACGTTTTACATTACTTAAGAAAACAAAAGACAGAAGAGTTGCTGCATCAAAGGCAGCACTGAGTGGTCTAAATGACAGACACAGCACTGACACTGTTGTGTAACAGCCTTTTGTATGCCAACCATCCCTGCATGTATAGACAAGCCACTCTAAGTTAAGTCAAGGCTGACTGTCGAATGCCTCAGAACCGAGCTTATAAAACATCCACAATTCAGAGATGACCCACTCAGTCTGGCATTCATACTTTAATTAAACAAACACGACCACTATAATCAGAGAGTGCCTCATGTGGTCTTCATCATGTGCAGGTCTTTTGAAGCTCAGCACAAATAGAGACAGAGTAATTACAATGAAATATAGGTTTGGTGAAAAGTGGAAACTCCTCATCTTGGGTAAAGCACCTTAGAGGTGTCACAGACATTAACTCACAATGTGGAATGAGGCATGCAAAGCTACACTGTCATTTGCAATTGACTGAAATGAAAGAGAATGTGCAGATTTACTGTATTTTACAATTACTGAGTTCTGTCTGACATAAACTTAAATTCCCTGTGAAAAGAAAACAACCAAACAGGCTGAAGCAGTGCATCTAGGCAAGCATATGAGACAACTAGAGGTTAAACTGCAAACAATGAGGTAATACCAGCACAAAGGGGCATCAGCACAGCCTCAAATGCTAATGCCTGCTGTCGTGAAAAACAATACATGTCGTGGTCATCAAACCTGCCTCAATGACCGCCATGGAATTAGCCCAGGTCATTAGTAGGTTGTAAATGAGGCAATAATAAGGGAAGAGGTCCCTTAAAGGTCATGCTCTTACCAAAGACAAGAGGAATCCCTGTCATTAAAGCTACTCATTTCCTAATTTCACACCCACTTGGACAGACTGACAAGCATAGGTTTTAGATACACCCTCACTCAGCTCAATCCTGGCTTGTGGAGCTGTGATGAGGTAACTGATATGATTCTTCAGGACACTCTCAAAGAGAGAGCTGCATTAGTTTTCACTGTTCCTGGTTTGATTTCGCTGGAAATTGAACCTAGATGCGCTATTATGAATCATGAAGTGACAATAACAGACTACCGTTTTTTAACACTCAAAACTGAATTGTCAAATTGTTTAAAAGTTACATTGTATTACAGTTTATTTAATGTCTTTTATGTAAAGCAATTTGAATTGCCTTTGTATTAGAAAGGTCCATCAATCCATCTCCATATACCAATAACTTTAACTTGAACGGTCACTGGCAACAGCAACACCTGCATGGTACAACGATCACTCTGAATCCAGAGTTGTGTCCCAGATTACACAAATGTACATTTAAGGCTTTAAGGATTAGTTCTACGGTATTTTCTTTTCATAAAATCTGTAAAAAAAACTCCCTCTGTTGAAATCTACAATCCAAGTGAGGTATTTAGCACTAATCTGTAAATATGGGTTTAAGCATCAAGCAGCATGAGGGAACAGTATGGAGTTTAAGATCAAAAACATTGTTTTGTATTCATTTTCTATGTGCTTGGCAGATGAAAGCTCTTCAGGTACTTTAAAATAACTGTACTGCTTCTTACTCCCCCATTATTTAAATGAATTTATTTTTTGTTTTTATGTTCAGCAGGAGACCTGGCTGCTGTCTACACATCGGACAGGAGAATATAAACAGAGAGAGGAGCAGAAAAAGCAGACACAAAGAACAAGAGTAGGGCAGGTTACCAACACTCTTCCTTTGAGCTGTTTGCATGCTTTTAAAATTACAGACTTCCTAAACTATTATCATGGGCTATAAAATTCAGTATGAAGTTTAAATGCACTCATCAATGCTGAGGTCACTGCAACACGAAGGAGTCTCACCTGGAATACTCTCAGTAGAGTACAAATTCACACACACATACACACACTGAGTCCCGCGAAGCACAAATAAAAGAGCTGTTTGCTATTAATGAACATCTTGTTTTTGTGATCTGACAGATGTGACTGTCTGACAAGTTTTCACATTTAAAACGTACTACAGGGCCACTGTTTGCATCATGTTCTCACTCCCAACTCATTAAACATGACAGCTCAGTCAGTAGCCCTACACTTTAAACTCTGAGACTCTATGTACCCTTCGAGCATCAGTTTTGGACATTCAGGATTGTGTGTCAACTTTCGCCTTGTTACGTACATGATGGGTTTTCAAAATAAACGTCCATGTTCACAGGAAATGTAGGTTTTTTCACCAAAACTACTTAAGGTTTGAGCAACAAACCTACTTGGTTAGGTTTAGGAAAAAAGACCAGTTTGGGTTAGAATAAGTATGTTCGTTACATAACGTAACTAACAGAAGTATTGACGAGTATGTCACGTTATGTATGTCTTGTGAAATTAACTACATAACATAGTTTTTAAAAAACTCGACGCTGACTTCACCCGGGACACAAACACCTGTCTCCCAGGTAAAAGTCCTGTGTTTGTTTGACATATCCACCATACCTCCCTCCCACCATGTTCTCACTCTTAATACTACATCCTTGCCATGGATGGGTTTATACTGCAGTAGTTGTTGAGGGCCCAGTGCGTCTCATACAGATGCTAAAGGGTATTTGGCATCTGTCTGTGCACACTTAGTATCATTTCATCTTTAGGCAAACTTAAAAATGCATTATTTCTCCTGTAATAATTACCAATACAGTATTTGCACATTGATTACACTTAGTAAAAGTAGTAGAATACTCTGAATTTAGCACAATTTTAATGTAAGGTTTAAAATTATGGCCAAAACTGAAGAAGCCGGGGGTGATCATGGGTTGTGCCCACCCTCTACACTCCACCACAACATCCAATTAAAGGCAGATTAAAATGGATCAAATTCCTTTTCACACACAATCTATGGCCTGGGTCCTACACTGGGGTGTCACGGGCCATTAGCCTTACTGAAACCCAGCATGGCAGAACAGTGAAATCCCCCTAAAGTATTCATGCACATTTCTTTCGATGCCCTGGGAAACACGGCTACAGATGAGAGAGAGATATTTTTAGTTTGTTAGACAGATAGAGTAAAGCGAGAGAACAGAAGAGCCTCCTGTGCTTCTCTGAGGGAGACAATTAAAGGAATAAATGCACTAGGAGGAAGATGCACGAGGAAACAGACGAGAAGATATGTGACAGAAAGAGATTCATGAAGGAAGATGAGACAGGGAGGAGAGTGATAGGCAAACAAGGGACAGAAATGAGACAGGATGATGCAATGTCTCTTTTTAATGTCTGTTTGACATCACTGTCCATGGATCAGCTCACAAAAAAAGGGCCAGGATTTTTACCCAGAACCCTTTTCATCCAGAGAGCACTTTTTGGAGGAAGGAATCCTTTACGGATTGTCGAAACCATAGGTGATCCTTACCCTGAAATAAAATGTGTATCCATGTTTCAATGGTATGCTATAGTTGATATTTTTTACCATAATTTCATGCCATACAATACTGAACAGACACTATAACTGGTTAACTGGCGGCGATACTGTCCGCTCTGCCAACAAGCATCCCAGTAGAATTGAGATCCTCTGCACCACTGAAATAATAAAGGCTGCAGTGGTCATGATTTCACAAAATCTCTGCCCCCCCCAAAAAACATGATTGTGAACCGTGATTGTTGTGGGTTTAGCTGCTGGACCACATTGCCCCTTTAGGAGCATCATGAAGCCCAAGGCTGCTGGACTTGGTTCCTTTGGCCCCAGGCTAATCTGTTATACTAAACCATGATTAGTGGAATATCATCAGTTCCCAGTAAAACCCCTGGGTGGGTTCTTGTTAGCTCCCTTAGGAGATGGAAAGGCTCTGAATCCAAACCTACATAAAACATGCAATTCCTCTCATATGGGGGTCTGGGTTGAACCTTTCACAGATGTTTCTAGGTATATCCTTTATGTTGGGTTCTAGGATGAACCCTCTGAAAGGGTTCCAGGTAGTACCCTTATAAAAGGTTCTACCAGAAACCAAGAAAAGCTCTCCTTTGGGTACAAGCCGAAGTACCCTATCTGGTTCTACTGATATTAAACAGAATACACAGTGATGCAGAACTTTTCATGTCTGAGCATCTTTGTAGGAAAGAGGTAAAAAAATATTGAGCTCCTGCCAGTATTCCTGTGTGAACAAAAAAAAGGTTTCTTACACGGGTGTTTAGTGACGGATCACCTGCAGGAGATTAACCTGTAGGTTAAGTGCAGACACAGCTGGAAAGGGCTTATTTCATCTTATACATTAAATCAACCTCAGTCCAATAACAAAAATGCATTACTGACTGATTACACGTTCCACATCCTCGTTAACTTTTTTTGAGAGACCTTTACATCTAGACAAATGAATGCATGTTATTCAAACTTTCAATAAATCTCCCACAATGTCCATAATGTCCTATAATGTCATTACCGCCTACTGAGAGGGGATTACAGAGGCATTAAAAGGCATGGCAAGAAGAAAGGAAGAGGCACAACAAGAAAAAGACACTATTCAGGAGGGTTCATGTTGTACAAGAATAAAAAGAGCCTAGAAGTGTAGAGGTGCCAGACCAAATCATGAGGAATCCAATCCTGAAAAAAAAAGTTAAATACCAAAGCATACATGCATCCTCATCTCCTCACGAGTGTACTCTTCTTTAAGAGGAAACACAGAGATGACACACTTTTCCATCTAATCTCTTCCCCTGTAAATCAAATGGGCGCTAACACATAACACAGCAATGCAGAGATGAGGGAAAGTGTCCCAGAAAGAGTCTACAGAGAATACAGGGGCCACCGGGGCCCCTTCAACAAATCACTCAGGTAAAAATGCTTGTCATTTCCCAACATCTGGCATTGACAGTGCAGAGAGTCAAATGTGTGACCTTTTTTTGTATAACCTCGACAGCAGGGTGCCAACAGTTTCAACTCTACAAGGGGAAAACAACAGCAAGGGTGCCCCAAACAAAAAATAAGGCAGCTTGTGTTGACAGCAGCAGCCTTGAACATACTTTAACTTCATCTACCAGGACTGTCCTAAAAGTCATCTCCATGCTCAAATGTTTCTTTCTGATCGTGTTTTTGTTTGCACGGAGATGCTTTCACCAGACGTCATGCATGTTAAATTGATTACGTATCACTGTATCTCAACATGCTGATATATTACAGCAGTAATTCAACTTAAGAACCTTCCTCAAGGTCACAGCTCCCTCCTGGGGTGTGAGCTGTGACCTCGTTTCAAGGTTATACCACTGAACTGTTTGCAGTAAGTCTTTTCAAAAGACAGCTCAGCTCTGGGAATTGTTATAAGAAGCCTGTAATTTTAGACACATTCCCTGAAAGAATGAATTGTTTACCTTGATAGTCCACATCCCAGGCTGTGGTTCCTTGATGTTGACAACTTTGGCAGAGTTGGGAATGTGCAGGAGCTCAGTCAGGCCGTCACTCTTCCCCACAAACTTCCCTGGAGGCCAAACATGAACACTAAGACAATTATTCACCCTTTCTGCAGCTCTGACTGATACAAATAACCTCTTAACACTCACTGAAGCATTGCTTCAAATTACATAGACAATACTGAACATTAGTTGTCAACATATAAAGATGCCGGATATGGTTTTAGCATTAAACAACATACTTGAGGTGAATGAAACAACATGTGCTAAATGAGTGGACCCCAGATGATGTTAGAGCCAATTCACTCATATAATGGAAAAAAAAACTTGGTTTGTTTTTTGGTGTACTCACTTTAACTCTCTCTGCTCTGTCTTCTGTACTTCAGCTTCTACAGTTAGCCTCACTTCCTAAGAAATAAAATGTCTTTTTCTTTTGGAACCTTGATCCAGAATCACCTAAAAAAAGACTATCTTTGATTTACAGAGACTAACACTAAAATGTGACATTTACATTTGCTAAGATAGTTTGTCTGCTTCCAAAATCCACTGCAGCTGCTTGATGTTGCATCATCAATGCTTGTATAGTTATCTACACAAACAACACGTCACAGTAAACATTTACTATAATTTACTATAATTTTAAATTAATTCTAATTTCACCTCAAGAAAACCTTTTCTTCACAAATTCAATGAAACATGGTTTAAATTATTGAAATACAAATGATAATTTTGTGTTTGACGTATTCTTTTAAGTCTGAACTGCTTTACTGGAGCAATGGAAGATATTTTTTTTTTCCAAAATGTATTTATTTCCTCATCTGGTGTTATTATGATGTGGTGGAGAGCGTTGCATTACATATTTCCCATAAATATTTGGATGGGCTGAGATCTGGAGACTGTGACGACCGCAACATATGATTCAAATCATATTCATGCTCACCAAACCACTCAATGAGCTCTGAATAGAAGCATCTGCAGTTATTATGTTTCTCCACTCATGTTCTTCAGATTTTTTCTATTTTGTTTGTCACTCATCAGCATACACAGCATATACTATATATATACAGTACATGTACTAAAAAAATCAGATTTTTTTGGAATCCCCTTGACTATACTGTTTATATGTACGGTAACATTTATCATACCCTGAGGGTTTGTTATCTCAATGTTAGGTGCTGGGCCGCTGAGGGCCACAGTGACTTCCTTGAGGCTGGGGTCAAAGGGCATCTGCCAAGTGTTGCTGGCCCCACTGAAGTGATCAGTGGACAGCAGGTGGATCTTGGATGACTGCACCGCCTCCTCCACCCATTTCAGAACCTGCAGCGGGAAGATGGGAAGGAAATGGGAAAAACACAAGAATCACACATCATTTATAGTTCAAGAAATGCACTCTCTCTCTATGGTATAGATGCTAGACAAGGTATTTTATTTTGAGACCACAATGTTAACACATGCAAAGACCTTTAAAAAGAAATACATTTATTCATTCTTAAACATTGACGATCTACCAACTAACACACACACACACACACACACACACCACACACACACACACACACACACACACACACACACACAAAATTACCCCCTCAGCTGCACACAAGGTCATCCCCTCAACATGTGCAAGGCTTTTTTCAGGAAGTTTCTAACATTCCCCTGTGTCCTTGCCCCCCTGTTTCCCCCCTGTCCCTATGGAGAACTCAGCAGCTACTGTTTGAAACCCAGACCCAAAGGCTATTTAACCATTAATATGCAAAATGGGAATTTGTGACGCTAAGAGCAGTGGTGGAAGTACTTAGATCTTTTACTTAAGTAAGAGTAGTAAAAACCACAGTCTAAAAATACTCTGTATAGGAGGCTGCTTAATATTCTTCAAGTGTATTTTGCTCATAGCCTTTACACATTTAATTGTAAGTTAAGCGACGACGACAGCATATGATTGTTGCCGTGCTCGGCTCACCACCTGTCAGACACTACTGGCTCCTTGAACCTTGAACCTGTTAGGCTATTAATAAACATATACAATAACATTACGTTAATCACATTGTCATTTTGCTTATTACTATTGCTATACAAGTTAGCTGCAGGACCATGACGCCGTCAGCACAGGTTGCTGATGTAGACTACTTTACTTTTAATTTGCTAGAACATGTCATGATGACAAATGCAGGTTCACCTGATTTGGATAAAGTAAAACCAGTTTAAGCTTATGCACTGGACCAGACCAGCAAAACCAGACATCGACCCAACTCTTGCTACAAGCACTTTTACAATAAGCACTGCCAATAAACCAAACTGTGGTCAAATTATTTGCTACGAGGGCTTCTCAAAACTAGTTAAAAAATGAAATCTCTGATTTACTTCCCTGCTACCTTGATGCTGTTGAGCAAATGTGACAGAAAGACAGAGTGAGAGAAACAGAGAAGGTGAATAAAATACATATAAAGAGAAACGGGAGTATTACTAAAAAGATGGACGGAGAGCACAGGACTCTATAAGACAAATGCAGTCTTACAGAAAATTCTTCAGAATTGAGAATCCCTTCCTCCTCCAGCAAAGACACTTATCTTACAGTAATAAAACAGCAATACGTTCAAACCTCAGGCTTTGACTCACTGCCCAGTCCAAGCCTGCTGATTTACACCTCTTGGAAAGGTTAAAAAGAGCTACGGTATGCATCAATCAATTAAATGTTTCCTGCACATTTGATCTGGAGTCCAGACCTGAACGCGGGCACAGCAAAAGACACGAGAGAGGCTGTAAAACCTTCTGCTGCCATTTAATTTACACAGCTTAAGGGCAGAACCCAGGCCAAGCTGAAATGATCTGAATACTGTGACCAAAGCATGTGTTTTACCAGAGAGCTGCTCTTGAACAGAAGTGTAGCTCCACATTTCTGTTTCCAGTTATGCTCTTACCTCATTGACCTGTTTCTTGTCTAGATGGAAGACCTGCCCAGAGCTGGTGGAGGCGATCTCCTCATAAGCCTTGTAGCCGATGTGAGTCCTATCATCACAGTCCCCTGTCAACACAAACACAACCTACACACACAAATATAAAAATGTGATCTCTTTAATTCTAAACCAGTGTATGATATAATGTATATTGCAGTTATATCCAAACCTGTGACTGCTTCTGCTGAATGAGCTGCAGAACCTCATGGGTCAGCTTGTAATCTTTGGAACGGGCATCTGTGAAGACATAAATAAAGGATCCCGGCAAGGAGATCTCCAAGGCAATCTTAATGGCACCGATGCTCATCTCAGGACAGTCCCCACCTCCCTGAGAAAGAGAAGGATATCATCAGCAAATAGTGATGCATGCTCATATGAATAGCCCTCATTTCCACCAAGCAGCCCATTATAGGTTCAGTTCAGTTTGGTACACATTTTTGACATTTCCACGGTGAAAAGTTGTGGATGGCACCAATGGAACTGTCCCTTACTGTCTACATTTTGGGTCATCCCTCTGTTGGGGTACTTACCACACAGATCTGGTATTGAAAGGTGAAGCTGTGAACACTGCAGTTCATTGATTGGTCAATAGCAGACGGTCATACTGCTCAGGGCTGAGTTGTAGCTGGTTTTGAGGCTTATATAACCTCTGTTCATACCGTGGAGATTTTTATTAGTAGACTATAACTATAAAATGAAAGGATGTGTTGCTGCCTCTCGCAGCAGCTGGAGTCTGAGAAAAAATATCTTAACTCACTGGGCCGACCACTGGCAACTTTTAAGGTGGAATGTTTACTTGTAATGTTACTCAATGCATCAGTTGACGATGTGAATCCATCAGCACACCTTATACTTCACTCTGACAACTTTGACAATTCCATTAGTTTTTTTTATTATCTCTCTTGGATGACATACACTTATGTAATGAGTGGATCTTCAAGCGTTTAAAAATACATATGAATTTTGACCAGGTTATATGAACTGCATATATTCTAATCCTTAGTTAGAGAAGAAAAGTGTTGCAGAACATCGTTCCTGCGGGCTACAGCAACACTAAACTCCTGTACTTGCCTGAGAGGGACTAATTGCGCAAACTCGCTATTTTCAAATATCCGATGTAGAGAGACTCTCACTCTTGCCTGATCTACTTTGTTATGAAAATGTCGGCATGCAATGCTGTTTTCTGGATGATCAATGAGGTGCAGACAATTGTGTTACCTGTGATGAGGAAATATTGCAAGTTCTGGATGAAGAAGTGAGTGACAACAACCCCGCCTACATTTAAGAGTTATGTTTGCAGTGGAAACGCTTAACAGACCTAGGGTGTAGGTATCACGTCTGAAGGGTTACTTTTGGTTCCAAAGGTACCATACCGAAAGTGTTTGTTGGAAATGGGGCTTATGTGGGCTTGTGAGCCACCAACACAACTCTCTGATTTATTAAGTAAATTTAGTTTCTAGTGTTAGTTATAGAAAGCAGTCTAAGGTAATACATGGCCATTTTATTAGGTATATCTGTACAACAACAATGTCAACAAAAACTTAACATGATAGGCATTATAAAAGTAGACTTTATGGCAGGTACAGTTGTAATGGACTGCAATAGATTGTGAAGATATCCCTTACAAAGTGGCCATCGACTGCATGTAATTTATAATTATAAGTGCTGTGTTGATTCAGGGGTTTAATCACATGGATAAATTAAACATAACAGTCAGTCATTGCCAGACCAAATTACAAATGTGAGCTAGTCTGGAACCTCTCAGGTCATTTTCAATTCCAAGGTCATTTATCAATGGCTGTAGATCAGAATAGACTCAATTGGATAGACCTATAACCAATGACAGCAACGATATATGTGATATAGCACTGAGCGATGGACCAATCTTACAGGCTACAGCATGCAGAGATGGGCTGTCAAAGTGTAGCATTAATATGTCTGTAAACGAGTGTTGCCATTTTTGCCATCATGAAAATAGTACGTAAACAGAAAGTTCCACATCAGTTGAAGCCACCTTGGTTGTTTCTAAAATGCCTCAAAAACCCTTCTCCTTACTAAACTAGGTTTATGCTTGCCATAAAGTACCCAGAGTGTAGCCAAATATTATGTCATTCTGCATTAAGCAAGACGGTGCCACAAGTTGTCAGTAATCATCTAAAAAATGCCCAATCTTAAATAAACAGCTGTGATTGGCCTGACCCGAGCCAGGCCAACTGGAAATCTGTCTGAACTGGAGGGGGACCAGATGCAAGGAGCAAATAAAACATGAACTCATTTGTCTGCTTTCCAGTCTAATGCAGAAGAGCACAAGCTCATGAAGATTTTCTTGGAAACCCACAAAACTCTGTATGACTCTACACATTTTCCAGTTAAAATTTTTAAATAATATTGCATTAGAGTGAATGCTTAGTATTTTAGCAGCACCTGTGAACGTCCTTGATGCCAGGCTTTCCAATTAGCAACACATAAATATTAAACATTATGTCTCGTGGTATCACATCCAAGAGATTGTCAATATCGAAAATCTTTGTAGCTTTTAAAAATTTGTCGCCAAAAATAGACAACGGGGTGCAAAAAGAATCTTAATGCTATATCATATGGAGAAGTGCAACACGCAGTTAAAAAAGGTGTGATGTATGTATAAGTGTGAGTGTTCAGTCTCTCTGACTGATCCACTATTCTGTCTCTTGGTCTTGTAGGAGAGGTCAGAGACAAATGTCCTCTGCAGCATTCCAACAGACACATTTCTGTCTGTCTGAGGGGTTCAACAGCTAGCTAGGATGCATTGCCCCCAAGAGTAACATCTGGAATGGAGTGACCCATGATTTTAGGCCAAAGGGGGTTGGAAGGTGAAGAGACAGGAATCCTCTGTCTCTCCTGAACCCCAACATCTCCCCTCTGGACAAAATCCTACTCCCCCGCTGCCCCTAACACTAAGCCTGATAACCTCTCTGTGCACTTTTGTTCTTGTGGTTTAAAAATATGAAGTGTTGCCTAACATCCTCACCCTTACACACAATGGCGTTCATGTCAAGAGAATTTTAACTCAAGAAAAATGTCAATTCCAAAGAGTATCTTTTCCATGCACTCTGGCCAAAACCTCTTCAGGGGTTGTGCAGGTGAAGAGGTGAGGGAGGAAAAACAGACTCAGGAATAAAGCAGCAAGTGAGAGGAAACTGGATCTCTTCCATTCTACACACAACACGCTTGTGCACCAGATTAACTGCAGCACATGCCAAGGATGCACAGACAGTAGCCAAAATCTTTTTCTTCAAAGGACAGACCCCTGAATGCTACTTGTCTCTGTCTGTGCCTGTCTGTCCTGTCTGTCCACTGCATGGAACGACACAACTCTACTCAACTTGACTGCTCTTTTTTCCATCGTCTAAAGTTGTGGATAGTACCTTGTACTTTTTTTGGTACCACCTAGGTCAAGCAAGCTGAGCAGATATTAGGTTAAAGCACTGTAGACCACTGATTGGTCAGAGAGAATCATCATTAGATTCATCACTAATACAACACCTGACACACTGAATAGCCAAGCTACCGTCAATAGCGGCCGCAATTTTTTTATTCACTCAACCGAGATTTTAAAAATGGCAGCCCGCAAAAGCATGCCACACACCATGTCTATAGTTGTTCCTTTGTTGGGTGGTTGAAAGAATTCAGCAAGTGTCGTGTTGATAGGCAGTGTTGCTATGGCAATCAGCTAGGTATCCTGCTCACACTGAGGGGGTACAAACCACAGCAGAGAAAAGGACCTGGTACCAAAAGTGAGTCGAGACCAATCATGCAGTGGAAATAAGGCATTAGACGTGAGGGGTGCCAGCTTTGCAGTTTTTCTGCTTTGCTCAAGTAATACACAACAGGGTTTCTGCACAACTTCCTTTCTCTCTCCAAGTGATTACACAAAAATGTGAACTTGGCAGAAGTCTGTTTAGCTGTCTAGCCATTGTATGTTTTTGTTTATACATTTATTTGTGATGGTGCAGCAAGGCAAATAAACATGGGAGAGAGACAAACTTTTTAATTTGCTATAGTAAGGTCAACATATGACCAAAAGCCAAGAGTGATTGAACCCTTAACTACCATTTCATGAGGGATGAAAACCCACTAAAACTGAGAACAGCAACAGCAAGTCTCTTATAAAAGTAAAGAAAAATAAATCATTGTTTTAAACTGTTTTAAACAGTGCAGACTGACCGATAGGCTCAGTCTTAATCAGCTAACAAACTTTCCTACCCAGACGTCTGGTATGACAACAGTCTGGGGCTTTTATCAAGGCCAGATGACCTTATGGTACTGCTTTGACAACCAGGCTACTGCTGCTGTTTCCATGGTTCGATGAGCACGATCTCTGAACCCACCTGAACGTACAGCTCTCTCAGCTCATACTGGAACTTCTTGGGGTCTGTTGTGATTGTTACAGGTCCAATCTCTGAAAAGAAACAACAGAAAGAGGCTCTGTGATTAATAAGGCCACGGGCAGAAGTCTACATCAGATGAATAACTGAAAGCATTTTTGTTTCCGAAATTCTTGTCCCTAGCCAAATATTGCTTTTGGCAGATGTGTACGGATGTCCAGATTAAAATGTCACAATATGAACTACAGTGAGGAAAAACTTCAGGAAAGAAGATATATTTAACCAACAGAGAGGGAAAGAGGGAAATGTGAGAAAGATACTTATAAACTGAGAGATGATGAAGCAAAAACAAAAAAGGAATGACAAGGAAAGTTAGAATCATAGTCTTGAAATGTTTTTTAAGACAGATAATGAAGATGAAAATTTGAAGGTCTATACTGCTAAGACGTGAGCTCTGGAAAACTTCCAGAATGTTCTGTCACTGATACGCCAAAGCTGGTATCATCTACATGTCATTAACCAGCAAGACAGTGACAGACAAAGGTGCTAACCGATTAATCGACTGATCATAACAATCCTCCTTCCCATACCTTGTGTTATCAGTTCTCCTTCGGTTGAAAACAAACAACTTTTCCATTATTATAATGTTTTTGTGTCAATGTCTGTTTAGGATTTGGACAAAGTGGGGCTATCTTTTGTGCTCTGTGTCTCTGCCAGTGTTGGTAGCTGTTTCTCAGCTTACTTTGTTCTATCCATTAATGAGCTGCTAAGCCCCTTCTTGAGTCAAACTGTGTGACTTCAGCCACTGCAGCTGTGCTGTGGAATGAGCCTGATGAGGGGCTGCAAAAGTGCACACAAGTAGGCACACACACACACACACACACACACACACACACACACACACACACACTGCCGTTTTGCACAT
The DNA here is from genome assembly GCA_019142605.1 of Cephalopholis sonnerati. Lineage (NCBI taxonomy): Eukaryota > Metazoa > Chordata > Actinopteri > Perciformes > Serranidae > Cephalopholis > Cephalopholis sonnerati. The sequence goes on from JAGQAX010000006.1 coordinate 28,209,785, forward strand.
GCAAGCAGATTGGAAAACAAGGTTTCCCTTGTTGAAGAGAGGGCAATTACAAAGGATCCCTGACTTCTGAAAAAGGATACAGTTTGAACTGTTTTACAACAGTCTATTTTAACGGCCAGGGCCCAAATTCAGTGCTGAGACTCCTTAAACATACTTATCATTGAGCTTTCTATTCTCCTTTTGTCTCTAGTGATTTTTTTGAAGTAAAACCTCAAAGGTTGTTGAGTTTGACATACCTTTACACTGTATACAATGAGGAATCAGAAGCATTTTCTTTTCCTTGCAACCAGCATCACCTAACTTTTCTTCTTAAAAAGCACTCCCCAAGCACTTCCAATTTCTATAATAAAGTACACAAAGAAGCAAGAAGCCTTTTTCCAAATGACCCAGATTTTGGCATCCTTTTAAATCCTCAAGGTGGAGCGAAGGAACATTTGCGGCGATCAGAGACGCTTTTTAAAACTAACATGGAAATGTGTCTGGCGGCTCTGAACGGAACATGGATCTCAAGCCAAACTTTTCAGAGATGGAAAAGCTGACCTCTCTTTTCTTATGGGAGAAGTTCCCATGGCTGTTGTAAGTATTCTTTAGACTGTTTTGGCTACGGTGTCCACAACCACAGCCACCGTCTTTGCACCAGCACTGTGGAAAACCATAGCTAATACTCATGTATGAGAGGATGTACACTTAACCCTACAGACTGTGTAACAATCTTTGACTTTGACACATCAAGATAACACTAGCACTGTTGTCATTATTTCTCTTTAGGTGTGTATTTATCCACATTTAGAAACGAGCATTAGCACTCCATTTCAGCGCCAGTAGCGAAGTCAGTTACAAGCATTAATGCCTCGGAGCTTTCCAGTCTCAGAAGTCCACTGGAATTGCCGGGGGTTAAGTGCCTTGTCCAAGAGCACCTTATGAGTTATGGTTAAGGGAAGAGAAATCATTACAGCTTAATTTCCTAAAGCAAATTTACCCTGCCTTTCTAGGCCCTCAATTGCCACCTGAATGTTATAAATAAAACATGCTTGAGGACATGACTGGATGCTAACTCATCTTACATGACTACAAATGTGAGGGAGAACCTAATGTAGTCTTCTGGCTACCACGCAGGAAATACTTTTAATGCTTTCTTTGTGAACACATAAGTGGCACGAACATGGCCAAATGAATGAACTCAGGGTGAAAGAATGCTCTACAGTCTGACAACAAGAGACAATTAAAGAGAGAAAATTATAAAACTGAAATAAAGATCTGCATCTAATCCTGTTTTTTTCTGTTGTGTAAGTTGTTGACAAAAGAAGACTTGAAACAAATGATCAAAACAAAGGACTCTACCTTGATATATTTATAGCATTCATCCATAAAGCTGGCTGTAAAAGCATGCATCTGCAAATCACGTGCAAGCTTAAACACGCACAGACAGTCTAATGGGATGGAACAAACTGGGCAACTGTCCAATGGCAAACTCAGTTTCACCTCCACTGACATTCGGGCTTAAACTAATTTGCTGGGAATCACTCACGCATTCAATGCAGAGTGAGTTTCTCTTTCCTTACAACATCAGCAGCGAGGAATTCCAGGGCCATGCATTGAAAGGTCACAGCCGTTAATGTCTTCCAACCAAAAAAAAATCTGAATTTTGGCAGTAATACATGAGACAGGGGAGCTTCACAAGCTGCTATATGACAGACAATTGAAAGTGACATTGTACTGACATTTCTCCAATGTTGTGTCCATGATATGATGCAGCAATTTGGGAAAGTTGTGCTCTTTGTGTGCTCTGTGCCTCCAAGACTTCTGCCACAGTGGGAAGAGTTTACATAGCAGTGGCAACGATCACATATACGGTATTTTTTTTCATTCCTGAAGGCAAAGACCAAGATGTTCCTAACTCACAGTTACTCTGGTTTATAAACGCCTAATCACAAAGCTTCAGAAACCAGATCAACAGTGACCTGAGGAACCCTTAAACTGAACCTTCTGTTCATCAATGCCAGCAGCAACTCAGTCCCAATGGCATGTATTCTTTTTCCTGTTTACAGACACCGGTTCATTTGAGGTTCAAAATTTTTATTAACAAAATGTGCCCAATTTTTCAAACTAACTTAATGAGCCTCTGTATGGTACTAGTATCAGTTTTTTGCTCAAATAATGTTAAGGTAAAGAAGGTTCTTTGGCTTTCCCCGTCCAACAAAATCCAACAGGTTACACAACATGTTGCTGTTACAGCACTTAACAGCAACAGAGGCCGTAAACACACACTGCTTTCTGTCATTCTGCTGACTCAGGGTAAAGTCTGCCAGAAAAAGAGTGGCTGTCATCCTGACCGTCAGCTATGGGGCATAATTCACTTAATCAGCCCCACTGAGAAAACACATGTGAAACAGCACACGGTGCAATTAGAGTGCTTTAGTGAGGGAAGTGTCCAGCACTATACATAAAAATGACTAAATTTGTTTACAGACACGTATGTGAGGTGAGGCACACAAGCCCATTTACATTCTTGACATACAAACACAAACAAATATACTGTGGATAAAAGGAGATTAACATGCTGGTCTGTAATTATGAGCAGCCATCACTCTTAACAGAGTGCACACATATGCTCTGTCTCTCTTGGGATGTGCAACAAAACTAAATACCACAGGTCTGAGTACACTGCATACAAACAACAATGTGCACTACGTAATTGTTAACATTCTGTCTTTCATAATTGCAAACTCTCCTATTCCATTATTTAACCATTAACTTTATAATTCATTGTTAAGTTTTTATTCCTTTCTGGTCTTTTTAATTCTTCTTCTTTTCTGCTTGCTTTTTTGATAGACTTATAAAGCCCTAATTAAATTAGCGCAAATTGGCCAGCTTTACTCAGACACAGTGATGAAATCAGCCTGAAAGATTTTACCAAACAGGAAATTACTGCCTTGTAAAAAAATTAAATCCTGCTTTTTTACCAAGTTCATGCATGCTGCCTATTTAAAGCATAGTGCAGACCTCACCAGATAATTATCTCCATTTATTTAAAACAAAGTCCTGCACACTCTCTGGTGTTGACAGTGACACAACCATGTCCTCACTGCTACAAAACAATGAAGACTTGTGTAATGGTGCCAGATTAAAGATGTGTTCTTTCACCACACTGAGACTGACTCATTCACATTTTACGAGTATTTTCATCTTCTAATAGTTTGAGGTTTAAGAAGGTTTCACCGAATAAAATATTTAAATGTGGCATGGTAGAAAGGTCATTTAAAGGTAACATATGTATTTCCATTTCCTGTCAGACCTGCTGTCAGGTATATCCATCCATTCTCTAACTGCGTATCCTCTTGAGGAGGATAGGCTGGAGTCTATCCCAGCTGCCGTTGGGCGAGAGGCGGGGTACACCCTGGACAGGTCGCCCCAGACTATCGCAGGGCTAACAACCATTCACAGCTACGGATTTCAATTTAGAGTCACCAATTAACCTGTCCCTAATCTGCATGTCTTTGGGGGGGAAGCTGGAGTACCCAGAGAAAACTCCGCACAGAGGGGCTCCCGCAACCAGGAACCCTCTTGCTGTGAGGCGACAGTGCTAACCACCACACCACCGTGCCACCCCTGTCAGGTGTATACTTTAATGCAGTGCGAATGTTCTTATAACTGTCAACGTAAAAAGATCATAAGTTTTGCTCTATGTTAAATGACTGTATTCAAAATCTCTCCTTTTACTCTTTCCTCTAGATTGGATTCAAAGCTTATCAGTCACCAAACTGAAAGCTATTCCTTCACTACATTTTCTCTCTGTCCCTTTTTACAGTGTTTCCCTATTGTCTCAGTCTTTTCTTCCTTACCCTTGCTCTTTTAAACTGCATCTTTCACCCTGTCTGACTTCACCAGCTGCTATCTAATGACTGAGGTTTAGCCCAGAGCGACAGAGCCGACGACAGGCTTGATTTCGAACCACTACAAAGTGAACTTGTGATGGAAACTTCTCCCCACAACCAACAGAGAGAAAGCAGGACCACCAGGCAGCTAACCTCTGCCTCTCTTGTTTCACTTCACTTGACGCAATTGGATGTGTCTCAGGATGATGCGCCACAAAACCATAGATCACTAATAATGGCACTCATGAGTTCAAATGATCACACACAGCTGTTCGCACATAAACATATAGTGACACCCAAATGATACACACACACAGGCATGTAATCCCTCCCAGATGCATGGCCTGATGGGAAGCGTGCTCAACAGACAAATGACGGCCCTGAGCCCTGCACCAGTCATCCATCTGATTTGATAACTGTGGCTGGAGGCAGAATGTAGAAGAGGATGCAACCCGAGGGTAAGCCTTTAGTAAGTGTGCACCGCGTGTGCATGTAAATGTATGATTGTCATTTATGGAGATGTGTGGTTCTGTGGTGTTCAAGCAACCGAAGAAACATGGCGACCATTCAGGAAATAAAATCCCCTGCCCAAAGTGTGTGCATATTAATATGCGGGTGTGTTAAAAGCAATAAGACAATGAAATGCTGAGCAAAGAAATGCTGCTGTAGGTATCAACAGTATGAATACAGCTTCATTTTCTGTCTCTTATCTTTCTTGTTACTGTCCAACTTTTTTGTAACATGTTGCAGGCATAAAATTCAGAATGAGGGTATATCTACAAAAAACAATAAAGCTTCGAACATTCGAACATTAATTCGAACAACATTCGAACATTAAATAACTAGTCTTTGGATTGTATTCAATTGAATACCAGTAAAAAAGAACTTGCAAATCATTGTATCTTGTTTTTGTTTATGTTTTACACAGTGTCACAACTTTTTTTAGAATTAGAGTTGTATATAATGACCTGAAAAGTGAATGTTGAACTCTAGTTTTTGACGACGTACGCTCCACTTGTTTAAGTTCAAACTGATGTTACACAACTTTATAAAATTTAAATTAAATTATATTGTAACTGAAACTGTTTGGCCCTGACATACATATAAACCTCCACCAACCTTTAAATGTCCCTAACAGCAGTATTTTCCTAAAGTTATCTGATGAAATGTGGTCGACCAAAGATTGCAACATATCATTCAACATCTGCACACTATTATCACACTTGATCTTCATAAAAATTATCTAGACGTCATAAATGCATAATAGGCTGTAAAGTTAAGGAGTTAAATGATGATTTCAACTTGTTACTGCATATTTTTTTATCCTCTCTTTACATCTGGTCTGGGAAAGGGTGGGGTCAGAGGCAATGATCATGGTGGACCCAACAAAGATATCCTTTCTTGAGGATCCATATAAACATTATCACATGTTGGCAGTCAAAGCCTTTTGTCTAATTCTCACCACAAGCTCCATGTGACTGAATGTGACGTGTGGAGTTACGAATTTCTACAAAGAAAAACATAAAAGAGAGAGTTGAGTGTAATCTTGTCTGTGCGGCTGGGCGGCCGCCTAGACTTTGTGTCTGAATACCAGCCACAAGAGAAGAATGCAGACAAATGTAAGGGAAAAAGAAGGCAAAAGTAAGTGAATAATTTATCGTTTAAAACAGGATCAAGTACTATTTGGCAACAAGTATCACTTTCTACCTCATTGTCTTCAAACTCTATATACATTATGCCTGCTTGCAACAAGGGAGATGTTGAGAAAGATTATTTCATGTTGGTACACAACATTCATGCATAACTTGCCCAGGTTGGCTGTTTAGAGTTGTCACGGTAAAGTAACACAAAGCATGTATTCAAAACAAATGCCTTAAATATAAAGCTTGTCATATGCTGAAGAGGTTGTAAAATCATTCAAGGCAAATTTGTGATTTTGCGCTGTATAAATAAAACTGACTTGGCGACTGGAGAAAAGCTGTTCCTCTACGGTATTCAAATAAAAGCACAAGGAGGAATGAGTCGTAATTTTCTGAGACCCTGTCTGACCCCGTCTTCAAGGCTGACTTCTGTCCTTAATAGATTGTCCACAGTGCTTTTGAACTCTTTTCCTACCTACTGCGTATTGGTTTGTTCTTCTTATTTAGCTATATGTGTTTACTTTTAAGAGCTATATAAGTTTAGTTCACTGTACTGTACAAAAAAAGACAGAGGAGTTCGAATTTTGAGCCAAGCATGCCACAGCACTTTTTGTAAGCAGATGTTTCACATAATAAGCATCCCCAATTCAACAAATAATGTTACCGCATCTCTGAAATGAACTGACATCTGTGACAGGAGAAGCTTTATTGAAGTCCATTGACAATGCTTTAAAACATGCTAAGTCAGGTATGGCTGCAGGCAATAAAGGTATAATTTTAATAACTTCAAATCTATAAAGTTCTCACGTATTTGCAACCTCCATTTAGGTGGCTTATGTCTTACATGATCTCTTGCTGGTGACACTGACTCAGATGTCTAAAAGCAAAAGGTGAACACACAGACAATGATGCGTAAAAGTTGAAGTCTTGTAGTCTGATTTATGATCCTTGTTGTCAGGGCGGTGTTATCAATTCTCCACTCAGCACCTCCCCACTTTTTTTACGTAAAGGCACAATTTTCTGGGTTTCTGGGTCAAGCTGTGATAAATCTTCCAAATGTCTTTGTCATCTTCACCTCTGAAAAATTTGAAACTCAAAAACAAACAAATCATGGTCATAAGTCCAGGTGACACTTTCTTAATCGTAACATCTTTCAAAACCAAACCGCTTACAAAACTGACCTGACCCCTGGTGTGTTGCGTAACATCTCCCCTACCCATAATGCATCTCAGCAAAGAGGTAAGACAGATGCTCATTGCATTGCCTTGACAACATATTAAAGATGAGAGGAAGGGCTGGAGAAGAGGATAAAAAAGACAAAGCTGTGGCTTAGAGAGGCGTCAGGTAGTGTTAGGTCTCTAAATGCCTCTCATTGAAAGGGCATAAACTGGCACAGGCAGTAAACACACAGAGAACATTGTGACGTTTCTACATATGGTCTGCATTGTAGAAATAAGGCCAAAACCCTGACACTTGGCTGAGGCTGACTCTATGATTCATCCTCAGAAAAAAATGACTTTGACTACAATTAAATGTGGCCTTTTAATTGCATTAATTTGCCTCAAAAATTAAGTAGAAGGCTCTAAAATAAATGGCAACAACCTCGATATTACAACCACAAAACTGTAACGCTCATGACCAAGTATTTTATGATGATGGTATAATCCCGGAGCACTCACACAAGTGATGGGGTGGTGTTTTCTGTTTTATGTGCCTCTTTTGTTTTACTATGGAAATTCTAATTGTGCGTGCTGAGCGGATCAGCACTGCCGACCACACACAGATGCACACTCAGATGTCTGAGGCAGTGATTTCCAGCCACTGTGCCACAGAGCGCCTTCGGAAACGCCCAGGTGTGTTGTGAAATTAAAATTTAAAGTTCTAAATGGTTGTATGGAAAAGAAGATTATTTTTAACCTTTTGTGGTTTTCAAGACTGTGAGCTCAGCATGTGCTTGTCATCAGTCAACCCAATCACCAAAATAAATGTTGGCGTTGTACATATCTGTACACCACAAATATATAATATTTGTACACATATATATTGAAACCATAGAAATAGAATGTTATGGTGAAAACACACGTCAGTAGGGCCATAAAGTGTGTCATACTGAACAGATTGTTTCGATCTATTTTTTAACCTGTTTTCTTTATTGAGGAAAAAATACAGCTACATATCAATCCAAGTTTCTCTCTTTCACCAAACCAACACCAGGTTCACACTGGATGTGGAAGCACTGCAAAGTGGACCGATTTTCCTTGGAGTGCTGCCTGCTTGCTTCTGGGACCATGGTAACCGATTGGGCTGTTCAGACTGGACTCAGTGTGGCGCCCAGCACTGAGCGCCAGGCACCCACGCCAGCTCGCAGGCTGCAGCAATAATTTCTGTGTCTGGTCTATTTTTTCCACGACACACTGATAATCTCTTTTGAATGACGTAAAGGAAATGTTAGATATGATATAAATGATCTGACTGATGAATAAGAGAATATGCACCCAGCGCTTCCAAATATTTGTCTGTTGTGTCTAAACAGAGAGCAAGAGAGACAAGCAGAGCCACATATTCACTTACACACACACATGCATGGAGATACAAGCAGACAGAGAGCTCTGCATGTGATTTAAACAGAGCAGAGAGCAGAATCGCTTGCTGACCAGCGCAGAGAAATGCTCTTCTAGTGTGAGCGGCCAGTCGACTGCTGATGGATAACTGCACATCAATTGACAAATTGTGACGCTTCTGTGTCCAGTGTGAACTGGGCGAAAGACAAAAATCAGCTATCTGCCTTGTTAACTCATCGTAAAACACAATTCATTCAAACTCGACAGAAACCAAACAGCTGTCTTAGTTAGTTTTCATCTAGTGAGTTAGTCCACTGGTCCAACAATCACGACCTCTGGTTTAGTCTAAATACACCCTCAATTCACTGAGCTAGATGTAAATAGACATGCTGTTCTGCACACTGTTTATCCCCGCAGTCTCTGCCTCGAAGCTGACCACTGAGAAGCAGGTCTCCCTCGTACTTCTGAGGCAGCTTCAGTTTCAGTTTATGTGTTTCAGCAAACATACAATTATGCCAACTACAGAAAATGAACTAAAGTAATATTTTAAAAGTAATGGATTTCTTATTTATCTGCTGGTTTGCTCATTACTGCAAAACCTCAACTCAGTGAGTTCACGACTTGTCGCAAGTCAGTTTTTTTATATGTTAATTGTCCTGCTACAGTGGTTGCCATGGCAATGGTACACATAAAAATGGCCGCTGCTCTGACCACCCTGCTACATTGATTAGAATGGGAAACATCTGTTCTACTCTCAAGGCCAATTCACAGTTTCAGCATCCCTATCTCAGCAAGGGTCCTTTTAGGTCTGTGTGACGTAAATGTTGTCATCCACTCATATCCACAAGGTCCACACGGACCCCTGTGCTGATGTCCCTATGCAGCCTTATTTTTGTCACTACATGGACGGTAGGCCTAGCAAGTGCGCTGACTGTTCATGGTCCCGTCTCTTACTCCACACTCCAGTCCAGTTCAAAACACTTCTTTCAAGCCAGCTGCAGCCGTCTCACCACTGTGAAGTTAGTTTGATATTGGATATGACATTCCTTCCGGACCAGGCAGCATCGTTTAATTTCACTTTCACCCAATGTTGGCAGTGGCCCTCCCATTTACTGCTGAGGGATGAGGCGGACCATCGATTGGACCATAAATAGAACCATGTCTATGATTGAAATTTCATGTATCTTTATGTTTCAACAATACTGTGGTTTATGTGCAATTATGTTTAGACACAAAAAACACTTGGGTATGGTGAGTAAAAGATTTTGGCTTAAAACACCTGGTTTTGGCGACACAATCACAGCTAGAAATGTTGCAATTTCCTTGCTAAAAAACAACCAGTTTTGTTGTTTGTTGGTCTCAAACAGTAGTCTGCAGCTTGGCAGCCACCTCACCTAGGTATGTAGGTACCGCTCATATACATGTAATCAGAACTACGTCACTTTATGAACATTGCTATAACATGTAGGAGACATAGAAATGTAGCATATCTGTGGTGTTACAATGCCAACATTTTTCTTACAGTGACTGGGCTGTATCAGTTTGACACAGACTACCAGGTTCATCAAAACAAGCTCATGCGCCACATAGATTGATACTATGGTTGTAGGGAATTAGCTTACTTAAACATGTGTATATTAAGTGCTTGACAGTGTGCCTTGGGATTTTTGAAGATAGAAAGTGTGCTATATCACAGAAAATGTTGGAAAATACTGGTCCAAGGTGGTCTCCATGATACATGACTTCACCACCACAGACCCCTCAGAGGGAGGGGGCAGACGGCACCAACAGCCTGACCTTAAGCAGCCTGTAATTGAGATTCCTACAACACTTGTCTGGTTCAGACACATTTGCCACAATTAAAATCCACACAGGCCTCCATGTCAATCAAAATCCTTGTTGTTTCATCTCCCTTGCTTCTATGTTTACGCCCCTTTACTCTGGTGCAAACACATGGACATGTCACCAGCTGTGCAGCCTTTTCAGTAAATGCTTCAAGAGAAGACGATAAAAAGGAAAAGAGCACACCTGCAAAAGGTAATTGTGAGGGGGCTTAATGCATCAAGCACAATGCATTGCACACAGTTACTATGTTTTTTGCATACTTACAAAGCAATTTCAATCATTACAGAAAGTGTGGAGATTTGGCTCACTGCCAGCAAGCCAAACTGATGAGTCTTCTTCCACCGCAACCCATGAGCACATCTCGTACATAGTGTCACTGACAACATCCTGCTTATGTATGGCTGTAAAACATAGTCCTGCAATAATAAGATCATTAAACTTTTACAAGGAGGTAATGCCCTGTTTGGTCATTTTCAGTATAGTAACAGGCCCAGTAGACAAATTTTAATTAACGAAACAATAACTGACTTTTTTGGCAACAAAACTGATATATTATCACCTTATAAATTGTGAAAGTGTTAGTAAACATCTCTTTACTGTCATATCCAACAGGATATGACATTCATTTGGAGTTATGTCTCTGGCCGACTGACACCTATGTAAGTCCAATATTCACACTCTTTTTACCTCCGTTTTGGTCTCGACTTACTGCGGAGGGAAATATCTGGCTCTAGATAAATGCTTCAGTATGTTCATGTCGTGTTTCTCTGCCGTTTAGAGCTAAGAAGGTAGTGCACAGTGGTTTATCAAGACACTCAAAAGCTCTGTGACGCTGAGGGGAACTGATTAGTGCAAATTTAAGTTTTCAGATCTTTACAAGATAACAAAAATAACATATGGCCACAAAACAAGAGCCAGGCTGTCCTGTTATCCTGCACATTCACAGCGTACAAGATATGTTTTTGAGGATCATCTCGCTCAAATAAATGCCTGCATGCGGTAAAGTCGGAATAACTCAAAAAATGCGTCCTCTGTTTGTTTCTATGGGAAGAGGCACATCACTCAAGTATGAATATGAATGGTTTGACAGTAAATGTCACTTTGAACATGCCCGCCAAGCTGCTGAAACCTTACATATGTTTCAACTAAAATGTACATAAACAGCTTACACAGTAAAGAAAATGAGGTCATGCCATACTGAACCATGGGAATGTTCAACTCTGGCACTAGATCTGTACGGACGTAAATCTAATGTGTTCCAAATGAGTCCTCCAGACCCTGAAAGCATGACGTAAAACAATGAAATCAAATGAATCTGTGTTAAAAGTCCTTTAGGAAAAATGCTTCCTTAATAATAATAATGTCTAGACATCGATCTGTTGAGTCTAAACTGACTATAAAAACTTTGATTTGAGGAAAGCCCTCGTTAAAGGGGTAATAGTAAAAGTGCTGAGGTTGTTGCTTATTATTATGTGTAATAAAGCACCAAAAATGCTGACTGGCAAATACTAATATGTAACATAGCGTACATATGTCTGCAGCTGGTGCGGCTGGCAATGAGCAGCTGGAAACTATCCACTTGGACTCCAGGGAAATGATTTTGAAAGAGTGGTTTGTGACCTAAACTTCTGATGTGGAGGTGAGTAAAATGGGTCAGTATGTTACGCATAACTATATTTTGAATGTGTTACGTGGGTCAGGCCTCCTCTAGCCACTGCACTGTTTCAAAGGTGGACAAAATAAACTCCAAGAACAGCGTTTAAAAATTGCTCCCCACCAACAAAAGACACACAGTGGCAGCTGTTATCAAAATCACCTGACCTACCTTGGGTGCCAAACTCTCCTAGATAAATGGACTTGGAGTGACTGGTTGCTTATATCGTGAACACATGGTAAGAGTTAGGGATCGGTCAGGTTAACATGTCCGCCCCAGAACAGGGAACTCACATCTTAGACGTGCAGCAAAATGTGCATTTGTGACACAGTGAACTACCTTCAACAGTTCTTTTATTAACTTGTCATTTAAAGTAAATAAATAATGAAATGTCAAATTGCATTGTCGCAAAAGTGGAGTCAGGTTTGTGGCACCGATATTATGCCAACAGAAAGGCCTCATTCAACGAGGGCATTTCCAAGGCTTCCATCATTAAATGATAGCGTCACATAATCAACTTTCTCAGTCTGGGGTGATGAAAAAAATATTAAGTTTTATTGAATAAACTCTTTAGCCTTGGAACCAGACTAATCTGCGAGCTCATGTTTTATTTGCTCTGGGCAGATGCATCTAGTTCCTCTCTGCTTAAGAGAGATTTCCAGCTGGCTCGGGCCAATCACAATCATCTATGTAATATGGGGCATGTTTGAGACGATGACTGACAACCTGCAGAGCCTTTACACTTTACCCAAAATACATGACGTCATTTTTGGCTTGTGCACCCTCTTGCCGGGGACACTACAGCGAGTAAAGAGGAGCGCCACTGGGGCACCCTCGAAACCAAGCTGAGATGGCTGCAGCTGATTTTCATTTAAGTTCTATTTCTTAAATTCTGATTGCAAAAACAGCAACACTCGTTCACAGACATAATGATGCTATACCATTACAACTCATCTCTGCATTGCTCAGATTCTTGTCACAGGTTTTGTCACTGTGATTGGTTGTCAGTCCATCCAATTGTGTCCAGAGACATTGTGGCCTATAGGCCATTGATAACGCCCTTTGGAAACTGAAAATGAACTGAGAGGTCTCAGACTTGTGATTTGGTCTGGTGACGTCAGGCTATGAACACTTCCTATTCTTCCTTTCTTTCTACAAGTTCTTAAAGCCTAAAATTACGTCTACCAGTGAATCATATTATGTCTTCATCCTCATTAAAGCTTTGTCTGAAGTTCCCAGTCTGTTTCTCCACTTTTTTATTACTTCAGTCTGTCCAACATTCATGCCTCTGCTCTTACCTAAAAGATGCTGAGACACAAACAAAAGACGAGGAACGAAAGGTCAAGATGATATTGTTGAAAGCTCAGAAGGTCACTCACAATCAAGGCACAGGAACCCTCAGGACCTTGCTCAGAGTTTGGAAAACAATCCAAAGCCAGGAGAAAAACAAACCTAACATGGTGGAGTACCAGAAACCTTTAACACAGGGGTCATCCATGTCAACCACTGCGTCCAAAGGTCAACTACCTGTGACTACACAAGAAACTTCATAGTAACCTTGGAATCAGCTGTCAGCCCTAAGGTATGTGCTGCCTGCCAAGATGAAAAGAGGATAACCTCTGAATTAGTTGAAACCATTGCGCAAAGAGAGCCTCTATGCATCTACAGTCCTACAAATTAAAGGCCATTTTAATATTCCAGGGCAGGTCCATTAGAACATGAAACACACAGACACACATTGAAGTCTGCCACACTCCTCTCTCCTCCTCTAATTCTCCAAAAACCTCCACCTCTTTCTTTTGGCATTCCTGCCTAATAGCATCATTATTGACTCTGTCCAGCTAAACGCAGGCTCCTTGTAATCTCACACGGGCGGGGCAGTTCAGACAAAAAACTGCTGCTCTGGAAGGAAGGAAACAAAGGAAAAATGGGATGGTGGAAAAGGACGCTAAACACTAACAAAGGCAGCTCTGAGATGAGTGCCTTTGATCACGCAGAGGAGGTGGAAGCTATCCCGTCATCTCCTCTCATCACTGCACGCCCAGAGCTTTGGTCCATCTCCTTCTAACTAACGTTAACTGGCTGGAAAAAAGGTAGCAAGACAGGCCATCAACTCAGCGTGACAAGTCTACTGAACACATAGCTGAAACAAACACTTCAAACAGAAGCAAAACTCCAGGACATCAGTGACTGATTTCATTATAGAGTTTGAAATTCTTGATGTGAGAAAGATGATGTCAGGCAGATGTCACTCAGTAAGCCAGTCAGTCAATCTATGAATCAGCCTCTCTGTTTGGCTTGTACCACTGCTTGCACCTTTTCTTCAACACATGCCGCTCAGACAGAAAGTATTTGGACAGAGATATGCTTCTCTGTTGTGGCTCTGTTCTCAGGCAGTGGATTTGAAATGAAACAATTACTATTACAATTAATTGACCATTTAATATTAAGCATTAATTAAATGCTTAATATTAAATGGTCAGTATGCTTCAAATGAAGTGCTTGTTGGAAAGCTCTGAAACCCCCTCCCTCCACACCTTTCCAATGACATATACTAGGGCATTATCCGACAATTTTTTCAATATTACAAAATTGTTACAAAACTTCACAGTTTGAACAACGACTTCCATCACTTCTTGCATGTACAAACGTTTGCATCATTATGAGTGCCTTCCAGAGAGACTGTCAAAAATTGTGCACTATTATCCCCATTTGAATAATTGTTGGTCCATGCCCATTTCTATGACAACAGTTATAACCACTTTTCAGACATCGTCGAACAACAGGTTTAACGGGCTGTTCTGTGCACTGTTCATACGTATACCTACAAAAAATAATGCACCACAATTCATACATAACCCATGTAACCATGATCCAGTAATTGGCGTTTAACCGGTACAAGCATGAGGCTGTGATCACATGACCAATGCGCTGATGGAATAAGTAAGTAAGTATAAAGAGCAAAAGTCTGTGGAAGGAGGCAGTCTGGGTGGTGGATGGGTCAAACAACACAGGACTATGTTGGGTTCAACAAACTACCATACCTCCATTCTTAGCTTTTAGGGGATTTGAAAATGTTGTTCACATTCGTATTGGGAGAACAGTGTGGGACTTCTGATCCTTATAGACTGGCATCACTACTTCACTACTACAATCATTACTTTGGGGGAAAGAAATATACTGTCACGTATGTCTCTGTTAAGTAGCTGTCTGTTATTCACTCACTCTATAGCAGGAAACAGCACTTCAAAATAAAATCTTGTGCAGGAAATTCACTGTACTTCAAAAATAAAGTGTGTTCGTGAGTCACTTGTAGTCCATTAAGAACGGACCTGTGACCCACTTTTAGACCATGACCCACCAGTTGGGAACCACCGATCTATAGGATTTTCTGTTTTCTATTCCCCAAAAAGGGGCACTGCCTTGATGTTTTGCAGAGTACTCCAATGTGAGTCTGTGTGTGGATGTCTGGTCTACAGGACAATGCAGAAGAACAAAAATCCTACACATAAAGACGAGACTAGGTGAAGTAGCAAATCATTTACGCTGGTACAATTTCAAGACATCTGTGATTGAGGAAGATTGCACCCTTGAAAGGTTCCAAAACTTTATTGACTGCAAAGGTTTTGCAACCAAATATTAAATCTAACAACTTTATTTAAGTTAATTACTTGTCCTTTGCTTTCTGACATTTAAAATTGGAGGACTGACACTGCTAACCACTGTGGGAAAGGGATCAAATGTGCCACTTTTGGTGTATGAATGAACATCCTAAAATTTGAACAGTGAGTCACAACGTCAACCTTGCAGCCACTGTTTCATTTTGAATCCGTTATGCTGGAGTACAAAGCTGCCACAATAAAAAAAAATGTCACTGACCCAAGGCACTGGGTTCTGACCCATCTCAAACTCAACTAATTAAACACTGGCACAAGCATATACAAGACACACAAACACACCCTCTCACAGCAAGGTAGTATTTACAAGGACGAGCATGTGTGTGTAAGGACGTCAGCGGAGCCATGAAGAACGTAAAATCTCAGAGGACACTGGAAACCTGCGCACACACTGCGCACATGCTCTTTATTTTATACCAACTCCTTTAGCAGATTCTTTACACTTTGAAGAGTGTCTTTTTTATATGTTTAGTTTCAACCCTGCACAATTTAAAATTAATTCTAGGATAAATGCCGCATTTCCTGGCTTGGTAATGGTTGGAGTGCTGTGAAATAAAGTTTATTTGGCTGTAAACTCTCAAATAAATGTTCCATGAGTCCAGAGAGCCTGCTTGCAACACACCTTTGACTCCTCAACCTAAGACTGGATTCCTTAATGACAGATCATCATCACGCTCTGTAGCTACAGAAGAGAGATATTCATGTTCACAGCTGTTATTTAACCAGTCCAGAACAGTATTTTACAAATGCTTTTTTCATAAAGTGAATGCCATTTTCAAAGGTAACCAAAGTATGAAATGATAACACAAGAGGGTGGCCAGAAATTCAACCCCACCACTGTTTCATTGGAGCGTTTTCAGACTGTAGTGCTAAATACACAACCCCTGTGCCTCAGTAAAATGACTTGTGAAGTATCCTCTTGCTTTCTTTCTTTCTCTCCCTGCAGGATGGAGGAAAGGGGGGAGGCTTCCTGACTGATCTTCCCACACAAGCCTGACCCCAATATCCAGGCATCCTCCTGACACTCTCGCTTCACACACACAGACAAGCACAAACACACAGGCCGAGAGAGACACAGATACACAAACACACTCTCTAATGTTTACCGTGTCAGATTGCAGTGTAAATAAAGGGGAAGCTCCGGCCTGTGATTTAAAAGGAGCCAAATCAAACAGGAGGGACTGCGTTATCGCACTGGGTCGGATAGAGAAAATGGATCTGTGTCAGAATGAAGCAAACCCTAAATAAAAGTCCTTATGAAAACAAAACTGATTCTCTCTGAGGGTCTGGGATATTGTTGGAGAAGGACAAAAAGGGAGGCAGGGGCAGAAAAACATTTGGGGAAATGTTCAGCTACCCCTGCTTGCAGTCACTGCGCTGTGCTAATCATTCCTCTATTCCCCCGGGGGTTTAGGAGAACACATTCTGACATCCTCGTAAACATTTTAAGAAGCAAATGAAACGTCACTTGGTGGCGAGGGACGAACACAAAGACATGGAGTTGGTAAAGACCAGCCAGCACAGATTTTCTGAATCACACTGTTGCAGCTTCAGTTTACTGTAAGAGCAGAATTGTTTAATTACTTCCTAGTGACAGTCGCAGTAACATTTGCTATGAATCAAGCCTCGAAGTTGGACACAGGTTATAATCACAGTATTGTTTCACTACTGTTGCTCTGTCCAACATACAATGCATCACAGCTCTTTCATCATCTGCAAATGATCTAAAATTCACTTCTCCCCCTGAGGCACACAATAATGAATACATCATTTGTTACACTTGTGTATACTGAGCATATTTCTTCCTTGAATATAATTATTATTCTAGGCACAGAATCTATGATTGAGGAATTGAGCTTCATAAGAATTTGTGACATGCTGAAATTTAGCAGAGGAGAACAAACATCTGGAAAAGGAATCTGCCTCTTCACCGCACCTCTGTCGATTCATCTCGTTCCTTCTCTCTGCAGTTGCGAAGTGTGTTCATGTTAAATTGAGTACGTTTTGAAGTAGTGTGGGGAAAAGTGCTTCTAAAAAGCCCTAAATCATGTTTTGGCAAGATATTATACAAATACTACAAAACTTAAGAGTATTTGGAGAGGATTTTACCCTAAAATGCTTAAAGGCTACTACTGACAGTAAAACACACGTTCTGATTTTCCATCTCTAGTTTCTGCTGCTACCTGTTTCTGTTGGTCTTAATAAGGTCTATCCACAGCAGTGTTCCATGGCATGCACTCCAGCATGTCCCCTTTGCTCTTGCTGTTGATGGAGCACTTTTTTGCAGGTGAACATGTAACACTTCTCACCCCCAAATCAGCACACAAACCCCCATGACATGGCTTCACAGCCGCCTTTGATGGTGCTTTTGCAAGCAGGTAAGTGACCTCTCCTCCCTCTCAGAAAATAGTAATTACAGGGACGTTGAAATCCTTGCACAAAGTCTCTCCATCACCAACACTTTCGAACTTAAAACACTGACTTCAGCAAAGCTGTGGTTGCGATGGAGACATGAATTTTACTTGGAACATGATACAACTCATATTACTAGACCTATTGAATGTATACTCCCCAGTAGCTTTGTTCACATTGCCATACTCCCATACCACTGTCCATGAAGACTCAAATCTTAACTAAATGTTAGTCCTGATTATTTAACACTAAATATTTTAGAATTCAGAACTGCACCTCTGACCTACAAGCCAGGGTTACTGTTAAATAGCCCAATGATATAATGTCTAGGCATTATTCGCTGTTCAGAATGAGAGAGCACCCAGGGGTGATGATAATCATCAAGCTGCATCGCAAACCCAAAGCCACACACTAACCCTGGCGGAATGCTAATGATAGTGACCGCCAGGCTGAACATCTGTGTGCGGAGACAAAATCCCCCAGAGTCCCTCCTCTGGAGGTGTGAGGAACATTAGGCATTCAAAGGGCGGATTGTGAGCAAACTATCACATTTCTCACTTTTCTGTGTGCTTTTGTTGTCACAGCAGAGAGAAGACTCCAAATAATCCCAAAAGTGTATAAACATTTCACACACAAAAAGCTATAATTTCATGCGTAAAAAGAGACCACTACAGAATTTGACTTTCACTCATATTTTCATCACATTACCTGGGTCGTGGAAGGGCACCAGGGCAAAGTTATACAGAGTTTTCTTTGGTCTGTTCAGGGATGTTTCCAAAATCTTGGACGCGCCCTCGATGACCTGGACCAGGTCGTCGTACATGGAGCCGGTCACATCAAAGACGAATGCCAGGGTGGTTGCCCCCTCCGGGATGTCCTCCTTTGTGGCCTCGGTCCCTGTGTCCTGCCCGGCGGAAACCGCCACTGACAGCGCGAGGGACAGCCACACCAGTCTGCTGCCCATTTCAGATCCAAGATGCTTCTCAAGCAAAGTTCTTGGGTATGTTGTTCTCACCACTCGGAACCTCAGGATGAGTCTCGAGATAAAGGTAGAGACATCGGGCTCTCAAAAATGGACTGAAATGTGTTGAAAACAATAACAATGAGCACAGCAACTACCAAATAAAACGGAATAAAGGAATCTCGGTTCCCGTGCGCCTCTGCTTCTGCAGTCTCTGTGCGCAAAAGTCGCAGCCTCTCACTAGTGTGTGAACTAAACTTCTGCGGTCCCAGCAGCTGCAGCAGCCTGTCTTCTGTTGTCTGCAGAGTCAGGAGCCCTTGTTCAGCTCTGTCATACAAAGACCACCTCTCAGCTGGGCAGAGAGTCTCCAAGGCGCAGACTACCCCATGCAGAACAGCGGTGCTCTGATTGGACGAGATGTTGACTCAGAGGGACCGTGTGCGTAATTTACTTTACTTCAGTCACGCGTTTCACAAAGAGCTGCAGCGCTGTAAATAAATATTTATACAATCTTAAATGCGTAATGCTGGATTTACATGCTTTGTTGCAGCACTGGTAGAGTCTGAATGGATGAGATGCAAATTATTATCAAGGCAATTAATGTCGAAATATGAAACGTAAAATTCTTAATCTTAGGAAGAAAGTGTTTCAAATGCCGAACTTATGGATGAGACAAACTGCTATGAAACAAGGACAATCAAAAAGCAGCTCCTCGGTGATATTGAGCTCTGTATTGCCACCTAGCGGTTTTAGTTTGACCTCACACTTAATTGTCTATAACATTGGAATTTGTATTCACTATGCAAGTTGTACTATATTTGTGAATTTTATATGAGCAGATGTCTACACCACTGCCATTAGAGGTCGTAGTTGGAGAAATTTTGTAGGTTTAATTTCCTGACACCCTTCGTTCTCATATCACATTTTGGGTTTGCTGTACCTTATACTTCCTTTGCTTAACTTAGTTTGCAGCAGATCACGACACAAAAGGGAACAAGATACAAAATCTGATCAAATGTTATGGTTGAAACTTGTTTATTTGTGTTTAACAACATTTGTACTTCAATATTGCAGACAAATTTGAACAATTTTAGCAGCAGTAACAAGCTCAGATGCAGTTAATTAAAAAAGTACTCATTTTAGGACATTGGGACTTTATTACTGTATGATCATAGCATTTAATGTAGGCCAGTAAGGTGTGACAGATTGTTCCTACAGACAAAAAGGACATTACTAGCCTGTGCATTGTTTGCAATTTTGTTTTGCACAGCCATGTTAAGGTATTGACATGAACAGTTTTGAACAGTTATAGAGTTAAACAGTGGCCCCCAACCCGTAGAGTTACAAAATGTTGCATTGTTTTCAGTTTTGTTTTTGCACAACAACATTAAGGCATTGAAATAAACTGCTTTATATTTCATTACATACTTAAAATAAACAAATTGACCTCTTATAAGGACATCATTTTTTCCCCCAAAACTTCATACATTTTTTGTACTTACCAAGTCCTACTAATCCCAGATAGCTAGGAGAAATTAAAAGCACATACCAAACAAAAGCTGGGGTCTCAGGAGTTTAACAAGAACAAAACACCACCAACAACAATAACAGTAAAAAACATTAACAAAGGGTAGGTAGGTGGGTGGGGTGAACGATTATAAATAACTATTTAAACAATAGATTCAAACAATAAACATAAAAAGAGGTAAAACTGATCGTTTTTAAAAGTCCATCCATCCATTTTCATGAGTGCTTATCCTCTTGAGGGTCGTGGGGGGGGGGCTGGAGCCTATCCCCGCTGACATTGGGCGAGAGGCAGGGTACACCCTGGACAGGTCGCCAGACTATCACAGGGCTGACACATAGAGACAGACAACCATTCACACTTACATTCACACCTATGGCCAATTTAGAGACACCAATTAACCTGCATGTCTTTGGACTGTGGGAGGAAGCTGGAGTACCCGGTGAAAACATGCAAACTCTGCACAGAAGGACTCCCTCCTGGGATTGAACCAGGAACCCTCTTGCTGTGAGGCGACAGTGCTAACCACTACATCACCATGCAGCCCTGATTTTAAAATTGCCTAAGTTTAAAAATCTTATCAATTTGTCATCCTAAGGAAATATTGTTACTATGTTGGGTTGGTACTTTTACTGTAGTAAAGGATATGGTTCTTCTTCCACTGTTTGAGAGTAAACTAAGTTGATGCAGTCAGGGTAGCTCCATCGAGAGAGGCAAACCAAGCAAATGTGTAGGGCCCCCCCAAAAGATTTTGGGAGAAGGGGCCTCTAATGACATAATATTGGCATATTTTGTAATGTCAATAAACTAGGGTTAGGTAGTTAATGATACTGGTGTTATATGGTGTACAGGCATACACTGGTTACAATAATTGCCCACCACCCCCACTGTCATTTTTGCCCCTTTTTTACTTAGTTGGACAACTGTTGCTACAGTTATAAACTGACAGTCATCAGAGTAGCATCACAGAGAAGCAGGAGTCAGATTTCAGTTATCAAAATAAGAAGAGTTGACCGACAAACGATGGCGGAAGATTTGTTGTCAAATCGAAAACCAGGGGGCCTGGTTGGGCTTCTCTGCTTGGGGCCCCCCAACAGTCTCGGATCTTTTCTGGATGCAGTTACACACAAATGAAACAAATATCAGTTAAACAAATTGCATGAAGGCACCAGTACTTTTGAAAGCCAGTCTGTGTGTGGTGAAAACCATCTCATCACTTTTCAATTTGCTCTTTTTTTCACTGATGATTTCAGCTCAGTTACCCAAATTTACAAAAGCTGTAACATTTGTTGGGTGAAAACACTCAAATCTAATGTTCTGTTGACTTTAAAATAATCTTGACCCCTAAGTAACTGGTGGGTGATACTACAACCTCTTGACCAGCATAAATCACTGGCTTTTTTTCCTCACAACAGACATTTTGCCTTTCTTTTTATGCTTTTATTTTTGGATAATTTAAAATACACAAAATTCAGAAGATAATAAATAATAAACAATGCGGGTGGAGGGCGTCAAGTGGCATCCGCATGAATGCCATGACCAAAGGTCTCCCAGCAGAACACTGCATCGTAACAAAATTATCAATGTTAACCCACCACTGGTTTTAATGTTTTGGCTGATCTTTATACACTGTATTGACTTGATACCAGTGAGGTATATCACTATAAGTAAAACAAGTGAAACATGGATACATGGACAAAAATGGCTACATGGACAAAAATACATGGACAAGAGCAGTTGCAAAACAGCAGTAAAATGTTCTTTGAAGTACAATTTTAACTTTTTATAGGGGAACAGGTTGTTTTTGTGATAGTGGAAAACAGCACAGGTGTTATTAACAAGATTAGCAACAGCTCTACGCCACTTAGGTGTTCCATGTAGCTATAATTAATGTTATTGATAACACCTGTGCTTTTGCTGCAGTGAAAAGTCAACATGTCTGCTGTGAAAAGATCCATATGAGTACCCAGAAACCAAAGGAGCACATGGAATTCAGCCTTAACTTATTTTATTATTTACACATTTGCTTTTAATGTTGTGGTATGTCCAAAGTGTCAAATTGAGAGGGCCTCTTTGGCTGGGAAACTGTACTAATTTAACATCTTGTTGGTTTCTGTTTGGGTGAAAGTTTAAACACCAAAGAGCAATTGCTGATGAATATCAGATTTATGATGGTTGTGCTGGAGCTCAGATGATAGTTCTATGTTTAACTATATTCACGTTGGAGGGGTTTTCTGTGTATGAGGAATTACACAAGATATTACTGAGAAACTGTATGCCTGCACATCTGTAAAATAAGTTTCTTTATTGCATATTATTTTTCCTGATTTGTTCCATCACAGCTGTGCCCTATATTCTAAATATTTTCAGATTGTTTTGGGCATATTTTTTTGCGCCAAAGAATAAAACCCTTACATTGCAATGATCATCTATAGATAAAATATTGAATCAACATCTGAACAGTAATACAACATCAACATATGCTTAAACTATAGATGAGAAGTAAGTGAATGAATAGGAGAAAACAAAAATAAAACAAAAAAGAATTAAGAAGAAAATGCTTGTTAAAATACAAGGATTTTTTTCTATGTTTGGATCTGACAGTACCACCTGATTATGACTTATGTGAGACATTGATAGGCTCAGTCATATGTTTTAGTTTTAGTTTCCAGTTTGTATATTCAGGACAACATAAATCATGTTGCATGTGAAATCTTAAACTTCCAGTTTATGTTTATTTTATTTAGAAAGAGACAAACACAAACTGCACATTAATTAACACTTAAATCACATAATCATATTAGCTGTGCCAGATTTAGCCATACAGGCTAACTTTCATCTGCAGTCCCTGGCAGGTTGATGGTATATGTGTATATAAGAAAAAGACAACAAAACAACACACAAAGCACATAAGCACAGATAAAAGGGGATTGATGACATGTCCACAGAAGAGCACATAAGCACAGTGCAAGCAAATCATAGACAAAAGCACATGACAAGGCACATAAGCAAAATCAAGACATAAGCACGACCAATAAAAGAATGACGTCACCATACTGTACAACCAAAAACATACTACACAGAAGTACAACACAGACCAAAGCACATAGCCACAAACACACAAAAGCACAAAGCAAAGCACATAAGCAAGGACAACAGCACACAAGCACAATTAGCAAGATAGTGACATCATCATAAAACCAAAGCACATTCAGGTAAACACACTGTACAAAAGCACATAAGCTTTAATGTATAGTAAGAAAACAAGGACATAACCACTATGATTTTGTCAGCCATATAATTGTAAAATTAAATACAAACGTGTCATAAATATGCCACTAAAAATGTTCCCAGTGGCATTTTTCTGCATTTTTTTTATGTTCTTTACTCCCCACATTATAAACTGCAGACAATTGGCATAGTTTGGCACTAGGGGGAGCTAGTACACCACTGATATCTCATATTGCTATTGCAAGGCTGACCAAACTGAATACGTGGAGTACATGAAATACGTGAGCAATTTAGAATGGATGAGAACATGGACAATAAAACATGAAAAAGTAAAGGTAACGAGACAGAACATATGAAAATCATTGTCAAAGTCTATTTCAAATGCATGGCTCTGTAAGGGGATTGGCACTGGCAAGTGAAGTGTCTGGCTTTTTTTCAGAGGTAATCTCACCAGGAGGATGTGGATGGAAAGTTGCATGGAAACATTCAAATAAGAATCCAAACCTCAGTAACCAAGACGCACTCAAATGATGTAGGAAGAGAGCATCTGCTGATGAGAATTTTGCATGGCAAACAAATAGGGAGGCTAAAGCTTTTTGAAAATGCACCGTGACAAACCTTGCATGCAGGCAGTGATTACACAACACATTTTTCTACATAAATAAATCTCATCTTTTCCAGGCTGAAAAAACAGCTTGGAGGTACATCCTGTCCCTAACAAGTTTATACAAGAAAATATAATAATGGGATTGTTAACACAATCACTCACACTCTCACACACTCATTTCACATTTTATTTACACAGTCATTCCTTTCTACTATCTGGGAAAGCTTGCAATGTGAATTACTCATCCAAAGACAATCTGCAGAAGTAGATGTGTCGAAATAATGTGAATCAACGCTCCTCTCGAAATAAGGTGGAGTGGTACTCTAGATGTAATCACAGACAGAGAGCAGGAAGTGTATAAAGAATGGTGTGAAAACACTCTCTACTGTCAAACACACACAGGCTGAATATTTATCTCTGATACAGACACACACACACTTGCTTGTTTTCAAGATTAACGCCAGGATAAATACTGCCAAAGTGAAGAGAGATTCATTATCAGGTGTGGGAGGTGAACTGTGGTTGAGTTCAGTTGAATGATGTACACTTGTTTCCACATCACAAGCCAGTTCAGCAGGAACACCTTCATGACCTTTTGACTATCAAAGTGTAAATGATTAAGGAGGTGGAAGACATCAGTTATTCATCATTATAATAAGGTAATCAAACTGGTAGTGACAAACCTAATTAGAACAGAAAATCATGTTTTCATTTGGCATTTGTTCCCCCTAGTAATCTGAGAATGTTTTTGTATCTTTACTTGCCAAATACTACTTTAGAACAGTTTGTACAAACAGGATATTTGTTCTCTGGCACAAACACTGTCCCAAGGCACCCACCAAGACTACCACAGCTCTATCCAAAGACAATGAATCAATGATTAATTAGTTGACTAACAGGCATGGATACTATGTTGTCATTGTACCAGCTCCTCAACTTGTCTCTCAAAGACATCACCGGATGTTGTCTTGTTTGACTGGTTTGGGTTTCATTTCTGGGAACATAATAACGCAGTCATGATTCTATGTGTAATACTTTCCTGTCTTACTATGAACCGTGCGGACATGTGCGCAGGTTTGAACTCTACAGACCTTGTTTTCCTGTGGCTGTTAATCCAGGTGTTGGAGGAAAACATTGATTCACTTTCTTTTTTACTTTTCATACAGAAAGCAAAAATGCTACAGGACCAGTTTGCTTTTTTAGGTCCTGGAAAAGTTTGATGACTTGGCGGGCATACACTTGCCTGAGGCAGTTTCTCCATAGATTCACCAAACCTGACAAAACCAAATAATCTAATGGAGTGACATTATAGTTGCATAACTTCCTTTTCCATTGCGCAACGAATCTCGACACAGCTTTCACGAAGTCACATGAGAATAACTTTCTCCTTCGTCTACCAGCAGTTTTTGAATAATACAGTAAGATAAGGAAAGGGGGG
This sequence comes from Cephalopholis sonnerati, assembly GCA_019142605.1. Classification (NCBI taxonomy): domain Eukaryota; kingdom Metazoa; phylum Chordata; class Actinopteri; order Perciformes; family Serranidae; genus Cephalopholis; species Cephalopholis sonnerati. The sequence goes on from JAGQAX010000006.1 coordinate 28,235,211, forward strand.
AGGCAGTATAGCTGCAAATGCTCACTGCCTTTACATACTGTATTGGTAAACCACAGTGAAAATGTTTTTAAAATCCTGCACTGCGAGTTTCAGACAGATGGTGGGAAGAGATTTTTTCAATGACTAACAATGAGGTATGACACAGACTTGAACATGTGTAGGTAAATGGACGGCAGTCACTACAATGACAAAAATAGGGGAAAAGAGCAGTAGGCAAGTCACCTTTCCTGAGGATTCTTTTCCAGGCTAGGAAGGGAAAAGGAACAGATCTAACACCAGCCAGACACAGGCACTTGAAAATTATTTTTCAACCTTGTGCACTTGTCATTTGACCACCATGCACTTCTATAAATTTGAAATTACACTTAGCAGTTTCTTCAAGTCTTTATTATGAATGAAAACATGCATTAGTTGCAATGTGCTGACATAAAAAAAGATGCTGTGGAGAACAAGAGATCTTAAATGTAATCGATGAGAGTGCAACTAAATTTGACATACTGAAAACAGCTGTGGTAATGTCAAATAAATGCTGTGTTATATATGCTGTGGGTCTGGCCAGACTGCAACTAAGTAATAAAAAGAGTTCTTTGTCACTCAAGAGAGGTGTACTCTCAGGAGGAAGGGAGCTGAGGTAATTACAGGATGGAAAGGGTGAGAAACACAGGCCACAATACAGTTTCACATCAAAAACTTTCTCCTGCCTGCACTGCTCTCTGCTCCCAGCAGATCTATCTTTCATTTTCGGTCTCACTCTCTCTCGACTGTTCTCAAAAACACCCAGGATGGTAAACAGACCAGAAAGTGCCAGAAAAGGTGAGTGTGTTCTAATGTGAGCTGTTGTGCATTAGTTTGTGAGATAATCCTGTACATGCCTGGTTAAGCTGTTTCTTTCCCCATGTGAGTGTGTGTTTCTGCCAGTTTGGTAGTTTTCTATAGCTGGTAAAGTGCTAATTACTGGCTGGTGGACAGGCATGACTGTAGCACACAAACACCAGCCCCTCTGTCTCCCAAACACGATCCACATGACACATGGGCTCCATCCCTCCAGTAAGCCAACCAGAAAGCCCGCCCTGGGGCCTGGTGCTGTGTTGTCCAACAGACCTAATCCCTGGGTTTACAGCCTCTCATCTCACTAAAGTCACTCTTTTGTAGTGAACGCAACTCATCTGGCCAATGAGGCTCACTGGTTGTGCACATACACACCAACATATCCTTTGTAATCCCTCCCCATTCTTTCTTTTTATCTCTCTCTCCCACTCTGGGTCTCTCGCTTTCATAAACACACACTGTACAGTATAGACATGGGTAACCACGCGAATACATTTGTGTGCACAAACAATTGTCCCCGTTCTCTTTCTCTCTCATCCTCTTTCTCTCTCACCCACTCAGACGTCAGTCACACAGAAGCAGCGGTGAAAACATTTCTTTATTCCTCGGCTATTTTTATCAGCAGTTTGTAAATGATGAAAAAAGAAGTGAAAGAATGGAGGAGGAGAGAACAGCAGATATATACATCACGGAAAATGTAATAAAAAGTGAAAGGGGGCGTATCATTCAGTAGAAGTTCTACACTACTAAACGTATGTGGCTTTTACTGTGACTCTAAAGTACATGCCAGGGCAGACCTTACATAATGAGACATCTGACTTCTGAAAAGTTAAGACAGGCTACAGTCATTCTTCTTCTGTGATAACTGAAATGACAGATGAGGAAAGAAGAAGCTTCTCTCACCTGTCAGACTCAGATCTAACTGGATCTGGCTAGACTACACCTTTCTCTGTCGCTGTCATTACTCTGGCCTGTGGCGCTATTTGGTGTGCACATTCTTCTCTTCAAAGCTACTGTTAATGCTGATCACATAATTAAGCTTTCATTCAGGCTTTTGTTTTTCACAGACCGTGAAAACAGACTCTGCGAGAACGGTGTGTGCACATGTGTGTGCACGTGAGTGCATGGGCTTATCGGAAAAAGAGAGATACAGAGAATAAAGGTGAGTGAGTTGAGCTAACTGTGGCGAAGCAAGGACATGACTTGTAACCTACTAAGCTCTGAAGGCTCATTTAAAGACCAAGACAGATGAACATAAATAAAAATATGAAATATTTCACATATTTCACATACCTTCAGGTAATAAAAACAACATTGCATAAAATTTATAGGTGTTTTACAGAGCTATTACCTCACATGACTCTATTATAGATCTGAAATAGCTGATTAGTTGATCAAATTCACAATTCTTATTATCAATTAATTTAAGTTTAATTAATTTTTCAAGAAAAAATGTCAAATATGTCTTATTCCAGTTTCTTAATTGCGATGCTTTACTGCTGAGAAAAACATATTTCCATATTGACACCGTTTGGAAATTATGAAATGATGTAAGGTGTTTTACACAGTCTAAGGTGCGCTTTATTTGACTGACAAATGCACGTTTATGTAAATCAAAAACACAAAAACTGGAGATATATGCTTAACAAACGCAGCAGATATACACATACGTAAGAGTGACTGCCGAACCAAGGCATTTGTTACGCTCAGTCACTACTGCTTTCTGTGGACAGTGGATTTGTCAGAAAAATCACACACAAATCCACTAAGTTTAATCCCACAGCAGAAATGGATACACAGTAATACCAAAGCTGTTAGGAGGATATGATACTGTCCATGTTACTGTAACATTTATGACTGTACAGGGAAATTTGGGTCAGTCATATGACTGTTTCAACCAGGGTCATTACCGCTTCCCCTCTATACTACCCTGTTAACTGGACCAATCGAACTCTAGCAACTGGCGATTGTGTGTGTGCTAATCTGTCTGCAGCACATAAACTAGAGTGGGAAGAGAAGAAAAAGCTTTGCTGATCTGTCAGGTATTTTCTATCAATCTCCTCCATTCATGTCTCCTTTTATTCCAATCTTTTCCTTGTATCTTTCTTACCCTTACTGCCGAGGTCACGTCACTTTCTCCTTTCAGTTACAAACATCTTCTTTCCATGTCTTCCTTCCTTTTTTTCATCCTTGCGTGCAGTGTGTGTAACTCAAGGGAGAGAAAAACTTGGCAAAAACTAGCCAATGATGACAACAATAAAGGGATGTGCCATAAAATAATAAAACTGAAGAGGGATGGTGGGATGGATGAAGGGGTGATGGAGAGTGAGAAGGGATTTAACTTGAAGAGAACAAAAAAAATAAAAAGGAGGAAGAGGGTGGGAGGACGTGCGCTACAAATTAAGTATTATGCAATAAGTACACTGTGTCTGTCTTTCTCAGTCTGGTTGACAATCATTCCGCCTCTGTCTCTTTTTTACGTGAGCACATGCACCTACACGTAGGCAGCCCCGACTCATTCACACACACAAGTCACAAAACAAGAGCACTAGAATATTATGGGAAAGCAGAGTTCTTCTGTTCCCATACAAACCTTTTCTCAAAACATTTCCCTGACCTTATCCCACTGAAGGAACTTACACCATAATCATAGTTGGTTTTCTGACAACAAAGTCTTTCACAGCCCACTAAGTCTGCTTCCAACAGAGGGCATACTGTGTGTGCATACACATTTATGTGTTTGTACGTAGGGGAAAAAAATGTCTCCAAACTGCCACCCCCACAAGGAAGCATCAGTCAAAAAGAGACGAGTTTCGACAGTAAGTCTCACTTCCCATGGCCTTGAGGAAGCTGATTCGTGGATGTTTATCTTACATAAGAGTATGTACCAAAATGCTAAGTCTGCATGTTTGAAAATACTGGCTTTTCACACTTGAGCAGAAGCTCAGTAAACAAGCTCCAGTGTGGAACATCTGCTCAGTCAAGTGAATCCAAGGTTTCTATTACTTGAAGGAAATCGTGACATGAATTAATTCAATGTTTCACAAAATGTATTTTAATTTCTACTTGGCTTGGGTTGAGAAAGGTCAGGAAGTGTTCTGTTATGTGTGCTCTCCTTCTATAGTTAGCATGTAGTAGTCCCGCCACATATTTTAATAAAGCCTTTCCACAGAAGTGTTGCTCTGTGCACAGCAAAATGAACACGTTCTCCAATTTAATGTGTCTGCCATTTTGTAGTGCTGTATTTTTATAGGCCTTCTCCACTGAGAGGAGTGACTTATCATAGCAGGAAAATCACAGGTGACACTGATAACATCAGCAATGGCTCAGTTCCATCAAGAATGACAGTAAGCTATTCCAGAGAACCAGCACATGTAATACCAGGACTTCCCCTGAATGGAATGCAGCTTTCTCTGATGTTAAATACACCTGTGATTTCCTACTATGACATGTCAGAATGAGTTGAGAGTTGTCATAAATGCTGAAATTAGCTTTAGCGACTAAATCCGTTTGACCTCTGAAGCCATCCTCAGGTGGTCGTTCAAAGACCTGCAGTTTTTGGCACTTCCCTGGAGGTTGCTGCTTGATCAAGACTGAAACTGATATGGCCCTCTGCCTGACAAAGTCCATCAACCCAATTTAATATGCAACTCAATTTTATATAATACTATTTATAGTAAGAGGGTTGAAGACCCCTGCGCTGGACTATTATGGTCAATGTTGACTTGTGGTTTAAAATGAGATCACCAGCTTGTAAATTTACTTGAAGAAACCATTAACTTGTGTGCTAGTTAACAATTGCTACTCTGGTTTGTTTTGGCATCTGAGTCCGAATAGTCTATAAAGTTAATAATACACCTGTGTGGGACCTTAATAAGTCTAGAGAAAACCTTTCTTTTTTGCCATGGAGTCACCTTATTTACCTTACATCTGATAGTGAGGTGTTTGTGGTGGGGAGCAGAATGGGCTATTAGATTCATACATCTTTATTTTAGTTTTATATAATTAATTGTATCTAAATTAATGCTGTATTTATATACAATAGCTAAATATGATTAGTCTTTCCTTCATTTATGGTAAACACATAGGAGCATACTTAAACGCTTAAACAAAACAATATAATCACAGGTTTTGTAAAATATGTGAAAGAAATAGCCTACCTGTACCACAACATACTGTACTTGCAAGACAAATTTACATTCCAGCCCTGTCTACCTCAGTAATACCACAGAAACTCACGTGTACAGGTCTCAGGTTACTAATATACCTCACCATGGCAACACACTGTGATATAGACTAGTGAGAGGATTTATATGCGGAAAAACAGAGGCGTATCGACAAGGTCACTGCAGGGTTTCCTAATCAGACTGGGTGCTACTGTATGTGTGTGTGTGTGAGTGTGTGTGTTGCTGTTAATGCATGTGTATGCAGGTCGGTGTGACAGATTAAATGCTTCACACCCTATTGAAGCAGATTGAAGCAGGTGACCTATTATACCTCTTGTTTTGTTGTTGCTTTTCTAAATGAAGAAATTCTGTAAAAATGAGTCATGGCTGAAATAGTACAAAGAAGTGACGACACATGCGGGCTGGGCTCCAATAATAACATTCTCACAGTGAAGCCAGCATGTTCAGCATATTCCCTTCCAGGTAGAGATGCTGTTCAGTGTATCAGCTCAGTGACCTTGGTCATCACTGAAGGGCAAGGATTTATTTTTGAACCGGCTGAGCGTGTATGTTGAAGCATGTGTCCTAGGCTCCGAGGCACGTTGCAGATCGAGCACTGAAGGAAAGATAATCTTTATAGGATACGTTTACATTCTCTACATAACATTACATTTTGTTGTGCTTCTCTTTAATGACACATTTTTGCTCATGTCATAAATCTGCCACTTATGAACAATTACAGTAAACTTATCCTTTGACTGTGCATTAGTGTCGGTATGTCCTCCATCAATCTTTCTACACCGATGATCTCACCACTGTCCCCCTCCTCATTCTCTCCCCTTCACCTTCATACCATACACACACCAAACCACTCACTTACACGAAAGGAAGGAATTTTGTGTCGCTTATGCAGCATTCCAAAGTGTAAAATTACTGGTATGTAGGCCTGTTTTACTCCTTTTCTCTTGTTTACCCCGATTATGTTTACCAGAGTGGTGACTATGCTGCTCTTACTGTGGGGACATACAGTTATGTTGATCTTTCACTATGGATACTTTGTTGCTTCCTGGCATTAAGCACAATGATCTAACTCTGTTTTATGTAGTTCCATCGTTTTCATCATTAGCGCTGTCATTACATTTCTTGTCCAACACTGTTTTCACATTTTCGTAAAACTTCAAAGACAGTCAGCTGTTGCAAGTGGGTTTGTTTTCAAGGATTCAAGGATTCAAGGAACTTTATTGTCATACCAGACACATGCTCACACATGGGATGGGATGAAATATCGTACCCGAGGACCCGAGGATAGAATAAAAAAAACAATATAAGATAAAAAAGAAGGACAATTATTTACATAAAGTTAAAACCAAGGAAATACCAAGCCCTGGAAGCAGCAATGAGCGTGTAATGAAATGTGCACCCAATAGATATATTTCTCTTCAGTTTGTGAGCACTTGGACCTCTGCCATGATAATCCATCCACCTGACAGGTGTAGCCTATCAAGATGCTGATTCAACAGCATCATTACTACACAGGTGTGCCTTGGGATGGTCACAATAAAAGGCCACTTTAAAATGTGCAACATGATCACACAATACAATACCACAGATGTTCCAAGATTCTGAGGGAGCGTGGCATTGGCATGCTGACTGCAGGAATGTCCACCATGAACTATGAACTGCCCATGAACTGAATGGTCATTTCACTACCATAAGCTGGCTCCAATGTTGTTTCGCAGTAAATCCAATCGGCCTCACAACTGCACAAGTCAGTTACAACAATAAACTGCAAGGGCAAGACCCTGGTGAGGACGACAAACACACAGATGAACTTCCCTGGGGAAGTTTCTGACATTTTGTGCAGAAATTCTTCAGTTTTGCAAACCAACTTTTGCATCAGCTGTCCGACAGGCTGGTTTTAAATGATCTTGCAGGTGAGGACACCGGATGTTGAGGTCCTGAGCTGGACAGGCTACATGTGGTCTGTGGTTGTGAGTTCGGTTGGATGTTCTGCCAATTAATGGACATCGGAGACGGCTCATGGTTGTGCAATAAAAAGTCAGTCCATGGGCAACAGGTCTAGTGGACACTCCAGCAGTCAGCAGGCCAATGGCACCTCAAAACTAGTGACACCTGTGGCATTGGGCTGTGGGATCAAACTGCTAATTTTCAGAGTGAACTTTTATTGTGACCGTCCCAAAGCATAGCTGAATAGTAAAGATGCTATTTAATCAGCATCTCAATATATCACACCTGTCGGGTGTGATATTATCTTAGAAAAGGAGAAGTGCTCACTAACACCGATTTTAAAAAATTTACAACCAAACTTTGAGAGAAATATATTTATTGAGTGCATAAAAAGACGTAGATCTTTAAAAATGGGAGCAAAAACAAAAGTTTTGCATTTAAATTATGTTATTAAATTATATATACATGCAGAGTGAGGGCAAAAAACAGATCTTTACCCAAATATTCAGTGAACAGAGGTTTCTCAAACTAAATGCACCTTTTTTAAAGCTTTAGCACAAACAAAACCAGAAATGTATCTATTCTGCATAATTCCATGTATCCATCCTTTGTGTATAAACAATTTTGAGTTGACTGTAGCTAACACCTCAACTGAAGGGAACACTCATTAGACTTGACAGGGCCATTTACTCTGTGGCCTGCAGTCATCAATGCTGCATCTGTTGTGCCTTCAGAGGCTAAAAAGTTCCATTTCGGCCCATCCTAAGCAAAAAGTGGCCTTCTGAATTTCAGCCTGAACATCGAAATGTATTAAAACGGCTGACTAGAAAACCGTAATGGAAAAACAAATACTATTTGATTAATTCCTTCAATTAACCAGGAGGTGATGGCAACCCTGACCTAGAAAGTGAGATAGTTACAGCTGACCTCAACTAAGAATCTGTCCCCAGCCTCACAGTGTAAACTGTTTGTCTGTTTTCAATCTATTTAGCCTGAAAACAGCTTGGTGAGACCTTTAGGAGGGCCACAGAAAGTACTGGGAAAATGCGAGTTATTGTTTTTGACCAAAACACAAGATGATGGTCAAAATATCAACACTGCTCTTCACTCCTGGAATGTGACATTGAGATAAATACAAGAAGCGTGGAAGCGAGCAACAACACAGGACTATTTTTAAAGAAGCCACTCCATCTGAGGCGGCTGCATTATTAATGCATCTTCAGAAAAAGCTCATTTTAAGAAGCACCTCACGTTGCTGTCTGGCTGCAATTTATCCACTGTCCTCTTCTTTCATTACATTTACTTGTTCTGGGCATCATTGTTCTTTTTATTCTTCTTCATGTATAATCAGAAAAGTCGCTTGTATATGCATGCTAAGTATAATGTCAGCTATGTCTTTTAGGGATAAAAAGCCCAATTAATTATATGTTTCATTTATATAGAGTTATATATACACAGGAACTGAACTATAAGAACATTTGTCACTGAAAAAGGAAGCAAGAAGCATTTCTTTGAAGTAATAACATCATTAAAAGTATGACACTTGAGTATTTCATGAGTTTCTGTCTTGCTGCACTTAACTTCACCTTTCAACACAAGGCAGGTTTTGCAATTTTTACAGCCAAAAATGCTCAAAATGCATCATTTTTAAATATTATATAATACATGCAATGTTTATTATATAATAAGTTGTTATATAATTATTCATGAATATGCAATTTTCCTAAATGAAATGTTACCATACACTGTTGTGCCATATTCAATTATGTATTTTTAAATGTGATACTATACAGAGCGAGACAGCCACAGATTTGTTATGATCCCATTTCTAAAGTAAATATTATGGTCTGCCACAGCAGAATATGCTTGCTGACATTTGCAGTTGGTGCCATAACAAAACACATCACAGACAACAATGATAAAACAGAAGCTGCTGGAATAACACAACAGCACAGAGGATGACCTGCAAATTTTCCACAAGATAAGCACATGGCCTCGTCATTGTGTAACTAAATGAGCAGAGAGTGCAGACATATGATCAAGGCTACTGTGTCTATATCTGTTTGGCCTGCTGAATTTAAATAGGGAATGTCAATTTCTACCTCTGCAGGTTTCAAACAGAATGCTAACTCTCTTTTCACTCACACTAAAGTAGAGCAAAGAATAATATGTTTGTCTTTCTGTAATGTGTACAGTAAGCAAAAGATAGACAGAAAATTACCACATATCCATATTCATTAGCACTCCAGTCTCCCACAACCCCACAATTAATTCACACTGTCCAGCCTGGACTTAAAATATCATGGCCTCTCCTGTTACAGCACTACTTAGTTGGGGTTAGACTTCAACAGGAGTGGAGCGAGATGTTGTAAACATTCAAGGCTCAGCCCAAGCTCAGAGGGGTATGGGGGCACGCTCTCCGGGGAGACTAATAAAAAGCCTAAAAATCTATGCATCATTTGGGTGAAACATGTTAGCTGCAAAATAAAACATCCTGTAAGGCCTAACTGTTGTCATCATTCTGAAACCACAGGACCCCTATCAGACAGAACGTAGCAGTCTGGGGCAGCTTTTTGTAATTGTTTTCAATCAGAGTGAAGCGATATGCTCGCTGCTTTTGCTCTATGCGCATCGTGTTTTTGCGGAGCACCCTGACAGCTTTAAGTTGGAAAAGCCCCCAAAGTCATTGGCATTTTTCCCATTGTCCAATCAGATAAATTTGAGAGGCGTGCTTTCTGTGGTGGTCATCACAGCAAGTAGTAGAGTACAATGTTAAGCTACATGAGCTCACTTTCATCTTCACCCTCCTAGGCAAGCTGCAAGACATAGCTGAACAAATTGTAGCCTCATCCACTTTCTATCATTTTACCAATTAAGCCCAGTGATTCACAGCAGATAGTCATACTGTCCCTGACTCATCCTAAGACAAGCCTTGAGCATCATCTGGGCAAAGCTCCTGGACCAGCTGGTGGTACTCCCTGTGATTTCTCCTCTTTCTGAGGGTCTCATGTACCCAGTGGTGTAGTGGTAAGTGATGAGGTGGATGTACTAGATGGGTAGGTTACCAAGGAGGGAGTGGGTATACTCTCCTATATATTACAATGACTTTTTAGCTAATAGGTACTGTGTACTGTATACTGTGAATAGCCAAAATAAAAGGTGGGGTGCTTAGCATAATGCTGCAAAAATTGCTTTGTCTGATTAGGGCCTAACACAACAAATGTTGGGTAGGAATTTGGCGTAAACGGCGATACTAATCTTGAAAGCTATTTTTGTTACACTATGTTGGAGTAGAGCTCACAGAATGAATGTTTAGCTGACAAATCTGCCACATCTGAATCCATGCCATAATAAACTGGGCTGCTCTAACTGCAAATCAAGGATCTCCAACAATGCCAAGTAAATGTGGTCTTCGTTCAAAACTGAATGTTGGGCCAACAGAAGAACATTTACTCAATTACATTAGATTCCTGTAGGCAATAGCATCGATTCAGGGCTTCAGCATTATTAACCTGCTCAGTTGATCCTTCATATACTTTAACAAACACAAGACACTGAAGTTCAGAGAGAAGTACATCAGGAGGTCTTACTGAAAAAGTTATTAAACTGTCTAGAAGCAAATATGAGTGTGATTTATAAAGCATTCTATCTGTGAGGCATTCAAACAAGAGCAAACATGAATTATTTTCCAGTATCATTACAGGTTTAAAAAGGAGTTTACAAAGAGTATTTTTGCTTTCCAGTTGATATTCACAATGTGACAACTGCAGCCCAAATTCACTTTAAACAGACATGTATATAGAAACCAGGTCAGCTGCTATAGAGAAGACATGAATGCAAATGTCCAGACCTACTTATTCTGCCAGCCTATTCTGAAGCTCTAACATTTAACAAGAACTATGCCTCAGTGTCCAGTCATTTCCCCTGTTAATCAGCAGAAAATCTAAAATGTTCCACTTTATTGTGGTGTCCTTGATTAATTCTTAGTAAAGCCCCTCGACCCAGACAGCAGCACTGATAAGGGCAAGTCTCAGGTACAGTTCAGATACTGATGTTCCGCTACAGCTATTGCCAGGGTGATGAAATAGTAAAATGTAATATCTTCTGCAATCAATCTGCATAAACAACACTTGAGGTTTAAAGTGTAAAGTATAGGTGTAAAGTAATTGCCTTTCTGGGATTGAAAAGTAGTACTGCTACTGTGACACTGGTGCTGAGCTACTCCGGCTGTAACTGGATAAATGTGACCGGGGTCAAAGTGATCTAAAGCTTCCTCTCTGGAGGCACATTGGTTAAAAGTTAAACCGCTTAAACAGAATATTACAAATAGCCAACGACCGATGTGTTTGTGCAGATGTGTGTGATTGTGTTTGCTCACATACATGTGCATGCAACATGTGCTTCAGTTGTGTGCCGCTGTTTCTACTTTTTGAAGTTTGACCTATGATGTTATCTAGGTCACATTTCATGTCCACCTGTTTTACGGATAACCCGCTCAGCAGGACAAACAGAGAAAAATCCTATTGCAACATCAGCAGCCCTGCTTTAAGCCCCAGTTGTTGGCAGTCTGGGGAAATGACTCACTTAAATAGTGGAAAATTCCCTTTGAACAAAACTGAGTGTGAACAGAATAATGATTAACTGTGTATGCAGTGACAGTCCACATTCTCTCACTGTTTGTTTACTGTATCATCATAGTGATTCAAATCATTATTTTAATTCAGAAAGTGGCCATATACTACATGTGTTTGGCAGCTGAAAGGAATGTACACATTTTTAAGGTCCAGTGTGTAGGATTTAGAAGGAAATGTTGGCAGAAATGGAATATGATATAATATTTTCTTTAGTGTATAATCACCTGAAAATAAGATTTGTGTTTTCACTGTCCTAGTATGAGCCGTTTATATCTACATAGGGAGCAGGTCCTTGTTCATGGAGGTCACCATGTTACACAGCAATGTTTCTGCAGTAGCCCAGATCAGACAAATCAAACATTGGCTTTAGATATAGAGTCATTCATGTTTTCACATCGGCTACCATAGTTAGCAGCTCATCTGCGTTTTTTTCTGTCTTTTTTTTTTTTTTTTTACATTAAACTGCTTTATCCAGTGTTCATTCAAGTTTAAAACACCAGGTCCATTTGCTCTGGAGAGGGAGAAACCTCTGCAGATAATTCAGCTCCTGCTTAAAACCTCCTGAACATCTGGATCTGATGTTATCAGAGAAAAAAGGTGAGTACACATTAGAAGGTGCGTGGCTAGCAGACAGTCTCCACCATGCCAAACAACATAAAAGAACACTGATTTGTAACATCACCTGCTTTATTTGGTGTTTTTACCTGCTTAAATCACCGGGTCTGTTTTGGTGAGGAAGAGACCTGTGTGGCTAATTCGGCTACCTGTAAAATACTCCTGAACAATGAACACTGAAGGAGTTCCAACCAGGAGAAGTTTAAGCTGGCTGCAATCTGCAGTCCTCACGGCTAGATACCACTAAATCCCCCTAAATTTTACACACTGGACCTTTCAAGAAAATAAAATAGGACTGTAAACAGCTGGCTGACACCATGGCCTCAAAAACAGGTTTCTGGCTATCATTGTAAGTAGTGCACAACACTAATGTGTATCACTGTACTATTCCTCAAAGGGGATATGCTGCTAACTAGCTCATTATGGAGAGCCCAGTGTGATGAGCTGGCCGTTGGTACACAACTAATTAGGTATTGCTGGCAGCTTTTCTCAGCACCCCGCTGTCACCATGGGTGAAGTCTGTTCAGAGGGAAGCTGTGCGTTATTAAAATCTCATTAAGAAAGACACAGAGGAATTAAACAACAAAGGGTACACTGGGTATAAAGAGTATAGTGCATGGAGTTCAATGCAACATATCAGAGTGAGGTCTGCTGCTATTAAAGGGATAGTTCTGATTTGGGGGTTGTATGGTTTACTTATCTATAGACAGTATATTACATACAGTAGATGGCAGTCGGCACATCACCACTTTGGAGAGGCAGGTTGGAGTCTGACATTAAAGCTAAGCAATCAGCTGCTGTGGAGGGGGTCAGCAGCAAAGCGTATTTTAGCCACCTAAAAAAATAGATATCAGTTTAAGTGTACACTATATTTAGAATATTTTCACTGCTTTATCTTGCTTTTAGACAGTGATTTCCAAGTGGAAAATGAAGCAGTTATATCACTTTCTTCAAAGCCAGATTCCATTGAGGAAAAACAGTGATTTCACAATGCTGAACATAGAAGCTGCTGGTCTACTGCTGTCGCAGTCACTTAGCTTGTTTGTGTTGTCGTGGAACATTGGCATTTAAAATGGTTAGTTTGGATTCACCAAAGTCACACAATAACAGAAACTAACTAACTGATCAAAGCAGTAGTAGACCAGCAGCTCCCTTCAGCGAGCTAAAATTGCTGTTTTTATCAATGGAGGCTGGTGGCTTTGATGAAAGCATAGATGGGGACCTGAAGCCATTAACGGCTTACCTGTTGGAACTGACTGTCTGACGGAAAGGTAAAGTGGTGATAATGCTCTCAAGACAGCATACACTTACACTGATACTGATTTTGTTTTTAAGTGGGTGTTTTTTTAGGTGGCTAAAATACTTTGTTGATGACCCACATCCACAGCAGCACATTGTGTGGCTTCCATGTCAAACTCGAAATTGGGGACATGCTGACTGACATTTACTAATGGACAAGCAACCCATACAACCCACCTCAAGAAACCTGCACTAACATCATTCAAAAAACAGCAAATAAAGCACTAAACTGTGAGAGATAAAAATCGTTTTTACAGTTAGGATGCTCTTTACTAAAGCAATGAGTTTACCATTTACATAGCAGACAAATATAACTGTAAAAGCAGTCTACAACAAAGAAGGAAAAGATCAAGAGATGACAAATGCTTTAAGGTTGGATTACAGCTACAGTTTCCATTTTAAGAAAGTCATGTTTGCCTCTCCACCCAGCTACTTCTGGAATAAACACTAAGCCCAGAGGAGTCTGCTGTACATTGTGGGAACACAGAAAACTGCAGTCCTGTAATGTTGATTTTATTGTCAATAATTTATGTCTACGGATTAATTTTTTAGTTATGAGCATGTGCTTTTTTGATGATACATTGCTCCTCCAGTATTGACTTGAGGCTTCCATGTGATGTTTCTGATACTGTTGTTGAGCTTTTTTAAATTGAATGTTTTTTTCTTGTGAAATTCCCTGGATCACAGAAACACTTGCTCCTGGCTCTGTGCAATATGTATGAGGTTTTATGAGTTCAGCTGAGATAATCCTGTCTTAACAGTCGCGAGGAGAAGAGAAGAGAGCTCAGTGAGAGACAGCATCAGATTAAAACGCTTGGCTGATGATAGAGGGAGTAAAAAGGACGACTGATGTTATTTATGTGTCTCAAAAAAAAATGAGAATCTAACAAATCGTCCACACAAAAACAGAGAAGGGAAGAATCAAAGGCTAAAACCGGAGCATGAAAAGGGAGAGATGAGAGAGAGACAGACAGAGAGGAATGGAGGAACAGATAGGAGTGGCCAGTGATTGGAATTATCTGAGGCCAAACACACTGTCATATGCAAGTCTACAGATTTGCATGTTTATAAAGTGGTGTCACCAGCATGAGCAGAGAGAGATCATGTGTTGTCTTAATCATTTACGTAACAATCAATCATTTGCACTCATACCCACATCTGTGCACAGATTTCTCCAACAACAATTGCATCAATCAATCACTGGATGTTGATTTTTTAAAGTCACTGGCCCTTTGAATTGAACTAGTTATTGATCCTCTTTGGTTCAAGCTGTTTCTTGAATAGGAAATCTGTGTCCTGGAGGCTGTTTGTCAAATGACTTCTTGGCATTTCTGGAACAAACCTGAACCCCCTAAATATGAAAAACAGGTGAGACAAGAAGCATCTTTTTTTACTGTTCTAGTTCAGTGTCATTGTTGTTTTTCTTGTTTTTTCAATAATAGATGAGCATCTATTCATCAATAATGTGACAACTTAAAAGTGAATTCTTAAGCTTTTGCCTACACATTTGACTTGTCTTGTTGTGCACACCCTTATGCCTTAAGTGCATTGTTCAAATTGTCTTACCTTGCGAGAAGTGGAACGTAAAGATGAATGTGAGTGTTTCATAATTACTGAAGTAACTCGAGCAGATTTGGTAAGGCTTGTGTGGCCTTATCAGTGTTTAAATGCAGAGGTCAGTAGGAAAGACATGATGCAAGTGGCGTTCAAGGATCATGACCTCTGGACCTATCTGCACAACACAAGACGAGCATACCGCAGTCACATGTGAATGTCTTGAGGTCAGAGTATAGTCCCTTGGCTTGAAATTTAGTGCAAATTTGATTCATGTATGACTTTGAGTTCATCACAGCATATTCAATGCAGCAAAATACTGTCTTTTGTGTACCAGGTGGAGGTGGAAATAGTTTCATGTTAGCAAAGATAATTAGAAACTGAATCTGGCAACAGGTGGGTTCTGGCTGACTAGAGAAAGAAATGAGAGCGGGCCTACTGCAGTACTTTAATCAAAAAACACAGACTGTTGTTTCTGAGTTAATTAGAGCCACTAATACATTTACAGCAAGGCATTGTGCCCTCCAGGGAGATCAGTGCAACACTGGGTCAGGAAAGCAGCTCAGTGTGCCGCTTACCAAGTCTTTTATTTGAACAAAATCTAGCTTGTGCGTGTGTGTGTACTATTCTCGCTGAACTGACCCACTTCCTCAGTGGGACAGACCACAGGAGGGAAGAGGTTTTGAAAAGAGAATGTCTGAGACAGAGATTTTGTGTACTTACATGGGACAGAAAGCCAAACTCTTGTGACACTCCTGTGACTCTTCCTCTTGTGGAGATGAGAGGAGAGCCTGGCACAGATCTGTGGGAAAGACTAGAGAAGGTGTTTGGCTACAGTTAGCCTTTGTGGGTCTGCATAGTCACAATTATCAGTTACAGGAGAAGGTGTTAGCTGTAACTTATCCTCTAACGGTAACTGATAACTTACATGGCCGCATTTTTATTCAGAAGCAGTCTGATGGGTTGCAGATTGTGAAGTGGTGCAGGATCAAATTAACAGCTCAGTTTCACCACATTTAGTTCTCTTCCCCTGTAAAAATGCAGTCCAAAAATGTATTCTTTTAAAAACATGACTTTAAATATGTTTTTAATGTTTGTTTGTTTGTTTCTAAGTGGGGCTATATTAAGCTGTTTGAGCATGCACCACATCACATCACACCACACTATCAGAGTCTCATTTACATGCTAACACTGGCTACACTTGACTGGCTGGAATCAAACTTTTCCTCCACCCTATGATTAATTTCAAATACACAGCGTTGTAACTCAGAATGTGTTAGGACTATATGATGGCTTTATGGGGAAACAATGAATTGGAAAAAGTGGAAAATGTGCTGATCAGTGGTGCCATGCCCACACTAACACAATTGCTGGCCCAGGCCCGTCCTGGGGAAAATACTTGGAGGACGATATCACTGTCTTTAAGGGGCTGTGGCATGCTCATCTAAGCTAGCGCAAAGGTGGTGGTATCTTCTGAAACTAGACAACCTAAGGCATCTATTGATAGTAACCATGTTGGCATAGTTTGTTAGAAAAGGGGCTAAATACTGTGTCAGATTTAGGCTAAATTTTGGCAAAGAAACAACTGGCATGGCCATTTTCAAAGGAGGCCCTTGAACTCTCACCTCAAGATATCTGAATGAAAATGGGTTCTATGGGTACTTATGAGTCTCCCCTGAACTTGAGTAGGCTGGTTCACAAATTAAAGCTGTATATTGAGCACAGTCTCATGCCAAAGACTTTGAAATCAGGTGCTTGGGCGGTGACTTTTATCCTAAACCTAACTATTTCCTTTTGTTGCCCAATCCGAACCATGTTTTTGTTGCTTAAACCTAACCACATGCTTTTGTTGCCTATACCTAACCATGTTTTTGTTGCCTAAACCTAACCATGTTTTTATTGCCTAAACCTAACCACATGCTTTTGTAAAATGTTAAATTTCCTGTGAGAACGAAAGTGTATCTTGAAAGAAGAGAACCTGACATGGTGTCCCAGAGCGTCAACAACCAATGCACCTTGCACGTCGTATGTGGACGTGGAAAGTCCATGACCAAAACATTAATATGAGACGAGGTTGGAGTGAGAAGTGTTGGTATATTTGTCTTTTTGAGGAAAAGGACAACCAGCCCACATCAAAACAGGATTGTTGTGGAACTCAAAATATTAACCATACTGGTATTAGTCTATGCACATCAGATAATTAGTAATATTTACTGTAAAATAAGAAACCAAACTCCACCAGTATCTGATTCCTTAATTCTCAATATCGACATAGTTTCCAACCAGTCTATTATCTTTCAAAAGCATCCTGAAATTCAGTTATGGCTTTTGGTTTTGGTGTGTGACCCCAAGATTTTCATTGGCCCCTCTGGCCACCCCTATGAAAAATGTCTGTTTGATTCTTAGGAAATAATCCAGATTATGAGGTCACACAAGTAGTGTGTTCACAGAGCATAAAGTAGGCCACAACTTGGATGCAATTGAACTAAAAAGACCTGACATTCTCTCTTCACCTTTGAGCTGGCCCCACTGAAAACCCACTGCCCCTGTTCTGTCGATGTTATTGGTCTGTCATGAGAAGGTTAACTTAATGAGTTTCACAGTTTATCGGTACCTTATCAGAGGACTATGTAACTTCACATTCACGTGGCACTTTTCCATTTGCAGTGCCCCAGGATGAGAGGTGAGGAGGTGGTGATATCACAAAACTCCCTGTAAAATGATTCCAAAAGACGCGTACAGCCTTAATGCTCTAACTACTGCATTAACCGCACTGACAGAAGAATGAGCATGAAGTGTAAAGGATGTGGGAAGATATCAATAAATGAATTCAATATGGTGCAAAATGAAATTCTTCATTCTACATTAAATTCATGTGGACTCAAAAAGACAAGCTTTATGGTGTCACATTTATATTAAGTAAGAAATCAGTAAAAGGCTGTTAGGGCCATCAATGGCATGTGGTATTTCCTTTAAAAGTAAATAAAGTTTCTCAGCACTGCAGTGTCACTCTAAATTCTTCACAAGACTTAAGCCTCCTGCTCACATCAACTCCGTCCACACGGCAGTGCCAGCCACGTGTTACTGCCGGGCCAAGATACCTAAAATATTCATAGTGTCCTTGTCAGAACACATTTATGCAGCCTCACTGAACAAATCTCTGTAGAATGAAAGAATGAAGGGGGCGCCAGAGTCTACAAGATGACTCAGCAAAATGAATGTTCTTTGTGTTAGAATCAGACAAAGCCAACACACACACACACACACACACACACATAGAGAGAGAGATTAGAGATAACACCATCAGCAAGGGAGGATATTTCGCTCAAGACCTTTATCTTCCTATGATATCTCTTTAGTTAACTGTCACATTTATATGATAAAACAGCCATACTGACTGTTGTGGAGTAGAAATAATGACCATAAAGCACTGACTTAACAGCTGTACTACAAAGGCCTAATATATTTTTGTGACGTTTATAATGTTTACTTCCTTTGGAAACTACTATTCATTATTTCTTATTTATACATGTTTTGATGTTGCAGTTATTTTGTTGCTAGATTACATTCCAAGGTGCTCACAGTGTTTGGTCCACTAATATAAAAAGAGGCAGAATACCATGTACGCTTCAAATGTAGCAATTCAACACCACACATTAGAACCAGAAATGATCACAAAGTTTAATCCACACCTCTCTGCCATATTCTCAACAAAAATTGATAACTGTATTCTTCATACCTACCATATGTATATGGCAATATCACTCTGGATACCAATTTTTCATTGTCAATTTCTTCAGTTTCTTTCCCACTTTTTGGTCCCAGTCCAATTCCTAAAAACACCTACTTAAGAAAATAAGTCAGGCTGCAGCCGGTTGGCTGCACTCCATTGCCTGTAATCACTATTTCCCTGTCTGAGACTCCAGACACTGTGCTGAGGAGATGGACTGACTGCTTGCCAGGGATCTTCATTCACCTTTGCAGACAGTCAGAATGCTCAAGTCAGACTGCCCAAAGGAGCTTTTGCAACGACAAAACTTAGATTAGTGAATAAAAGACACCTTGAGATGAAGGACGCTGCTGATTTGGGGTTTGCACTCTGTAATTCATGAACTCAAGCCATAATTGTAAGGGTATCTATATTAAAATTTTCACAAGTATGTGTTTGGAAATCACGCGGAAGTTGCATAGTGCTGCATCAGTGATGGCATGCACTGTATCTTATTTCAATTTGTTTTGTTGAAAACATCCTTGGTGAAACGACCTTAAAGCTATGACTCTCCCGCTACAATCCAGGCACACATAGACACAGCTGAAAAAGAAATAGGGGTGAAATTTGATGCAGGTGACCATTCTTGGAAACCAGCCAATCATTTTCTTGCGAATGAGCCAGCAATAACTTCTTTCACCTTGTCAGGAATGTCACCCCCACATGGATGGAAGCACAACGTGTCATGGTAATAATACCAGCACAGGAGCTGTTATGAAGAGATTACGTTGTTTTGATAAACCTATTCTGCGCTGACTGGACTCCTGGCTTTGGTTGTTAACACTGTGGTTTTCAACACAATGGTCAGTGCTCTGCTGCTGTCACCTGGGCACATTCGATGCCAGACTTTCACAGAAATCTTTGCATGCAGACAAATACACACACACACACACACACACACACACACACACACCTCCCATGCAGGTACAAAGGCTGGCTGACACATTGGTATCGAGGCAATTTTTATCCTGTAATCTAATCAACTAAGCTCCATTCAGTCAGCGCAGGTGAATGGGTTCTTCTTCATTCAGATGACGTATGTGCAGTAGTGGAGAGAGTTGAGCCTGGATGTTCCTTCCTAATGGATATCAAACGACTTATGCCTGTGTGCTGTCATGACTCACAGATGCATGTAGAGGAGGATATGACAAATGGCAAGTATATGTGGCACAGTGGCAGCGTAAATTGAATAGCTAATGCAATCAAAAGACAGGAGACACGAAATGTAAAAGAGAGAATTCCATACAGACGTGACAAGCAATAGGCGGAGGAGCAGTGCCTGCCCCACGTGGACTTAACTCAGCAAGCATCCAACCTCCTGAAGTGTCTTGGAGCAACATGCTGAATCCTAAATGCAGACAAGGGTGCTGTTTCATAGCTCACCTGCTCTCTGTCCTCACTCTTGAGGTCAAATCTAGACATTCAATACTTAGTACAATCAAGAGATCTACTGTACTCAAGTACAAGTTTGAGGCATCCTCATTTCCTTTTTTATTTTATCTTAACTGTATTTTATATTTCCTTATTTCCTTCTTCAGCTGATCTGAATGCATGAGAATCCCTAAAGCTGGAGTCTCAGGGTTTTGACTAAATCCTTACTTTGCAATGAGCACTTAGAGTCTGTACTTTTCATTGATACGTTTTGCTGCCACAATAAGTCTCTTGCCTAAATGCACATTTACCAGACCTTAGACCTTAGGACCTTAGAATTTCAATTTTTTCCACCACTGGTTAAATAAAAAGACCCCATGCGTGATTACAATGAGGCAAACAATTAATATTATTAAGACAAATTAATTTGTTTTATATTTTCACTAAAGTTTTTTTTTTAGAAGTATAAGCGATATGGATCATTAAAGTATGGATAGTTTATTCTATTAGATGATAGTATACCTCAGTGAAATGTAACAGATTACATTTACTGAGGTAATGGCACTTTGGTAATTTTGAGAAACTATATTATATCTCAATTTAATAATTTGACAGGCTACAAATTGATAAAAAATTTTACATGCAACCACTGATGAGCTTATAAAATAAGATGCTTTAGTAAAAATAAGTCAGTGTTAAACTGTATAATAAAATAACTCTTATTCCTTAAATGAAAAAAACAACAATATGAATGCAGGGGCCTTTGATTAAGTGTTGTTACAATGTTGTATTCCTACTTATACTTAAGTAAGGGATTAAACCCCTTACTTGAGCAGCCTACTTCTTCTACCACTGTCTGTGTATCATTATCATGAATTGTACATTGTCATTAGCAGTGATGGAATGTAACTAAGTACACTCATCCAAGTAGACACTGTAGTTAAGTAAGCCTACAAATTTAGGTACTTGTAGGCCTGCTTTACTTGTTTTCATTTTATGCCACATTAAACTTATACTCCATTACATTTTGGAGGCAAATATTGCACTTTTTACTCCACTACATTTATTTGACAGCTTTAGTTACCGAGCAGATTCATGTTATCAACACAAAATATAGACGTACAAACAAATAATGATAGAATATTAGAGATTAATGTACCCAGCAGTAGCCTGGCAACTACAAGTTAAAACAGCCCCACCTTTACCAGCTGCAACATTAAATAGTGTATGCACTCAATACTAATAATCATCGACATATAGTTCATATAGTTGAGAAATGGGCCATTGTGCATAAAAGTCATTTTACATTTGATAATTTAGGTATATTTTGAGAATGCACTCAAGTGAAATTTATGACTACTTATTCCACCACTGGCCATTAGAAAGCTGATGTGATATAATTACTGGAAAAGTAAATAATTCACTATTAGACCATGGGAAACGTGCTCAAACTTCCCTATATGTTATCTTATCTTATTTATGTATTCACCATAAATTGCCTCTGAGCGACTCTTATAATACACATGGTATTGCACCCTGGATTTCATCACCCTTACACATGACTGTAGGAGTGGGCGTTGTAGGACCGCCCACTGTTGATTGCGTCACAGGCAGCGTGGCGGTCGCACAGTTTTTGCCGGGAGCGCGCTTCCTCCGTCACCAAGCAGCCTCTCTGTCAGAGCTGGTCCAGACTAGACCGAGAGTGGACGTGCTTCTCCTACTGAGAGGGAACAGACACCTACTACCAGCCCTGCGAGCCGTGCCTGTAGCCGCGTTGCGTCTTTGCTTTAACCCGAACCAACCAACTCTGAATTCGCATTAAATATGTCTAATATCGTTTGCTGTCAAACGCCTCAGGTAAGATATTTTTCTGTCTTTTAAAAAAAATCAAAGAGGAAATGCCGCCGTTTTACGTCTTTGTCAAATAACGTTAGCGTGGCTGCTTAAATGTGGGGAAACCGTTAAATCTGTCATTGGTGTCATTGGATAATATTGTGCCTATCTTTCTTTCAATTTTAGTTTAAAAAATATCAAGCTACAGCCAGATGTTTCTTTAGTGCTTGGTAAGGTAGCTCAGACTGGGTGGAAACTGCTGGAAATACCTATTGTAACGCTACTGGCGCGGACAATGTCACAAACCGCTTTCCGCATTTAGCTAGCGTTAATCATAAGGACGCGGGTATTTAGCTCATATTACTAGCTAAAAAAATGCGAACCCGTTCTCACATTGAGCACGTACACATACAAACGACCCAAAGTATTTTTCCGTGGTTCAGTTTAATAAGCTGAGCCGATGTGGCTGTCTCATGCTCCCCATCCTAGCTAAGCAGCAGGTTGTCTAGCTAGAAGGCTAACATGCGGTAGCTTCCAAGCGTGCCAGATCTCTCCATCTCTCTTTACGTTGCTGGCTGCACACCTCCATAATGTTACCTCCCTTGTATGATATATTCAGTGCTTTTGTGATCCGTGCATAAGTCGAGTCATTGAGATTCTTAGGGGGGCTCTCGCTCCTGACCCAGTTTCTGGTGGCGGGCTGTATGTAAAGGCTAGCTATATGACTCCTGGCACATCGCCAGCCATCATGGCCCTGGCACAGTACTCTAAAGGAGGAGGCAGGCAGATAAATGACATAGCATTGCAGCGAATAGATGAATAGGAGATACTGGGTGGGCAATTGTAAGGCTTGCCCATTGGGGGATGGCAGGGTGGGTAACGTAGCATGGGTACATCCTGTCCTTTACCCACCCTCCATATAGTGCCATACTGTGTCAGATTTTATGGGCTGTGACCAGTCTTGGCATAATGTTGACGCTCCAGTGTTTCTGTCGACGTTGAGCATTATTGACTGCACTGTATCGATTGTCTAGTAAAAGGAAATTGTCTAGCCAATTCTTAAGGTTTCAGATTTCCTAAAGTGCAATGGTTTATAGTGTCAGCCGGCTGCAGGTCGCCTTATACCATGGTAGTATTTGACCTACTGTGCGTTTAATCCGGTTCTGAAGCTGGCAACCACGTGGAAAATCCCCAAATACCATATGGTAGATGAGTGATTTTATAAAAACGGGGAAAACATTTAGCAGGCATATCCAGAAGATGATTAATAAAACATCCTTACTGTGTGATTGGTCATGCGTAGGCACATTATCCTCCCTTTTACTTCCTTCAGTGATACTGTAATGAGTTGTTCTAGTGTAAAAATGTGGGGACTTTTTGGTTTCCCAGAACACATTTGACATCATCCTCATTTTCATTGTCTTGTTTTTTTATTTTTTTCCATTTGAGGTGTTATAGTATCTCAGTTCTGGTGGTACTTTGATTATTTTTTTGTATTTTTATAGACACACAACCATTACAGTGTTTACTGCCTCCTTCTTGTTCATTGTTAACGCCCTTAATAGAGCCCCTTGTTCGAGAAGTGTTAAATTTAAGCAGTAAATTTCCACACAGTAAAACTGGGTGAACTATCCAGCAATGCCGCTCTTTACCACTGGAGGGATGTCTAACAAGCATTGATTGTTCAGTGTCAGGCCTGCACTTTTGTGACTGACTATTCAGTTGGAAAATGGAGAGGGAAAATACTTTCAGGGCTACTGTCTGTGACAAAGTTGTGAACAATCTCACGTGTTCTCTTTGGTGCCTTTGTTCTCTTTCCTTTGTTGCCTGGCTTTCAAGCATATGCCCATATATCCACATTTACAGCTCACCCAGTCTGCCTGGCTTTTTTGTCTATACATACATTTCTGTATGCCTCGTCACTGACCTGATCTCTACGCTGTTATTCCCCCATACTCACTTAGTTTTTGCACATGAATCTTGTGTCCAGACATAAATCCTGAATTGCTGTTTGCTGGTTTCCAGAGAAACACTGGCCATGGCGTAATATTGTCTTATCAGTTTTACAGAAGATTATTATTTAATCACAGCTGTGATCAAGGCGGCAACTCTGTAAAGAATTACCCAGAGAGTTGAGGGCATAACTTCACTGGCAGAATGTTGGGTTTAGTGTGAGGTGGAGAAATGTGAAGGGAAGAAGGCAACAGGCGAGCGTGGTGGACCCAACCATGTGGAGGAGTTGAGCTCTTGAGCCTTCACAAGAAGTCTTCTGCCAGATGTTGCATAACCACTCAAAACTGGGTCAGTGTTCCCTCCATCCACACACACCGGGTGAATTATAGTTTTCCATGCCAGCCTTGCTATAAATGCTGTTCAGTGCAATACAAAAAGACCATATTCTAGCATGTGCCATCGTGCTTGAGCATTTACCCATAAAAATCTCTGACTCACATCCCAGCAGTCTTAGCTTGGTAGTTTGACACATCTGCCTTTCACACGTCTTTGCCAAACCCAAAAACGTTGTGCAGCATGTTATTTACGTATGTTCAGTGTGTTAACTTTCACACTGCACATGATTAGCATCTTTCTAGATGGCATGCTCTCAGACAAAACTCATCAGACTGACTGTTGTCACATAGTACAAGGTAC
Organism: Cephalopholis sonnerati; assembly: GCA_019142605.1. NCBI lineage: Eukaryota > Metazoa > Chordata > Actinopteri > Perciformes > Serranidae > Cephalopholis > Cephalopholis sonnerati. Next base: position 28,259,897 of record JAGQAX010000006.1, read on the forward strand.
AAGTTACAAGGTACTTTTCAGGGCAAAGCAGTCAATTCCATAGTGCTTTTTATTTCTACCTTAGGCATTTTGTCCTCATTGTCCTTTTGCATCGTGCTGTGTAAGTGTTGACAAAAGAATAAAAAAAAAAACAGCTAAATGTATTCTGAGGCTAAGTAATCCAATCTGAACATAATATATCCTCTTTTCCTCTAGGATACTTGACTTATGATTATTAAATTCACACTGTGCGCTTTTGAGTTTAGTAGGTCACTGGATTGAGTTTTTTGTTGATCTGGCACAGTGCACATGTATTTGTGCTTCGTGGGTGTTGTGAATATTGGATTGATGGTAGTTTGTGGGATATTTGGCAAACAAATCATAGCCATGCATGCTGTTGTTAAATCTGAGAAGGGTGATATGTACGGTTAGCTTTTGGCACCTAACTGGCATTGTGATTTACTTGTTTAACCAGTTGTTTGGTACTTGCTATGCAAATGTAGTTGTTGTCATTAGGGATTATCTACTGAAAAGGTATAGCTCAGGGCAGCAGAAACAAATTGTTGCTCAATTAAAAGTGTGCTGATGTCTTGCAATGAGAGACCTCTCTTTCCAGCTGAAGACAGATGTTCAGAAAAATATTATTTCAGTATAAAAGTGCCATTCAGACATGACCTTTGGCTTGCAAGAATTTGTTTGTATACCTTTCCTTCAAACCATCTGACTGTGGATAAAATGGTGATACAGCAGCATACAAAGAGCATAGTGTTTGTCTGCCTCAGTGTCAGTCTGTCTTTCACATTATCTGTATCATGCTCGCTGCAGCTTGAGTCTACCCATGGATTGTGCACAGTGCAACTAGACCCGAAACAATGCTAGATGAAGCTCCTGCAAGGCTTAAGATACTTAAAAAAAAATCAAAAGTGTTTGTTTTTATATTTTTGTTGTGTGCCTGACAAGGAAATTATCATTTGCCTCCCAGAGTCATGTTCAGTTGAGAACTAGAGGCCTGCTTTCATTTGTTACATGGTTTTAGGCTGCATCATTGACAAGTACTGTACTAATGTTATAAATTCTGCACACAAACTAGAGGGTTTTACTAAAAAATTTCTTGCATGCTGTTACTGAATGTGCCACTGACAGCAGCTAGAGTCACAAGTACATTATATGCGCAGCAGTTGAGTAAATCACAGCTTTTTCTAATGAGTTAGAATCGCATGCGAGTTGGATACAGACCACAGGCACGAAGCTAGGCTACCCAGGAAAGCCTTATCACATGGGGTGTGGATACAGTTTCAGACTATGGGCAGCTGCTGTGGTCTGTCTTGTCCTCTCTCCCCATTTGGTATAGTGATAAAACTGTTGGGACTGCAGTGTAATTTATTTACTAAGCTTAAGACCGCAGATGTCAAGTGGTGAGGTGGTTAGGCATGGAATTATGTCTGTTGTGTTAATTCATCTGATTGGTACAAGTAAGCTCTGTGTGATTTAGTTCGGCTCATTTTGGGCTGCCAGAGGCTTTACTGCTAGTAAAATCCAAACTCTTTAATAGCAGTGTAAAATATCTTGATGGAGAGATAAGGGATAATCTCTATTTGATGTGACCTGCAAGTGTGGGTGGGTGGGGCTTGTAGGCCAGTGTTACATGGTATATAAAGAACTATGATGGCATACCACAATTCATAGCAACAGATAACAGACCATCACTGTATCTCAACAACTGACTGGCTGTGGAAACTCTTGTCACAAGTTGTTCCACCTGCCTTTACCTTATAGGTCAGTGCTTGAATGAAAGGGTTCCTATAGGGAGGAGCCAGTCATAGGGGCTTGTCAGATAAGAGAGTTGGAGTAGGCTTGCTTCAGAGAGAGTGGAGACAGAGCTCAAGGCATGAGAGGGATTAAATGGTCTTGCTCGGCCTGGTGGGACGCATCAGCAGGTGTGGAGATTTAAAGCGCTAAATGGAGGGTGTTGTAAGAAGGAGTATCACAGGCATGGGCTTAGCTACAGCACTGTATGCCTTTTGGTTTACAGCAGGTTCAGATAATTAGCTAAATTCCAGTTTTCTTCCTAAATTGAATGAGGGTAATGTGATCAGATGATGTGACAGATGTATCTTTAATTAGATAGCCTTTTCTTTAATTTTGTAATGTATGTGGAGGATATGGAAACATAATGTATTCAACTGCAAAATGGCTTGTGAGGAAAAGTAGAGGGGAGCAGTGTTCTCAAGTGTCATCTCGTGCTCAAGGTTGCCTTGATTTACCATGTGGTACTGACTCATGCTAGCATTGCATTGGTGCCAAGAACAGGCAGCATCAGTTTCAAAATAAGCCATCCCTCCAGTTCAAAAAAATAACAAACTAATGTTTCTTTTCCTTTTTCTCTTTTTTTGCAGGTTATAATGTATGACCAACACAGAATAAGTACAACTCTATAGCCAACGGGATCTCGAGGACTTGATTACAGTCGCTTCAAGCCTGATAGTTTGTCCGTGCGGCTGCTCCCCTTCTCCCTTCTGCTCACGCCCGTCTAGTCAACTGGCATTTCTTCTAACAACTTCCCATCCCTCTCCTCGGGTGAAGAAGACTTGAGTTCAACTGTGATCTGAGTCTGCTTTGCCTATTGCCTACCTTTGGTTCTACTCTCAGCAGTGGTGCTTCCCTGGATTTGTATTATTCTCTATTAGGTAAGGCCATGCTTAATGCATAGGACGGATTATAATACACAGTGCACAATACAGGCACCTAATCCTAATCCTCACTCTGGTCATCAATTAATGAAACCAGCTATTACAGTGTTGCACGGCTGAAAGCATGTTGGACAGAATACAGAAGGCAAGCATGCCAAGTATTATTGCTTCACTTGGCAGACAATTAATTCTTTTTTTTTTTTTTGTGTGTAACCTTTCCTCTGCAGACAAACCATCAAAATTCACCAAGATGATTCCAAACGGTTATTTGATCTTTGAAGATGAAAGTTTCCTGGATTCCACCGTGGCCAAAATGAATGCTCTGAGAAAGAGTGGTCAGTTCTGTGATGTTAGACTGCAGGTATGGTCAATGGAAACACTCACTGTCACACTTCTTTTCAGAAAAGCCACACAGTCACTCTGTGACACATGAGAGGTTATGGTGCACTGTAGGGGATACCATGACAAACATGTTGATTGAATACAAAACAGTTTGAGATGCACAATAAGTCAATACAAACTGTGGGGCTAAATGTATCAGTGTGTGTGTGTACAGTGAAATTTAGAAATAACAGCATAGTTGAGTGGGTCTGAATGATAACTGGTATGTGTTTTGTTCAAGTGTGTGTGTGTGTGTGTGTGTGTGTGTGTGTGTGTGTGTGTGTGTGTGAGTCATTCCACACATAGAAACAAGAAAAAGATTTACTTCACTGTTTCCTGTTTTGTTTCCGTTGCTCTCTTATCTCAAGTGTGAGAACCTGTTCCCACCCTTTGTAGAACACAGACCTGTTACAGACTCGTGCAGCCAGTCAGGAATTGACATTTAGATATTGCAGAGAGGCACAAGGGAATTAATTGACTTTAATTTTTACCTTTTAATTATCATGTTGCTTTTTATTACAAACGTTTCCTCAATGAGCATTGGGTTTGTTTCTTTAGTTTCCTTTAATGAAACCTAAATATCATGTTTGTTTACTGTCAACAAACTCACAGACATCCTAACGGTGTGTCGTTTTCTCTCTTTCTCTGTTTGTCCAGGTGTGTGGTCATGAGTTGATGGCTCACCGTGCTGTTCTGGCTTGCTGCAGTCCCTACCTGTTTGAGATCTTTAATAGTGACGTTGAGCCTCATGGAGTCTCACATGTCACTTTTGAGGACTTGGACCCAGAGGCTGTGGAAATCTTGCTCAATTACGCCTATACTGCCCAGTTAGTAGCACTTTGGCCTTTGACCTTTTGCCTCTGATCTTATCACAGCAAAATTTAACTTTTGAGAATGATTGCCAACCTCATATTCTTTTTGTCTGCTGTGTGTAACACAGGCTAAAGGCAGACAAGGAACTAGTGAAGGAAGTTTACTCTGCAGCCAAACGGTTCAAGATGGAGCGAGTTAAACAGGTATGTTTTTAATCACACTCACTTCCCCAATGTCACAATTAAGGTCACTGGTGAACTTATTAACTTTAACATATCTTACTCCTCAGATTTGTGGCGACTACCTGCTGACTAAAATGGATTCCCAGAGCGCTATCTCTTTTCGTAACTTTGCCAGCTCCATGGGAGATGCCAGAGTTTTGGCCAAGGTGGACGCCTTCATCCAAGACCATCTACTGGAAGTGTCTGAACAGGAGGACTTCCTCAAACTTCCCCGCCTAAAGGTACTGTCTCAAACTTACACCATATGGTTTCCAAGTATTTTCTAGTCAGTTTAAGCGGTACCCGTAAGTTGTAGATGATTTGGCAGAAGCTACAAGGCAACACAGGTTGGAACTTGACTCTTCTAGTTCCCCTTTGTTCCTGCACTAAAACTACCCAGCGTAGGTGGTCTTAAGCTGAATAGCATACACTGGAATAAGCCTTTTATTTTTAGCTCTCTGACTTTGACACGAGATTAACAATACTTATAGTATGAAGGTGTGCCCCTTATAGATTTCCCTGCTGCTAAATCCTGCTGAAAATGTATTTAGGGCAGGGACTTAAAACATATTCCTGGCGTAGGCGGGTTATAGTGTATAGGTATTTGTTGAACATGAGGACTCTACTAGGTACACAAGGAATAAATCAGATGAAGTTTTTGTAGGGGAATACAAACATGCATGCTGTTGGGCCTCCGCGACGCTTTTCCCAAAGATTGTATAAAAGAAGTTAACGTAGCCACTGTGAAGTCACCAATTGGTTTGTGGACTGCAGTTTTGAAGCAAGTTTGTCATCTTGGTTTTTTGGAGCCAGAAGTGACTGTGGAGAAGCGAGGGATCCAAGGACACAATGCACACCTACCTATACCGGCAACCTGACAGAGCCTGGCTCATAGTTACGCAATGCAGAGCCGTAGCTAACAAACTTGATGATGAAAATGAAAGGTCACAGCCATTTAAATGTACTCAGTGCCATGAGTACATATTGCTATGCCTCTATCCTTATTGACAGATCACTGTTTCAGTGACTTGTCAATCACAAGGTAGCCACGCCTGTTGACTGGTGTGGGTGGTTCCCAGGTAACTTAATATGATAGTAAGGCAAATCTTGCCACTATGGCAAAATTAAGGGATTATACAGGCAATGCATCACGTGTACCTGATTCTCAGGTAAATTAATAATCAGTCAGGATCAAGTGTTCCAGTGAACAATAAGGGTCCTGGTATTAAATTCTAAAGTTAAGCAGTCACTTTATCCTACTGTGTGTAAATCTAACTCCTGTTTCACTCCTTTGTGTGTTTACAGTTAGAAGTAATGCTAGAAGACAACCTGACCCTGCCCAGCAATGGCAAGCTCTACTCGAAGGTTCTCAACTGGGTGCAGCGTAGCCTTTGGGAGAATGGAGACCAACTGGAACGACTGATGGAGGAGGTGAGTACCAGGGCCTGTAGTCTCACCTCTCAGACTGATCTTCATTCATACCCTGCCCCTTGCCCTCCCTCTGACTCCTGTTTTTGACGTTAAGAAGTCATTAAGGGGGCTGAAGTAGAAGTAGCATGCCACTGTCATGCTGCTATGTCAGGATTGTTCTTTTTTTTCCTCTGATTTGTTGAGGTTTTTGCAGTAAGAAACTCTGTACCCCTGAACCATACTACACATTAGAGGTGAGCCAAAAAGAGCTGCTGTTTGCTCTTGTTTTTTGTCTCCGCTGTTCTCTTTTTGGTTATGTGGTTGATTTACATTCAACCCTATCTGAGTATTACAGGGCTCTTCTCCTCTGAAACACTAAAACGCAGGTTCTCAAAGGTGTGACCCTTGATTCTACTGTCTCACTGCCACTTTACTATCTGAACAGGTGCGTGTTTGTTGCTCCAGCACTAACAGTCACTCCTCCCCGTTGATTTATCTCTTCTGTAGGTTTATTAGCAGCAGCAGGAGACCAGACTGAAGAGCCAGGACTGAGCCACCAGGGTAATGAGTCAGAGAAAAGAGAGGGAGGAGAGGAGCACTACTGCCTCTCAGCAGCCCCTCTTTGCAGCCAAGCAACACTGTGCTCCCATCTGCCCATATCACATATACAGATGCATCCCACATATGTAGATGCATCCCATTTCTGCATTTACCAAAATACATTGCTCACAAACCTTTAGCAATAAATACATCTAATAAAATGACCATTTACTGCACATAACAATATATTCTCATACAGGCCTACTTATCCACTGACGCATTCAAGAATAATTTAAATTAGGCGTTGGACACTAGCAGAGTGATCTGCCCAATATTAATCTATTACATTTCACTGGACTACAGATTAATGATTAACCATTCAGGTAAAATGATACATTTCAGCAACTTTTTATTAAATTACAGGAGCTCTTGCTTTTTCTGCCCATTTTCTAAAACACGCCCTTCAGATGGGCAACTGAGGAGCTTCAACACATATTCTAGTTGTATTATTTTGTCTGGCCCCAACAGAACATTATGTGGTTTGGCTTTTATTTTTGGATTTAATCTTTTAATGAGTACTGTTTAAGATGAGCTTAATAGTTGTTACAACAGCGCTGTCTTTAGTCATCTGGATTTGACCGCCTGTTGTGGCTGCCATCACAATGACCAGCTTGTTCAGCTAAAGGACCGGTTTCCAAGCAGCAGAGGAGGAAAGAGGGCTACATGAAGCCCCTCCTCCTCTTCCTCCTCCTCCTCCTCCTTCTCTTCATTCTTCACAGAAGATCTTTCCAGATGCAGCCTCTCATTCTTCACCAGCTCCCTCTTTTTTTAGATGCAAATTAAGGAGAGCCACTGTCGGATACCTTCTTGAGCTCAAACACTTAACCCACTCTGTGCAGTGGCAGCAGCGTGTGTCTTTTTAAAGGAAGCTTTCCATCCAAGCGACAGAAGATCCAGGCCTTTCGTCCCTTCCCCCCTCTTCCTCTTCACAGCACTGCTCCCCTCCTCCTCCTCCTACTCCCCCCTTCCCTCCTCCCCCCCTTATGCTGGGGTTCTCAGTGTGTTGCCATGGAGACAGCCACATGGGTGTGTTGTTCCTGTTTGTCTTTCAGGTGCAAACGCTGTACTACTCACCTGACCATAAGCTGGTGGATGGAGGGCTGGTGATTGATGGGCACAGTGAGGTGTTTGGTGGCGAGGAGGACCACCTTCAGTTTGTGCAGGTACTCAGCAGCTTGTGCCTGGCTTCATTGTAATGAAGTCTCTACCACATTTTGCTTTGGCAGTGTGTAGCGTTACTGTACAGCTTGTGCCCGGCCATGCATAAAAATACTACACAGCCTGTGCCTGGCAAGAAATGGATATGGCTCATTTAATACCAAATTTAGCCACAACGTAATGTCAGTAGATTAGCAAGAAATGACCTTTGATACCTGCCTGGCTATGCTGTTGAGCATATATTAAAACCCCACTTTGATTTTTAAAATAATCTCAACCAGTTGAATGCAGTAATGGCTGTCTCAGCCTTTACCCTTTATTCTGAGTTGCGACTAACCTGTGTGTTGTTAGATCTGATTGAATTGTGGTCTGAGACTGTAGTTTGCGGTGCTGTGTTGTTGGCTTCAGGTGACGTGAGATTTCAATACATACTCGATTAAAAACGTCTACATTAGACCAGCTGGATCAAAGTGTACTTTGTGGGGGTATGTTTACCTGGTGTTGTGGCCAGTGGTGGGCCTGTGGTGCAAGCTTGGCTTCTGTAGCTGCACTGTGCTCTTGCAGAAGAGACCCGTACGGGAGAGCACCCAGAGACAGATGAGCTGCAGCTCCTCAGGAAGCCTGTCGCCCTCCAACCAAGCAGCAAATGCTCCGAAACAGACCGGCAGGAGAGAGTGGAAGTACATCGCCTCTGAGAAGACTGCAAGTAAGTTTGTGCATGTGATTTGTCACAGTACAATCAGAAATATTTTTTCTTTTAATATATTCTGTGCACAAGTGTCATAGATGCTGCTAAATAAAAACAGATGAGAGTTGGCTTCAAGATTAAACAACTTTACTTGAAGGGACATAGTATCTGGATTATGAGCTTGGATGCAAAACCTTTTCTCAAGTAGCTCTAAACAATCTCCAATCTCACCCGTAGACAACAACTACCTGTGTCTGGCTGTGCTGGACGGTGTGTTGTGTGTGATCTTCTTGCACGGTCGCAGCAGCCCCCAGACCTCTCCCTCTGCCACCCCCTGCCTGATGAAGAGCCTCAGCTTCGAGGCCCAGCCTGAGGAGCTGGAGGAGCAGCCGCTCTCACCCATGCATTATGCTCGCTCTGGCCTGGGCACCGCAGCTCTGAATGGAAAACTCATCGCAGCAGGTAAGCACTAAACAGTTTAGAGTAGAGGACTGTATCATGTGTAAGGGGTACAATTGGGGCTACAAAGAGGGTCGAGGTACACAGGAAGCTACATGCTTCTCTCTTGACTTAATTTTCTGAGACAAACTTCCTTTGGGGCTCTCAGTTTCTTTGTTTAGCTCAAGTGCCATCTACATCTATACCAGGCCTATCTGGGCGTGAGTGGCTTAAAGTTGTTAAATATGGAGCTTGTGTTAAAAAAAAAAACAGAAGAGAGAGAGAGCTCCACTGTAATCTTGATGCATCTCCATGATCCTGCAGGAGGTTACAACAGAGAGGAGTGTCTGAGGACTGTGGAGTGTTACGACCCCAACGAGGACCGCTGGACCTTCATCGCTCCCATGCGGACTCCAAGGGCTCGATTCCAGATGGCTGTGCTTATGGTACAGTTTACTATTAATCTTTATCTCACGTTTATTGACTCTGCAGTGAAGTAACTTTTTAGTATTGACCTGAAGACACACCTATTTAGTACTTAGACAGGTTTTAATTGTCTTGTGCAAATACATATATGCTTTCATACTCCCTGTCTAGTTAGTTGTTTCTAAATTAACTTCATGTCAATAGGTTGCTGTAGTTCCAAATATATGAGGCAACCAAAATTTAAATGTGAGTGTTTAGGCGTCAGGCTGATGTATCATCATCTTCATCTTCTAATGACTTGTACATATTTACCTCACAGGGTCAGCTGTACGTGATTGGAGGTTCAAATGGGCACTCTGATGAGCTGAGCTGCGGGGAGACGTACGATCCACATGCTGATGAATGGACTCAAGTGCCAGAGCTGAGGACAAACCGCTGCAATGCAGGTCAGTCCCTCCTGCAAGGATTTATTAAGTGATTTTGTTGACTTTAACGATTTTACCCAGGAAAACGCTTGAATTAAGTAGCCTCCTTGTTACTGACTTCAAGCCAGTTTGCTTTTTTAACTCATCCCTGTCCTCTCTGTTTGAAGGTGTCTGCTCATTGAACAACAAACTCTATGTTGTTGGAGGGTCAGACCCCTGCGGGCAGAAGGGCCTGAAGAACTGTGATGCTTTTGACCCTGTGACCAAAACCTGGTCCAACTGTGCCTCGCTTAACATCAGTACGTGTCCACACAGTCCCACATACACTCACAGCCTTCCATTTATCTACATATAACATGGTCTAACCTGAAGCACAAAGCTGAGTAATATCTTTTTCAGAGGGCTAACAAATGTCTGTCTTTCACATAAAGCTTTAATTATTCCCTCTGGGGAACTGGATTATTAGAGCAGAGAGTACATTATGTTAAGAATGAGACCAAAAGAAGGATAACAATTAATCAGAGAACAGCTCGTGCTCTTGTAATTTGCAACCGGAGGGGAAATTGGAAAGTTGTATTCATTAAGTAAATTTGTTTTCAGGGAGGCACCAGGCAGCCGTGTGTGAGTTGGAAGGCTTCATGTACGTGATTGGAGGGGCGGAGTCGTGGAACTGCCTGAACACTGTGGAACGCTACAACCCTGAGAACAACACCTGGACCCTGATTGCTCCCATGAATGTGGCTCGCAGGGGGGCCGCCGTTGCTGTCCATGCAGGTAAGGCCACAAACAGGTGTAATAACAGTAGAATCAGCTGCAGTTCTTTGGCAGCTTCTTCAGTGTGTGCATGGTGCAAGAGCATCATGTTATGTGGGAAACTGACTTCTTCTCAACATGTTGACCAGAAGCAAAGTGTTAGAAATGAAAATTTTGGGTGATTCAGTTCTTGTGCAGTCATCCTGCTAATACTGTCTCTCACTCCGTCCAGGCAAACTGTTTGTTGTTGGCGGCTTCGATGGCTCCCACGCGCTCCGTTGTGTGGAGGTGTACGACCCCGCCCGCAATGAGTGGAGGATGCTGGGTAGCATGACATCTTCACGCAGCAATGCGGGCGTTGCCATCCTGGGAGAAACCATCTTCGCTGTGGGCGGCTTTGACGGAAACGAGTTCCTCAACACAATGGAGGTGTACAACCTCGAGACGGACGAGTGGAACGACTGCACCAAGGCCCCGTCTCCCCTCTCCGAGTGAAGAGGGGGGAGACAGGGAGGTGGGAGGAGCAAGAGGGAGAGAGGGGGGTTGGGGAGTTTCACAGTGCTTCACCTTTTTCCAAACTAACAGGCTTAGTGACGTAATCGTGTTTCGTGATGTTCTGTGTGTGTGTATGAGCGGATATGTGTGGGTGGGGACGGGGATTGTTGGGATGAGGGGTCTTCAGTGAAGACTGGCTTATATTTGACGAGTGGGAGGGGGGGTGGGGGGTTTGTTGCCCAAAGCAACATGACGCCTTTGCATATTGCATACGTTTTTTCGTGCTGTATATATTTTGTTTCTTCCTCATTTTTTGTCATATGCCAACATTTAATACACATTTAGTGCTTTTCTTTTTCTCTTAGAGTTGAAAGGTTTGTCACTTTGAGGGTTTTCAGATGAGCTCGCAGTTATCGGTCACTTGGAAGGTGGCAGTATGGTGTGGTGACAATTGACTTTTGAAAGTTCTAAGTTTTATTTAAGAATATTTCTGTTGTGGAAATGTAATTTTGCTCACATATTTAAAGGTCAGTGGTTTGAAGCCTTACTCAGAGTGCGAGTTGATAAACACCTGTCATGGCTTTTTGTGTCATTTTAAACAAGCTGGATTGCTTTTTGAATCTTAAATGATGGCCTTTTTTATATTTTTTATACACTGCTGATTTACCGATAAAATAAAATAAAGTAGTAGCAGACAGCTTAAAGTCAATGAATCTAACCAGTGCCAGTTTTAGTTAAGTTTTTGTGCACACACCACACGCACAACTATGCTTCTGCTAACCAAACTTTTGTTATTGTGATTCAACTAATTGATGTATGTAGAGATGCAGTTTACTGAAGATCCTTTTTTTTCTTTTGTGTTTTAAAGTGTCAGGCATTGGCAGATTCTTCTGGAAGGAATATTAGAACGAGATAATTATCACATTTGTAACATTTCTTAATTAATAAATCATTAAATCTAATCTTTGTCTCCAGCCTGCTTTCTAAATGTTTGTCATTTAGTAATGATGGGCAGTAATTTGGTGGTATAGGTTTACATCTCGTGCCTGGACTGATTGGTTTTTAACCGAGGAGGGCAATAAACATTTAAGAGCTGTCCGGTCGTGATTGTATTATAAGCGTCAGCATTTTTAAGTTGGCAGCTGAACCAGGTGCTTCAAGCCTATCTTCCAACAGCTGATTTGCTGAACCTAAATTTAGACTTTACTGCCACCTCATCTCCCCCCTACGTTCCGCTTTTACCATCAAGTAATTACGGTGTCCTGGTCACTGCTGTCTAAGCTTTCATTGCCACCATTTTCCTCGGGGACTACCACACTAAGCCAGGTTTTTTTCTGCTCCTCTAAGTGTCTTTTAGAAGAGATTATCCTAAGCTGGCTAACAGACCTCAGCAGGAAGGGACGACGGCAGTCACAGCGGGCTGCGGTAGTGTTGAAAGGGGACCAGCTGCATCTGCATGACCTCAAACATCACTGACTGCCAGACAGTTTATTAAATCCCTACCCTGTGCTCATTCACGAGTTAGACTCAGATAATCTCTGCTGACACACCTGACAGTCACAAAAAAGGCACCAGATGGTCCATGTGCGACAGGAAGTGAGGACTAAATACTTGGACAGAGATGAGTCTGTCCTCTTAGGTTTTTGTCCAGCCACCCTTCTCCTTTACACAGTTGAGTGGGAACAAGGTTTGCTGGCTTCTTCTTATAGATTCATACAACCCTTGGATGGCTGAGACTGAATTTAATTAAAAAAAAAAAAAAAAAAAAAAGGCATAATCCATGGTAAAAATGTGAAGGCAACTAAGCATGCTATTCACTGTTTACAACCAGCACAGGGAAACCAAATCTAGACATAAGCATTCTAAGAAAAAAAGAAGATAAAACTGCTGGTCATTTCTCAGTGGAAATCCAGGGAAATTTCGATTATATCAGCAATCTAGAATAAAAGCTGTTTCACATTAGCCAGGTACTAAAGTTTCTGAGAAGAGAAAGGTCCCTTAGACTCAAGGTTAGCCTTTAAATGACAGCATTTTCTATGGCACAGACTTCTCTGGCATTAAAGTGGCTTAAATTTAGAAATGAAATAAAGAGGACATTGAAAATTCAATGTAGACTTTTATAAACGATGTGGGCTTTCCAAAGACATAAAAAATTTTTTAAAAAGTATGACGCAAGAGATATCTGCATCTGGAACAAAAAGTCAAGGTCGGAGTCCAACATTACAAATGAACAACATGTTCAATAACAGTTGCTTCTGCATAGTGTCCAACTCTGCAATGATTTAATGAGCCAGGAAGTTCAGTGACATCAGATCATGACTGGCCCCTCGATACCTGTCCTCTCCCCCTGTGCTCCCTACACGTGCGTGATGTCTGATGCTTTAGCCTCTGTGTGTGTTTGTGACACAGCAGCAGCAGGTGTAATCTCAGCCTGTCTGCTGGCGTCACCTGCGCTCTAATCCCGTTAGTCACCATACACACACACATGCGCCTACATGCACTCACACTCAGGCTATCAGTCACAGCACACATGCTGCACTACACTGTGGTGAGCCTCCTAAAAACTACAGGAAATACCATAGAGTTCAGTTATCCAAGGTTAAGGGAATTCACTTGCACATAAGAAAAAGAAATCAGGATTAGGAAAAAAACTTCAAAAACGTTTAATTTCTTATTGTAAACACTGAACTCTTTTACATAAAATATAGTTTGTGTTCTCAAATTATTTACAGTTTTAGTTAAGAATCAACCAAAACGAGTTAAAGCTGAAAACTCACCAGGTTCAAACTAAACTCAGTCTCGTTCCTTATTATGATTCTGTGCAACAACCTCACCAATAGCTTGAGTTAAAATTAACAGCCATTTGGTTTCAGCTTCTCACTGGGACTCTTACACAATCTGTTGGCTTTCAGAAATCTTGATTTAAAAAAGAAGAGGCTCAAACAATAAGCATGCCAAATGCTACTCTCTATCAGGTTTTATAGCTCAGTTTTATTCTCTTAGCTACATTTGCAGTTCGTTGTTAGTTAGCTGTGTAAGGTCTAAAGCATCGTTTGTGACTTTTACCTGGTAAAACCAGAAGTACATCATGAATTTTTGAAAACAATTTCAGTTTAAAGGGTTAAATGGTCATCCCATAGGACTCTCTTTGTAGAAAGAGGTTATCATTTTAGGGAATACACACTCATTTTCTTGCTGAGAGTTAGATGAGACGATTGATGCCTCTTTCTTGTCTGTAGGCCAAATATAAAGACGGTTAGCTTAGCTTAGCTTAGGACAAAGACTGGAAAAGGGGGGAAACATAGCCTGACTGTGCAAATGTAACAGTATCTGCCTACTAACACCTCTAAAACTTACAAGACAGAGAAGTATTTGGCACATAACCACCCGAAAAACCAAAGCTAGTCTTTTTTTTCCACTGCACAGATTAAAGAAATTGAAATGGTAATTAGTGAGCTGGGCTAAGGCTAAGATTAGCTAAGCTAAACTAATCATCTTCTAGCTCTGTCTTAATAATTAATGGACTGATATAAGGGTTGGTATCATTATTCTGATGTAACTCCCAGCAAGAAACTGTGGTAGTATTCCTTTGAGCCCAGTGAGCTGAAGCTTTCGGTGAAGCTGCACAATCATATATAATGGGAACCAGCTCTTTATTAGGTTCAGAGTTGAAAAATGGTAAACAGACATTAAAATATAGTAAATTATATCTATTTTTTTTTAAAAAAGCTGTCTGTCAGATGTCACAGAGGGTTAAACCTTAATTGCACATTGTTGCAGCATCACACATTCACATGGTCCAAAAATATCTCCAAATAAATATCTCAAACTATGTTTGCACACTAACTGCTTTAAAAGCAAGAACAGCCGTTAAAATGATAAAAAATAATGATTTAACTAATCACTTTGAACAAAATAATACAATATATTATGTGTATAAATGTTTGAAGACTCACTGAACTGAAATTAAAAAAGCCCTTTAAAGGGCGATTTGACAGGAGACGTGAGAACTAGGTGGAAAATCCCTGAAGAAATATTAGAGGACATTGAAAGCAGTGCTTGGTACAGCTGAACTCTGAATACTGTAAAACTGCAACATATAGATAGAAATGTTTTGCCCTTTAGAACGGTGGAGAACATCCATAGACATCCTTACATTTAAGGAACAATGTGTAATTTTTACGCATGTAAATTGAAAAAGGTAAACAGTTTCAGTCACCAGAGGCACAGTATGAGCAGACATCCCTTCAAATTATAGTGTTTACTTCAAGACAAGGGTAACAGTTTATTCTGAGCATCTGTTTGGCTGATGTGCGAACTCCCCGATTCTGATCCAGTCAGGGTGGCGATGTGGTAAAGGTCATGTTGTGACAACGATCCAGGGCCTCTTTTAAATTCATTAACTGGTTCCCTCCAACTCTCAGCTTCTCCCTGGGAACAAGTGAAGAGATACATTAGATACAGAGACAGGACCAAGGCTGTGAAAAGTATCTTTATTTTATGATATGATCCATTAATTATACATTAGATAGTACTGAAAAAAAACAGATCTGTAATCAGATTTTCAACCCAAGGCCTCACAGATGAAACAACAGCGAAGAAAATCAACCTGAGGCTGTTATGGCATTTTCTCCAGCAATGTGTTGTGTTAAAGTCTGAATAAACAGATACAAGGAACTTTCCCCACAACTTTTTTTGCTACTTATTTATCATGAATATCTTGTACCATCAATATTTTCTGTCTGGGATTTGTGCATTATTGTGCTGAAAACTGTGTTTCCTATAACTGCTGAATCCTGACATAATGCTCTTGTATGTCGTTGTGCATTTATAGAACAATTACTTGGTTTTACCGGATCTCTAAATTGCTCGCTGCAGGTCACAGGAGTTAATGCTCCTGCTATACAGCCTTTGTTGAGGCAAGCTAAGCTTCACCACAGAAAGTGGTAAGTTAAGTTTAGCACACATTTTTTGCTATTGAGAAATACTGTGCATGCTTTTGTTTTGCTGCTGTCTTATTTGGAGTTTTGGGAAAAAACAAAGCCTGTTGGTTGGGTTTATACACATTGGTTTTACTTCAGTGTTTTTTTTAATACATCCATATGTATAAGCAACAAAAACTGCCCAGTGTAGAACTGAACAACTAAGTGGATGAATCTGGAAGACTCCACACAGACATCTGGATGGATGAACTTTCAATGGTCTGATCATGTTCAGCACAAAATGTCCATAACACACAAAAGAGCTTCTGTGTGTGCTGCAGCTTCCTGAAGCCCCCAGTCTCAATGATGGCTATTTACACACTCTTTTTCAGTTGAATTACATTTTTCTGGATACGACACCACATACATCCATGCAGTTACATATGCGAAAACAAAACACACAACCAGTCTTCAACATGAGGACAAACACACACACACACACACACACACACACACACACACAAATTGGCTGCTAAAGTCCTGGCAGCGGCTGCCTAGCAGCGGAGACACTGAGGGAGCTTGTTGCTTGTTTGTTTCCTCCTCTGCTTTGTTTCCATTGGAACATTATGTAACTGCAGACCGGAGAGAAGGAGGGAAGAAAGAGAGGTATTTGCCGGTTGTTGACTTCCCCTGTTTTCACCCTACATCCCTCCATCCACTTCCCCATTTTCGATCCAACCGTGCAGCTGTGTGTTTTCATAACCTGTGGAAATCACAGGTTGTGTTACCAAATCTTCAGTCTTGCCAGGTTTATGCTGCTCCCGAAACATGTTCGTCTCTCACAAATGATGTGCCTTTACATTCCAGCACGTTCCATTGACAGAGGGACTGACTGCAAGGCTTCCTGTCAATGTGTTTACTTTGCTAAAACTACAGATTCATTAGTGTGGCACGGTGGTACCATCAAAGAACATCAAGCTCTTATCTCTGAATGCAGTCACACAAAGTCAGTGACGCACATGAACTGTACACAGAGTCACTGACCCAGATCGACAACGTATACACATAGAGGGAGAACTGTGCTGCCTTGTGTGTTACATAACAGCCTATACATGTTTGACAGGTAATTAATAGATATGTCCTGGAGACGGCAATGATTCACACTGAATTGAATCTAGTACCATGTGATACATTGAGATGACATAACTGGTTACTGTTCTCCTAAAGCCAATCATGTTATGCTGCTATGGGCACATGGATCATCTCCATGGTGACCAACTCTTTCTTCGTCTCCATAATCTATTGTTCAATATCAGAAGAATAAGAATGGTAGGAAAAATGTGCAGGAGGGTCGTCTTTCATAAAAGATTATTAAACAGGGTTCCTGCAGCTTAAGGCAAGTTATATTTACGACTATTGTAATGCCATTTGGGATAATATTTAAGACAAAAAAAAACACATCAACTCTCATCAGTTACTTAGGGGTAGGGCCAATTTTGCCCAGATGTTTATTGTAACATAAAACATGAGTTTTTTTGTCTTATGGCGGAGACAGGGGTTGAATAGAATAGTGAAACACCTGGCATTTGTGGGCGAGTTTTCTTGCCAATTGTTCTGATTTTGAAATACAAAGAGCCTCATATGTGTTGCATTATACCAGTTTCAGCCATGCCACAGAGTCTTGGTTAAACAGCCAATTTTCATTGAATTTGTGCGTCTCCATGTCATCCAGAGTACAGGGACAGCTAGCCAGCAGACAGTGAATCCCCTGCTCTAAGCAGCGTGGCTGCAAACTAAATATGAGTGTTTCTTTTCCACTATCCATATTTGGTGATGTAAATGTAAGAGGAATTCAGTAAATTATTATTATTAGTTATTAAATAGATTTATTGGTTACCAATTATTTTGAGATTTAACAATAGAGTGTCATTAAAAATAATAAAAAAGATTCTTTTAAAAGATTGATTTAAGACATGTTAATGCCAACTAAGGCCTTATTTTTACATTAACAATAGTCAATGCCTTTTAAGACTTTTTAAGGATCCTTAGGAAAAAAATCGACTCCATCTGTATTCCTCTCTGGGTTTTTCAAATGGAAGATCCCACTTAGTCATTTGCAAATAGCAGTGACGTAGGTTAGTTAGTGTTTCCCTTCTTTAACGGTAAGCCAATTATGCTGTGATGGCTTTTGCACTGAAATCTTATTACACACTTTGATAATATGGCTTACATAAAGCCAAAGCTTTTTATAAAAGTCAGTTTTTCCATTTCATTTTCATTTGAACGCAAAACATTGACCTTATGTGCGTGACTCAGTCTTACAGAAAAGCTTTTGATGGAATGCCAGTTAATGATAAGAAGGTGGTTTGCTTTTCTGGGTTTGCTTATAAAACGTCCGACCTAGAAAGACTTGCGAGGGCTTTTGGTGCAGTCCAATTAGTAAATGATGAAACAGCATTATACTTCAGTAATATTATGGAATAGAGGATGAAAGAAAAGCCTTTATATGTCTTTCACTCTATTTCTTACTGGAATAAATCCATTTCTCATTTAACTGCTAAATGAAAGAGAGAGTCAAAGACCTGTCTCATCAAACACAAAGCAGTTTCTCTTCAGCTCAGCTTTTTATTACAGAGAACAGAAAATGAAGTAATGTAAGGCTTTAGGCTATCATCAAATAAATCACATGCTGTTCCCTATAGGATGTTTTATGAAAGAGCAGTACGGTGTTCCCCCTCGTCATTTTGTTTGACTGAGTTACATAAAACTAATGTGTAAATATTATGATATAAGATATAGCTGAAGGGGGTGACCGTTATGGATAAGGAACGGGTTTTTGAGGTTGTGTGTCAATGGATTATGTAAGAAATGATATGCAAGTTGATATTGATATTGTATGTT
Source organism: Cephalopholis sonnerati (assembly GCA_019142605.1). Classification (NCBI taxonomy): domain Eukaryota; kingdom Metazoa; phylum Chordata; class Actinopteri; order Perciformes; family Serranidae; genus Cephalopholis; species Cephalopholis sonnerati. The sequence continues at coordinate 28,278,197 of JAGQAX010000006.1, forward strand.
GTGAAGCACCTTGTAACCTTGGTTTTGAAAGGTGCTATAGAAATAAAGTTTATTATTATTATTATTATTATAAGTTCAACACTGCTGGTAACACGTGAGCTTGACATCTCATTCATATAATGAAAGAGAGGTGATATCTTACAACCACCTATCACCTGTGATAACTAAAATCAAAGTCATATTAAAAGCCATCAAACCTAAGCCCTGATGACACATCAACAGGTTGAAAGAACCCAGGTGGAGCAAAATTAACAGTCCCACACCAATAACTCCATCAACAGATGTTTCCAAACAACACCAGGACAATCACACACACGTGGAGCACCACACATGCAAAGGAAGCATCAAATATGCAAGGCTGCATATATTCAGATTACTGGACCTGAATATACTCTGGCAGGAGGCAAATCGAGCAAATTAGTTTTGTTCCATTCCCACCCACTCTCGTACAAAAAATAGTAAAATCGAGATGGCATTCAGAAATGGGCTTATGTAAACACACAAGTGCAGGCATGTCTTTCCCAACTGTGTTGCAAATCATTTCCTTCCTTCCTGCTGAACACATAAAAGCCCTCCTCACTGTATGCATGCATACTTTCATGCAGTAAAAAATGCAAGGAACATGCACAAAAATGAGAGGCGGTTCAATCATACACTGATTAAGAATGCAGGATTTTTAAGTGTCTGTTCTTAACTGATTGCTGAATAACTTGTGTTTCCATGCCAGGGTTTTTTTTAATTTTTTTTTATAGCTGTTACTTCTTTATGAGATTTTTATTTTATTGTCTTTTATTTTTTGATTAAGCCAACAAGCGTTTGTTAAAGAAGATGATAAGAATTTTTTATCAGACATTTCTAAAATCTTATCTGCTCCCGAGGCCAACTTGTACTGAACGCTGCCTGCCGATGACCGAACACGCTCCTGAAAAGTGCCTCCCTAAGGCTTTATATAACTGATGACATCACACCACCGCACTGAGCACCGAAATCAAATATTTAACACCGCAGATAATGCGTTCACTAAGTAAAGGCCTCCATCACTTCCCAGTGAATGTACCAGATAAAATATTTACAATCACAACACAGTCAGCTTAGCTATATCTCTCAGTGGTGACCTGTTGTAACAAAAGCTGGAATGACGTGACCGGTTAAGTGCCCACAAAGCTCTTCCACGAAGTGACACAGCAGATGTTGTCTTTAATACTGGATAAACCTTTGGTTTCATTATGGTTTCATGTCATTATTCCAAGCAAGAAAAGTAAATATTTAAAAGGCAGTAAAACATTAAAAACCTTTAGTTATCAGATGATCGTACTTGTTGGTTATGATAATACAATAATCATTATCAGTGTAATAACATCTAGAATACTTATTCAGAATGATCTCTTTCAAGTGATAAGTGCTATAAAATCCCTTCTTCTGGAAGTGAAAATCAGTATCTGCTATAGGGTTATGAAATCAACAGAAAAAGCTTTCAGCATTAAGAGACGACACATAATGGACAGAGAACAAATAATCTGTTAAATGCATAGAACGGTGGCTTGTTTCCACTGAAGCTGCTGCATTTAAGTTGAAATGCAGCGGCTTCAGAAGTATATTGTGATGGAGCTGGAGTGGCGAGGTTTACTGATTCTGTTCATCAGTGTATGTGTGCATTCTGCTGCTGAAGATTTTGAAGGACTGTGGGTATGAGATAAAATTGTGCATGAAAATAAATAGAGCTGCAACAAACTACTGTTTTTTTTATCAATAAATCTGTCGATTTGTTTTAATTATCCCCTTATTTTGTGTGTGACCTCCAACCAGGATTTCAAAATCTGAAGATATTAAAAATTTTATGTCAATTACAATGACATAAAACACAGAAAAACAACAAATCCTTACATTCAAAAACTGGAACATGCGTTTGTTTTATGCTTTTTCTCAATATACGATTAAGTGATTATTAAAATTGTTGCTGATTAATTTTCTTTTAATTGACTGATCAATAATCAACAAATCATTTACAGTTTAACAGTATTTCAATTATATAATCTCTAATATTTAAATAAAGCACACAGTGCCAGATGGTATGTGGACCAGCTGTTTACAAATCCAGAAAACATCAGTTGTAGCTTAAGCAAAAGGGAGCAGTTTATGTTAAAATACGTCGTATTACAGGTGACAAGCAGAGGAAAGCAGCCAAAAATAGGCAGGATAAGAAGGATTACTGTGTTCTTGTATGTGTTATTATTTAGTCTTAAGACAGGCAGTAATCTTAAAGTAAAGCCTGTGCGAGTGAGAGAAAGGGTTCACACTGTAGTCCTAAATTCAGCCCTTCACGCAGCTCCTCTGTTCACCAAGCTGCGTACAAATACCTCCTTATAAAAGATAATAATAATTTACATCTTACAAATAATGACATGTCGACCACAGGTTAAAATAAGCTGTTTAAGGCAGATGACTTCAACATTAGCCAGACACATAACTGACTTCAGCTGTGATCCCTGCTACGCTTTGTAAATCAACACTTTCTTTATTTTACAGGAGTTTATGGGAGTCCATTCAGGAGCAGTTTATAGACTGTATAATCTCCACGGTTCAAATAAAGTTAACTGGTTACTAAACATTTATTTCTAGGCCGCGCTGCCACTTGAGAGGAAAGTGTTAGTGCCAAACCAGCACTGTCCAACCAACAGATAAATCCTGACCCCAAGACAATGTGTTTCAACAGCTGACATAAAAACAGATAGGTGATCCAGGCAACTGCTTATGGGCCTCGCAGTCCCATTATATGCCACCCTGGTGGTAAGTGTGCTGTGCCTATTTGAATACAAACGTACAAAGATCTATTAGGCATTCCTTCGAAGAAATATGTTAACACCAGGAGTCACATTTGTTTGAAAAGTGTTGACATGGCCACCGTTACTGTCAGAGCTCTGCTGGGGATATCTACCAGGAGGGCTATTATGACAAAGTAATGGCTATGAGGCAAGATAAACAACACACATACCTGCCCAGGCATGCTTCAACAAAGAGCAGAAGAATTCAGAGAACCTGAGAATGTTTGATTTGCAATCTACCTGATCAGTCTAAGTCTAAGGGCACACATCAAACTTAGTGGGAGCATGTCAAATCAAGGAGTTGCTGGATCTGTTTCACAAGTTTTAATCCACATATCCTCTGAAGGAACGCAAAAACAAGACTAGTATACATCCTACATGGCTGGACCACGTATGAGCGCTAGAGGGCATTTAATTTTAAATATTCAGTCAATAATGATAGTTTACAAAAAGGTCTTATCTGCACTGATAAGCAAAAGGAGAATTTTATCTTGTTGTGGTGGCACCCGTTCCAACACTGTAACACATAATATTCACTTCAGTTTCAGTGTCTTATTTCCACTTTCTCCTCATAACAATGGCAGCACCCGTTCTGACATTATAACACGTAATAGTCAGTAACATTTAAATAAATTTAAGGCTTGTGTGTCGTACAAACACGGTTATTACGCCATTTCAACTGCAACTGACTAGTTAGCTAGCTAACTTTCTAGCTCCAACATGCTTTTATACTAATGTTACAGTGATAGAAAATGAGTCAAAGTTGTTACTCATCCGACTGTAGCAATGTGCTTTCCTACACTGTGACCAGAGAGGAGGATGACGCATGAAGTTATTACATCTTACTAACGTAGCCGATGGCTAGTAGCTATCTAGCTTGCTAATTCTACCATGGTATTATGTACACTGGTTACAGAAAATGAGAAATACAGTGCAATGTATCAGCGTCTAGAGCTCTGTTAGCCTGTCAGCCCCTATTCGTTTTGAAAGAACAACAGCCAATAGAGTGCTGCGGGAATAAGTCCTAAAACTCGGAAATCAGTTAGCATTTTAGCACTCCCAGTTCCCTTGTCTTAAAGTCACCAAGTTTTTTGAATGGGTTTTTGGTTAAATTCCTGAAATAAGGTCTGTGGTTAACACAGGCTTAAGAGAATTTCACATAATACATCAATAAATACCTCACTTTTGAATTTTGAAGCTTTAATGAGTCTTGAAAAAGGCGGTTGCTAACAAGTGGCTAAATGTCGTCAACGTCATCACGCTGAACAAGGCTTTACAGCCTTGCTGTGATGGCAACAATAGTCATGCAACCGTAGTGTAGTTCGTTTATAGCGAAATGTTAGCTTTTTACTTCTGGTGATTAAATTAATGCTTCAAAAATCATAAAACTGGTGTTCACAGGTGCCTTGACAGATATGAAAGGTCATAGGTACTAACACTCTCCTATACCATCACAGATGCTGGCTTTGAACTTTGCACTGGTAACAGTCTGGATGGTCCTTCTCCTCTTTAGCCCAGAGGACACAACGCCCGTGATTTCGAAAAATCAATCTGAAATGTGGACTTGTCAGACCACAGCACACTTTTCCACTTTGTGTCAGTCCATCTCAGATGAGCTCAGGCTCCAGAGAGGTCAGCAGCATTTCTGGATGTTGTTAATATATATATATGGCTTTTGCTTTGCATGGCAGAGTCTTAACTTGCACTTGTATATGCAGGGATGAACTGTGTTCACCGACAATGGTTTTCCAAAGTATTCCCAGGCCCATGCAGTAATATCCTCTTTACAGTCAAGTCAGTTTTTGCAGTGCAGCCTGAGGAGTCAAAGATCACAAGCATTCAATGTTGGCTTTCAGCCTTGCCCCTCATGTTCAAAGATTTCTCAGGATTCTCTGAATGTTCCGATGATATTATGGATTGTAGATGGTGAAATCACTTAAATCTTGCAACTGTGCACTGAGAGAGGTTGCTCTCAAACTGTTGGACTGTTTTGTTCAGCAAGACAATCTTCACAATTTAACACCACTTTGATGATTTTTGAAATGCAATTACCATAAGTAAAAAGCTAACGTTAGACTCTAAATGAACTACACCATGGCTGCATGACTTAAACTTTACCACCACAACAAGGCTGTAAAGCCATGTTTGGCATGATGACGTTCTGTAGTCCAATTAGCCACTTGTTAGCAACCGCCTATTTTAAAACATGTAAATGCTTCAAAATTCACGAGTGGGTTATTTACTGATGTAATTTATGTCATAGTATAAAATGTGGAAGTTTCTTAAGCTTGTGTTAACTAAAGACCTTACTTCAGGCATCTAACCAAAAACCCATTCAAAAAACCCATTGACTTTGAGACAAGGGGACTGGGAGGTGCTCAAATGCTAACTCGTCTCGGGGTTTTAGGACTCATTCATGCAGCACTATATGGGCAGTACCGAAAGTGGAGAGCAGATAAGAAACTGGCGGGACTGAACTGAGCTGACAGGGTGCGCATTTGGCAGTGGGCTCAAAACCTTCAGACACCGAGATGTTGTCCTCTCTGGATTTAATAACAATTTTCTTGTCCTTACAGCTTTTCTCTCCTTTTTTCATCCCAAACCAGACACGTTATTATTATTATTATTATTGTTATAGACATGTTGGAAACTTGTACGTTATCATTAGACGGACAAATTATTACGTATCACCAATAATCTTTTTCATTTGACATTATATCTCTGTGGGACCTCATGTCTCTATATTGTATTCATTGAGAAATCAAAATCAAATCCATCTGAGTTACCAGAAAGACAGAGATCGTAGTTTCACAGCAACCATAAAAATGTATGCTCCATATCAAAAATGTATATGCAATTATCACTATTATTTATATGCATGTGTGTGCGTGTTTGTGCCCTACCTGTAGTCTTCTTGTGAGAAACATTCAAGGAGGTCTTTGGCTGTCAATCTGGAGTCCACGTCAACAATCTGAAACACCAAGTACATGATCTGAGCTAAAAATGAAGTCAAGGAAAGCTCAACATGGCAAAGACTACTGCAGCAGGAAAAGGTCAAATGACGCTAATCAATGGCACCTATCTAATTTTATACCAATAACTATGAAATGGCACCAACCTTATCTGAGTGCATAACGTGCATAATGCTGAGCAGTGTCCGCACTTCCTCTAAACCAGGGGCTGAGGACAAGACACTGGAATGAACAAAAACACATATTTAAGAGATGACCTCTCTTCCAGGTGAAGCTTGAAAAGTTGTGGTGTTTTAGTTATTATCCCCACTTCGTCAGAAATTTTTATTCAGTGAATTTGAACTAAGAGACATTTGTTGTCACCATGGGAAGAGAATTTAAAGAGTAAATCTAATTACATGCAATAAGAATTCTTTACATTTCCTCTGCCCTGCTAACCCTTTCTGCAGATACAACCATTTCTTATGAAAGTTTTTAAGTTAAGACAATCATAAAACATTCACTCATAATTCTTTTTTTAGTGTGTATGCAACTTTTGGCGCACATTCAGTATATACACATTCGAAGCTGCAAACAACATGAATACACAGCACTTGTTTCCTCTACTTATCCTTCCATCCATCACCAAGCAACCCAACCTAAATGCACACACTCAAACTCAAGCACACACCGCTGTCAATAACTTCATTATAGAGGGCTACCCTGAAGGCCAAGGGAAGAAAAATAAAGTAACAGACAAAAAGAGAGCTGGTAATGACAGTAGAGGAGGGAAGACTGAGGAACAGAAAATGGTAATTTGAGCAGAGACCTAAATTATCCATATCTAGTGTCAACAGAATGAGAAAAATGAGTAAGAGCGAGACAAAGAGAGATGGCCTGTATGGAACGAATCATAGCTCTGCTCAAACATGTGAAAATGAGTCTGGCTGTCTCCTAGGTAACGGTACTTGAGCAGACCAACACACACATGCATGTGCATGGATAAGTGCACAAGTGTACAGATACACACACATGAAGTATGCCCAGCTGATTGGACGAATATATCGAGTATCTGTGATTGGCTGAGTGCAATTCTGTCAGAGAGACAGAGAGAGAGAGACAGCTGAAAAAAGCAGCATGTGGAACCAGAATATTTTCATATCTATCCCAATGAATTAAGAGTTTATTTTGACCAAACCAGAGTTTGTGATTGTTGGAAGAGCAGAAATACTAACTGAGATGATTCTGCCTGAGTTTTATCTTGTTTCTGTCAAGTTTGAATGAAGTGTGTATATAATGAGTTAACAAAGATATTATACTGCTCTTAGTTCAGTGAAAAAGAGAAAGTTGTATTTTTCTGTTCAACAAGGAGAAAATGTGTGAATATTTCCCTTATTTGACATTTTGTGGATTTATTTTGTTTATTTATTAGACTAAAAGCGCCAAGAGAGCTGGTGGAATGTAACAAAATTGCTGCTCAAGCTCACACCTGCACAAATATATCAGCAACTGTTGGATGTTGGGCTGACGGTGTCTTGTTGGAAAATGTTAACATCACCCCAACCTAGTTTACATTGTATGCATGTGTATGCATCCATCCATTAGTGATACCCATTTATGCTTTAGAGCAGAGCTGGAGCCAATCTCAGCTGACACTGAACAAGAGGCGGGGTGTGTAAGCATAATGACTGTTATTTATAACTATTATTTATGTGGTAGTACACGACACCTATATGATTTTTTGTGAAGTCACTAAATTCTTAAGTGAAGTAAAGTTTTAAAGGAACTCAATGTGCTTCATACCAAAGAGGAAATCCATCTACACGCGCGCGCACAACTTTCACACACTTTCACATACATCTACACTATGTGACCCTGAACAATGTTTGAAAGCCACAGAATGGAGCAAAAAAGCCACATACTGACAAACACAGAAACATCCCCCCCCACACACACACACACACAGTAACTAAAAGCTTGAGCAAACCAGCTTTTGAAAGAGGATGCAGTTGCGGCAGAACTTGTTCAGGGGTTTTTGTGCAGAGTGAACTTCTGCACCTTTACCAGATTACAGTCTTTACATATCAGTGTCAGAAAAATATGCTCTGCACACTTAAAGCTTCACAAAAAGTATTATCATCACAAACAACTGACTAATGTCTTGAGGACACTTCTCCTCTCCACATTAACATCACATAAAGGCCCACTTAAGCAGCTACAGGTGCATCGTCTGTAGCATGACCTCGTCAACAGGACGTGATAGATAAACATAACCTGACACCCTCACACACACAGTAAGTACATCAGATCGAAACACACACAGATATGACAAAACATCTTGTAATTAAGTACCACTATACTTCTCGTATACAGTCTGGCAAAAACAATAAACAAGGGAGCTATACAGGCCTGGAGGACTGAAGTGGTAGTAAAGTGCACTCAGGGACACATACTTAGGAGTTTAATGGGTTATGATCTGAAAGGCCTGTTTTCTCTGTTTTCTAGCCTCTGAGCTGAGAAAATATGGCACGACTTTGGCATATTTTTTTTCTCTACTTCACCACAGAGATAAAATCTAAAACACATTTGTCTTGTAGTTTCAAAAAATGTCCAAATTTTTATTACTTGTTAAGGTTCTGCATTATAAGCTGTTTCCTGTATGAAGCAACATGTTACACATTCCTAGGGGAGCCCAAATAACAAAATGAATCACAGCAGACGCATGGAGAAAAAAAAAAAAAATTAAGCCTGGAGACAAAGCATCTCATGTTTTACGACCATGATGATGAAACAGGAATGGCAGGAGTAAGGAGCACAACCATTTGACTGCAGTGTGTGGCAGGTAAGAACTACAGCAATGACTAATTAGCTGACATCTCAAATGATCTGTCTTGGTTGACGTACTGCTTAAATTACGTAAGTAAAACTTCATTAAAAGTGTCAATCTGACTTTTATCTCATGGTCACGCACACACTCAAGGTTATTTTCAGGAGCATATCACAATGAAAAGAAAAGTCTTTTTTAAGTGGTTTTGTAGGAGTTCAGAGGGACACCAGGATGAAACGGAGGGATCGACAGACATTTTGCCCTTTGGATGTCAGGAGTTTATTGTTCCCTGTCCTCAAAGAGACCAAAATGTCACAGTGAATCCCATCCAGGGAGTAAATAATGCACTGACCCTTGACTGGACCTTATATTTGTGTGATGTTGGAATGTTTTATGTGTGCGTGTGTGTAAGGGAGCAAAAGTGAGTGAAAAATTATAAAAAGGGCAGAAATATTGTGAAGACTAGAGAAACCAAATTATTAAAGACTATCCTTCTCTCTGAAGTAGTTATATTATATCATTGAAACTGCAAGAGTTCTGAATTGTGGGATATTTTCTTGCACCTGGCATGACAGCTATGTGAATCATCACCGACTTAACAGGAAACAAGATGACTGCAAGCAACGGATGTCAGCTTGAGAAACATTACGATATCATCAAAGAAGGCAGAAGAAGAGCACAAAACCCATAAAGAGCTCCACTGATATGTCATCCTGCAATGGCATTAATTCTTTATGGTGGAAATTTCTCATTGCACTCAACCAAAGATCCACTCAGCTACTTGCCCTTTTGTGATTACCATTGTGACTGCTGGATGATGTGTGTAAAGCTCTGTGAAATGTAAGAAAAATTTTCAGATGCCACTGCAGGCCCAAGTGTACACTGCGAAAGGAGGTGACAATATCTCTAGCATTTGTGACAAACTAATCAGTACTAGAGTGTAGCGCTGTTTGTTGCGTCATGGGAAAGGTGATAAGGCAAAGCTACAATGTCAAGCAGATTAACACTACTAATGCTACATGCCAAATAGGGTCTGAGACCTTAGAGCACCCAACGCACACACATAATCAGGTCACAGGAAGGCGTGGGTTGGTTAAGGACAGGTGAAGGGCAGTTTAAGGGACTTCCTAGAGGGACTGGCTGTCAAGAGAAAGGTCAGACACACCTGTAAAGGCACGAGGAAGGTTATTTGAAGGATTTAGTGAGCCCCTGGAGGGGACGATGAAAAAAGGTTGACACAAAAGATATGAAGGGTGTTCGGAGAGGCATTCAGGGGTGCCACATGAATTCCTGTACAGAAACTTCTGTCTGGATTTCTACTATATTCTCCTCCAATATTCTCATGCTTAAGTTATAAGGCTCCTTAAACCCACCAAGGAATAGGTCTGTAACACATTTTGCATGCACAGCTATGGCAATAAAGTTTAACTTTTGCACACAAGGCATAGCTGCCACAGAAAGTAGAACTAGGAGATTACATTTTGCAAAAACTGATTTTTTTGGACACTTGTGGGCAGCAGAATCTAACTGCAAACACTTCACCATTATATCTACACCTTGTTAGTTGATATGGCAAACATGTGAGCAAATAGTTCCTATGTACACATCTAGCAACACTGTCATTCATTTGCAGTAGTATTTTAGGGTCACCTTGTTAATGTAAGTCTCCTTTTAGCTCTGTTTTTGGTCTCCACCCTCTCCCAAGAAAAATATCTGGTTGTTCGGCTGCTAATGGCTTCACTATGTTCACCAGCTAGTTGCTAACTTTGCTGCCTTTTGTGGCTGAAAACAACACTGTGAGAGCGTTGACAGTGAAACCAAATAGTACAATTGCTGGCCAGAAAAACTAAAACAATGAGCTAAATGTTGCTATGAAGTTCTGTAGAGCTGAGAACTGCAGAGTTGGGAGATAATTCCTTGTGGGTTCATGACTACAAGTGACCTCCTTTCACACACGTTATCATGTGATTCATTGTTAACATAAAAACACTGAGTACAGCCTCTTTAACACAGATGACCAGAGTGAGTAGACCGAATATAAAACTGACACAGAGGGCATTGTGTCTAACAGGTGGAAAAGCAGAACGTCTGGTGGTGTATTTAGACTGACAGTGGTGATATGAGTGGGCTGAGATACCTGCTGAAGGCTTGGAGCAGCTGTGAGACCATGGAGGACAGTTTGTACAAATAGACCGTGGCGTCGTGTGGTGGCGGGGGCCCTCCCACTGGCTTAGTGCTCTGCATGGTGTGATGGTCAAAGCCCAGAGCTTTGAACACTTCGAAGCTGAAACGTGACAGAAAAAAATGACCTTATGGGTCAGTGGAATGGAATGAAAAAAAAATATCAAAATAAACATCAAAGTGTTGTTTTTGTTCCTGCAAATCCTCTCCCTGTTCTCTTCTCCTCACTTTCTAGAGCAAAAGTGTTGCAAGAGACCTCGTTCCCTGTGCAGAATGGTGTCTTCTCAAAGCAGGAAACAACAACTTTTGAACGTAAGGTGACATAAAGTCGCAGTAAAAATAAAGCCCTTAAAAATCTGTAAAAGACATTATCCTCAACTATTCTCTGCAGTAAAGTAATCCCAGCACTGCATCAGTCAAATCCCTGTTACACCCACCTTATTTGACACACATTACACCAGATGTTCTCAAACACGGCCCACACTTCCTGGTGAGAGACCTGAGCAGACGAGGGTTGTTTGTCTTCATCATCATCATTCATGACAACATCACAGGCAGGAGATTCCCACTACACAAACACACAGATGAAGCTATTAAATGCAACAGTGTCTAACTTGAAAATGCATCCTGCTGTCAAGGTAATTATTGTTTTGGTAATCATTATCAGCTGGTTCAAATCTAAGAGAAAATTGATCTCCTTCTAGTGTTAGCTGAGAATAAACAAATCAGGATATAAAAATATTTGTATTTCTATGCTTCTAAAACACAACAATGTAAAACACAATTCATTGAAAAGGAGATCACTTTTTGAGCAGATCAGAAGTATAATACATTTGAGCTGTGACTGCATGAAGCTGAAACTTGAAATCTGCACCTTGCTAACCTGCGGGTGCAGCTTATTATAAATGTTGTCCAGTTTAGAGATGGCACTGGGAACATGGCTTGAACTTTTTGCAAATGCTTTCACAAGCTCCTTGGCTTCTTGTAGTGCTGCTGAGGTAGTGCTACAGTCCACTGTTTTACCTGAGTAAATAAATGACAGATAGATATGAGTCATCAGATGTGTGGCAATTTATGCACATAAAGGTATACACAGATTTCAGTGCCAGTTTTTGGTACACCTGGGCAAAAGGGAAAAGGATGTTTTGTGTGTGTAACCTTGTGAGGAATGTTATGAATATAAAGGTGGAAGACAAGAGAGCCAGGCAGTGTGTGCCAAACCAAGTCAGCACAGACTGTGAAACTGTGTGTGTGTGTCATATGTCCAACTCTGTTTACTTTACTATACTGAACAACTGAAAGGACATTGTATAAACTAATTCCCCGAGGCCTTACTGTAACTGTAATAATAACAGATACATACCTAGTCATAACCCTTACAATGTTACCTCAGCAGTTATCAATGCGCAGACACACCAATGTGCCAAATGTTGGGTGAGCATTCCTATGGAAGCCCAGCATTTATGTTAAATGATGTTTTGACCCATCACTTGGACCTGCAGTGGTATCAGGCTGTATCCATAAATTTACTTGGCCCTTTGTCAGGTGACAACATCGTCTAGCCCTGACCTTACTTACATTTAAGACAAATTTTAGGGCAAGAAATTCAGCTTTTGTCACTATTTAGGAGGTGGTCGAGGGTCTGTCCTCACAAGTGCAGCTACAACTGAGCACACACACTCACAGCCTGCTTAAGGGAGACCAGAAAATTGCACGCAGTACTTTTCCACTCCTAGATTTGTTCTTAGCCTCACATATAGTTTATCCCTCCTTCATTTCCTCCTCCGCCTCCTCCTCCTCCTCCTCTTCCTCCTCCTACTCTCACAGTCCTGGCACAGAGCCAGGCTGCGTAGTACCAAGAAATCCAGAATCATGTTAGTGTACCAAGGATACACGGCGCAAGGGCAAAAACTCCATTGTTTTAGCTATTAACATTCTTGCAGGGATTAAAAATCATTGTGCTGCTGTTGGAGCAGTCACCCCCACACAGGTGGACAGAGAGACTGAACGAGAGGCTGAGACACACACATGCATGCACGCACCCACACTCACACTCTCACACACACTCACACTCACACTCACACACACACACACACACAGCACAGAGAGAGCACTGTAATGTAATTAGATCCAGTGATGAGATCCAGAGCAAGAAGTGCTGCAGTGGACGACTCAGCATCTTTCTGACACAGATTCGAGTGTCCTGTTTTAGCGGATGACCTGATTCTGTATGTAGTTCTGTAGGGTTCTAGCGCAGTGCAGAGCAGATCACGTCATACCCCAGTGGAGTAAGGGTTTTATTTGGGGGATGACTCAGTATATCTCAACACTGCTGTCCAGAGAAAAATAAAAGGAAAACAATGCTCGTCTTACAGTCCTCAAACTGTTACAGCGTAGCAAAGACTATCTTCGCATTCAGACACCTTAAGGAGCTCAGCTTCGCCGTTTTCACAGATTTGAAAATTTATGCTTCTGTATTTCACGTAGAATTTTACATTTGTTATTGTTTTTTTCTACATGTATTGCTCACATTCAAAAGAAGATTAAAATCAGCCCCTGGGAAACTGGCATCAAATGTTTTCATCTACAGTATGTGACGTTATCAAGCCTTCCCAAATTCCAGCAACAGAGAATATGCTAAATGAAACATGAAAGACATGAACACACTGTGAGTTTATGTACAGCACACAATGTAAGCCATACTAAAAGTCCCAGTTTATGGCAACACAGTTACATAGAACAACTTGTTTCTAGACTGACTTGATTTTTCTGTCTGAAAAATGTAGAGCAGATCGTTCATTTTTTTCACCGAGTTATATATCTATTTTCATAATGCTTTCTATGTTGTTTGGGTTACATTTCTCAAGTTATTGTACAACTGTACACTGAGTGCTTAGGGGTTTGGATTGTGGCCAAGACAGAGAAGACTGTTTACAGTGGCCTACATTTAGAGGTATGTACCTGACCAGATGATCCACTGTTATCTGTTTGTTTTAGAGTTTCTTTTCCAGCTGTTATGACACATTTAGGCATTCAGACAAATGTTTAGTTAACCTTGGGGATGGTGCCATGTCATTGGTGCAACACGATTCCTGGAAAACTTTAACTGCTGCAAAATACCATCAAATATTAACAAAAAAAGAAAATATATGCTCATTAGAAGACTGCTGAAGACCACTGAAATACATAATAGCCATTCTCCCCTCTTCCACCTACATACCTGAGTTGAAGAAGCCAATGAGATTTAAAACAGTTTGCAGCTTCCTTCGTGGGACAACGTGCCCAAAAACAGCAATCCAGTGCTTTTTCAAACACTGCAGGACATCTCGCAGCCTCCAGGGTGGTTTTATATAAATTATCTGTTTGCAGAAAAAAACACAATACAGAAAAGCCGACATGAAAAATAAAAAAAACAGCAATGTTCAAAATGATGTAATTTTTCCACTTAAAACACATGACCAAATATACACATTTACATTTAAATCACGTTATGAATACCAGGCTTCAGTTCAACATGTTTAACATGCATTTAGAAACTATATACACTATATACAGAGTTAAAAAGATGAAGTGAAATTTCAAAACATAGTTTTACTTGTGGCCAGAGGTCTTCGTATGCGGCCTTCATCTCCACCTCTAACACATCGGACAGCACCTCTCGCAGGCAGTCTTCTAGTTCAGAAACAATGCTAGGGTCCCAGTTTGTCTTCTCTTCGTCCTCTCTTTTGCTCAGCCGCTTGTTATCTGTTATCAGTTACACAAATATATATTTATATGACAAAGCAAACATGGAATGTAGGGCAGTGGTTATTCTTTACACAAGATAATATGCATGTAAGAGCAGCAGAAAAGAGAGCAGAGGCATTTAACAACACAAAACACACAGTGTGTAATACGGCAGCTGTGTCACTGCAAATGCACCTTCCAATGAAATACTAACTTTCCACTGAGTGTGTGTGTCAGCTACAGTTTTACTCTCCATTGTTATTTCATTTTTTGTTTCTCAAAACTGCTAAAACGTCACCTGAACTTAACAACTAGTATGGATGGACTTGAAGAGAAGCAAATAACACATGGAAATTGGAAGGACTGGGAAAACATGGCAAGTGCACGGATGGTATGTGCTGTTAACTATTACACCAGGAAGGAATATGGCAAGTAATTTCCTGTTTTGCAGGAAGCACACATTAATCCCTGGCTTACCGTTCTTTTCTACAGAAAGACCTGTCCTCTCTTGACTGTGTGACTGCACCGGTGCAGAGCTCCTGCTCTGCATTGGTGATGAGACCTGCAGGGCTGATGTGGGGCAGCATAGGATTCTTAATGCTTTGCAGAGGATGAAAGCCATGCCTGGATCTTCCAACCTCTGCCTCCAAATCACTTTTGCTGACGGCCTTAACACCACTCAGGAGAGCCTTACTGCATAGGTTCTTATCATTACTAGAGAGGAAGGAGGGGATAACATGTTTCTTTTTAATCAGGCAAGTCTAAATGTCAGCTATAACACAAACAGCATGAAGACACATTCATTGTACAGAAGCCTGAAGGTTTGGTGGCTAACACTTAATCAAGAATTATCTGGCATGTCACTGTGCAGCACTGATCGAATGTCATCTCACAAATTTCTCCTTTGGTTTAGCAAAATGATCAATAACAGTGTCTGGAAATAGTGCCAATTAGAGAAATAGGTCAGTAGGAAAAAGAAGGTGAAACAATACAATGGCCACTCCACTATGTAAGCCAAAAAATCCCTGAACCAAACTCTCCCTGCTCAGCACATCTATTCTTGCCTAATTACTCTGTCTGGCCGTCTCTTTCTCTCATCCCGACTGGAACTATCTGGCTGGGCCCACTCACAGTCACATGCATGTGCATTATTTTCAGAGGACACAGACTCTGCAGCAGCAGCAGTATATTGAAGGGGGGGAGGGGGAACTCACGTGCATAGAATAAGAGCACACTCTGGGTACAGACTCTGGTATTGCAGGCAGCACTGCAGCACCCTGTCATCGTTATTCTCAGCATTCAGACCATCTGGGGACAAGGAGGTACAAAGAGAACAAGGACGGGAGAGGAAGACAAGAGTGACAGGGAGAACCATGACAATGTGTATTAGGACAAAGAGACATGTTTAATTCACGACACTGACAGCTCATGGTGAGCATGTTGCCACACTGTACAACAGAGTGTCTTTTTTCTTTAAAGACAAGGGGAAGACTCAAAGATGTAGAGCACAAGATGGAGATTTCAAGTCTATTTCAATAGATACTAATGCACTAATGCTTAAAGCCTCCTAAATACTTCAGTGTAAACTGTAAACAATGTATCTGCTAAATCTTCTAGAGGAGGTCCTCATACCACTGTTGAAAAATGAATGTCTGATTAATATATATGGCTAAGAAGTGGGTTACCTTATGCATGGGTGAAACCTGCCCTTAAGATGCAGACTATGTTCACTGAGGAGATCAATTCTGGATGACCAGCTTAGTGATAGTGCCACCCAGTGTTTAGTGTCTGTACGACAGCTATGTTTCTGTGTTTCCATTAACATACAGTAAAAGAAGAAAAGCTCTTTATAAGTGCATTTATGGAACAGTGTCAATAGTCAAGTTACTCATGGAATGACAGGCTGTACTCTCCCACACCAAACACTATACCGTACTTAATGACAGACTTGCAAAAAAACTGGCTTTAATTGCAGAAAAAAATCATGCAAATTCATCCTGATATAATTTAAAAGTCAGTGACCACAGTCTGTATTCAAATTTTTACAGCCAAAGATCCCAAAAGGGCTAGATTGTTGACATGAAAGACAGATCTTTCTATCATGATGCATTTACCCATTAGAGATAGCATTAACTTTCCCCTTGAATGCTTACTGTTTTGCCTTCAATTTCTGGAATGTTCATGTGTCCTCTTTTGTGACCAAAGGTGACATTTAGATCAGCCTGCTCAGGGGTCATGTTTGAAAACACCAAACAGTCCACAGTAGAAATCTGACACAGGCTCATGGACAGGTTATGGAAAAAAGGTCCCATACTTAGTTATAATACATTTGTAATACTTTGAATGCACTGATAATTTCCATATTTTCCTTGATTAAGCACTCACTGCTGCTCTCAGCGGCCTGCTGCATAGACTGGCCCCATAGGTGAGGTTCCCGGCTCTTCAGAGAGTTGTAAATGTACGAGATGGCAGGAGTTGCCAGGTGGGCCACAGAACCTGTCAGACCTCTCCCTCTTTTTAGGGAATCCAGCTCCTGAAGCACAACCCAGGGGATGAGGACTACAGGGCAGCCCAGAGCTAAGAGAACATGAAGTGGGGAGAAAGCAAGTCATGATGATTCCATATCTTATAAGTGCATTTTATCATGGCTGGAAGTCAGTCCCAAAAATATGGAAATCACACTTTCCTGGGATGCTTTTTTAAAAAATTATAATAATGTGCTTTTCCACTTAAATGTCTTTGTGATGAAATCTTTCTTTATAAGCAGGTGCTTGACAACTAGCTCTTTTCCCTACATACTTAAATTACCTTCCTGCTAATCAAGTGTGCTATAATCACTGTATCATGACTTGACACGTTAATTAGCCCCAAAATATTACTCAAGTAATTAAAATGTCAGGGAAAATGTAAGGGCTAGAAATAAGGGCAAATTCAAAGTTAAACAAAGACGGCAGAGGACATGTGAAAGTGCACTGCTTCTTTCTACTGGGGATGCAAATATATGTTGTGTTTAAAAGGGTGGTGACATCTCTTGATAATGTGTAACAAGTAATTCAGCCAGTTAGTGCATTAGTCAAGTCAGCAACATGGCTGCAGAATAACTTCTATCATTTAGCTTGAAACAGGACAAACTTGGGAGAGAAACCAACTGGATACATTTTATCATGACATGTTGTATCAATGTATAACATATGAAATAGCCATGAATCATTCTACAAGAAACATTAAGTATTAAAATAATTTTAAACACCTCCAAGGCCGTTGGATATGATCTTTTTCACATCATTCAGGTGACTGAGGAGAATGTTGGTGTCCAAAACAAGGATAAGGTCTTGCTGAGGAGGTTGTTTACCTGTAAAAAGACAAGTTTGTGTTAGTGAGTTTTTGTTGTTGATTGTAATAGTTTTACAAGTGAATTAAATAAATCAAACTGTACACAGCAGTGAAGGTGTAGTGCCTGGGAAGGTTTGGAGTCAGAATTCTTTCTTTGATTTGTGATGACTTTGTTATGCGATCTCATATTTTGACATGGCACTATCACCTTTTTCGTATCTTTTGTGGGAGTACTGCTGTAACCTTTTTTTAAAGATAATTTTTAGGCATTTTTACTTTATTAATAGGGTGGGAGACAGTACAAGCAGGACAGAGAAGGGGATGACATACAGCAAGGGGCCTGGGCCAGAGTCAAACCCCAGTCATTGTGGTAAGGACTCAGCCTATAATTCGCATTCTGCCTGGTGAGCTACTGGGGCTCCCCTTGAATCCTTAAATTGTCACTAAATTTTGTGTGACAGGAGGAGATGCTCATCTGTATTTAGGGAGCTGACTCCAGAAACTAGTGAAGAATCTAATCTGAGATGAACATCTTCAATCTTGTAACCTGACAGGTCATATTTTGTAAATATCCCCATGTGTCATTCTGAGGCAGCAGAAGCAAACAATGTATTATGTTTCGGTGTATCACACTACATGTGAGGCCATAGCAAGGCATACAGTTTTGAACTTAATTAATAGTGCCTCCATGTGGTCATTTGGGATTATGTTGCACAAGTAAATATTTAACACTTATGATGAGTGAAATAAATTTAAAGCATATCCCTGTTAAATAATGAAACTTACAGTGTGTGTCTGCAGCTCCCTCTTCTGGAGGGTCTATTTCCATACAGGTAAGTTCCCCGTAGCTTTGCATTACATTCACCTCCAATCTCTTCTCAGAGCGGGCAAGATGGAGCTCTTCAACCACTTGCATCTACAGAACACATTTTAAAAACAAACAAAATGCAAACATCCTCACTGCCATTCTGAACCATTTCAACAACAAAATGCTGATGTAATTTTAATATACTCATCGACAACATGGTATCAAGAAAAGCAGTGTATGTAAAACAAACACTGACTTGTTTAGATTACTGATGCTTTTTTATTACCTGATCATACCACGGCTCACTGGTGGTATGAGACGAAGCTGGGAGTTGGCCTGATAAAGACGACCTCTTATCTTGTCCTTCAGATGAAAAACTAGGTGTAACATCCGAACAGCTGTGAGCTTGTTGGACAGTTTCCTGCTTGGACTTGCTCGTTGAAGCCCCAGAGTCTGAAAGCTCAGTCCTGTGGTTGAGATTTCTATTTGTTGAAGTAGCATCATTATTCTCAACAATGCTATCTACTGGCCTTGGCTGAACCTTTTTTGGTATCTTAAAATTAAAAAGCGAGGGTGATGCAAAAGAGGATATTTGTTGTTGAGCAGATGATGATGACTGAGTGATCTTATGTGACACTGATGTGACATTCCCTGGGACCTACAGTGACTTTCTTCACCACATTTGAGCTACTAACTGAGGTAGTGTGCTTGGCCCGAGGGGAGGAATGCTTTGTGGTAGAGGCAGATGGAGTTCTTGCTTCTGCACACGTGCTCATTTTGGCCTTCTTTTCTTGATGCCTTTGGCACATCTTCTCGAACAGTTCCGTGCTCTTCTGCCACTGAGAATCCTTGGAGACGGAGGAGGTCTTGCTTGGATTCCTGGTCTTGATAATACTGCTGTCATCTCCAGTCCTTGGCGGTTCCTCAACTGTGCACTTCTTTTCCAGTGGATCCTGCCTCTTTTCTTTCTGCTCAGCAGATACCAAACTGGGACTTATTAGCTGCGTTTTTAATTTGGATGAGCTCCCCTGGGAAGACTTTTTATCTAAGCTTCCTTTACACGTCTCCTCTTTTCTCTGAGGAACTGTACCTGCACTGTTGCTGCTTGAGGGTTTTGAGGGTCCCCTTTCCACAGTCTTACTCCCACTGACAGTATCATCTTTCCCTGAAAAATCATGTTTTGCTTTACTAGAGCATTTTCCCCAATGGAATGGCACAAAGGCACTTTTAGTTTCTGTACATTTTCCTTCCTTAGCAACATGTTTCTGGTCTGTTGATTGTGTTTTTGCCAGTCTGTAGACAGGTTTCTTGATGTGGCGGGTGCTCTGGGAAGCATCTTTAACAGTCGGGGAAGCGCACTTTTTCTGGTTTGCTGCACAGCTACATGCAGAAGAACAGAAGAAGTACCATAGTCAGAGATATTTAGCCAACATTTCAATTCAGGGAATGATTTTAAACAACATAGTAATAACTGTAATCTGTATTCTGTATCAAGTATTCTGTAACTTACCTTTCCTGACTGTTTACGTCATGCTTCTCGTCATGCTTCTCGTCATGCTTCTCGTCATGCTTCTTCTTGCCACTTTTGTGATGCCTGGAAACATTTTGCTCCTGGGATGACTGAAAACATGGAGAAAAAAAACAAAAAACTTGTGCACAGCTTATTGTGAGCAGAGTAGACCCTTGATGACAGAGGTAATTAGTGGTATTCTGTGAGAATGAAGCAACTGGTGTATCAATCTTATCCTTAAAATTTCTGGACATTGTGTATTTAAAAACATCAGAAATACTTTTTTTGAGTTGTGAACAAAAGCCTTCCTGTCTATATTAATTTTTTTAATGAAATGAAGGAAATGAACTAATGTAAAATGCAGATGTGTTTCAGTTTTGGGAGTCAAACTATAGAATGGGCTCAGTCCTGACTTAAACTTGTGTTGCTCTCTGTTGAGTTTTAGTTTGAGGAGAGGTATTCGCAGATCCAACTGTCTCAGATGCAGGTGCGTTGGAAAATATTACTTTAGTCTTTGAATAGAAAATCCCGCACACTGCTCTTGCTCAGCTTCACAATTTATTAATAACACTAACATTTCAGTCCTCCTGGACCTTCATCAAGAGTGTTCAGAGTGGAACAAAATGCCACATATCTGCTGGTTCAAACATCTCTGCTGTCTGGACAAAACAAGCAATGTGAATATGCCACTTTTGGCTTTGGAAATTTTTAATGTGTATTTTTTTCACTATCTTCTGACATTTTCTAGAAAGAATGATAACTTGAGAACATAATCATCAGATTAATTGATAATGAAAAAATCCTTATTGTAGAACTACATGAGACAATGTAAAATAGGCCTGAAGTGAGAGATATGGCTACATCGTTTATACTGTGGTAGCTATTATGGGTGGGAATCAGCAGAGGATCCATGATATAATATTATCATGATACTTAGGTCACGATACAATGGTATTGCAATTCTAAATATGTTGCCATGTGCTGAGTATTTCAATAAAATATACTGCAATATACTGCAATTTATTACCCCTTTTCAACTGTAAATTATGTCCCAAAGGAAAACTCTGTCAACATCTGTTTTGTTTAACAAGATAAAGTTTTTTGCAGCAGCAGCAACATGTATCTGGTAGTCTGAAAAAGCAATTAATTATATTACTCTAGTAGGCTACCTAAAATTGAATTTGTATTTGTAATATTAATAATTTATATAGTTAAAAAAATCCATACTTAGCACTGTGGGACAATATGATGTTTCGAAATATTGCAATACTATGCTGAACTGATTTTTCCCCCACCCCTAGTAGCTACCTCTTAATATCTTTATTTGTAGTCTATTGCAGGCAACACTGCAAATCAGTGAAGACCATTTTATTGCAATATTAGCTTTTTATGGGATTTTTGTATGACTGTGATGAAGCACATGATTTGGACAAGCAAAAACAGAGACTCGTGTCTGGTTACTTTATCCATGAACAGGTGCTAAAGTAATTTTCCACACATTTATGTTACATGTTATCACAATGTATATTAATACATAACTAGATATAACGTTAAATTAACTAAGATACAGTTTTTTAACCACATTGACCGCCCCTAGCAACAATAGTGAACACTGCTGAATGCCTTCTTACCTTCTCATCTTCTTCACTTGAGGATGACGAGTGCCTCTTGCGCTTTCTCTTTTTGGACTTTTTAGACATTGTCCTATTGAAAGTAATTTTGAAAAGCAGAGTCTTCAGTGACGATGCAACAACCTTGCAGGACAATTAATTTCGATCGTCAACAAGACACCACACCTTCAGGAAAGTGTGCTAGAGCCATGTCTTAAACTTACAGACTTAAACTCTCTTAATGAAGGACTAAGAAAACAAATATTAAACTGAAAATATCACTTAATATAAAATGATATGGCGTGTTAACAAGGCTAGCTGCATTTTCATAATGTGTCACACGAACTGGTTAGTCCCAGTTTGTGTCTCTCGTGTAACTGGTTGCTGAGTCAATGTAATCACCAGTTTAAAGTACAAACCCATTGTTTACTACTTGAGGGACAATTTGGGGCTGACACTGTGTAATGAAACAAACATAACTATATCTAAAGTTTTAGCAAAATCCGTATTAAGCTTATTACTAATGTAATACTACAAACTATACAGTGTTGAGCTGATTTTTACACACACAACACAGGACACACACTTCAAACGCTAAGGTCTGGCTAAATGTCACCGTTAGCTAATTTAATCTGACGCCAGCTGAAGAAAAACAGCAACAAAACCGCTACGGTACAAATTCATTGTCTTCTTTGGTGTCTACAATGTTCGCGTACTTTAATTCAGTGGGACAAACCACGTCTAGTTGGAATAAATGTATAATTCACAGCCAAGTAGATTAACTTACTGTAATGCCGACTGCTTCCCAAAACATCCGCTGCGCTTCCGCCTTTTTCTTCTTCTACTACCACTATTTTTGCTTCCGGTCCCTAGATTACCGCCACACACTGGAGCGGAGTTTGCGCGCTTGGTTGTTGTTCTTGTAATCAGTAAACAGTTGTTGTCCTGTAGGAGAAGATACCACCAGGGTCTAAACATGTGAGTGCTCTGAAGAGAAAACCAAATGCAGTAATTCACAATGGGGGAGTAGACAGTACAAGGTCAGTCAGGAGGAGTCAGTATCTCTCTGAGTGGGTTATCTCGACCCTTTGTACACAAACATTCTTCTCACCAAGGTTACACCACATTGTAAGACTGTACAGCGGATAAGTCAGTGATTTTCCACTCATCTTGTACATTGCCTTTTACAGGAATACAATCAGACAGATGTACAGTAATCCAGCAGATGGGCAGCATGTTAGACATGTGTGAGGGAGATTACACTCAGTCTGTTAAATTCATTAGCCTGATAATAAGAAACATGCAAGTAGTCTGCTTCAGGAGTTAAACTGCATTGTATTGTTGAACTATAATCTTGCCTGCAGACACATTTTAAATGTTTACATGTTCAGCTGTCCTGCTGTGCATTGACTGAAAGTCTGTCTAGGTTGCACAAGTAAAAATTTGAATTTGGAGGAGAATTAATTGAACACAGTCTACATGTCTTTGGAGTGTAATGAAAAAAGAAAAAAACACTGTCTCCATTTCCTATTGTTTCTTAGATTTCTTTATTGCCATATCAAGATGATTGATTGTCTTGGTGAGTTTAATTAAACAAAGACAGAGAGAAACAAAGATAGTAAAGCCACTCACTCATAAAGCACATAATACATTAAAACTAAGTTTTGTTGGGGGACACATAAAACCAGAAGATTTTGAGCATCTAACACTCATTTTCCTGCATTCTGGTGAATTTTTATGCTACGGTTTGTGACTTTTCTGCATCAATTTATGGTGTAAATGTCTTTTATTTTGTCAAAACGCTGCTGCTTGCTACTTTAATGTTTTTATTGGAGGGGACAAATGCATATGTTGATGTTAAAATCTACAGCTATGCATAAAACCATAAAACACAACACATAAAAACATAATGCAAGAGCAACGTGAAAACATTATCAACAGGTAATTAGCAGCAACATCAAATGACCTACTAGATAAAGTGTTTCATAAATGTAGCACATGAAGCAGTCCAGCTTATTTCCTGAAGGTGACGTGCTTGCATGATTCTTGCAATTTTTTGGTTGTATCCATATGGATAAATGTACCCGATGTAAGTCGCTTTGGCTAAAATAGTCAGCTAAATGGTTGTAATTTAATGTTATATAATGTGATTAATTAGAACAAAATTTGTGCCACCGTAAATCTTCACTATATATATTCTGTAAAATTCTTATAATGTGCTCTAAGGGAAAATAAAATACTACTGGCTGGGCCATTTCATCAGCACGTGACTAGATCACATGCATCACTATAGAGGTAGTGAAAATGTTACTGTGGGCAAAATAATATTGCAAACAACCAGTGTTGGTGAGTAACTAGTTACATGTAACTGGTTTTATGTAATTAAATGATAAAATAAATGTAGTTGTAATCTTTTATAGTCACTGAGAAAAAATATGGAATTAAGTTACAGTTACTGATCAAAATGTTGGGGATTACAAAGGGGTTACATCCGAATGTAATCTTTTTTCCGTAAAAAGCTTATATATAGAATATAATATTAATTCTGCTGCTTTGTATCTTTGGGCCGTGCAGCTATGCCAGATGTAACAACAAATTCTGTCACCCAGTACCACACTGCATTAAAAACAGTGTTGAGTTTTATAAGTTGTTAAGTGATTAGGGACAGGATTTAGGGGCTGGGTTGCGCATTCTGATTGGGTAGGGTTAGAGTTAAGGTTAACTATCCTATCTGTCCTATTTCTGGACATTTTTCAGCTTTATTACCCAGTTCAAAATATTTGTTCGAAAAGTAATCAAATGTAAGAAGTTACATTGCTTTAATGAAGTAATTAAAATAGTCACATTATTAGTCACATTTTGAGCAGGGTAACTTGCAATCTGTAACCTATTACTTTTCAAAAGCAACCCTCCCAATGCTGTAAATAACCATTATTTGACTAATGCTGACACAGTTTTTCAAATGCTAATCCTCTAAATAAGATGGCTTGTTTTACAAAACTCTCTGAAACCACCGATTTACCTTCCTGATAAAACCAACACTGAAACAGCAATTGCTGTAATATACCACACAGTGACACTGTAGCTCCATCCAGAAACACACTGCCTTCCTTTCCTCTTGACATATACTAACTGTGCTAGGCATTCACAATAAGACACCTTTGGGTCCCTGCACCATGTCTTAAGACACAGTTCTGTTGAAGACTTTGAAGGTGACAGAGATCAGACAACCAACAGATGAGCAGTGAGTAATTCCAGCTGCAGGGAATAATGTCTGACCACTTCAATAATCCTGGACAGACAGAGCAACAACATGTACAAACTGTGACAGAAACAGTTAAATTGACTGGGATTCAGTAGATGACACAGTTTGGATTAGATCAGTGACATGTTAAATACGTAGAGATTATATCTGAAAATTGGAAACAGCTCCTCTTTTTGTAGTTCATAGAGGTGGTTAATTCTGCTGGGTTTAGTTGTGATAAAATGTGTTTATGTGGTATGTTGTGATGAAGCTCTAGAAGTCAGATGTCAAACAAAACGGTTCATAACATTTCATCATCAGAGGGTTACATGTAGCAGTAAAGCTTCCCTTATTAGCATGAATCATGAAACATAAACTTCTCTGTGAACATAACAAGCCCTTACACAATTGGATATCTGTCCCTATATTACTCTCAGTGAATGAGACTAGACAGCACAATCCTGTCACTCCCCACAAAAAACACTATTCACACATACTCAACACAACAAGTTTGCTACAGGGCTGTAGCCAGGAAATACTAAGATGAAGAGTCCAAAGTCCCCAGGTGCAGCAACCCTAAGAAATATTTCACACACCACCCCCAAAAAGGCTGTAAAATGATCTCTTTCCACATTTTCTTTTTTACTTTAACTGTCAAAATATGTTTTCTTCCAGTTCTTCCCCACTCAGTGCCAGAAATACATTTCTGATGGAGAAATACAAAATTCCTTCTCTTTGCTTTTGACCTAAATGGTCTCATGTAATAATTTATACTCTATAAAACATCAGAATCAGCCTTTAGAAACCCACCATCTGGAGTCCAGGTTTATTTTGGTAAAATATTTTGCAGATGTTCTTTGAATTTATTTTTGCTTTTGTTTAGGACCCTTAAACTGTCCTTAACCTACACACATGGTATCAGCACACAAACTCAGCTATAAATCTGACTTCTCGTTTAGCTACTATCAGCCAGAAACGGCCCACAGGAAAAATGATACAGGCACCTATGACAGATATCAAATTTGTAGTAATAATCACCTGACATATGAAACAGTTCAAATCTCTAAAAGCATTGTTTTATTATTTATACACACAAACGTTAGATGAACTACAACAGTCTGTTTATATGCAAAGTGATTTTACTCTGTGCACCATTGTAAATCACTGAAACAATTTCAAGTTAGAAAAATTATTTCATATTCATTGTTATCTAAGTGAGATTAGTACACGTGGTTTTCTCAGCTTGTCTCTACATGGTGAAGTTATGTAAACTAGTTGAATAAATAAAATATGGTAAGTGTATTCTATGAATAACAGACTTCAGATTATTTTTTGTATAACAGTACATTGTAAACTCCCCAGGTCATTATACCTCACAATATTGAGGGCAACACTTTGGTGTTCTTAACAGGAGCTCCAGCTGAGCTTCTTGGCCCGACAGTCAAACCAGTAGAGTCATTTTGTCACCTCAGTATCTATTTAAATCGATAGCAGGCATTGATAAGAGATCTGAAACCAGCCTGGAACTTGCTTGCTTGCATTATAGATGTACAAAATCAGGGTTAAAATCAAGTTACTCATTGTGAGGTCTGTTGTAGCAGCTTTGATCAAGATCAGATTTAAAGACTGAAGTATTCAACTGAATTAGAGAGATCTTTTGGTGTTCAGTCACGTCCTGGCCGATTTCTACTGATTGATTACAAGAGCTGGGATTCTGGCACTTCTGTGTCCTTCTGTCTGTTTGTCTTTCTTTCTTTCTTTCTTGCTCTGTCGCTCTGTTTCTCTGCCACACTATCCCTCTTCCTCTCTCTTTTCTTGAAATTCTAAGACATTTGGTTTTAATCAAGCAGATTTGGACAGACGGTGAATGCTTCTGTTACGTGTGTGTGTGTGTGTGTGTGTGTGTGTGTGTGTGTGTGTGTGTGTGTGTGTGTGAGACAGAGAAACTGTGTGTGTGTGTGTGTGTGTGTGTGTGTGTGTGTGTGTGTGTGTGTGTGTGTAACTGTGTGAAGTTTGAGTATGTGTTGGGGAGGGTCTTTGCTCCACTAATGGTTTATTCAGAAACCTGAGCAGGGTGTTTTAAGAAAATATGAAAATATTATGTCGGTCATTTAGATAATGGGCAACTACTGTGGAGTGCATCTGTGTGTGCGTGTGTATGTGTGTGTGAGAGAGAGAGAGAGGGTGTGTGTGTGTGTGTGTGTGCGCGCGCACACATGTATAAGAATTGATTTCATGCTTTCTGATTTAAGGTCTGCCTAGGTCCTCTGAGGTCAGGTGTGCACGTGCACACACACACGCCTTTGAAAGCAGTGACTACACTTAGTTTGGCTTCACAGCACATCACTTATTCACATTTTGTCTCTCAGTCTTACTCTGTATATTTGTCTCTCTTGTGGTCGTAATGACGCAGTACTGTGTAGACCAGTGGTTCCCAATTTAGGGGTTGGGACCCCCTTAAGGATCCGGAGATCACAAGATAATTACAGGGATAAGAAAGAATAAATAGAAACATTTCTGTTGCATAAAATTGTGTATTTTAGGCCTCTTAAAGTCCTTTAATGAAAAAATCAGAAAGGAAATATGATTACTTTGTTGAACTGCTCAATGCTTTTGCTCAGTGGCCATGCTAAAGCTATAGCCCATGATGAGGGTCCACAAGTATATTAGTAGTTAATACCTTAAAAGCTGCAACAACTAGTTCATCATCAGTTAGTGCAGTGGTTCCCAACTGGTGGGTCGCAGTCCAAAAGTGGGTCATAGGTCCATTCTGAATGGACTGCGAGTGACTCAGAAACACGTTAAGTTCTTAAAAAAAAAAAAAAAGAACACTTTATTTATACGTACAGTGACTTTCTTGCACAGAGCTTTTATTTTGAAGTGCTGTGTCCTGTTGTAGAGTGAGTGACTATTGGACAGCTACCTGACAGAGACAGCAAACTAGCTCAACAACATGTCCAAATGCGAGTATGGCGCTGAATATATTTAACTGTGTGGACCTTTAAGTAATGACTATGGAGAAATCTGGACCCCTGGCTGCACCAGTTGGGAACCACTGAGTAAGTGGATAGTAAACTACATATTGTTGGATTTTGGATAGTTGGTCAAATCAAATAAGCTATCTAAATACATCACTGCGGGCTGTGTGAACTTATAAATGATCTTACTTTTGAGAGTTAACAAGCCAAAAAGGTTGGAGGATGCTGATCTAGTCTATTGTTCTAACCTGCAGTGTGCAGTCCTTTCTATATGAGGACAGAGTAAAGAGTCTGGGTTTCACTGCAGAACAGCCCTGCCAGTACTTACTAAATATTTATACGTTTCCATTTCCCCTAAATCAAAATGTAGGTGATTCTTTCTCCATTTCGCTGCCAACAGAGATGACTCCTCTGCTGGGTTACAGTTTCATGTAAACAAATAGGGCTTTCAACCATGTGTCCTAAACATCTTGACTTGGCCCTGGATCTAATAAAGCCCACTTGGCTCTGCAGTTGCTGTAGCAAAGTGGTGACTGACTAACACACTGACTGGCTCTGTGACAGACACCTACCTCAACACATTCTTCAGGTCTCTTTCCCATTAATAAATGCTCTTTTATTAGTCTGCGCTAATAATTACCAGAGAGAATTCCCAGACTATAAAGACAAGTTTGTTTTTCAGAATAGTAATAGTAAAGTGTTAATAGGCCCAGAACAATAGCCTGCCATGCAAACCATTACGCCATAAATGCTTTGTCTCGCTCCACTGCACTGCATCTACTTATGTTTAATCTATTTATAGCAGCCTTTTGATCATCAACAAATAACTCATTGAGTCGATAGCTGCTATATGGATCTGTTTACTTATGATAATGGTGGTGATGATGGACATGAACATGGTAGTTCTGGCCACCACAAGGAATATTACGGAGAGACAGTGGTAAAGATTGTCCTTGAAGGCAGCATTATGATGATGATGATGATGATGATGACAATGGAGGAGAGTGTGATAGTAATGATGATGACAATGATAATGATCATAGAGATAATGATGATCATGATCATAGTGGAAGTGGGGATAATAAATGTTAATGAAAAGGGGAGGATAAAGATAAAGGTGACTGGTGAAGATGATGATGCAGGTGAAGCTGTGGAGACCAGGATGATGGTGATTCTTTCCTTCTGTGAGATGCCAGAAAAAAAGGTCTATGTCTCCTATATCACTGTGTTGATCTGTAGCTGACCAACAAGGGCCTGTTGCTCGACCACCTGCAATCATGGGTGGATTGTGGGACAATGTTCCCCTGGGCACCAATATGCAAAGGGCCCCACCACTTCTCCTATGTAGAAGCAAGGCACACTAACTTTGTTTTTTTTTCCTTGTTTGTGTGTGTGTGTGTGCGTGTGTGTGTGTGTGTGTGTGTGTGTGTGAGAGAGAGAGAGAGAGAGAGAAAGACAACAACTACACGAATATAACAATGGATAGGGCTGTGCTTTTTATATGTCAGGGCCCTATGCTGCAAAAAACATGTAAAAACAATAGCAGAAACAAAAGAACCCTTATTACCATTTGTGTTGGTGATGCAGTGTGTTAGACTGATATACGTAATTACTGTTGCAGTCAATTAGATCAGATTATGAGGAAAAAAGTTACATTAGACTCAGTAATATTTACCTTTAACTCGTTGTGCCACCTCTGCCTTGACGTCACAATTGACCAGCACATGGGGCTCCACCCACAACAGAGAAAAGGCTGGATCCAAGGCAGCTGTTTGAGGTAGACTGGATCTGAAAAGGGGGCGGTGATCCCATCTTGTGTCCTAGCCATTTTCATGTTGATGAAGAGTCTTAGAAATCTTTTGTTCAGGAATGCCTGGAGACTTCTGATCAGGCCTCTCAGGAAATGGAGTAGAGGCTTCAGCTTCTCAAGGTTGTGATTGAGGGACAATATGGATGGAACAACAGCACTGACTGTGAGGACCTTCTTCCCTTGTGTCAAATCAGTTGCTTCTCCAAATGGCTTTAAAATGTCCACCAACTCATTTAACAGATTCCACTCCCGTGCTGTGAATGACAACCCCTTGTGCCCAGCCTTTTCTAGAACAGCACAGAGCTTTAGATGATTGCACTGGAGAAGAGGAAAACAATCCCCAACTATCACTTAACAAAAACAGTATGAGTAAGGGAGTGAACCCGCAGTGGATGCAACAGATTACCCTGTTTGCAATGTAACCTTAACAGTGAGTTTACACTTACAGCCTCATTGATTCAACTACGCAGCTAGCAAAGTTACTCAGCTGATTACCGTTAGCTTACCCGAACTAAGCTATCTTTGGTATCATTTTTGCTAAGTGGCGCTTTGTTCAACAGTTGCTCTTAATTGGTTGTCCTGCAATTTGATTGGATGGATGCTGTCAGATCAAAACAATGTGGATCTAATTTCATTGGACATTGTGCCCACAGCACACACACACACACACACACACACACACACACAAAGAAAGATACAGAGCGTTCCTCAATAACGTACTTTTTAATCTTTGGGTTTTGGGGAAAGTAGCAAGTCTTTTCAAGTCAAAGGGCTCAAGCCCAAGTGAAGTCACGAGTCACTGTTGTTAGAGTCCAAGTTGAGTTGCAAGTCTCTTTACATTTTGTCAAGTCCAGTCTAAAGTCATCAAATTCATGACTGGAGTCTGACTCGAGTCCAAGTCGTGTGACTCAAGTCCACACCTGCTGGCATTCAGGATAATGATGATGTGCACAGTGTGAGTGATGAAGGTATGGATGATATATCATGTTGAGTTGTAGATGATGATGATGATGATGATGATGGTGGTCGTTGCAAGAGCACCAAAAGTGCTATAGAAAATAAACTTGAAAATGATGATAATAAAGATGAAGGAGGTAATGGTGATTATGATGATGGTTGTGCTATGAAGTACCATGATGATGGTGGATCTCAGGTCCAAGATGATGGCGATAATGAGGATAGCTGCACGTGTACAGGTGATGAGTGTTAGTTTGCGTCATAATAATGATGATGATGATGATAACAGGTAGCGTAACTGGAGGAAGAAGTAATCGAAATAGCAGAGGAGATGAGGATTATGATAAGGATCATAAGGTTGCAAGCCATGATAACTCCGCGTGGCCGCACTTGTACCGGTGGTGGGAGTGTCCGCGAGGAGGGTAGAGCCGCTCCACTCACTGCTCGCGCGCAGACAGGAGCAGCGCTCTCATGTTTTCATTCTGAACTTAAAGGGTCGCGAGAGTGGGACGTTGACGAGCCGGACACGAGGAAGGAAAAGTGTTTGTCGTTTTAATTTGTGCGTTGCTTTCATTTCGTTTCCTTGTATTTCCTCCCGGTGTGATGTCAGTGTGTCGGGCCGCTTTGGTGCTCCTGTGCGCGGTGTTGGCGGTGACTCGTGCCCGCAGGAGTTCACCGGAGCAGGAGGATGTTCAGGAGAAAATCAACAGCGCCAGATGCACGTCCAGGTGCCTCACTCTGCACATGACTCAGCTAACGGCTGCTTTCAGACACCTCCAGGTACCTACGACCACTTTGTCTCTTATTTGAGAGTGTTTACTGACCGTGGGGTCAAATATGGCCACCAGTGTAGCCTTAAATAAAATACAAGTCATAAAATTAAATTAAAAAGACTGTCGTGACTGGGTATTTGGATACTATTTGCCACTTAAAGCCCCGTCTGTTAAACTGATACTTAATATGATGTGTACCTATGTAAACATGTGGCCTAAATGACCCTCAAAGGTGAGTTAACTCTTGCATATTCCTTAATTATAGGAACTGAAAGGCTGCACCATTTATGGCTGTTTTTTTTACCCTAAGCTGTTTCT
This sequence comes from Cephalopholis sonnerati, assembly GCA_019142605.1. Classification (NCBI taxonomy): domain Eukaryota; kingdom Metazoa; phylum Chordata; class Actinopteri; order Perciformes; family Serranidae; genus Cephalopholis; species Cephalopholis sonnerati. The sequence goes on from JAGQAX010000006.1 coordinate 28,310,045, forward strand.
GGTACTTTCTGTATATTTAATGGGCCAGTTGCAAACACTGTATACTGCAGCTATCATTCTCAATCCATAGAGCTCAGTGGGGTCAGATGTTATGTTGTGGTAAGCTACCTCATAGTCATTTAACTTAATTTTGCCTCGATTTTACTATTAAACTAAAATATTTGCTGGCACAGCCTCCTAAAATTATTCACAGCAGGATTTTAAAGGGTGAACTGAACAGAAGTGGTGAAAGGGATGGGCATCTTGAATTAATCAGGTGCAGTCCATGGCCAAATTGGAAAATAAATCAAAATGGTTGAAGTTTTAAAATTACTTTCTCATAATCGACTGCCATAATAATCTCTCAGGTTAATTTATGAGATTCAGCAGTATGCAGAGAAGGCTTTTCTCATTTAACTTCATATTGCACCATTAAACTTTATTAAAATGTTGGAACATTACAAAAAATCTCTGGTATGATTGGTGGAAAAAAAGCCACACCAGATATTCTTACATCTCTGATGCCCATTCATATAGTGTCACTTAATTCAGGCTATTCTCACAAACTGTTAGTATGTTTTCCTACGAAAAGTAATGCATCCAAAATTCTGTACTCTTGTCATGAGCTGTGTTGCTTGCCAGAGAAATGCTTTATGCAGTCATTACAATTTTGAAGTTAGCATCCATCCTTAACAGAAACAGTGGTCACTCAGTGTCATGTTGTGCAGGGATTTTAGACCAGCTTGTTATGCACAAACGAAAAGAAGCACAGTTGAGCCCTTACTGCCTGAATAATTAATCTGAAGTGACTGTATGATCTCACCTTAAATAGTGAGTTGTTTCCAACGAGGTTTTCATCAGCAAGGTTTAGACAAGTTTTTTGATGTTGCTCATAATAAAGCTGCCCGGTGTCAGTACACAGATGGCCAAAGGTACCCTGAAAAAATGTCGTTTACTGGTTTATAATAGTTGACAAAATTACTCATCTCAGTGAAATCGCTGGCCCATGTTCTTTAGCCTTTGTAGTAAGGAATGTGAGATTAACGGGGACATTAGGACGTTACCAAGTTCGAAAAGCCACTTATCGTTAACGGCTTCAACATGTGCATGCTGTGTAGTGGGTGGGAAAGTCATTAACCACAGAGTTCAGCCCCAGTGGCTCCGAGGTGTGTAGAAGAAAGTGTGTGTATTTATGTGTGTGCGTGTGAGTTTGCATATGTTCACGTATAAAACTATGGTTTGGTCTGGTCCGCATCCATCCAGAATAGACTCCCTGCACACCTGTGCATTGGGTAATGAGGGTGGCCCCTGGATGACTCTCTAGCAGTGAGATGTGTGTGTGTGTGTGTGTGTGGTGGTGTTTCTGGAATGGAGGTGTGAGAAAGGGAACATTTGGTTTAAACTTTATGAAGTGGAGTGCAGTAGTCAGATGTTGAGCATCAAACAGCAGCGATGGAAATGAGACCGACCGACTGGGAGGTAGCAAACAGGCCAAACATTCATTTTTTACATTTTCTACTTGAGTTTCACTTTAAAAGTTACCAAAATGTTACATCCCATTCAGACACAACGCTTTTATCTCAGTGAGTTTGTTTTCTGTTATACTGTAGGAATTATTTGACCTCCGTGATGTGCTTAGACTTCCAGGATTTTCTGAATTTGTAGGCAGATATCTTCAATTGACAAAGTTACCTGATGAGAAAATACAAAGAAAGAAACATATAAATGTCATATTCTGCTTTAGGGTCTTGTTTTTATTGAAGTTATAAGAATATTTATTTTTAGACTGCTCTACTTCCACTCTATTCATTTTTTTTTTTCAGGAAGACTTTAAGACTGTCAGCATCTTGAAACAAAGCAGAGTAGAGCTGATCTTTTGCAGTGAGGATACAAAGGCTGATTAATGAAACTTCCTGAAACAAGTGTATTTTTTTTAAATAACTCATTCTATTAAACATATATTTTAGTCACTTCAAGAAAAATGCCACATGGGATGATTTCTTAAAATAAAATTTTTTTTTCATCATCGAAATAAGCATTGTATAGATCGACAGAAAATTAGTCCACAACAACACTAGCTTTTCAAGTTCCACCAATGTGAGGATTTCATCCTTTGCTCCGTTTTATATTAATGTAAAATCAATATCTTTGCATTTTGTACTATTAGTTGGACAGAACAAGACATTTGAAGGCCTAGTCCATATGTACACAGGTATTTTTTAAAACACAGCTTTTTCCACACCTTTTGGTTTGTCGTCCACCCGCAGACTGCATTTTAGGTCACTTACAACTGACTTTTTGTGAAACTCCTTCCAGGGAAACTCCGTTTTTAGTGTTGACATGAAGACAGGGAAAACAGAGTTTTTGGCTTGTAATGTCAGAGTTTGCGCCATTATCTCCTGTGGGGCGTTACTGTTGAAGCAACATTTTTTTTGCAATGGCGGGTGTGGCTAAAATTGTGCTGGCTTGCTCACAGGACTTTTTACATGTTAACATATAAATGTACAATTACTCTTCCACTACACTGAGGAACAGAGATGTCAAAATGTGCTGTGATTCACCATAGCAGCTTATTTTCCTAATTGGCCAACATCTTCTTTGCGTGATAATATTGCCACCTCTTGGTTTGTAATGCTCTTGAAAGTGCTTAAATTTTGTTTTTCCATTTTAATTTGCACAGAAATTTCTGAAAAAATAGTGCTTGTGTGTACATTTTATTAAGAACGAAGGAGGAAAAACCCTGTTTTCAAAAAAACCTGCGAAAACATCTGACAGGAGATAATAATCAAGAAATGAATAGTCAGATAATCAATAATGAAAATAATTGTTAGTTGCAGCCCTTATTGAAATATGTATAAGAAAAAGAACTTGGCAGTGACATCGACATTGATTAACAGGACTGTGACAAACAGGAAAGTACGGTGTTTTCGTGTGACTCAGAAACTCTTTTAGGATATAAAGGGTCACTGAAAACTTGATGCGTTTTGCCAAATTAAAAAGAGCCTCTAAACTTTGAGCAAACAAGGAAACAAGTTTCCTCTCAGCCACATCCTGGGGAACAGCATCACTCCCTGAACCTATTATAGGACAGTGCAGCAGAACACAGAGTGATTAATGGGTGGCAGAGACTGTGTGTTAGAGGGTTCATTCATTTAAAGAACAGAACGTTTAAAAAAAAAAAAAAAAAACCTTTTGATAACAGCTCCAGTAACTATAACATCAGTTAGGGCAAATGGAGCTTTACTCATCCTACTCTTTCACCACACTCAGACACAAAGACACAAACACACACATTGCTTCCTCTGGCTCCATGTGGGTGAACCCTGTGTTTTTGGCTCTTTCTCTCTCAGTGTGTGTGTGTGGCTAGTGTGTAGCCACTAGAATGTGAGTCACCAGTTTTCTATTTACACCTCTCTTTCTGCTGCTCCTCCGGGTTTTCCACTACTTTCCCTTGTATGGTGTAATAGCGTAATTATACCTCTTTGTGTGTATGTGTGTGTGCACATGAGCATATATTTGCTGGTATGTTGTCATATTCCCAAATTCCTCCTTGATGTAAACTCCTAAAAATAAGGGGAAAAAAACCCCAGCAGCCTTGCCTGCAGAGCTGGATCTTTTTGCACATACGTAGTAGATCAGATTAGGCAGCGTGTCTTAAACACTCACAGGTCTGTAGTGCTGATGAGCGGATGGTTAGCGGTTCGAGCCAGGGCAGAGGGCCAGTGCGAGGCTGAATGAGCTGCCTGTGCATTCATGTTTATGTGTGTGTGCGTGCATGTGTGTCCCAGCTGCTCTGCGGTAGGTAACTCTAATCAGCCCAGAGGTCAGTCAGCCAACCAGTCACGCTCTGAAAAAGACCAGAGACAACGGTCAGGTCAGGTTGCACATAGACAGACGAGAGAGATAAAGGCAGGTAGACAGACGCGGTCAAGCACAAAGACAGACAGGGAAGATGGAAAAATGGGTGAGCTAGGCAGGTAGATGGCGCACGCAAACAGGTGCGACTAACATACATGAAGAGAGACAACCTTACAAACTGTGACACAGGCTAAAAAGTGACCTGACATGCAGACAGACAGGTAAGCAGAGAGACAGGCAGAAGGGTGGGTGACGGTATGAGACAAAGGCTTGTTTGATTCACCTCAGCGATAAAGCATCCATTTCTTTCTGCGGCTTTGTGACTGCCCTGTCATTTGATCAGCAGAACCAGGGATGGATGGTGATAAAATTGTGGCGGTGTAGGAGTGACTCACCTGAAACCAGGACAAGAAATTCCAAGATAGTAAATCACAGCTGGAATGACAACACATTGAATGACAAAGCTTTGTTCTCTCAGCCACAGAAAGGGAGACAGACAGAAAGACTCTTTTACCACATCAACACTGTGACGGCATTTTATACCTGATACTTGAGCAATTAAATGCTTAAATCTTCTTCCCACTGGTGACCACTCACATATCTGCACCCTGAATATGAAGCTGCCGCTGGCATTTGGCCATTCTTGGAACCCATTGGCTATCGGTCTGACAACAGTAAGCCTCTTGGGGTATTATTTCAGGGGTTCCTGCATAGCTAGCAGATATCAAGCCAAGACGACTTCTTCTGTGTGCCGGTCATTTTGGCTACTCTGTATAAACAGATAGCACCATATGAATGCAGATAGATAAAAAAAAGCTAAAAATCGGCATCAGATGATAGCTGATTGGTTCCAAAATTGCATTTTGGCCAATGTGTTGCCTTACTTGCTCTCCACATGCACTGTGTACCTGCATGCAACCAAAGCCTGGTCAGGACTACACAGACTACAAACAGAAACCAGAATGCTTCTGATATCAAAATCTCTAACGGTAGCTTACAGATTCTGCATACATAGGCAGATATCTGTTTATAGAGATTAGTAATGCTGGAAATTGGAAAACAGCCAGCCCGTCTCTGTCCAAATTCTACCCTGTCTCCTAGAAATTATGTTTGTATGTTATTAAACTGCTTTCTTATCCACTTTGTTGTGGCAACGTAATCACAGTCAGGATTATGTTCAGAAACTACGTGTCTTTCAGGTAATGAAACACTCATTCATGTACCACGTAGGCTTTGGAAGAAGCTGGATTGGGGAGATGGTGGGCGTACAAAGACCCTGACACCAGAACTTTGAGTTTGCATCCCGATTCCTGTCTTCGGTTTAGGCAACAAAAGCACAGAAAGTAAATGTTATTAACAAAGGTAGTCAAAACTGCTGTAGTCACTATGAGCCACGAAGATTGGCTATTCAGCATTTTATTGACATTTTGCTGATAAGTTCAGTATTAACATTCTTGCAATTAACCACATGTTAATTAGCAACAAACGTATTTGCTGTTTCAAATTAGTTGTGTATACCGTAAACATCATTTCTCGGAGGCAGGCCAAATAATGTAACAAAATCCACCTACCAGCACATCTAAAGTTCATTCATTAACACACTGTATGTCATCTGCTTAATTCATACAAAAACCAAAGATTAAAATAGGCAAATTGGAGTTTTACAGGGAGTTATGCGTACGACTGTTTCTTGGTCTGAACCAGTAAATTCCTGCCATTGTAGCCGGTTGCTGGGCAACCGTTTTCCCCCTGTTTACAGTCTTTGTGCCAATCTAAGTTAGCCAGCTTCATATCAGCCTACAGACGTGAAATCAGTCTTCTCATGTAACTTGGGGCAAGAAAGCAAATAAGCTTATTTCCCAAAATGTTGAATTTTTACTTTAATTTGTTGATCACGTAGAGTATTTTGTTTACTGACGGAGTTTCATCATTGTTGCTGTTGGAAGTGAACCGAAACGGAGAGACGGATACCAGCGTAATTGTCGGATGAGGCAAAGTTCAGGACCGTGTAACAACCACTTTGTTGTGACGCTTGCTGTTTACAGGATGTGGGGCACCACAAACACTAACGTTGACACACGTGCACCGAAACACACACACAGGCGCACGCACGTAGACTAATTAGGGGCTTCTGTCGGGAATGTTCAAACCTCAACATGGGCTTTTTTGGAAGAGCCTCATATTCTGTTGAGTGGAAGTTAGTCATGAATGATACATTCACCACACACACTCACACAAACAGGTACGCACAAAACACACACACACATGTTTGCTTCTGGTCATCTGGGTGTGATTAGCAGAGTTAATGCCTCGTGTTAAATAGACTTTCTACTGCGCCTCACCGCGAACACTGACCACAACACACACACACATTATATGTACACACTCTCCCTGCCTCTGTCTCTCACACACACACTCACTTTTTATCGCTGCATCTGGCAGAAGTGTGATTTATATCTCACTCTCTTTCAAACACTGAAGGGTGTGTGCAGCTGTGCGCGTGCATGTTGACCGTGCACATGGTTCTGTGTGTGTGTTTAAGTCCCTCTTTCTCTGCTGTTGCATTTGGTAATATCAGATTATTATTCTTTAACAATGATTACTGTGGACTCAGCAGTCATCAGAACCATGTGGAAGTCCTTCAGTGCAACAGTTTCGCACTCCGTGGGTCAGTTCTGGTTCTGACAGGTCTCTCGTGTCTCAAGCTCAGACAAATTTCTCTTGCGAATCCCAGGATAGAGAAAACTTTAAGACCCTGTGTTTTTAGTGTTGGTATGAAATCCAGCCATGTGGAAATCCATCATTAAAATGAAACGGGATGTTTGCACTGTTTTTTGTTCGAAGTCATAGATCATAAACTGGGTTGGGATAAAATTCTCTTGATATATTTCATGCAAGGTATCTTGTGAGCTATAGTGTGAGGTTTTTTTTTTTTGGTACATGAACCATGAAATGCACAAAAGCTTTTGGACCAAAACGTTTTGTAGCTCTTTACATAGGTTTTAAGATTTTTAAATAACTAAACACACTTTTTTTTGTAAATAAATACATCACATACAACTTCATCCCTAACCAGAAGTCAAAAGTGTCACAATGAAAATTTGTAAGTTTTTAAATGGTTTTCCAATATGGATGAGAATGCACTTTAAGAAGTTGGCTCGCCATTAATAAAACTCTGAAGACTAAGCTTCAGCCAGACGAACAGCAGTCGACAAAATTTATTGCGTCCTGTTTCACAACTAGTATCCACTCCTTTCCAGTCTCTCCTCCTGTTAACTAATATTTATTTCCATCTTTCACCTTCTTTTGTCTGCCTCCCTCTGCTCTTTTCAACTTCCTCCCTGCCTCCCATTTCCTCTAAGCCCTCCACATCCAACTTCTTTTCTCTTCTTCTAGTCACCTTCTTCCAATCCTCCCTTTCTTTACCCGACTTTTCCAACATGTGCAGCTGTTTTGCCGCAGACAGACACACACACACACACACTCTGAGACCCCACGAAACCCCACTCTGACCACTGTTTAATAGCCATACTGCACACAGGCCCATCTAAACTGCCTTGATTGGCTCTGACAGCAAATATGTCCCATGAAATTGACTTGGGATCAGTGTGTGTATGTGTACATCCACGTGTGCATGCATTAATGTGTGTGTCGCGGAGGGGGCTGGAGAGGAGTGACAGAAAAAGGGGGATGTTATGGCGAGGAAGACAGGAAAAGAAAGAGAGCGTGAAAAAGATTAAGATAAGGGATGAAGATGGGAGGCCAGCAGTGGGGAAAGCTGCTTTATATCTCATCAGTGAAAATCTGGAGATGTTTAACTGTCCTCAGTTCTTTGACTGGCGCATCTACAGTATATCATCACCATCATTTTCAAGTCCTCTCCTGTCAGTTTTACACAAGTTGACAGCAATGACTGCAGAGACTGAGAGGAGGAGTTAGAGGGTAAAAATGAAAGTGACGAATGACAGAGGACTCTTCTGTATTCATATTTCCTCTACCTAAAGAAAGGCAGAAGGGTGGTAAGCTGAATTAAGCATCCTTCTGGTGGAGGACAAATGTTCAACCCACCTGGATTAAACATCTTGGAGCAGGACAGAATAACAATATTACCAAAATCAGAAATCACAGTATCTTTGAGTGCATCCCTTGGATGATGGAGAGCGGCAATTGAAAATCAGTCACAAGTGGGTAATGTAAGTTTTGTGCAGTCAGGAAGTGCCTCAAAGAGAGAAAGGTGGCAGAGGAGGAAGGTGTTTCTCTGTCTCTGTAGTGATACCATGACAGCCGTCCCTCTGTTTCTCCTTTCATCTATTCCTATTTCCATCCATCCTTCCCCACAGACTTGTACATCAGAGATTTAACCATTACTTTTATGCTCCAATGCTTTCCTCTTCCCTCTCTAATTTATCTCTATAGGAAGCAACAGCCCCAGTATTATCCTGTTTAACAACTAGCACAGATTACTGTTAAGGCAAGCCATCAATACTCATTTAGGCTTAAAGGCATACTAGCATGGGCAAGAAATACACTTGTAATAGACAGGTCTTTTGGGACATTTTGACATCCAAGAGTAGGAAAAGCACAGGTCTAAATAATAAAACAAATAAAGTAAGTAAATTCCATTTAGCTACTTCAGTTTTAGCGTCCTGTTACTGTGCATGCTGGCTCAGTGTCACGGCTTACTAGCCCTTGAATAGAAGGCAGTAGAACAACAATAGAGACATTGTTGATGCTATCAGTAACACCTGGGCTTTTTCTACAATGGCAAGTCAAAATGTCCGCTGTGATAAAAGCCCATTGTGCCCAGCAATCATTTCAAAGACTAAGGTCGTTTTTTATTTGGTACAATTTATACCATATCTGACTGCTTTCTGTCTCCACTGTATGAAGGCAAGGTCACCTCTAAGGTCACTCTCAACATCTCAACATCCCCTCCGTGTTGAGTTTCAGATGCTTCCATCAGGGCGGAGGTTTTGCCTCACTAAATGTAGCACTAAGCGTTACAGATCATCCTTTGTTCCATCTGCTATCGCTTATCTTAACCAGCGGTGACCACTAATTTGCCTATGATTTATTCCTGACAGTGTGTGATTCTGGATCCTGTGTGTTATGTATTGTAATGTCTGTTTTGTTTTACTTATGACTACTGTCTGTATTCCAAATTGCCCTCCTGGGGACATTAAAGTTTTACCTTACCCTTACCTTCCACTTCCCTGTTGCTCAGCTTTCACATTTGTAATATTTTTCAGTACTGTAGTACACATGAGTCATCATCTATGTGACAGTTATTCATGCTGTCACTAGAGTGTAGACTCCAAGCCAACTTTGCATTATGCCTAGTATTGTTTATATTTTGTAGACAGTGTCAAGAACGACCCTCTCCTTTTTTCCTATTTTATCACAAGGATCTGCAGTCAGGGGATGAGATTGGCACGTGCTGCACACATACGTAGATTTCAGAGGAGACTGGTGGTGTTGAGAACTGCCTTTGCAATTATACTCGCCAACTGCTACTCTTGTTAAATAGTAGTCCAATTCTGGTAAAGTTGTTTGCACACCTGATGTGTACCCAAGTACACATGAACCATACTCAAGACCACCTTTTCATTCAGACTCAGGCATTGATTGATGAGCTGTCCTCAGGTACAGTACACAGTGTTCACACTAATTAGAGTTGGACTTTGCGGTCAAGTGGACTCAGATCTGGGCCCAGGTCCCTGATGTGAAAGCTCCCAAAGAGTTTTAACAAATTTTATGTGGCCTCTGTTCAGGACTTGATCCTGATTTTGATAGCACTCCTTGTGTCTCCTCCTGAAAACTAACCACCTCTTTACTGCTGCCCAGCAGCTGGACAACCGAGGCAATAGTAAGCAGCTGTAGCAGTGGACAAGGGTGAGAGTATGAGAGGAATGAGGCAAACAAAATTTGTGGAGAACTTGGAGCGCTGACCATTTTCACACATATGCTCAGTGGCCAGTCTCTGCGGAAAGCAGGCGTGACTGATGGTTTTTCAGTTTTGGAAATTTACAAAAATTGTGAGAGGCAGCACTCTTTATTTCACAGTTAGAGAGAGGCTTTATACTGTCCTATCTGACCAGCCCTTGTTTAAAAGTATGTCACGGCCTTAATCTTGCCCTTACTTCAGTAAAAAAAAAAAAAGTTCTTGGCTGTTTTACTGACAGTAAATTCTTTTAGCTGCCACATGCAACATCTCCATAGGGTTTAACAGGGAATAAGTCCTAATCTTCATATATCAAATGGCAGCTTAGCTTCTTTAGCAACTATTTCACCAAAAAAAAGTCAGTATGCATCTGTTTCAAATGTTAAAAGCAAACGAGTCAATTCAGCATCCTCTGTACCGTGAAAGCCCTTAACCCTTAATCTCTACCCTTTAACCTCTGCACTGTTACCCCAACTCTAACCCCTTAACCCTCATCATACCAGAAGCACAACGAGGACAAGCCCTGAAAAGTGTGTGTGTGTCTGTGTGGAAAGAGATGAGCTTGGTTCAGCTAAATACAGCACGCTCAGGAGAGGGTTTAGGAGTCGTTAAGAGGGTTTATCCCACACACACACACACACACACACACACACACACACACTAGAGGCTCATATACTCCCTGGAGGCACACACACGGCAACAGACAGATACACAACTGCACACACACCAGTATTGTAATAGTTGTTTTGATGTTGGATGATGGCATCATGATTGTGCAGAATGATGACAAAGCAAAGAGCAGCAGTTTTGCCACACTGACTGACTCTCTCACCAGTGCAAGTTAGAAACAGCTGACAGGGTTTTTAGTCTGCATTGAACCACTAAAGTGAGCCGAAATCTCCTAAAAACTGTTAGATTAATGATTAATAGATAGATAGAAAATGATTAATTAATTAATCGACAGATAGTAATCACAGATAAAACGTTTGATGATCAGTTGTTTAAGTGATTTATCTAGCCAAAAACACCACACATACTTTATTTCCAGCTTCTCAAATGTGAATATTTTTTACTCTGTTTTACATAATTGTAATTAAATATGTTTGTGTTTTGTACTTTTTTGACAATTTATTGTATTGACAGATTTTGATTAATCAAATACAATCAGTTGATTAACTAATAATGAAAATAATCATTAATTCCAAGCCTTAACGGGAGGTGTGAACCTAATACAGGGGCTACTACTTATCTTAACCATGTTTTTTTTTTTTTTTTTTTTTTGGTAATAATAAAAAGGTATTCAATACCAAATATGGATAATTTCAAGTTTCTTTTAAGGTGTTTTATTTGGATTGAAATTTAATGTTGAAAAGTTGAGGGGCTAGAGGACGGGGGGTTGGTTTGGTTAATCTGTATTTCTGTCCGTGTGGTCATGAGATGACGTCTCTCTCTGTCACAGTGGTTATAGCAGCCATGTTTACTGGTGGTCTTGACTCACTTAGCAGTTACTGTACACACACACACATACACACACACACATAAACATACATCTCACCAAGTGACGCGGCTTCTGTCTGCTTCAGCAACCACAAACACAGTATCTTAAGTCATTTTGCACCCAGGGGATAATTATGTAAATAAGAGAAAGGTTGAGTGTGCGTCTGTCTGCATGTCAGATTTGCTCTGGTTATGATGACCTTTTATTAACAATATTTAGCTTTCTGTCTTCTTGCATATCAGACAGCAGTCTCACACGAATGGGTCATGTGGGCAGAATGTGTCAAACACAGGATTTGTCTGTCAAAGATTTATTTCTCTCACTGTGTTTGGTTTAATCATCATCCTCTCCGTCTCTTTCCAGAGTGACCAAGTTCTGGTTTGGTGTGAAAACCACAGACGCTGCGCGCAGGTAAGTACTCATACACACAAACCTTTACTGCTACACTTCTAAAGACATTTTACTGACTCTCATTCAGTTCCCTGCAGACTTACCTAAACATTAATCACTGTGTGCCCAAACATTACCCTAACCCTGTTAATTAAGCCAGTCATAACCCAGAGTCTTAAGTGTGGGAGTAAAAACCAGGGGTTCGACTTCTGGTACCAGTAACTCTGGCTCTGTAGGTCATTCAGTCAAACACAACTGGCTGTGTTCGTGGGTGGTAAACCTCTAAGAGTTCTTTTCCTTTCCTTTTGCTGCATGAGCAACTTCCTCTGGTTACTTGAGGTGACCTTCCACGTGTTACACCTTACTAGTGAGGCTCATTGCTTACATTTAAGAAGAAGCGGGTGCAGCACTACCCAAAACAACACAAGAGTTAGCAGGCAAAGGACAAATAACATGCAGAGCAAAGTCTAAAATAATTTGATAATTTTGTCCTCAAATATGAACAAATATAAATAAACAGATTCCATGAGGAATGGGACAGGTCCTTCTCTCAGTGATTTAACAAAACTTTCCCACAGAGCACACTACCAGAAAACAAAAAGGTGCTAGAAGCAAAAATAGCAATGGAAAAAAGATCAAAACATCTGCATCGCATTTGCACCAAAGTTATTGTCTCAGCTTGGCAAAAAGCTCAGATATCTCGGAGGGCAATTGGAGAGTGCAGAGCTCTGCCAAGGCCAAATGCCCTATCTCGCAATGTTAACAAAAGTGAAAAATATTTTGTGTATCCTTCTCGTGATTCGGATCCGCTCCAAAATGTAATAGGTTCTTGCTTGGCCCATGCCACAGCCTTCCACAAAGTTTCATGAAAATTGGGCCAGTAGTTTTTCCATCATCCTGCTGACAAACAGACAAACCAAACCGAAAAAATAACCTCCTTCGTGGAGGTAATAAATTTGATGAAAAGGAGGTAAGTGTTTCCGTTTTTTGATCTTGTTTCATTGACTCATTGATTTAAATTATGTGTCCTGCCAAGGGCTCTATTAGTGCATTAAACAACACAGGTATGGCTTTTAGGGGGGAACATCATAAGATGAATTAGCATCGGCCAGGACCATGGAAAATGTGTTTCTGATTGGTTGGCACATACCTTAAACACGTCTGTTTTACAGTTTAAATCAGTGCGCAAGGCACATTAAAATGCAATTAATCGTAGCAACAACAGCGTGTTTGCTTTGTGCTACATTAACATCTGCATAACTGTCACTGGTGTAATGGTCCACATCACGGGAAAGTGATTGATTATTTGTATCCATCTTGTCTTTTTGGCTGTGGGTATCCTAATCCTAGAATATAACAAACCTGACACAACAACAGTAAAAGCAGAGACAGAGTGTCGCTCTTCATCTCCGCCTCGAGAGGAAAGTGGCAGAGAGAGAGTCGTTCTCTTGTTTCCCCTGTGTGTGGAATCTTTGCTCCCGCCGCACGGCTCCTGTAATAGTAAAGGTTGTGTTTTTAGTTAAAATAACGTCCTCTGCTATATCCCCATTATCCATCCACCCTGGAGCAAAAATTATCCCCTGTTTATTCACTTAACACTGCCTGCCAGGAGGCTTTACTATGTGTGTGTGTGAGCTAATTCATTGTTTGATTCAAGAGGAGTTTCCATGCTGTGTATTTTTAGCTGCCAGTCTGTCCACTCTGCAGCAGTTCCAGCTTGTTCCAGTGTTCTGGACATTACTGTGAGTGTTGTAGACCTCTGGTCCCATCTCAGACACAGAGTGAATTTGTGGATACGACACAAATGGGGTGTTGTATTTTGAAGCAAATCATCATGTTAAAAACCTAAGACAGGCTTAAAGATGAAAACAGGAAAATGTCTTCAGTGTTAGAAAAATATGTCACAGTTCAGAGGGAGAGGAAAAAATTAATTACTCAACAAAGAATGTTTGTGAGATCAGAAACTGTTTTATGAACTCAATACTGATGCTGTGTAATCTGCAGCCAAAACATGTCTGTAAAATATCTGTCCACCATGACCTTTTACTGACTGACCTTAACTTACTCAATATTAATGACTTGTTGAAAGATTCTGTCTGGTTTCTTATTGATGTGTTCTCTGAACTCTCCGTTCAGGTTCAGACCTATTTAAAAGCTTCATCCCGGCTGAAAGCACACCTGAGTCGTATTTTACTTCTTGCAACACTTCCAAGCTTCGCTACAAATTCACAGTCGCACAAAGGAAAAGCCAGAAACAGGCGTGAGATTGAGAGCTTTTTTTTTTTTTCCGTACAGCGCATATATCAGAGGTCAGCTGGGGTTAATGTCAACAACAGTCAAGAGCATCCCCCTCCAAAACTCCCACCATCAGACTGTTGCAGTGGTTACCGCACTAAGCGAAACATCAGACTCCAGCTTTCAGCTATACCTAACCCCCCCTCACCACCTCAAACGCAAACACACACAGCTCATTTGACCTTACCCAAACTTATCTATAGCCTTTCCTTCCTTCTCTCCCTTCCTTTGTTTCTATTCCTGATGTTTAGAGTTCAACAGCGACACAGAGAGAATGAGAACAGAAAATATTTTCTAGTTTAATACCACATCTAAACTTTATTACCTTGGCTTTGTGTCTTGCTGTTGTACATGTGTGAATACCAGTGTGGCACTGTGCTGAAACCAACATCCAACAACAGTCTCTGAAACTGGCCAGTGGGGGCTGACGCTGTGTAAACCACAATTTTCCTCTCAGACAGGCTGATACTGCACAGACATTCACAGTGTCTCTTCTTGCTTGTTTGAATTGCAGTTATTAATTCTTACCGTTTTACAGTCTGTTGAAAGTGGACACAGCCCAATTTGTAAAAGTCACCAAGGCAGGCCAACAAAAATAAATTAGACCAGAAAAGCACGTATCCCAGTCCTCAGCCATAATTGCCAAGATTAATCAAAATAGTGAATTATAAAACGGAGGAAGTCCAACATTGTTTAATGCTCCCAAGGTGTGTATATTTGTTAACAGGATACATGGGAGATATTTAGGACTAGCTATTTTTTTATTGATTATGCACCTTGGGAGCAATGTGCAGTGAGCACAGTCCACTTTATCATTGTTTCATTAGGCTGATAAATATTCCCAGGTTTCAGTTCTACTCAATTCTGTTAATTCTGCATTTGTCCTCATAACATTTTTGATATAAGAAGGTAAACTACAGATCCCAACAACAGCTTATACTGAACCACAGAGAGACAGAGGATTTTGTTTAAAATATATTAGTCACGGCTCAAGGGATGAGTGTCAGTCAGTCTGTCCACCACTTTGGTCTAGACTGAAATATCTCAACAACTCTGAAATGGATTGCCATCAGATTTTACAGATATTATTTTCCCTCTCTGTATGGATTGTGATAACTTTAAAGATCTCCAGACTTTTCATCATCACCCATCGTCAGGTCAAAATATCAGTTTGTCCAGTACTTTGCACATGATGAAATTCTTTGGTGGCACAGTGTTGAGGTGGTAAGCGCTGTTGCCTCACAGTAAGAGGGCTCCGGGTTCAAACCAGCTGGCCAGCTGGGGCCCCTCTGTGTTTGCATGTTCTCCCTGTGCCAGCGTCCAAAGACATGCAGGTTAGGTTAAGTGGTGTCTCTAAATTGCCCGTAGGTGTGGATATTAGAGTGACTAGTTGTCTGTCTTTATATGTCAGCCTTGTGATAGACTGGCGACCTGTCCAGAGTGTACCCCACCTCTTGTCTAATGTCAGCTGGGATAGGCTCCAGCCCCCCGCAACCCCCAGTAGGATAAGCGGTTAGGGGTCATGAATAATGAAAGATTGAAATCCTTGCAAAACAAATGATATTTGTGTTTCGTGAGAATTAACAAATGTTAGCATTCTTTCAAACATTGTAGGCTACCTGTTGAACATCAGCATGTTTTTTTAGCATAATGACGATGGCATTTAGCTCAAAGCAGTGCTGTAAGTACAGCTTCACTGAGTCTCTAGTCACATAGCCATGTGATTGCTAGTGCTTATATGACACCAGAGTTTCACTAAACGATACAGTACACCATACAATTTGTATACCTTACTTGTAGAGAGCGAAACCTCTGGAATTTTAAATGTTGGCCATTCAAAAGCAACCAGAAAAGAACTTTGTCTGTATAAACTACCATCTACGACTGGCAAAATGTTGATATAAGTTCAATAAATATCTGATTTAAAACTAATAAACCTAACCAGACATTCAGTGCTCTCAATCCGTAACAGTTTCTGTTAATCGTTGCTCTGGACACCATTAGTTGGGACCATAACATTGTTTAGGTGCAGTACTCGGCCCTAGTCTGGACCATTTTCTCCGCAGAGAGGAAAAGAAAATGAGAGGGTCATAGGGGAGGAAGTAGTGAGTCCACTGGTCCTTAGCTGTTGATCTGTTGGAGGAAAAACACTCCTCTGCACAGTTTGATTTTCAGACTTTTTCTCCAGGGAGCTACATTTTTCTAATGTTTATAAACCCAATTTTAAGGTTATTAGTAAGGCAAATCTCACAAAATGTGACTTGGTCTCAAACTACATTCCACTGTAGGATCTCATAAAGCCTTTTGGCAGTGTAACATACTCAATAACTTTACACAGAGATTTTTACTGAATAATTTGGGGACTGGTATTACTTTCCCCTTAGCTCCTTTTTGGGTCCTGACAGACCTGGAGCAGGGCTGAACGAGGTTGTTCTCATTGAGTTTTAACATGTGTAACACATAGTCAGTGTGTCTGCTCATAGTCTCTCTTTCACACACGTACACATACACACAGGCGCGCACACACACACACACAAAATGGTGCCCTGTGAAAGAATGAATTTAATTTCCCATGTCATCTATTTCACTGAAGAGGCGGGAAGCTTTCCATGATGATTTCTTTCACAAGGATATACAGCTATGTGAAAAAATAGCAGGGTATTTGAATTAGAAATTTCATGGCCTTTTCTTTAATCATCTTTAGTCTCTGAGTCCCAGATGCATTACTTTAAAAAACCAAACAAACAAAACCTTGCAGTACATTGCATCTACAGGACACTTAAGCTGAAAATATGCTGCAGCACCACAACACATCATATCAAACGCGTCAAGTGGTCAAGTGGCTCCTCACACTGATAGGAAGTGTCGTGCTGCAGCGTGTCAACAGAGGACCACACAAAGTTATTATAACCTTTACTAAAACAGCTGTACTTCTTCCACCTCTGCATCTGCGTAATATCATGTGTGGACGCCCACTAACTAAACTTGATTTCTCACCCGGAGAGCCAGTCCCCACAGCTTTGGCTCGCCAAGCAATGTCTTTTTTGCCATTGTCTTTATAGTGATTGTGGGTCCTATAGCTCAGGATATTTCTTGAACTCAAAAACTAGTCTCTCCTCATCCATTTTTTGAGTTGACACACGCGTGAAATAGCAAGAGTGAGGAGAGGAAGTCAAGCTGCCATGGGAGCAGAAAAGACGAGCTACTACGGAAACCAGAATTCACAGGCAGGGAGCGAGTAAGGAAAAATTTTTTTTTGAGGGGCAGCGAGGCTGAAAATAGAACAGTGGCGTGAAGTGTCACAGGGTGGTGCATCCACTAGCGCCTTAGCCGGTGTGGGGTTGTACACAGAAAATAATTGGAGCTGCTTTTGGCGTGTGCCGTTTGGCAGTGTGTTTTGGGCTTTAGGGTGCAAAATACTCTGCAGTAATATATTACTAGTCTTCCAAATTCTATACATGAAATCTGTGATTCTCATTTAAGATATACATTGTCTCATTAACTGTGGTGTTTTATCTGTTCCTTTGTTACCTATAAGGGCTCAGGGTATCTCAATTGAAGACACACAAACACACACCAGGCAGATGTTGCCCCAACGCATATGGTTTGTGTCACATCATCAGCAGACTCTCTCTCATGGAAACGCACATGGGAGTTCAATAAAACTGAACTGGAGCCCTCACTCAATTCCTCCATCTGTCCATCTCCTTCTTCTTTTATCTATCTTCTTCTCTCTCACACACACATGCAAAGTAGACACAGTAATGTGTGCCAGGTGTGTGAGGCAGCGGGATGTCCACTAACAAACAGGTCTGATGCAGAACAAAGGAGCAGAGCTATCAAGTCACTCTTACCCTTACTCTTATCATCATCTCTTCCTCGTTTATTCCTCATTACTTTTTCTTAAGTTCACTTTCGTGGTATTAGCTGCTTGGCCTTTGCTTGATGTAATCCACATCATACTGTAAGTAAGGATGCTAGTATTACTACTGTCTTATACAAACAACTTTTTAGAGGCTATTTAGTTCCTGGAGCACAGTAATTATCATTCTACACCGCTCTCCACAATCCTCTCTATTAATATCTGTATGAAAACAGTTAAAACATTTTTATGGAATAATTCTTACCGATCAATTTGCCATTACTTATATGGGTTGGTGTGGGCAAGGTGAAGCCGAGTAGCCCAAATGTCCTTTATGTCCTAGCTACATACTTCAACTCCTCCTGGCTGTTCCTAAAACAGTCCCAGGTCAGGTGGGATATGTTGTCCGTCTATCATCTGTTTTGTTTCCCCTGGGTTTTCCTCCCAGTAGCACAAAGTTGGTATACGAGTAAGATCAGACAAGCTGGGACGAAAACTTATCTCAGCTGCTTGGGTCTCTACCTAGAGTTCATGAACATGGATGAGGATCGGAACATCTATTAAACTGAGAGCTCTGTCATTGGGCTTACCACAGCATTAAGGTGCTACACCTCTACTACCTCTGTGTAAATCAATCTACATTTAAAACCACGCTCCATCATACCCTCATTGACAAGAACCCAAGATATTTGAGCAGCTTTAGTTGAGGCAGTAATTCGTTCTTCTTCCAGTGGGCACTGTCCACTGTTTTCCTGCAGACTTCAAAGAGCTGACTCTCCCGTCAGCTTCTCGCTCAGCTGCAAGTTAAGTGTTGGTTTAAAATAAAATTGAAAATCACAGTGTTATTATCTAAAAATGGGAGAAAGGATGTAAGAGAAATATGTTGAAAAGAGTTTCCACAATTAGGCAGTCATCTCTGTGTGCCAGTCTGAAGCCCCCGTCTCACTCTCCCCCTTAGATTTTAAAGAACAACTCCACTCAGTACAACAGCTGCAGACAACAGCTTGCTAGCCTGTGTAAGCTTGCATATCAATTTTAATTCTCTTATTTCTGCTCCTTTTCCCACAGTCATTTCCATTCCCTCTGCTGTTCAGACTCCTCCAGTAGTTTAATGAGATGTCTGTTTGAGAAATGTTACATTTATTTGGCCGTAAATGCCAATTCTGTCAAAGTATTGTCAGAAATACCAGCTCATGCTGGCATTGCATTTGAAGGAATATACCAGGTTTTCAAATACATACAGATTGATTCTGCTTTGACAACAAACCTCATGTAGGTTAAGTATTTTGACCGCCACCTGACACCAACACATCCTTTCCTTTATTGTCCAGACTTCCTTCGTTTTTCCGTCCAAAATAGAGTAGTCAGACTAGCATCCTTTAGAAGTTTTTATTTCAGGAGAGAAGGCATAGAAAGAAAACGATTAGGGGAAACACAGAGAGAGAGAGAGAGAGAAATCTCTGGCAGGATTTCGTGTGAGGTTATTGTGGGCACATGTGGGTTTGAGAGGTGAGGAAGTTAACCACCAAACTATCTCAAAGCATTTGTCTTTTTGACTGTCCTCCCGATCTCTTTTTCTTTTCCTCCGTTCTTTTTCCTCCAGCCTTTCCTCTCCTCCCGCGAGCTGCCGACTTAAGTTAGCTCTGGTTGTTGTACATGTTTTTCCAAAGGTCTGGCAAAAGTCTAACATGCTTTTCAAAGGGATTTGTGGAATTTGTTCCGCTACTTTTCACTCACGTACCACAAAGCCTGAAGTGTGTGTATCTGTGTGAGTGTGTGTCTATGGTGTATGCACATGTACGCGTGTGTGTGTGTGTGTGTGTGTGTGTGTGTATGCATATTCAAAATATGAAACAAGTGTGTTCGTTCCCTCTGAAAGGATTTGTAGAGTCTCATTTTATCATATAAGTGCAGCTGCACATGTAGTCTAGAAAAGTGTGCTTTGTGTAGATAGAATAAGAATATAATATGTGGCAATTTTAGTATTTTCTGAGAAAATTAAGCAAAATATAGAAATATAGTTTTTTTAAATAGGATTTTCACAGTCAATTCTCATATTTGTCAGTGCTCTTTTTCTATTATTACACTGTATCAGACATGCAGTATAACATTAAAAATAGCAGTATTAAAACTACTAAATGTGTAGCACCAATAAATCATAACTGGTAGATTACTTTTGAGGCAACAGTGTGACCATTATTGACTAACTAAAAACATCTTTCCACTATTCATCACTCTAGATTATTTTGGTGTAAGTTGTTGAGTGTTGGAGACATCGGCCCCAGAGATGTCTGCCTCTCAAATATAATGGAGCTATATGGCACTTTACTTTTGTGGTGCTCAAAGCACAAAAAATGTACATATGGAAAAACTCGACAGCAATGTTTCTTTCCAGAAATATTGACCTGGTTACTCAAGATAGTTTTTATATAGGAATTATTTTCTTTCTACAGTACTACACCAGCCAACCGTATCACCATGCAAAAGGAAGCATGCATTTACTGCAAGCTCACCTAGCACAGTGATGTTGACAGATTTCCGATGTAGTGAGTCCCTGGGACCCACAGGTCGTCATTGGAGTAGGTCCCGAGGAAATAAAGTTGGCTCCTATTAAAGTTTGTATTTTTGATCAATTGTAGCATAAATGTCATACTTGATATTATACGATTATAATAATAATGATTATATTTTATGTATGCTGAAAATGTATCTGAAAATAAACAAACGCAATCTTGTACCTGAAAACTTAATGTACACAACCACAGACTTTACATGTATCTTGATATACAGTCTGTGTACAAAACAGCAGAATATATAAATGTCACATCTTGAGCTGAGTATAGAGAGCATCAAAATCGTCTTCCCAGTATAAGGTAAATCAGATGTGATTTATGATTGTGATTTTTGATAATCCCATAGAAACAGAATTTCTATGGATAATCCATAAAAATTGAAATGACTTACAGTATAAATTCGTTCTTGCATTTGGTCTTGCATGAGTTAAATGATATGTACTGCAAGAAAATGGCAACCTACAATGAAAATATTATTTTAACACAGTGTGTCCCCTGGACAATCATCATGAGGTCATTAACAATATGAGTAAATACACTATCGATTAGTAGCACAGTTATATTATCACCGTGTAGCATTATCAGGGGAAAAAACATGGCGTGTCTTTTCAACAGTAAAGCACCATCGCCACTGACATCAGCCTCTGCTGTCACAGCAGATGTTACATTGTAAGAAAACCAGAATGTCTGTGGTAACATCCCACATGTTCATGGATATGGGCAGTATACTAAAACATAAGTTTCACTCTCATTCACTTACTGTGACTAGAGAAATACTTTCAAAACTAAATGATGGCACACAAGTTTGATTTTCACAATGTAGCGTTGCATAATGGGGTGTATCATGCATAATAGGGTAAATAAGCTTGTGTGCAATTTTTGAAATTATAAGCGTTAGAAACGTTCAGTTTTCCTGTCAAGATTTCTCAAAATCACATTTTAAATACTGTACTAAACAGACTGTGAATTTAATAACAATGACAATGTTGGTCCAAAATATTAGTCACTGACCAGTTGTCTATAGCCACCATTATATTTCCTCACAGTGACACTGCTGTCATTTGTCGATTGGGCGGCTTTATACTCTATCTACACAGTAAACCTGAAGTCAGTATGTGACATAACTGGGTCTCATCAACCATTAAACTGCATGTTACAATGTCGGCCAGCAGGTCAGATTTCGCAGGAAATCTGCTGGACTGCTTTGCAGGAGAAAACATGATGATGAGGATGCTATTCTTCACTTCAAATGGAGCGTTGACGTTCTCAAAATAGCAGCTGGTGGAAGATGAGAAAAGCTGATGGAAAATCACTCTCAAGTCATTTTTTGTGTTTAAAGCTGTAGTTGGTAACTTTTATAAAAATAACTTTATTTCATATTTGCTGAAACTGTCACTATATTCACACAGAAGTACATGACATAGATGATCTGTGGAAAAAATAACATGCCTCTGACTTCTCAAATTGCCTTTAATGGCATTTCCACACGTGAATGAAAACAACCAATCAGAGCTGAGGAGTCTTCTGTTAATCATGTTAATCACTGTTCATGAACTGCGGTCAAATTAGGCAGCGCTGATGAAGTATGAATCAAGATTCTGTTACTGCATTGGCCATTTCTCTCATTGAATGTTTTCAGAAACATATTTAGTTAACTGTTGGTGCTTTGTTCGACTGTTTCGGCTTACAAACTCTTACAGCTTTAAGAAGATAAATAAAAGTATCACTGTGTGAGTCAATAAGGTTTATTTGAAATTTGGTCTCAACTTTAAGAGATAGGCTGTTATTCTCTAATTTTTCTACCATAATTATGCAAAGATACGACAATTTATTAACACTGATAGAGACATTTTTGAAGACTACTATTGTGGTTCTGGCTATTGTGCCGTTATACTTTCTTGGTACAGACTGAAAAGTAGAAGTGTAAAAAGCTGGTGTCAAATGGTTATTCACTGATCTGATTTATCTATATTCCAGCACTCTATATATCAAATATTTAATTATTTAATATAACCAGCTGTACACCATTTTATTGTGGCAGCTTGTGTACGGTTAAGAGTTAACTTTTGAGAACTTTATCTTTGTTAAATATACTACCTTCAAATCAAACTCAAGAGCTCATGTTTATGATACGGGGTTTATGACATTAAAGTGATGAAGTCATGAGAGTTCCGCTGCTAGGCAACGTCAACAATTTAGCAAGCTAGCAAGCATGTAACGTTATGTGGGAAATGCATAGTGACAGAGGAAAAAGATGAAGCAGGGAATATCAACATTTTTCTCAAAGATATAATAACATTACATTAGAAAAACAAATACATATATACATACACTAAAATTCCAGTATATTTACTTACCAGACACCAAAAAATAAACTCCCATGACCCATTTCTGGAAACATCAGCAAACACATCACACCGCGTGAAGTTAAAGCTCTCAGAAAATTTCCATTTCTAAGGTGGTGAATACCACAAGAAGGGGGGTGTTCAATGGCATTTTGCAGAAAACATGTTTATATATATCAAATTAAGATATTTAGAACAGTACTGCTAAATCAAAAAGTTAAAAAAATATTTTTGCACCAAAAATAAAGTTGTTGTATCAAAAATTTTTAAACGATACTTACTACTAAATGCTATACATTATGTACTGTATGCTAGAAAATATAAAATAGACTCTGAACGACTGATGACAAGCTGAACACATAAATGGACATAAATAGTTTTTCAGATTGCACCCACTGAACTGGTGACTGTATATGGAGAGCGAGCACATCTGGTCTGTGGCTGTCTTTCTTTGTCTGTCTTTCCCTTTTCTCTGGACCTGCTTCACTATTTGTCTTTCATCTCTTCTCTCCTTTTCAACTGACACTCACTTCGCCCCCCCTTCTATCCACTCTGAAACCACATCTCTCCTCCCCTCCCTCTCCCATTTCCTCTCCTCCCTCTCGCTGAGTGTGGCTGTCATCCCTCTATCGTGGCAGGTGAGGCCATAAAACAGCAGGAGAGGCCAGAGGAGGGCAGAGAGACAAGGTGTGTGTATGTGTGTGTGTGATTAATTATTATACAGATATCTGAGGAGCTCCAATGCAAACTGTGCGCACATACAGACACATACCCGGTCATTAATCTAGGCTCTGTTGTTACAGTGTGTTGGTGTGTTAAACAGTAACATCTCCGACCTCTGACCTCCGCTGTGTCTACCGCTCTCTCTCACACACACATAACTCATCATGTCGCCTTCAAGGCTAAAAGTGTCTGTTGGTCTCTCCTCTTACACAAATACAGCGCATGTACTTTTCAGTGATTTACAACATCCAAGTGATATTTGAGAGTGTAAGGTGTGTACCACATACATACCACAAGTCTTTTCGGCTTAAATCCATTTGCCTTAACTCCCCCTTTCTCCCATCATTCTTGCCTTTCTCTCCTTACTGTACTATTGACTTTGTAAAATAATAAATACTCTCATTCATTGCTTTAGTGAAACTAGTAAAATACTCTGTTACATGTAAACGTTTTGCATTAAGTATTAGAATTAGTAAAAGAAGAGATTATTAGAGTACTGTAACAGTCATGACTGCTGTTACAGGAGAGTACTTCTTATGTGGAGTTTCCCCAGTCAGTGTTAAATTAATATATTGTAGACCAAATCACAATATTTGTTGACAATAACTTCCTGTAAAAACTTCTGCATCACATACATCAAATGAAACGGTTCATACCCTGCTTCAATTGCTTAGTTTTTAGTCACCCAAATAAGACACACCTAAAAAAATCTATATTAGTTTAAGTGTACGCTATATTTAGAATATTTTTGCCAGTTTACCTTACTGTCAGACAGCCGGGGAAGATGAAGCTATTATCTCAAAGTCACCAGACTCCATTGAGATAAACAGTCATTAGAGTCTAAACAGTCGTGGAAGTAGCTGGTCTACATCTGCCTTGATCAGTTAGTGTTTAAGTTAAAGCGGTAAAAATATTCTAAATATAGCATACACTTAAACTGATACTGATTTTTTTGGGTGGCTAAAATACATTTTGCTGCAGTCCCCATCCACAGCAGTACATTGCTTAGCTTCCAGACTAGTAGATTTGGTCAATCAAAGACAATAGCAAAGCAACACAGTACATAAAATATGTACAGTAGAAACATCAGGTAGGTCAGACCACCGTGTTTTACTATATATCTTTAAACATTACAGCTGAATATGATAACAGAAATAAACAAGTTCACCAATTTCACATATTTCTGCAATTCAAAACCATTGCCAGTTGTCTACCTGGAAGTGTTAGCGAGACCTGACTGTGATTTGGTCTATTGAATTATTATCACTGATGCATCAATCTTGAAACCCACTGACTCTCGTCCGACAACAATTTATTCTCTGGGAGCAATGGCTAATATTTTGGGGGTTCTGGTGTAGCCAGTGTATATCATGGGCAGCACTTCTTCTTCCGTGTGCCGCTCATTGTTTTTAGCATGATTAGCAACTTGAAACAGATCCACAAAATGTGTCAGCTCATGTCTATTAAGAGATATCTGCATATGAGTGCAGATAAATTTGAAGAAAGTTTATAACAAGTTAAATCATCGTGACATAGATCAGAGAATGTATTTCAGCCAATGCCCCTCTTTTGCTCTTCACATGGACTGCTTATCTGCATGCAACCAAAGCCCACTCAAACGTGATTGGTCAATACTACTTAGACCACAAACGGAAATTGGAACGCTTCTGATACCAAAAACTTGTACCGTTGCAGATATCTATTCATAGAGATTACTGATGCATTAACATGTGAGCAATATTTAAATGTTCGAGGTTCAAAGTAAAGCTAATTTTAACTAAATATGAAAATGACAGCATTTCCCTCTGAAATGTGTTAAAGAAAAATGTAAAACATAAATCCCATCAAAACATAGATAACATCTGTGTACACCAACATCATCATGGGGTATACTGAGTGCAGGGTGTAAACAAACAAAGTTCCTGGTTTAATACTCCTGTTGCAGCAGGGCACAATATCTTGGAAAAGAGGAGCACCATTACTATTGGTGTTTGCAAGAGTTAGTGTTCATTGTTATCTAAAATATGTTGAGGAACGGATGTACATAGTTATCTAGTTTTGGGGGCATTTGTTAGAGATAATAACAGGAAAAGGATTCAAATCTGTGACAACCCTATTACAGTCAGCATCCTAAACCTCTGTTTCACAATGATGCCCCACGTTCTCCTTATTAAAACAGGTAAACAACCAACAGTGAACTTCAAGGAGGATTATGGAGGTTTTAGTCCTGGAGGAAAGGAGAATGAGTCAGTGAGAGAAGAGGAAGAGGGAGAGGAGAGACGTTGAGTTGAGGCAAGCAAGAAGGTACAGACAAGCAGCACAGAGATGAGAGGTCAAGGTGGAGAAGACGAGGGGTGATAATGTGAAGACAGGAAACAAAGAGAAGAGAGGATTATAGAAAGGAACAGGAGGTGGAGGGAGGAACAGGGATGGGTATGAAAAATTAAACATGTCTGTAACTGATCAAAGTGGCAGCGAAGGAGGAGAGGGGGAGTACAGTGTGGGCTGGGTCTGAATGCAAGATGGAGTGGTGAGCATTTGAAAAAAGGCAATGTGTTGGTTAGTGTGTGTGTGTGTGTGTGTGTGTGTGTGTGTGTGTGTGGGTGTGTTAGGTGTTTTTAAGTTGATTTTGACAACCTGAGCAGCACATGGTCAAGTTAAGAGACCCACGAGAGCTCCTTGAAGAATCGCATCTTATTTCAGAATCTGGTTACAATACTGTGTCTCCTCAAACCTAGACTCCTTGAGGAATTCATAATGAACTTGCAGAGCAGAAAAAAGGGAAATAATTTAAAGTCTCAGAATGAATCTTTTGTAGAGAAAAACTTCAAAGGTGGCTGTAAAAGGATTGTAATTTGCTTCGTGTAGAACAAAGATTGAGGTCAGCTTGGATTTATTGCAGTTTTAATGGATTAAATATGAGAACGTGCATTGAAACTTCTTAAGTGCAATTTCAGAACCACTCTAGACTGGTTGTGATCCCTAAAGGGACACATGTCATTGATTGTTTCCTATGAAAGACCGCACACTGGCAAACTTGACAAATTGATGTGCATTAACTCTCCTGAAAAGCAGCAGTTTTATCACATTTACTCCCCAGACTTGCATGTCTCATCTTCTGTACTCTGATGACATTATCTGTCTGTGTCATGCCAAATGATACAATGTGTGTATCATTCACTTTCATTAATGATTATTTTCTCAGTTAAACAACTGGTATGAAATGTCAGAAAATGGTGAAAGATGCTCATCACAATATCCAAAAGCTAAAGGTGACATCTTAAAATGTGTTGTTTTGTCCGACCAGCAAATGTTGAGTGTACTATCATAACAGACTAATAAAACCAGCAAATTGTCACATTTGACAATCAGGAATCAGATAATATTCAGCTTTTTTTTTCTTAAAAAATGACCTAAAATGATTTAGCAATTATTGAAAAAGTTTTTGATTAATATTCTGTCAATTAACTAATCAATAATCAACTAATTGTTTCAGCTCTAGATGTAACTTGCATGTGAGTCCTAAATAAGTCATAATTTTAGCATAGTTCAGAAATTTTTCACTAATTAAAATGTAATATAAGTGTTGTATGAACTCAGTATTCTTAAGACAGAGGCAGTAAGCTATATAGCAGCAAGTAAATAAACTTTATTCATTTATTTTTAAAAAGCCTCACTACTGTATTTATCAGACAACACTGTATATAAAAGAAGGTAAAAATAATTTAATGATCCAGAGTTATAAGATAAAGAAAAACCATCAGGAACAAAAGTTTCAAGTTGATTCTTAAACATGTCCACTAATTTTGGTTTAAAAAAAAAAAAAATCAGAGTTTGAAACATAGTGTACATACATATAACAGCGGACAATGAGTTTTAGTTATTTCTCCGTGTTTTTTGATTTTTTGTATTGTCAGTATTGGAATTCATTGTAACCTGCATCAGTCTAAGCCAGTGGTTCTCAAATGGTGTACCACAGGTGTGCTGTGATACCAATCCAGGTGTGATAACCACATATTATTATTGCAATGTTCAAGTGGTCCTATACAAAAAGTTATGAATTCATTTTTAATTGACTGTATTAGTATGTTGTGTGCACCCATTCCCTAATAAAGAGGCAAACTCTAGCTAAACAATATGTAATTTAATTTGAATTTAATTTACAAAAAAAAACCTCACAGGGGACCTATTTGTCACCATTATAGTAGACAGTATCACAAAAGCTACCTGTCTTATTTTTCCTTACATTTATTGTTTTATGTTGTGATAACACACAATATAGAAGCTGT
This sequence comes from Cephalopholis sonnerati, assembly GCA_019142605.1. Lineage (NCBI taxonomy): Eukaryota > Metazoa > Chordata > Actinopteri > Perciformes > Serranidae > Cephalopholis > Cephalopholis sonnerati. The sequence goes on from JAGQAX010000006.1 coordinate 28,337,798, forward strand.
AGTTCACATATATAAATGTGGTCTAGGCTGACTACAGCCCTGTAGACAAGCAAACTACAGACTTTTTACTGCTGCATTTCAAGCCTACAGAGCAAGAGTGTTTAATGCTCAATAGGGAGACTTTAGGGTGGAGTATCACTTTAAGCTAACCCAAACTTTTTCTTCCATGACTTGAATGAAATGAGGCGACTGTACAACATGTAACAGCTATCATGCGTCACTCTGAGACTCCATTTTATGCCCCACAGGTTTAGAAATCAGTACATGTGGCTTCCCTGGCTTTGATTTCCTAACGCTGTATGGATCCCAGTGACAAGTTACTCTGCAGTGTTTGTTTTTCATTTGATACATTAAAATGAAAGTTAATGTGCTCAAGTGTGATGATGATCCTTAAAGTATTCATAATCATCAGTCTGCAAATGAGCCTATTTAAAACAGCTGGGGTTTTGGAGAAGGCATTTTCATCCAACAGTAGCCATTTATTTGTGCAAAAATGAAGTTTTTATGGCTTTTTGTTGATTCTGTTTGTTCCCCTGGAATCAGTGAGATGGAATAAATTGGAGAAATGATTGAAGCCAGGCACAGTGTGGAGCTGAGGGAGACAGACAGAGCGAGGGAGAGGGGGAGGGGGAGGAGGTTGGGGGTGAAACCGCAGTTTTTATATGTTGTCTGGTTTTAATTTGGTAAGAGCCATCATTCACCAGTTCACTGAGGTGGCAAACCAGATGAGTGTGTGCATGTGTGCTTTAGGAGTGTGTGTGAGTTTCCTCTGTGTTCCCTACCTGCTTAAACACTGAACGCTCTGCAAATGCGAAAACCCTCTGACACTTTGTCATTAATCCTTCTTCTTACACTTTTTCTTTCTCGTATTTATGTAGCCCTCAGCTATTTAAAGGAACAGTTTGACATTTTTGGAAACGCAATTGTTTTTGTAGAACAGTCAGTTTAGAAGTTTGATACCACTCTGAGTGACCACTGAATATAAGGCTACAGTCAATAACAGGTTAGCTTCTCTTAGCACAGAGACTGGAAGCAGGGTTAAAGAGCCAGCCTTACACTGTCTGAAGGTAATAAAATCCACCTACTAGCACCTCTAGTTTTATTTATTCATTTATTTAACCAGGAAGTGCCGTTGAGATTGAACATCTCTTTTACAAGAGAGACCTGGCCGAGGTAGCAGCCAATCAAAACACATTTAAAATGCAACAAATACAGCATATAATAAAAAAAAATCCACAATAAAGCAACAACTATTCAAACATAGTGGCCTCTAAAGGAAAACAAGCATATGTCTCTATCACCACATTCTTTTCGATGCCCTTAAATTCATTCATAGTTAAGCAATATCACACAAGGAGGAGTGTGATACTGCTGTTATACAACTGTTCTACAAGCACCATTTATTAGTTGACAGTAATATATGACAGTAGGTTATGATTTGTCTTTTTATTTAATCATTTATTTGGCTCAACATAAATAGACCTGCAGCTGAACTGGGACTGGACTGTTGCCAGTGTTATGTGCATTTATCTATATGTGTCTATTTGTTGTGCAAAGAGTGAAGTAAGAGTCTGTTGGCAGTCATTTAGCAGCATGTGTGATTCCAGTGAGTTAACAGCTTGATCAGACAGTAACGTTGCAATGTCGGCCAACATCATATGAGCACATCTTATGAGGTTTGCAGTGAAGTATGCAGGTTTCTTTTCTTCCCTTTGTCCTCTTTTGATGACCATTTTATAATTTATTTTTATTTGTGGAAATGTGTTTATCTTTTCTATGCAGAGGCTGTTATGATTACTTTAATGTAGGCTCATAGAAGTACTCATAGAATACATCTTGTCTAATGAAACTCCATGGTCGGGCTAACTGTTGTATGAAGCTCACTTATTAACACTTAATATCTTGTTTGTTTGATTCAAACAGAAGTGTAAAAATGTCAGTTCCCTGTTTTGAGTATTACTTTGGTTGGGCAGTTTCTGCTTTATTTGGATAGTGACAAAGACAGACAGGAAAGGCTGCTGGCTGTAGCTTTATATTGAATGGACAGACATGAGATCCTCCCTTGTAGTTAATGCTTCACCAGAAGCAAATAAACATGTTTCCCAAAAATGTTAAACTGTTGCTTTAACTGTTTTTACTCATTTGGTCATGTATGATGAAAACTGCAAAACCTGTACTTATTGTGTGTAAAGCCTCATATTTTGTTTCTATTTGTTTGTTTATGTGCAGTGCTTGCAGCCATGCAAAGAACTGTGGGAAACCAGGAAGGTACTTTCTCCAAAGTCCTGTGAGGTAAGACAGAAAGAGAGCCCTAGTGTGTGTGTGTGTGTGTGCGTATGTGTGTGTGTTTGTGTGGGCAAGTCACAACACCCTTGGTGGCAGTGTCACTCCTGCACCAGAGACTTGCTTTTGTTGGCACCATGAAGCTGTTTTCTGACTGTGGTAGCCGTGAATGAGAAATTTTTCTGTGTGTTTATGCAAGCTTATGTGTGTTATGAATAACGTGTTTGTGAGCTTTTGAATGTATACATGTGAGAGTGTGCAGCAGTTATGTGTGTGTGTATGTGTGTGGCCCTGAATGATTATTTGTAAAGCCAGTCGCTGTGGTCTTCAGATTAGTTTTTCATCACAATAGCTGAAGCATGTTACTGTCTGGATGGCTGACTGGCTGGCTGGTTGGGAACACAGGGTAATTCAGAGCTATTAGCTAAAGGTTGTGTTTACATTTTGATGATCTGCAGCCATGCACACACACACATCAGACCAGGCTGCCTTCAAAGAGTCAGTAGGAGTTAACCAAAAGAAACACTTCACCTCTGCTGCGTGTTTTTCTGCCCTCACATGTGTGTTTATACATCACGTATTATTTCCGCTGTGTGTCAACTGTAATAATAACAACTCCCCCCTGTTCTCTCTCTCAGAAGCAGACAGAGTGTGTGACGAGCAGGGAGTTTTTGACCTCTCTGAGGTCGTCTCGTCAGGGGGACTGCTCGCCGCCTCAGCGAGCCACTGGATTCGCTGCAGCCTGTGTGGAGAGCTGCTCGTCAGACCAGCATTGTCCCTCCCCCAGGAAATGCTGCTCTAATGGCTGTGGGCACACCTGCCAAGCCCCAGCCAATCTATACAAAGGTAAAGGCAGGTTGTTTGTAACATTTTGTGGGCTTTATTATAAGAGGCTGCTGCACTGATGAAGAGCACATGTTTAAGAAATCAATTATTATTATTAAGGCTGTACCCCAATAAAAATGATGTCAGTTGGATTAGATTAGTTGTATAATACAAATATTAGAAGCTTGGTTTTAACAGGGGAGTGGGATGTTCAGTGTGACAGCAGCATTTATGTAGTATAGTAAACAAGCTAAGGGCACTAACGATGGAACAAAAATGTGCAACATTTTTTGCTGACACCAGATATCAAACAAAAGCCAGACACTGTGTCGTATTAAGTATGAGCTGTAAATTCAACACTTCTGAGCAGAACGAGAAGATTATTTCGGAGCATTATGGACAGTTTCTCCTCCTCTGTTCTGCTGCATCATGTCTGCAGCTGTCTGTACCAAAGAGTAGCGTGAAAGTTAACAGTGCAAAAAGACTACTTGTCTTGAATCTCAGTCGACTGAGGGGTCTGGGACTGACAGTTCAAATCTCCAACTTTCAGGGGACAGCCCTTGTTTTTATGCCTCCGTGCTAGTTATAGCCGAAGCCAAAGGCATTATTTTTTCTGGTCTTCCATCCGTCCATTCATCCTTTTCTTGCGCACAGAATATCTCAAGAACGCCTTGAAGGAATTACTTCAAATTTGGCACAAACATCAAAGAAACAATTTAGTGGTTGAAGGTCAAAGGTCAAAGTTACTGTGACCTCACAAAACGTGCTTTTGGCTATAACTCAAGAATTCGTACACTAATTATGACAGAATGTCACAGAAATGTCTAATAGGATAAAATAATGAAAAGATGACATTTTATATCCAAAGGGTCAAAGGGAAGTTTCACTGTGACATCATAATGTTCTGTAAAGACACTTTTCTGTCCATTACTCAACATCATAACTCAGGAACAGAAGATGAGATAGTGTGAAATGATTGTGAAACACCCACAATTTTACAGACATTGATGTAAAGTCTAACTACAACTGACTGGTTTGCAGAGGCATACAGCCAAGGTGGTAATTCTAGTTTTTGATAACAATGTGGATGTTGATCCTTGTATAAGCTGTCTTTACATAAGAATCTCTCTTAGCTGATCATTTTCCAGTGTGCTTGCTACTCACAGTGCTGAACATGCTTTTACAGTAGCTGTTTCTTTGGTAGGGATGTCCTTCCAGTATTTGACAGCATCTAACTCTTGTTCCTATGGTGTTTAAATTGACTTATTGTGAGTTGCTTTGGTTTAAAGTGTCTGCCAAATGAATGAAATGTAATTTAATGTAATAAAGACTCTTAAATACTGCTTGCTTGACTGCATCTGAAGTTCCAGACAGCCCCGCCGTGGTTAAAAGCTCCAGCTCTGCTTGGAGATAGTCAGTAATACAAACTGCCTCAGACGCCTGTGTGGTGAAGTCTGAGCAGCCATAATAATTAAACACAAAGAAAATATTGTTTGAGTGATGTTTATATTTTTTCTTTACCAACTTGTGATATTTTCTTCTGACCTGCGAACTTTAAAACAACTGATCAAGTCATTTTTACTACATGTCAGTCAATAGCAATCGCTGCCTGGCCAATGGACTCATCCTAATTTTTATGTATAAACCCACCGACTATGTACCATATATTTCAGAATAATCAGATATGATGTTGTTTGAGACATCCTGTCCTTGCTTGCATCACCATGTTGATAGTCAAGTCATTTTTTTTGAAGATCCCGAAACACAAAATTACAATCTGTACAACATACATTGCCTTTCTATCCTTTGACCATCGATCTCACAATCAATTAGTGTTATTGAATGTTACATAAATGTCTTTTAACTAACTTTCAAATAGCATCACATTTCCTGTTTTGCACTTTCAAATTATAATATAATAATGTCCTTCCAGGGGTTCCTCTGAAGCCTCGCAGAGAGATGAGCTTCGTGGAGGATTCAGAGGGTCGTGTGAAGGTGACGTGGGTGTCAAAGTTCAATGTCAGCGTGGAGCCGGTCGTTTACATGCTGCAGTCCCGCTGGAACGTCGGGATTCATCCCAGTGAAGACCATGCTTCTCCATGGACTACTGTTGCCATGGTAACTACAGTAATCAGCAGCCTCTTACCTTAAACCTTTATTTGATGATTAGAAGGTTTGAGATGTTGAAATCATAAAGACATTGAATTAATTTCTATTGATTACTGTCTGAGTCATCTTCTTACATTTGAAGAGATAGAGTATCATTCTGTTAATCTCACCCTGTACATTAATGGGGAATATTAGCTGCGATGTTGAGGTAGGGAAGCTGATAGCTAGAAGAAATAACACCAATGTACCGACATGGCTCATAGCTGATTCTGCCTGATAGTCACTGACGCTATAAAAATGATTCCCTGTGCCTTTAACAGTGGAACAACGCCACAAGGTTTGTAACATATCTTTAACTCATAACTCTCAATTTGCCTCGAATGATGAAACTTCTCAGCTATGGAGATGGATGTTAGACTCTGTTTCCACCTCATCAGTCTGCTGCCTTGCTGTCTAAACCTCTCCGCCCCAGCCAGCCTCCCATTCTGCCAGGGTAAACCGTACGTCTGTGTGTGCGTATGAGTGAGTGTGTGTGTGTACCGTACATCCATGTGTGTGTGCCTGTGTGAGGTTAGGTAAATAAGCAGAGCTTAAAAAGGAACCACAGGCAGCCACAGTCGTTCCACCGGCTGACTCTGAATGACTGAATGCTCATTATAGACTTAAATAGATGGCAGCTCGTGTCTGTGTGTGTGTGTGTGTGTGTGTGTGTGTGTGTGTGTGTGTGTGTGTGTGTGTGTGTGTGTGTTTGTGCGTGTGTGTGTGTGTGTGTGTGTGTGGGGATGAGTAGCTTTTAAGCAGTTGATTACATTTGCACTGTCAGGGAGACAAAACATGTGAATCTTTAGCAATTTTAACCATAATTTTGGCAAATCGTTTAATCTCACTATTATCAGATGGAATTCCAATCCGACTGTGTTCATCTGACTTTCCACCTCATTAACTTGTGAAACTTATATGTCTTAAAGTACACAGGGCTCCGTCATGTTTTTGAAAGAAGATATAGTATGGATTTGTGAGCGATGACGTGTGCTCAAAGTGGGCTTCAGATGAAGTGTACTGTTTCTGTTTACGATTAAGGAATTCAAAATAACAGTGATTTCAGTATCAAAACCTTGTAGGACAGGCATCACTAAAGTCCGGCCCTGGGGCCAAATTTAAATGGCCCGCAGCTTGTCTTTCAAATTATACTATATGTGGTCTGCCTGGTCAATCAAGCAAGATCACTTTGCATTTCTCCATTCACCTCACGATGGCAGGACTGTCAGACAGTTTCTAGACATTCACCAAGTAGGACCTACACAGGCGGAACTGATATGTTTCCATAAACAGAGGGTAAACAAGCAAACGAACGGTTACCTAACAGCAGATATTTCTTGCTAGGTAGCAGACATAGCCACAGCAAAAAAGTGTTAAGTCAACGGCAAGGGCCGCAGCTTCCAGGAGCGGTGAAATGTTGAATATTTTTGCACTGAAAGATGAAACAGTTGTGTTTGTCTCATTTGTATGAGATTTTTTTTTATGACAACAACAATTATATGATGCGAACAGCAGATGGCTTCCAGGTATTTTCACATTATTTAATCCGGCCCCCATTCAAAAAAGTTAGGACACCCCTGTTGTAGGACCTAGAATAATGTTCAGTGAATAGTTTGACATTTTTGGAAACATGCGTTTTTACGTTCTTGCTGTAAGTAAGAAGACAAGATCGATTACACTCTCATGTCTATAGGCCAATTATGAAGCTACCTCCAGCAGCTGGTTGGCTTAGCACAAAGACTGGAAACACTGGGAAACAGATAGCATAGCTCTGCCCATCTACCAGCACTTTTTCAATTAGAAACACATTATATCTTATTTTTTTAATCTGTGCAAGAATACCAGCAACACATGTGCTTATGTGCCACACTATTTCCTGGCAGGACACAGTGACTTCCAAGGCTAGCTGTTTACACTCTTTATGCTAAGCTAAGCTAATTAGCTGCTGGCTGTAACCAGGACCGATACGAACAGACATGAGAGGAGTATCAATCTCATTATCTCTCAGCAAGAAAGCAAATAAGAAGAAAATACTTGTTTAACAAATTTTAAAGTATTAGACTGTGGTCTGCTTTGTCACATAAGTATCAATATTTTCTGTATCTTAGCCTCAAAGATATTATATTTTAAGAACAAGTGCCTATTTATTTTAAAAATGAGAAACATTATCAAAAAACATCATATATTGAGACTTGTTTTTAAAGAGGAACTTAACGCCAGGCTGGAAAAAAAAAGTGTTTTGCTGCCCTCTCTGGTTGAGAATTTCAAGCCTGTTTCACTTCTGACCACACTAAGCATCTCTGATACTGTAGGTGTGATGTCACAGTGCCTTGAAGTACACATGTATGTCACTGAAGCAAGGTAAGATGTTTAACCACTGGAGGCCAGCAAAAACAAGATTTTCAAGTGATGTTAGGTCTTTAAATCAGTCATAAATCTTTTTCTTCCACTCCCCTGATCACTGTCATATGTGATGTGCTTGTATTTTTAGACCCTATCTGAAGATGTGGTTCTGTCAGATTTGAGACCTCAGCGCTGGTACCAGTTCAGAGTAGCAGCCATCAACAGCCACGGCAGCAGAGGCTTCACCACACCCAGCAAACACTACATCTCCAGTAAAGGTAATACAAACACAGTCTAAACACATACTCTCTGTAGCAGTCTGGCTCTACATCTACTTGCCCACAAATGTTTTGTGCTCAGTGATTAAGAGGATTTTGCTGTCTAGGTTTTTGGTTTTCTGCTTGCTACAGAAGAGGTTGCAGGTTATAGTGTTGTGTACCTAAGTTTACATTCATGTAAGAGCTGTTTACTGTTTGTACGTTTATTATTAAAAAGACTGTGTTTTCTGGGTTTTTGGTCTTATGTTTGCTGTGTTTTTCCCTCTGACTTCCTGTGCTGACTTTCCGTCCTTTGCCCATCTACACACCTGCTCTGAATCAGCCTCATTAGTCCTCCCCTGCTCCCTGAGTTTCTCCCAGCCAATCAGCTCCCTGTCTGCTGCCTAATCACCTTATTCTCCTCACCTGAGCTTCTCCGTTCTTCTCCCCACCTGCACTTCATCCCCTTGTCAGATTAGTTTGTATTTAAGGCCTCAATCCATTGCTAGTCAGAAGCTGATAATTGCGAGTTAGAATTCACAATTTGCGATCTAAATGCATCCCAGTTTTTGCAGAAAACTGATGTTTTTGTGGCAGTTTTATAAGCTTCATGATAATCTTCAGAGGTTCCACATCAATCACCACAGCAGAATTAGCAAAGAGAAACTGTGTATAGAAGAAGTCAAATGTCTTGCTTGACGTTGCTCGTAAAATAAAGTACAACAGCTTAAAATTGTGTAGAAGGGTGTGGAGCATAATAATGTGAACCACCACAGCAAAGACTTCCATTAAGCGCATATAATCTAAATGGAAATGGTGGCTGCAATGCTGTTACAGCACAAACACTACATAAAAACACTAAATAAAGTAAAAGCTGATATTCTGCTTATGGCTCACTATGTGCACTGCCAAGTTGCTGTGACATCAGGTTTGCTTATGTCAGTGAGCTCGAGCTTGGTGGATCTTCTTTGAGCTTCCAACTTGTAAGTCTGACTGTAATGACCGTTCAATTGCACCATTCTTTGTCAGAGGTCGATTACAGTACAGTGGCTTGCAGGGCATGTCCTGGGGCCATATTCACAAAGCTTCCTAGTGCTATGAGTTGCTCCTAGTGATGAAATTCGAAGAAAATTCTTAGAATTTTGACGTTTTCTTAGAATTTCCACTTAAAGTTAAGACTAGGTCTTGATAAAGACAAAGGTGAAAAACTGTTAGGGGCAGGGAGGAGGACTTTTAAGAGGCTTAGAGTTTCTTAAGTAGAGGAGTAAGTAAAAAGGTCAGAGAAATTTTCTCTAAACGCTGGATTACAGTGAGTAAATTAAATGCTGCAGATTGGATTGTGCAGGCATAATATTTGTGGTCAATCTCACTAGGGATATGCACACAATTCCCACCTAATGCAATAACATTAAAACGCCAGAAATAAAATGATCACAACACTATGATATTTAAAAAACTGGAAAAATGAAGAAGTGCAGCAGTGATGACTGTCTCACCCCTCCATTAGCAGACTGATCACACTAACAATTATAACACTTTCACAGTCAGCAGTTTTCATTTCCACTGGGTGTCCACACCTTGCAGGCTCACAAAAGGATGTGTCTCTGACAACCAATCACATCTGTTAAAAGAATGCATCATACCTAGCAACGGGTCAACCACATGTCATCACTAAGATAAACGTCTCTGTCCCTTCCTTGCTCAGGGTTGCTCTGTGAACTTTCCTGAGTCACTCCTAAGCTAGGACTCGATACTAAACATTTTTAGGCTAAGTTAGGAGCGTGTTCTCAGAATGTTTGTGAATACGGCCCCTGGTTTTCAGTTTCGTCTTTGCTGGATCCTTGGTTTTGTCCTGGTATGATCAGTTTTGTCTTGCTTGCATAAACCATGAGTAGAGGTTGTTTCCTAAAGTTCTTGTTGCTCATAGTCTCCTTCGTTCTGGTCCACCTGCTCCACTCTTCCCGACACTCCCCATTTACTTTAGAGAGCTGTTATGAGAGTCCCACAGAGAGTGATGATTCCTTCCGCATATTCCATAACCTGTTGAATCTTGATACTCTGTCATGAGACAGTGACCAGATTCTTGCGTTCCGTTTGTGTCATTTTATGAGAGATATTACACCTCTCAGAGGAAAAGTCAGAAAACTCAGGAACTTTTCCCGTCCTCTCCTTCCCTGTTCTTTCTCTCTTTCACTCAAGAGTTGATGGATAAGGTACACGCAGCAGGAAAACTATCAGGCAGTCCATAAAACATAGACAGGAAAGACACAACTGCACATACACATATCCACACATACATATACCGTATGCATACTCGTTCAGTTGGTTTGGCGCCAAATCCCTGTTGTGGGTCGGTGAGACAGAGTGAAAGTGAGAGTAAGACAGTCTGTCTCTCTCACACACACACATGTGCAAACACACACACACACACACACACACACACACACACACTGTAGGAGGTCCTAGCTCTAATGCTTAGCAGACTTAGGTCATATTGGTGTTGCGCCAGAATTGGCTAGTGATATGAATGATTGGCTAGAGCGTGTTTGTGTGTGAATAATGACTTCAGGTTGGATCAAGCTTTGGAAAAAGGTTCTTTATCAGTTGAGCACTTATGAGGGATTATGAAGAGGTGTCTGAGATAGCATTTTCCACCGCCCTCAACAAAACACCAAAGAATAGAATTCCTCTTGTAATGAAGTTTAGAGAATATACAACCTGTGCCATGGTACACTGAAACTTCTCTGGCAGCTCCTCGTGGCCCATCAGTGTAGCAAAGGAATAGTTAATATGACATTTGGGAAATACTCTTATTGCTTTCTTGCTCAGAGTTAGATGAGAGGATTCTCATGTCAGTCCATTATATATATTATATATAATATATATCATATATAAAGCTGGAATTATGCTTCTCTGGACTGAAAGTAAGCCAACATGTGTGTGGGGTTTTTTTTTTGTTTTTTTTTAAATTGTACGGATCAGGGATTAAGGTATATGTACGTATGTGTCCATTTGGAAGCAGTGTCATGTTTAAGAAACCACAACATAAAGAGAACATGAAAAAAATGAGAAAACAGCAATTTTAACCCAGGGACAGTGCATACAAACCATGACTGTACATCCTTAAAACAAACGTGAATTGGATTTATCAATGTAAATGGATGGCACAATGACGAGATGAGCCATGATACTGTGCCTTGAAGAGGGATTTATTTCCCTGTGAAGATCACTTATGGCAGTAATATTGCTACGCTGACATGTACACTCTCAACGCTGGGCGCTGTTGAAATTTGGCTGCTAACTTTAGCCACAATTCCAGAGGAAAAAAAGTAAATTCCCGCACACACTTATCACCTCTGCATTGTCACAAGGGCCTTTCTGAAATCAATCGTCAAGTGACACAGTGCTTACATACAATCCATAATAGCACAATAGTCCACAGTTGTGTTGGTGGTGTGTTCATGATCACACACAAAAACCCACCCACCCATGGTGCCTCTGGAGCTCACATGGTAGAGCTTGCATCCCATGTAGGCTCAGCATTTAGTAGCAATGGGGGTTTGACCCTGCATTCATTTGGTGTCGGAATTATGGGAAAAAATGAGGTTCTGACTGGGAAAATTTACGTAATCACCCTCTCAAGTTGGAAAAACAACTCAAAATGACAGACTAAAGTAAATATTTGGTTGATGGTAATAAACTTTTTATTGTTTCACATATTGTAAGTCAAACTGTTGTCATATGGTCATATTGTTTTTTGCTCACATGTAATTTTTATATGATATTAGGTTGTAACAGATAGTTGCTGTCCATGTAGAGTGACCTAGATTAGTTAGAAAAGTGATTTATCAGCATTAGTCAGGTAAAGCAATATTTTATTAGTTTTACTGGATGTACTGGTGCAGCAACAAGTCTGGAAGAAAATCACTTAATAATACAAAGCTTTAAGCTCTTATCAATGTGTTGTTTAAATGCTCTGAGCAGTAAAATACAGCACATCTTCCTTGTAGCGTCTGTGGTCATTACACATCACGACTTAAAGCTCATGAACACACCAAAGTCAGAAACACAACTTCCCAACACAAAAAATGGGACCATCCAAAGAGCACGGGAATACAGCATGATTCTGACCCGTAGCCATTTGCATGTCAATTCCTTTCTTCCTCCCCCCTTTCCTATACATCTGTACAATCAAGTAAAGGCAGAAACCCAAAGAAAAAAAAGAAACACTAAAGATCCCCTCCACTATGAGAACATTCAACATCCATTGGTTGCTACACATTCTAAATCCTTCTGACATTGCTAAAAACAAGTTAATCGTATATATATATGCGGCATTACCCAAGTGAACAGTATATGAAATGCCTGTCTTATAGCTTTAGATTCATCCATGTAATTATACAAAATGTATATACATCAAAACACAAGTTCTGTTTGCTGGCTAGCCTACATACAACAGTCAGAAATGAGAGTAGTATTGACCTTCTCACATAACTCTGTGCAAGGAAGCAAGTAAGCTTATATCCCAAAATATTGAATCATTCCTTTATGACAAGGTGTGTGTGTGTGTGTGTGTGTGTGTGTGTGTGTGTGCGCACGCCCTCTAATGCGTATGTATTTTGAGGGCCAGGGTTAGAGGTTAAAGATACACACTTAAACATCCGAAGGAGTCCGAGTCTTGTGTTTCCACTTCATTAGTCTGATTAGTCAGGGGCTGGAGGTCAGAGGTCACAAATCAGGAAGCTGTCAGTGATGTCAGGATGGTTGGAGTTCCTCCACTGTGACCTGATGCAAACCAGAGAGAGAATCTGAATTTGAAAATCCCTTTTCCTGTTCATTGAGATATAAGAGTTGCGCAGTACCCGCCAGGCGTAATTAGGAGGGAATGTCTGGATCAGAGAACTCATCTTGATGTCTTCATCTCATGAAACAATGGACTTAAATCCGCTGATTGAGAAAGACACACACAGTGAAAAGGCCTCGATGTGTTTTGGTCCTGATCTAGAAATTACTGCTGGCACTGAGAGACACCCTGCTTGTTCCAAAGAAAAACCACACACACACATGCACACACACAGGCCAGGTCTTGCAGGCCTTATAAGCTGCCCTAACTTTGATCTCTTCATCTGGGTCAGCCAAGCACAGCCCGGGGCCTGTGGGAGGCATGCCATGGGGGATGTAGTTCTACTCAGATACATTTTGTAGTTTTAATCAAATACAGGATTGGGGTTTGAGTTTCTAATGAGATACAGAGCCAGTGTTGAAAGAGCAGCAACCTCGGGATTTAATCTTGGACGCAAACAGTGACTAGTGGTGGTCGCCTTTAGTCTGTGTTGTGGCAGCTACTGAAAAAGGAGGCTTCAGGCTTCTCCAGTATCACTCACCTTTGATGCTGTTAATCTAATTGGCTTTGTAGACTTGAATGAGACCAAGAGGAAATTAGCCTTCCCCCCCAAGATGGCTTCTTTATTTTGCTCCACTGCAACATATTAAACATCAAGTTTTAAGACAATTCAGTCAAGCTGGTGAACGGCCTCTGCTTAGTGGTAATCACAGTCTGAACCCCAATTAGCCTCCACTAAATCTCCATAGATTTGATGCTTCCTTGCCATTGGTGCACTAGATGACCAACAGTTGGCTATTAGAGAGAGTAGGGGGAGATGTGTCCAGGATGTAGTTGTCACAGGGGATGTCTTCTCCTCTTCCACAGAGTTATGTTGATTTACAGACGACAGTCTCTTTAAACAATGCCCTCTGACCATCTAGCTGCAAAAAACTACATAAAACAAGCTCTGAATTCACAAAAAATGTTAATAGACTCATCTTGGAGTCACCTTCATTTATTAACAAGCAGCAGTAAGTGATTTTCAGACTGTTTTTTGCCCCGGCTTTTTTCTCTGAGACACTACTGAGGGCTGAGAAAATGATTTAATGATCAATTCTGCCATTTCTCTCTTGACAGTATTTCTCTCTGACCATCTCTCTCTGCAGACCCCTCACCTCCAGAACCTCCACAAAATGTCAGAGTGATCAACCAGACTCTAGATTGGACGGGTTCACAACCAGGGACTCAGCTCACAGAGAGGTATCTCAATAGATGCACTATGATTAGGTGTATTACCATCTTAACTGTTTTCCTTGATGGGTTAGTTGCTATGCTTCCTTTCAGGACTGCAGGCTGCACTTGTGGGCAATCAGTCATAAAATGTGGTCAAGTGGATGGTCAGTGGCTGTCTGATGGCGTAGCTGCATGCAAATTACAGTTCATCTGTCTTCCAATCATAAATTGCAGTGTCTTTTCTGTTTGGGTGCTGTAATGCTAAACAAGGTCATATGAAGTTCAGACAATGTCTTGGATCTGCAGCAATATTTCAATAAAACATGTAATAACAGAGGTGAGGACTGAAATTGTAGCTTCTTTTCGACATGATGATAAAATGTGTGACTGCACATACATAAATAAATGACAGATAGGAAACCCAGCATTAAAAGCAGTTGACAAACAAGTATTCCGTCTGATTAACTGCAACTCAGTGCAGCTTGCTCAAAAATATTTACGTCTAGACTTAACTCATAAGGAAGTACTTTTCTTTCTGTTTTATTACCACAAATTTGTTTACATCCACGCTGCGGTGTTGTTTGACTTGTTGCTGTCTCTCCTCAGGTCGAGGGGAAGTGGGCTCACAGTGGCGATCTTATTAAGCTGGGAGCCCCCCAGAGAGGGAGACCTGCCTGTCCACAACTACAGAGTCACCTGGATGTCTCGACATGCACACACAGCACACAAACACACACACACTCTGCATGCACACACACATACAATGCACAATAACATGCACACGCGTCCTGCACACTCACGCACAGCAGAACAGGGCAAAAAGGAGAGCAACAGCAGAGTGACTCACGGGGTAAGGAAACAGTTTTTTTTATTTAATTGTACTAAATTAAGGAATACAGTGATAAACTATTATTTTCGCTTTACAGTGCAATCCATGCCCAACATTATAATTGATTATATAGTACATAATATCCCAGTCAAAACTGAATTTTAATGCAGACTTTGTACATTTTCGAAAGGCTTACACACATATACAAATACTTGTTCCTCTATACTTTTAGGGACCCACAAATCTGCTTACCCCACCCGTTTAACCTTGAAGGAACTTTTCAACATTCTGGGAAATAAGCTTATTCACTATAGCCAGTAGACAGTTATTTTTTCTTAAGGACTTGAATCAGGCTGAAACTTGCCTGGCTCCATCCACACATTAAAAAAATCCTCTAAAGCATGCTTTTTAGTTATATGTTATTTTTAAATCTGCACCAAAAAAAGCTAAGTTATCGTTTTATGGTGGGTAATGTGCTGGACTATTTCTTAGCCAGGAGCAATGACTTCGTCTCCACTGGGTCCCTGGCAACCTCATGGTGACAATAAGACTTCGGGCCAAGAAAGAGATGTTCTTGTCTAATTTTTGGCAAGGAAATGATATTTAGCAAAATGTTGGACTGTTTCTTTAACCCTAAATCCAAGTTTTAACCCTGAAACAGCACTTTGAATTGAGTACCGGGCAAAATGTCACCACTTTTAAAACAGACACCTCAGTTTAGATTCATGCGCACATACACACATCTATAGCTGCACCTGAGAGATTTTACTGGGTCTGTAAACCCTTGCCCCCACTACCCCCCATACACACACACACATGCGCATGCATTCCTTGTTGTATCCTGGTTGCGATTAGTCTAGTGATTTTACAGGCCTCTGCAGAGCTAAAAGAGAGCAGGTTCTGTAAACAGCTACTGTATGCAAGTGGTGGTGCAACATGGAATAACTCATTTAATATGATCATGTGTATGTTTGAGTTACAACATTGCACAAGTAAACAGGAAACAAGTTGCACCAAAGGAACGGATGGTACTCACATTTAACACTCTTTAATATTAGACATTAAATGATTACCTCACTTTGAGGAATATCCTGCTGAGCCACCTGTGGCCTGTGAAAAAGCCTACAAATAGGAACTATGTGGAGACATAGTGGAACTAGTCAGTCATCTCAATTAAGCCTGTGGATTTATATCATGAGCCGAAATTAGGTGCATAATAGTTGAATTTGCAAACTTAAAACTTGAAACTTAAAAGTCACCAAAGATAGATTTTATACATGTGTTTTTAAGATGTTACATGCTCATATATGTAAGGAAATAATTTTGACATGTGCACTACTTTAAGACCTGGTTTCGACTTACTTACCCTGAAATCACTGTTTGGCACACTTTCCCTTTACTTCTGCAGACATTTTGTGCATATGTGCCTGTGGATCTGAAAATGCAGTATTGTCTTCAGACAGACGTACCATTATCTTCATGGGACATAACTTTGTTAGAGTGCTACGACAACATGCAAGTCTGGCTTCACAGCAGTGAAATAACATGACAACTTGGCCATGTAGATTGACTGACAACAGGGCGAAGTGGCTGTCCTGCATGTGGATAAAAGGTTTAATTCACATCAAAGCATCTGGGAATGTACCTACAACATGCCAGTTATGACTGCACGAGTGCATTAGTGAGTGATTCATCAGTTATCATAGAAGTAAAATACATTATATGACATTCATTCATTACTGTAGCTAAGAGAATGCTGGGATGTGGAGTTACTTTACAGAATAATAAAGTGAAACATTGCTGTCACCTGTCTCGGTTCAAAGAGTAACTTCTAACTTCTTAAGAAATACAACAGGCTTTCTTTTGAAATTATATTTAATGCAGCAATAACAGTCAAGAGGGTGGATTTTACTGTTATGATTATAGGTGTGATGATGATGTAATATGTTCACGATGCAACTAAGGCCAGTCAGCAGCGCCAAAATACCCATAATCACAGTAGACAACACAGATATTACAGCTTTGACGCAACACTTAGGATTGCCTGTGTACTGACTGAGCGTTCACTTTTTTCCTTCATTAGTGAACAGAGCTCGTTGCATGGGCTCCTTCAGCTTCAGACCCACTTAAATGTTCAAATCTAACATGAGTGCTCCCTTTAAGAGAAGATACAACAGAATTAAAAGCATAAACATCAGAGTTTGGGTGTTTTTTTAATGCAAGTGCACTCATATGGACCTAGCTATCCTAAGTAGTGATGGCGATCCCAGACTGAGCCTGGTGGAGCCATTTATCTCTAGTCTGGTCCTCTGTTCTGCTTGGCTGGGAGGCCTGGAATTTAAATGAGGCCCCCTAACTAGTGTTTCCTATTTGCAGCTGCATCTAGACACACACAGAGACAGCAGCATCACAACAGGTAGGGTCGGGTCTAGAATAACATGTCTGTGGTGTTTCTATGGAATGGTGTAAAATAGTTTTCATATCACGGAAAGCATTTATATTTTATTGCTCTCCATTAGCGCATGATGATACATTCCCTAGATGTGGATAAAACATAAATCCTGTCAGTCAGGAATTTATGCAGCACTGGAGGGATTTAGCATTAAACCTAAAGTAAAAAGGGGAAATTGGAGGAAGTATTCAAACATGGAAAACCTCTGCTGATTCAGTGCTTTTAAATATACATCAGCCTCTTACATATAATGTTCACTGACATTATGCACCAAAATAGAAATCCAGGCTTTCCTTGCTCAGTCTGTTTCACAAATACACACACAGAGACACAGACGCACACACCTACAGCTGTACAGGCCATATGTTTTGTCTATCTTGAGTGTAATGGAAATACTTCAACCCCATTTTGTCTGCAGGTCACCAAGAAACTGCTTTTAACTTGCTTTTGTCTCATTTTGTCTTAAGTGTATGCACGTACAGAACCACACACACACACACACGCACACACACACACACACACACACACACACACTTGTTATCATCCAAGCATCTCTTTGTTGTGACTAGCTCAGATCCACGCAGACAGACAGACTTGATTGACTAAGAGCCTGTTAATGAGCTGCCAGTCAAACAGCAGGCTAATGCAGAACATGTCTGCACTGTCAGTCACAAAGCGGGGCACACGCAGCACTCAGAGTGAGGATTATGATGACAGTAAAGATGATGAAGATGATGATGATGGTGGCAGTAATTGTGGTGATCCTGAGCTGGTGTTTGAATTTAAAGACACAAGTTCATCAGAGATATTTGTCTTTCATTTGTCTTGCTAGAATTTGACCGGGGTTGAATTCTAGCAAATGAGCCAAGAATCAGCTCCCAAAGGCTTAAAAACACTTCTGTTTCCATGTTCCCTTTCTTTAATGGTGTAATAGGCGCAGTGTGAGCTGTGGCTGCAGGGTCTGCTGCCTGCTACTTCCTACTTCCTGTCTGTCCAGACGGTTGCCTACTGGGGTCAGAAGAGGCTGAAAAGTCCCAGAGCCCAAATTGTCTTCACCACAACAACTCATAGAGGTAAACAAACAAAGCATCTCCTCTAGTGTATACGTTTAGCACTGTATCCAATTTTGTCCATTTTAGTAGAGTGTACTTGAAATGCATTACAAGACTTTCGGGCAGTAATTATTTTTCCAACTATTAATGTGCTTTATAGTTCATTCTATTGCCTTTCAGGCACGGTGCAAGTGTCTGAGTGTGTATGGCTGCAATTTTTGCTCCACTTTTTATATCTGCAGTTCACCTTAAAGATGTACTGTGCAGGATTGGCAGTTTCTGTTGTAAACACTCTCAACAGCGAAAGTGAAAGCAATAGCCAACCCCCTATTCACTCTCGTTTGGCTTTTCACCTCGCTATATTTGGGGTTTTGTTTTGTTTTTGTTTGTTTTTTTTTGGTGCTGTGTCTCTTGGTTGCCTGCTGCTTACCATCTGGCACCTGGTCACTACACTTTTATAAAGCCCCAGCCCCACCTGAGTACTGTGGGGGTACATGCCTACAGACATCCTGAACACAGAAAATAAGAGGAAAATAAGAAAATACAGGCAGAGGGCAGAGTATCTGCAGAAAAATACACCACCACACTTTTAATGGGTCATAAGTAATGATTAAGATGGGTTTTTTTTTTGTTAAGAAATTATCCTGCGTAGTATATCTTTAAGGATGAATTACTTTTGACGAAGACTTCACAGCTTGATACTACACACCATGAACCCAGTGTTTTCACTATTGCCTCTCTCAGCAGTTTAGATGAGCATCATGTCCTCAGATGAATAATTAGAGCCAGGTATAAAGTCACTTGGAAATGTATAACTTTTAGGGAGGCACCAAAAGTCCAGTAAGTTTTCTGCAGTTTTGTCTTGGAAGAATAAACAGTACGAGGCTATAAATAAAGCTAAGAGTTGCCCAGTAGACCGAGGTTTCTTGCCCAAGTAGTGTAAACTGTAGCTTTACTGTTTGTGTTGCTGTGATTCAACAATACAGCCACCTAAGGGCTCCCTTAGCAACAATACCCCAAATAGAGACCCACTCAAGTCGGAACATTTCGTGAACTTGACATGCCATAACACTGCATGTACACTCCACAGCACCCATTTGTTAACAGAGCCATACATTATTGAGTTAATGATTTTAGCTAGCAAGTAGTTTGTGCTGAGCTGCTGAATTTGCCTTCTGTCAGCATATTTAGTCTCCCTACAGCTGCACTGTTTAAACATTCACATACAGTGGAAAGTGGTAACGTTAATGGTCGTCCAGGCAACAGAGGTATTTATAGGTGACCTTTCGGTCAGCCCAGCAGAGGATTATAGCCAGCTGCAGCTCAATTATCAAACCACATACCAACAATTTTATATGGAACATATTGCCGTTTATAATTTAGCTGTATTAATATTTGACAGAGTCTGTGTATTGGCCTGGCTTCCCTCAATGCTAATGAGGGTCAGTTAGGCCAGATAAAGCCAATTAGTGTTTCTGAGAGGAAGAAATTAACAGGAAAGCTAGCTACCAGCTGCACTCTCATTGCTGGTTTATGATATTCCTGGCACAATATATAAATTCCATATGCTATATAACAGGCTTCATACATCCTGTCGTTCATATGATGTGTTTTTGGGATGTTGCCAGTTATAGATATTCACAACAGCTTCTGTATAAATGATGCTTACTGCAGAGTGGTTAAGAAACTGCTTCTTTAATTCACACATAAAATGAATGTGAATCTCACCTCTGCAACCAACGTTTGTTTTTCTCACCTCATAAAAGGTCATTTTATTGTGAAAATATGCAAGGACTGCTCGTTATTTATGAGGCTGATTTTCAAAGTATTTTTACCTTTTACTGCCCTGTTTGTTTTCACTGGAAAGACACTCCATTAAATCAGCCAACGTTTGAAATTGTAACGCTTATTATTTCTCCTCTCCTCCACCAAAGGCGAAGACTTCTCCAATGAGCTCCCCTCTTCCTCTTCCTCATCATCTCTTCACTCCTCTCCTTCCCTCTCATCCTCCTCTCCTTCCTCCTCCTCTGACCTCCCCCTCTCCTCCTCTCTGCCTCAGCCTGAATCCCCCCTTAACCCTGTTGCCCCAGGCAACCTGCGCCTGGAGGTTGCTGCTCCTCATTACCATAACGACCAGCTGCAGGTCAAGGTGTTTTGGAAGTGGCCTCATCATGGTGAGTTGATTTTGAAACACGTATCTACTCAAAAATGAAAAAGAAAAGACTGTAGAAAACAAAAATTGGTGCAAAACAAGTTCAGTGCAGCTGAAAGTCCTCTCTTTCCTCCTGTAACTGTTTGGTCAACTGGACTCACAAAAATATCAAACATATTTCTAAATAAATTGTATGATTGTCATTGGAAAGCTACTCACTATTACACACAAATAACCCTCACCTCAAGTTCTTAAGCTGAGGCTCATAGTTGCCTTCTTTACCTGAAGTTTAACGCTGATACTTTAATTCAAAACTGCAGTCAAACACCTGCACCACGTGTCCACTTATATTGTCCGGTTACTAAAAATGAAACCATAATTTTCAATAGCCATCGTACGAAATGATGATGCTTGAGATCTAATTTGCTTTAAAATGATAACCTTCAGAGGGTGAGAACTCAGACAGAACTCTCTGATCATCAATAAAGAATAAGGAAACGATAAACTTTTTATTAGAAGATGGAAAAAGGAGAAAATGTAAAACAGAAATACAGAAAAAAAGGACATTCATCAGTGTGCATCATGACTTAATTTTCAGTCTAATTCATGAAAACAAACACGTCCACTTATGTAGTGTTTGTCTGTCTCTCTTTTGCTTTACAGGCAGGCAGAGACACCCTGGTCCATACATTTTGCGGTGGCATCCACATACCTGCAGTACGAATGTTACAGGCACAGAGAGAACAGCAACTGTGCAGGTATAACCACCCTGGCTGAGTTTTATGTGTCTCTGTGTTCATGAAATTGTGTATTGGTGTCTTGTTTCTATGTGAGCGTTGTTGGTGTGTCTTTTTGTGTGTATGTGTGCATTAGAGATCAGATTTCATCACCATAACTCAGATCAGTGTGGAATTCTCCCATCTTCTGTCTGTGTGTAACTTTTTGTCTCTCTGCCATCATCTTGCTCTGTCTCTGCCTGACATCACTTTTACCATAACTCTGTCAAACCCTTGGCTAAAACATCCTGTGTTTAAATATAAAATATTGAAATAAAGGAAGGGGTTTGACTGAGAATGGTCTCGGGGAAAGTGATTTGCAGCATAACCTCAGCGATGACTACTTACAATTAAGTGTGTCACCAAAATCTAGTTTAAATCTGCATTTAAAACTTTCTTTTAAAAAATGTAGCTATTTTAAACCCAAATCATAAAGTGAAGCTACATTTTAAAAGATAAACTGGTACTGAGTGAACACAGCGCCCTTGATATCTGCCCATAGCACTTCATCTGAAGGAAATTGGACTCACCACCAACATTAGATCTTCACCCACTGGTGCCCCGGTGTTAACCTCTCGTCTAAAATGATCACAGACTCAGCAGGCTGATAAATATCAAAGTGCTGTGTGCAATTTGCTGAGGTCATAGAGCATGATTTCCCTTCATTGAAGTTCAGCCTTTTTTTAAACAGTTATTCCATTCCTCACCATTTGAAGCTGCCAGCCTGCAAAGCTGCCAGGCACCGCTTCAAACTGTGCTGTTTATTTTAACATGGAGCTAACACGCTGCTTATATGAGACAGGTTTCCAAACAAAAATAGAGGTAATGTGTATATTTTAAGGAACCTGATAATATGTCAGTTTTTAACGACCAGCTGTGTACAGTTTAAACATTCCTTTTATCCCTAATTTGACTTAATTCTCTTTCTCCAGGGCACCCATCACACCATCACAGGCCTGCTGTTTGCCTGTAAGTACCAGGTCGCTGTGGCAATGAAGGCTGACCCGGGGTCAGAGGCTGTTGCCTGGGTTACAACCCCGGCTTGTGCCTCCATCAGGGTTAGAGGAGGCAAAGCTTTGCCCTGCAACACTGAGGGTAAGAGTGACCAAAGACACACCTACACACACAGACACATGTAAGTGTAATATTCCATTGATTTTCAGTAATCCTGTGAAATGCCTACAGTATATATAAAATGCTCTGAAAAGTGTTTTTTTTTTCTTGTTTTCTTTTGGGAACAGTAACCCCAAAAAGATACTACAAACACTAGGACACTTGCACATACACTGAAACATTATATATTATCACAAGACTCCAATAATCTAACCTAACAACCTTTTTTATATGCACACAGTTAGCAAGTTAAACACACCTTAGATAACTACCACTTTGATCCAACTCTGATCGAACTCTAGTTAAATTTGGAAGACATGTTAGCCCAAAAAAAGTTGTCATAATAAACCTACTGAGAAGTGTTTTGTCACAAGTGAAGAAAATGCTTTGTTTTGTTTGTGTCAGAGCGCCTCCTGTCAGGCAGAAAGGTGGTACTGCGTCCAGAACGACTGACCGCAGGCTTCCAACAAGTCAACGGCACCCTGCTCACAACAATTCGCTGGAGGATGTCCCAGCATGCACTGGACCCGGCTGCTGTGGAGGGGTTCCAGTTCACCTGGACGCTGCAATCAGGGGTTACCACAGCAACAGAGGGGCAGGAAGACACACTTATCTCCCAGACGCAGACAATCGCACCGGTGAGACACAAAGAGAGGTCAAGAGTGATGGCATTGTGTGTGGAGAAAAATGTCTTCGAAATTTGAGAGGGCTTTGTGTGGTGTGTGTGTGTGTGTGTGTGTGTGTGTGTGTGTGTGTGTGTGTGTGTGTGTGTGGGTGTTGTCAGTGGGGATTGTGACTCAGTTCTTTTTATATCAAGTTCCCTTTTTCTTCTCTTTTAATTTACACTTTAAGGAGGCAGTGTCAGCACATACTTGAAAAAAGAAGCTTAAAATTAAATTAAATGTTAATTTATAAAAGCTGAATAAAAGTAGTAAAAAGTACATCGTGACACAGCATTTAAATATTTTACAACAAGGAATTTGTCTGGTGATATTCTATATTTTTGTTTTTGTCAAGTGAGGATAGTGTTCGTGTCTGTGAATTTATCCTGCCTCACCCTCCACAGTCTCAGCGGTCAGTGTCAGTTCACGGTCTTCAGGCTGACAGTGTTTACCAGCTGCAGCTCCAAGTGCTAACAGCAGGGGGCAGCAATGGCGCGGCTGTCTCCAAGACCATACATACTCCAGCTGTCAATGCCACACTGTGATAGGTAATGATGCTTTCTCAGTAACACACTGCTGTTATTTGTAGCTCTGTTAAAAACTACAAAAAAAACACACTTTTATCCATTCACATAATAAAATAGTGTACATCGACTGTTCACTGTGTTTCTGTTAAAGTTTACTTGTCATCTTTTGTCGACTTAATCCTACCAATCATCTCTTCCAGGCCCAAATCCCACAGTTGTCACCATCTGCTGCAACAACGGTCATCTTTACCAACACCCACTTCTCCACTGTCTTCCACAGTGCAACATGCTTTAATTGCAGCTCAAGTGCAGAAAACATGCTGTAAAATAAAGTCCCTGTGTGTAAAGAAGATCATTATTTCATATGAACGGTATTTCCTACTCTGACCCTCCCAACCCCCCCACTTCAGTCACTTTCCAAACATCAGCAAGGTTGTTAGCCCGCTCTAAAGGAAATCAATCATTAATCATTCATCTAATCAGTCAATCTGTCAGCTGATCCAAAGGTTATGACCTTAGTCGATATTGTTTTGTATAAATTGTGAGAAAAAAACTGTACCTGTACATGGTGCCAATTTAAAAAGCACCAAGTACTTATACAGTTATCAGTAAAATGTGTATCCTTAAATCATATTTTTGCTATTTTCCTATCAAAATGGTTCCTCTTGGCACTAGTGCCACAGCGCCGCAGCATTGCAAGACTTGTATGTGAAAAGTGAGGCTCCTTGCACGGCTGCATCTGTACATGTTTGGTGTTTAGATGGGACTAATGAGGTCATTTCTAACCATCTGACATCACTGGAGCCAAACGACACTTGTAAAGAGGCTCATTATGCCTATTGTTTTTATCATGCAAGTAGAGAATGATATAGCACTGACCTTATGTACAAATAGAAATGTATAGCAACAGACTGACTGTGTTTATTTCAATGCATAATCTGCTGCATTATCTTTGAAGCCAGTAGGTCTGAGTTGATGTGCTGAAGCCTTGAATTAAGCTCAAATATGTTTTAATATTTTGTTCATATGTTTTAAAGAAGGTAATTTTTTTACTCAAATCTGTCATTTGCTTGTTTGATACATTTTGGGCCTTGTGCAGCATTATTGTGCATCATGGTACACGCACTTCACTAAACAATAATATGTGACATTGTTAGTTAATGTAACTATACCTGTGGTTGATTTCTTTGTTTTACAAAAGTCATTGTGTTGCTTTGAAAAGGTTGGAAGCTACTGGTGTCAAGCAACCAGTAATTATCATGTTAATATTCTCTCTATGTAACCTCTATGATATTATACTGTTGATAATTTTGTACTTATCATAATTCCTTTACTTTTTTGACCATTAGTTTTATTTATTGTTTTCCTATCATAGGTTTTTGTAATTAAAGACGATCCAGATACAGTGTGTGTTGTGTCAGTGATCGGGTGGGTAGAAATGATGGCAAAAAGGATAACAAAAATTAGAATTGCTAGTGCTTGCTTGAATTGCTTTCCATCCATTATTTTCTCTTGTTTGCTATGGCAACAGTTGACATGTCATGTTGTAAAAGCCAACTGAAATAGAAAAACTGACACAGTAAATATATTGAGATAGATCTTAGTGTTGTCTCTTCTAAAATCCAAATTTTAGAAAGTCAGTGTATGGATAGAATGATAGGCGTACATACAGTGCACAAAGTACAGAGATTACATGCAAACAAATTTGGTTACTTCAGGAGAGCATGTATTGTCTACAAAGAAGTCCAGATACATAAAAGAATGCATTTATAAGGGTGTAATCTTTGTCGCTGATGTGGCAACTTCTTCAGATATGAAGACTTTGTTCAGAGGAAGGTTATCAATATTTCTCAGAAAGAATATAACAGGGTTATAAAAGGTATATCACCGACATATCTAATAGTATGTGTAATAATCACCATATATTGACCACAGGTAAAAGTGACTTTCAAAAATCAACACTTTTATGGAAAATAACCTCTGGAAATTTTAGCGTAGAATGTTTTGTCAGACCCTAAAAAAGTCCTCATTCAAAATAAAGTAAAACAGAGACTTTACAAACAAAGATTTTACGTTGATTCTAACCCTGTAATGCAGCAATTTAAAGATAATATTTCTCCAATATTTATGTAAAACAGAAATTGAATCAATTTCTCATTTATTATATCAGTGTACTTACTCTCACGAATTCTGGGTTGAACTTTCTCATTTAATTTTTGAGTTTTACTAGATTGACACCAATATTAGAAGACATGTTTCTAAATTGTAAAATTGGCTCACAGTCTACAAACAATGCTCTTAAGATTATCTGTATGGTTGGGAAATATCAAAAAAGGTGGGTCCATTAGAATACACCAAATACTCGTCCTTGTGTTGAACTACAGTATCTCTTTGTGTTTCCACGATAAAAACTAACAAAAAAAGGCTATTTAGACCTATTAAATGATTAGGAAAATTATATCAAATAAAATCAATTAAGGTGTATCATGTCTAGGTTTAAGACTCCTGTTATATTTGAAATATGATCCCAAATAAGGTAGGTAGAGCCAGAGCAAGCGCTCTGGGTGGAACATACGGACGCAGCCGGAGCTGATCCCGACGCCGTGACGTAATCAACGAGCGACAGGTAGCTTCAGTTGTTGTTTCTTCAAATCGTGGTGAGAAGAAACTCAGTTTGTTATTTCACAGACAAGGTAGTGTATAATGATGTTTTTGTCGCTTTTCGTCATGCATTTGCCTTATACTCCATATCACTTCAGATACTGATCCGCAGCTCCTTTTTTTGTTTATAGACGCCTCCAACTTCCTACTGAAAATGGAGGAAATGTGTGTAGTCGCTGCTTTGTGTTTTCCCCTGTTTTGGCTGCAGCTAGCTAACTTAGCTACTTCCAGGGAATGACTAACTCATACAAAACTTTGTGCTATCTGATAATTAACGTATTTAAATAATCTTATAGCAGGTTATATTATTAAATGTGTGAGCATGTTCAGCAGCCCGGTGCCCAATGTTACATTACCTGAGCTAGCGTAGCTTTTATCTAACTTCATGTTTTACTTGATTGAGTGGCTTCTAGCAGACATTGGCAATGATGCTGATGACAGGCAAAGCTGCCAGTGACTGATGTACCTGCGTACACTGAATATTTGCAGCTGTATAATTATTAAATGTCGTTGCTATGTTGCTAACGTCAGCTAACTGTGACTTTAGCGTCTAAACGAAATAACACCTCTTTGGAAAATTGACAGTAACGTTACTTTAAGCATTAGAGTGGCATGAAATATCAGTTAAGTAGTTAATGTTGTTTAGTCGGGATATTTTGGTGCAAAATGAGTAAGTTGAATGCCAAAACAAGTTAGTCGCATACTGTATCTGAACAGCGACCCACCTGTTAATTGAAAATAAAATCACTGCAGTTGCATTGATCATCTCGTTATAATGTAATGTTCTGCTGGGAAACCTTTGGTCCTGGCATTCACGTAGATGCCACTTAACATGCTCCACCCACCCAAACACTGTTGCAGATCATTTACCCTCCTTGTCATGGCAACGGCACTCCCTAGCAGGACAATGCATCATGCCCCATCACAGAAACTGCTCAGGAATGGCCTGAGGAATGTCACAAAGAGCTCAAGCCGTCCTCTAAATTCCCAAGATCCCAATCTGATTGAGTGTCCATGGGACATGCTGGTACCCCAACTCACAACCGACATCTATCAATGGATCCACTGTCAATGCCCCTAGGGTCAGACACCACGTAACACCCCCAGAGGTCTTGTGTTCATGCCTAGACAGGTCAGATACAAGTCTGATACAAGGAGGCCCCACTGTGGATGGGTGGTACATCTGGGATATCGGCATGTCCCACGAATACTTGATCAGATTGGGATTATGGGGGATTTTGAGGCTAGGTCAACGCTTTGAGCTCTTTGTCACATCCCTGGGTAGGGCTGCAACTAACGATTATTTTCATTGTCGACTAATCTGTTGATTATTTCTTCTATTAGTCGACTAGTCATTTTATCAAAAAATGTGTTAAAATGTTGAAAAATGTCGGTCTGTCTCTCCCAAACCCTAAAATTATGTCATCTAATGTCTTGTTTCGTGCTCACGCCAAAGGGTTTTAGTTCACCGTCATGGGAGAGTGTGTAAAGCTGCCAATATTTGAACGTAAGAAGCTGCAATAAGAGTATTTTGGGGTACTTTTATTGTACTTTTCTATGAAAAATGACTAGTCGACTACTAAAATAGTCACCGATTATTTTAATAGTTCTATTAGTCATCGATTAGTCGACTAATAGTTGCAGCCCTATTCCTGGGGTCATTCCTGAGCAATTTTTGTGATGTGGCATGGTGCATTGTTCTGCTGGGGGGCTACTGCCATCAGGGAGTGTGTCGGGTGGTGTCCACATGAATGCCAGGACCAAAAGTTTCAGTTCCTATCCCCAATCCAAATAAATATTTCATTGTAACGAGATGATCAGTATTGTTCTCGTCACCTGTAATTGGTTTCAATGTTTGGACTGATCTGTGCATATTGAGAATGTCCTCTTGTCCTCTCACTCTTTTTCCTTTTCTTGCCAGATTTAGGAGATCATGGTGGTGTTACTATTCCATACAGAGTCTACCCATCACTGAGGAGAACTCAATAAGTGTCATGTTCTTGTCTGCTGTCTAGTCACTGACCTCTATGGTGGGAAGGCTTGAGAACGACTTCTGTCCTGCACAACAAAAGCGCCTCACAGAAGAATACCTGAAAGGAAGCATCAGAATAAAGACCAAGGAAGAATAAAAAACACAACACATAAAATTGAGGACCAAACAGGGAAGGAGGGTACAGGAGTGTGGAGAGGGGGTGTTGGGGATGGGGTTGAAGAGCCAAAGGAGGACGTCATGGTTCACAGCGGCTCTGCATCCCCAATGAAAACAACACCATCAGCATCCCCTCATCTAACTGTCACTGCTACAGCACCTCCTCTGCAAGCAGCTCCACCTCTAGTGCCTCCCCCTGGAGATAATACAGATCAGGACCTAACCCAGAACCCTGCCAAACTCCTCACCAAAGACAATACTTCCAACTCAGACTTGACCCAGCCCTCTACTCCGACTCCTGCTGATCCTGAGCCCACCCTTGTAACTGCAGGAAAAGCACTTACTCCTGACTCAACCCCAGCATCAGCCTGGTCCTCTACACAGACACCTGCCGCTGTTCAGGGCCCTGTCAATGGCCGCACTTCAGGCAGGAAGAGGACGCCCAAGGCCTGTGACTGCTGTGGCCCCAACAGTACAGGACATGATGTCAGAACCTCGGGCAGAGGAAGGGGGAGAGGGAGGGGAAGGGGGAGAGGGAGGGGGGCCATTAGGGACCTTGGGGACACCCCAAAAAGGAAAGTGGATGACCAGCTGACACGTATTAAGTGTTTTGATTTGACCAAGGAGAAGGTAGAAGAAGCAGAGGATGAAGATGACAGATATGAAAAGGTGCAAGAGACTTTAGTAGTGGCTGATACTCTGTCACAAACATCTGTTGCTCCCTCCGTCATAGATTCCCTGCAGGATGGACCAATAAGGAACTATGTTGCTCCAGAGAAAAAGGATGTGCAGAAAAAGGAAGACATGTTGATCGAAGGGACAGGGGGGAAAGGAGGTGGCGATTGCAGGAATGTGGAGATGATATTGTCCGGAATGGCAGGCAGGGGAGCACTAGTAGTAAGAGGGAGGGGAGGGAGGGGAATGGTGGGAGCTACGCCTGCATCAAAATTTAAAGTAGAAGGTGGAGTAAGGAGGGGAGGTTTAGGTGGTGTTGTCATCAGTTCTAAAATCGATGCGCCAGCTCCATTAATGTTTGTGCAGAGGCAGGGGCAAAACAAAGATGCAAAGATGGACCATGAAGAGTGGACTGACCCCAGCTCAGTCAAATCTCCCTTTGGAAATGGAGACACTGTAAACCTGAGTGACAGCGAACCTGCGGATGAGGCAAAGGATGGTGACGTAATCATGAGTGAAATGAAAAATGGACTAATTTCTATCTGGGGGCTGTCAGATCCTCCCTCAAGGTCAGGATCTCCCCACGATCTCGACTCTGAGATGCAGGTGGACAAGACTCCTGACAGAACAGACTCAGTATCTGTGCCAGTAACTCTCTCCAACGGAAATGTCACCGCACCAACAAATGCTGACCACAGCTCCACACTTATGGAGGTGGAAACTTCTCATCCAGCTTCGGTTGCTCCTCCATTCCAGGGCCCTATCACAGTGAACAGCGTGCAGCACAGTTGGGCATTAAGAGACCACAGGCTGTACTGTCAGCCTGGAACCTGGGAGGGGATGGAAGAAGCGTGGGGCAAAGAAATGTCAGGAAAAACAAACGGACAAGAGATGGATGGGGAAAAGCAGGACTCAGAAAGCCTGGAGCAGCTTACAGAAATGATCCATGGTAAGACGTGTTCTCAGTTTATGTATGAAGCATGGTAAATCATTGATCATTTACACACAAACTGAAAGCAGTAAGTGCTGAGGATAGCACTTTTTCTATCATATGACATTCATAAAATGTTGCCTCATCCATGAAGAGTGTTTGTGTAGTCGAGACGACTGATGTGCACGTAGTCCAGAAAGCTAAGAGATACTTTAACTTTCAGGACAGACCTGATTTAAGATCAACCCTGATTCACTCAGATTTATACATGGATATGAACAAATCTGTCATCCTCACATAAGATTTTCATTAATCAGAAATAGGGATAGAATTTTCCTCTTTTACAATTTCACATTTCCGTTTTATTAAAATACATTTTTGTGTTTTTGTTCTGGGGCATCACTAATATTTGCAAGTAAACAGGCCTGCAGCTTTGACACAAACAAGCAAAAACAATTTCACTGAGTGAAAGTGGTAAAGGATGTGCAAATATCAACAGTGTATATTATTCGAGGCAAATCCACAAAAATGTGACACTGCTTGAATTATTTAGCACACAGGCCTGAACAGACGAGCAGCAGTGTATTCAGAATCAGCATTATGAATTTGGGTTTTAACACCAGAGATAACTAAACTGCTTATCCTCCAAACAACAACGTGTTTATGATATTTAGCTAATAGATCATAAGATTCAGTGAAAATGACATCCTCCCTTTCAGAGTTTTTGGAGAGTTTCTACATGAAGTACGGCAGTTTCATTCCTCTCAGTGAGACTGATGTCCTGGAATACCTGAAGAAGAATGGCAACTCTGACCTCAGCAACAAGTAAGTCTGCACACACACACACACACACACACACACACACACACACACACACACACACACACACACACACACACACACACGTATGCACACACACGGTCTGCCTGAATGCTTGACTGCATCAGATGCTTTCAGCTGATTAGAATATGGTTACTGAAACAGGAACAGTGAACCAATAAATGCATCATTTACTTTGTGCTGGGATTATTTACTGTTATGATAAACTTGACATTGTGTGTTATTTACAGTAAATATGTCATGTTATGTCAAAGGGCAGTCATCAGATCGTTCTAATGTTAAAACAGCGGTCTGAAGGATCTGTGTGGAAGTAGGAGCACCTGAATTAACATCACACGCTCGCTGTTTATTTTCCATTAAAAACTTCTATCTTCTATTATTTAGATTGTTATTTGTAAACTCTGACCTTGTGGCATCTCTTATCTGAGCCGTGTTCTTTTGAGTGTCCTTGCAGATATAATAAACACTTAAGAGGTTTGTGTAAAATTTCTGCTGCATTTCTCCTCTTGCTGTTTTAGGGGACTGGACATTAAAGGGGAGATGACTCGGTACAGGGCGGCATTGGCCTCTGCTCCTGTTGCGGGCTTCATGGTGACGTATAACAAACACACCCTGAGCCTGGAGGACCTGGGCACGCTGGAGGAACAGAACTGGCTTAATGACCAGGTAAAAAAGGATGAAGAGTTGAGCAGCCAGACAAACATTCCCACCTCCATCACACTTCTCTCTGACCCCAAAGTCAGTTTAAAAGTCAAAGTTGTTTTAGTGACGTTGGACAGTCGTATACTGACACTTTGTTCTGCTGTCTGTTTAGATTATCAACATGTATGGAGAGCTCATCATGGAGGCAACACAACACAAGGTATATGATGGCTGTACCCTTAACATAAGAAAAGAGGCCATATAATAGAATTTATTCAATATAAAAACAGGTCTCTGTAGGAGTCAAGAAGTTGTATTACGTTGTTTTGAGACTCTTGAGAGAACAGATTGATTGACATGTTTTTATTTACTAAATTAATAAATTAAATTTTAACTGTGTGATATATTTTATTATTTCTCTCTCAGGTTCATTTCTTCAACAGCTTTTTCCACAAGCAGCTGGTTGCCAAGGGTTACGAAGGCGTAAAGAGATGGACTAAAAAAGTAAGTAGGAAGATGACACAGTTTGGAGTTCAGCCATTTCTCAGTTGTTTTGACAGTATCGCTAATAGCTGAACTTTAATGTCACTGTTTTATTTCTGGTTTTTAATTTGCCTCTCTGACTCGGGGCTCGACAGCAGCTGTTTCCTCGGTGCTGCAGGAAACTAGTTTTCAGTTAGCCTTTTTTTTTTGGTGGTCTGGTTGCCACTGTTGGCAGCCACAATCTACATTCAGTTTGCTGACTACATGAAGTAAAAGTATGTCATGAAATATGTTCAGTAATTTTTGAAATCCCAGTTTGCAACCACCTTATTGTTTAGCCGTGCCAGTAAAGGAGGTTGAAATGTTATCTGGTGTCAAACAGAAATGCTGAAAAACCTGTTTGTCCTACTTTTGGAAGGTCACATATAAAGCAAGTATTGTTTGATAGTCTAACTGTAGTAGACACCTGCAACATTTGGCATCTCGGATATCTAATATGTGTCTGTGTTAATTTGTGGGATTATTTCAGGTTGACCTGTTCTCCAAGTGGCTGCTGCTATTTCCCATACATTTAGAAATCCACTGGTCTCTCATCACGGTCACCATGGCAACCAAAACCATTAGTTACTACGACAGCCAAGGCATCGTCTTCAGACACACCACAGATGTGAGTGCCTCAGTGCATGTTGATGTTTTTGGGTTGATTGTTTCAGATTTTTTTTTTTTTAGAAGATTTTGAATCTCTGCAGAATAAACAACCAGTCCAGCTTTCTGCTCTGATAAATTATTGGACCATTTATTTCTGGAGAGAGGCTACATGAGATAAATAGTTGTCTTCTCAATTTGATGTCAGTAATAGCAGATAGTCAGAAGTTGCCAGCGATTTCTTTAGAAAACCAGGTTTTTTAATCGAAACACTATAATGAAGCAGAACAAACTTTAGTGGTTTAGTTTCAATAATTAATACTTTTAAACATTAATTTGTGGATTAATGCTTGAAAGACAAATCTCTGGCCAGTTTGTTGTGTTTCATCAGTGATAATACTGTTACTATACAAACAATTCCCCACAACCACTGTGAAATTAAATATTGTATTTGATACGGAGTTACTTAAGTTTTGTGTTTTTCAATAATTTTTCTTTTTCTTTTTTATTTAATTTTTTTTTTAATTCATTGTAGAGTCAGTTTGTTGCCAGAGGGGTTTGCTTGTTTCAGTTTAGTTTTTATTGTTAAAAAATGTTTGCTTTTAGTTAAGTTTTCATTAGTTTTAGTGTTAGTTTTACTTTTTTCATTATAATCTGTGGGGTATTTGTCAGTAGCAAGATTTAAGAAGTTCAGAATAGGCATTAAAATACAAACAAAACACTTTTGAGGGCCGCTGACTCACAGTCACGTAGACATCCCAGTCTTTACAAACATATGTACGAATGCCTCCCTCATAATGCTTGTGTAGACTTATTTGACCAAACTGACAAAGACTAAAACTAAAGACATCTTATGAAGTCCATGCATTTTCTGTATTTAATTTAATTTGTCTTATTTTTTATTTTATTATATTTTAGTTTTTTATTTTATTTTTTTTGTTTGTTTAGTACCCAATATTGATTCAGTAAGTTTTTTTTTTTTCCCCAAAGTCTAGTTTTTTTATTTCACTCAACACAAATGTTTTTTTTTTTTCCAAATTTAGTTTTGTCAACTATATAACATTGATTTGATAACTACTAATGTCTGCATACTTGCATATATGTAGCGCTGCTGACAGCTGTATTAAGTGAAGTTTCATTAGTATCTATTAATGGAAAAGTTTTTGTTGAAGGAAAGGATGAAATTATCAGATTGGATACCAGCCCTCACAGCTAACAAGTAGAAATCATCCTGCCGTCCATCAGTGTAGGTAGGCTGGTGTGTAGTTGAAGATATGGTTGACGGTCTGACACAGAACCATACGTGTCATGTTTAAATTTAGCACATATTCTCACCACCTGCTTAACTAGACTGAGGAGTGTCTCCTTCAGCCGTCCTTACCCTCCACTGTCT
Source organism: Cephalopholis sonnerati (assembly GCA_019142605.1). NCBI lineage: Eukaryota > Metazoa > Chordata > Actinopteri > Perciformes > Serranidae > Cephalopholis > Cephalopholis sonnerati. The sequence continues at coordinate 28,371,694 of JAGQAX010000006.1, forward strand.
TGTTAAGGCCAAGTCTGCTCTTCTTTGTAACTACTCCAACACTTTGAATTCAAATTAAAATGTGCTGAAACTGTTTGATAAAAGTATTCATCATGTCTCACAGTGGAAGTGTGGAAATTTGTGCTGCTGGGACAAAGCCAGTCCTTTGCGTTATTTTCACTGTAGCATAACTCTGTTCTGTGTGTGTGTGTGCTTCCCCATCAGAATATTATGAAGTACCTTCAGTCTGAAGCCAGAGAGAAGCAACAGACAGCTTTCCAGAAAGGCTGGAAGATCACCATCATCAAGGTAACCCTGAACCCTGACTTTAATCTTTATACTGTGTTCACCTACAATGTAAATACAACAACTATAATATCTGTTAAAGGTGCTGAAATAATTGTAACATAGCTGCAGGACACTGAAAACACTGTTTATTAATGCAAATGAGCAAACAAGCATATCTTGCAGTCCATTTAAAACATACATATAGAGCCATCTCAGTCCAGAAGCTGTAACTGTGACAGCTTTTGTCCCCTCTGTGACTGTGACTTGTTGACTCCTCAGGGTATTCCTCAGCAGAAAAATGACAGCGACTGTGGAGTTTTTGTCCTCGAGGTGAGACATTTTTCTTTCCCGTCTTTACAGCTGTCCTCCTGTCCTTTGTTCATCACCCTTTCCTTTATTTCTTTTCCTCATCTCCTGTCCCTGTTTGCCCTTTCTCTTTCCTTTATCTGTCGCAGAAAAAGAAATAAAGTACAGCTGCGTCTCTAGTTCGTTTCTCTCCTGCCCCAGGATTCTACATAAATGTGATCATTACTCAGTCTCCAAGGGGGCGAAAGACGCTGGAGAGAAGCTTCTGTCATTGTCCGTGTTTAATATGGCAGCCTAGCTGCAGTTGTAGATCATCTTCCTCACTGTCTTTTCTTTCTGTCTTGGTCTGTCAGTACTGCCGCTGTCTCTCTGTGAAGCAGCCCCTGCTGTTCAGTCAGGAGGACATGCCTCGCATCCGAAAGAGAATCCACAAGGAGCTGTGTGACTGTCGCCTCAACGATTGAACGACTGTATAATGGTTGCTTTCACTCACTGACTGCTCGCCTGGTTACATGAGACAGTCTGTCCAAGCCTGTCAGGCGGCCTGTGTCACTGACAGCCCGTTACATAAGCTAACACAACCTGGCCATTGGTATTCCAGGAAACCCAAACAACACAGTGGCTGCTCACTTTTGGTTACTGGACTTTTGGTTACTTTTGGAGTTCAATAACAGTCTGTAGCTAAGCAGATTTTTACATGCAAAGAACTACTGACGTGGCCCTCCTACTGACCCACAGAAATGCTGGACCCGTACCCATCAGGTTGTTTTTGCATTCTACATTTACATTTCCCAGTGGATTTCAACCAAATGGTCCATCAAGGACACAAGAGAGCTCTGACTTTGACTGAGGACACAGGCGTTGAACCAGCCTGGACCAATGGGACGGACCTTCCATCCCAAATGGAGTGGCCTTACCTCCCAGATGGCCATTTTACCCAGAATGACATTTTAAAATGTTTTAGCATCACTTTATGCATTTCATGCTGGACTTTGCAGCAGTATCATGCTTACAGTTATATGCTTGTTTTCTAACATGTTTATTAAAATTAGGATGTTTAGATTCAGTGGACCAACTGTTCACTTAAAACTTGAAGGTTTGAGTTGGTTTCCTTTTCCTGGACTACAGATATTTGCACGGTTAGAGGCCTATTCAATGAAGAGTCTAGATTATCAACTGAATGTACTGATCATTTATTCTTCCTGGCTGCCTCGCAGAGTGGAGACTGAGCACCGTACAGGCTAATGGCACATGTTGGCTGTTGCTTGAAACAGGGATATAATTTTCTTGTTTTTCTTTTTTTTTGTTGAAAGTATCAGGTTTTTGACACATTACTCCAAATAATTTCTTACTAAAATTCCAGTTCTTCAACCACATTTTTCTTGTTTGTTTGTTTGTTTTGCCTGTGATCACATTCTTACGATAGGTTTTGCACAAGCATTTTCCTGCCTTTTCAGCTGAAAGCCATTGTTTGACTTTACATCTGAATCCATAGATTTGAGTTGGAAACTGTTTCTCATGCTGGTGAGTAAATTTCATGTTAAGCTGTACAGCTAGCTGCTGATGTGAGGACCACCATTTTTTTGACTTTGGCCAAGCGCTTTCTCTACGTTGACTTTATAGTGTCGAGGCCTACTGCATCACATGGACGCATTAACAAAGGTGCAGGAAGTCGTAGTTACAGAGAAACAAGTGGACCTCAGCTATTTTGAATAAATCTTCTGTCCAACCTAGATTTTGTTGTTATATTCACTTGTATGTATTTACAGATTTTATTGTACTTCTACTGGCCTACTACTGTACATGCTTGCTTTGGCTAAAACCACAACTGTTTCTGGACTGTTTTTATTGTTGTTATTAAAAGGCCAATACTGCTGGGAATATTGTCGCAGCTTTTCTCTCAAGTGGTTATGAATAAGTCATGCTCTGGTGTGATTAACAAAATCACAGAGATGCTTAATTGAAACATGGAGACAACCACATACAGTGACCGGATGATGACTTATTTCCCTTGTCTTTTACATCTTGTGTACTTGTAATGATAAAAAAAACCCTTCTAACAAGTCCCATGCACAGATTTGAATAATCGCAGGTGAATACAGACTAAAATCACACTTTGTATGCTTGTTTTTAGTGAGTATGTGACGACAGGGACCTTCAAGTTCAATCAGCCCTCCAACACTAATAGTGTGAGATTGATTTCAGAGATAATCATATCTTCTTATCAGTCTCATCTCCCCATTAAAGTCTCATCAGAATCACTATTTTAGTTTATCTTATCTCGAGGAAAATAACCAATGATCGTCATCACATCTCTGTTTTGGTGGTTGATAAATAACCTTAGGCAAAAATAATTTGTTAAAGATCTTTATGTCGGGGTCTAATGAACTACTGCATTACCACATAATTACCAGAAGAGGGGGCCCTTTATCAGTAATTATCATCTTGCCACAGTCATCCCTTTATTTAGCTCTTCTTTATGGTGCACATCCTGAGCACAAGGTCAGACACATGTCAGTGGCCCTGGAGCTGGATGATGGTCGTGTTGTCAAGGGCACTTTAGCGGAGACCCCTACTGAAGTGCTTGACCCAGACCAACTAGATAAGGGGAGGTCTTCTAATCATTATGTGAGTCTGATTACCTTAGTGCTACATACTTTAATGTCATAATTTGCATTACAGAGGCCTGTGAATTAGTTGACCTTTAAGTACAGCTTTATGCTAATTATGTGCATTATATCAAGGCAAGTTCCAGTTTGAGATTACTGCTCGGCTTCGTCATCTCAGCCTATGGGGAGTGTTTTTCTCAGATATGCACAGTTAAAATATGCTGCCTGTTTTGCTCTTGATAATCTGATTGTGTTCAGTACCTTGAGAGTATTATGGGGGGTGTCTTTGGGTTTTCCACTCAAAAATTTTGAACATCAAATACTTAATTTCCTGCATTCATGTGAAGTTTTATGCACAAACTCTTCATGTAAAGGAAACACAAAATTAAGGCACCAGCTGACAACTCAAAATATTAAATATAATGAAATATAATGCAGTAAAGCTTACAGGCATTCTGTATGGCTTTTAAATCTTTAGTCTCTTGTAGATCAACCTTTCTCATTTAATGCTATCCCTGCTGAGTCAACACATGTTGGCATTATTTAGTCTTCCCTCCTCATTGTGTCTGTTGATAGGGGAACTTACCTCTTAAAGGTCCAGTGTATCGGATTTATGCCGATATATCGGCAGAAATTGAATATAATAATATATCTTTCGTGCATAATCACCTGAAAATAAGAATCAGAGTGTTTTTGTTACCTTAGAATGAGCTGTTTATATTTATCTGGGGAGTGGGTCCTCATGCTTGGAGTCCACTGTGTTGCACCACCATATTTCTACAGTAGCCCAGAAAAGACAAACCGAACACTGGCTCTGGATAGGGCCACTTGCAATTTTGTGTCTGCCCCCGTAGTAAGCAACCCCTCGATGATGAGCTGAACAGCATCAGAAAAACAACTGATTGCTTTATGCAGTGTTTTTATTGGTTTAAATCACGTGGTCTGTTTGTTTTCGAGAGACCTCTGCATATAACTCAGCTCTCCTAAAAACCTCCTGAACAATGAACACTGAAGGAATTGTAACCAGGAGACGTTTAAGCTGGTTGCAATCTGCAATCCTCACTGCTAGATGGCAGTAAATCCTACACACTGCTTCTTTAATATGCAAATGTCACCTATTTACATTAATGATAAATTCATTCAGTTTAATTATTATTAGGGCGGTTAGCATTGTCACCTCACAGCAAGAGGGTCTCTGGTGGGGTGCTTGAACCCCGATGTGGGGGAGCCCCCCTGTGCAGAGTTTGCATGTTCTCCTTATGTCAGTGTGGGTTTTCTCCGGGTACTCCGGCTTCCTCCCACAATCCAAAGACATGCAGGTTAGGTTAACTGGTGACTCTAAATTGCCCATATGGGTGTGAATGTGAGCGTGAATCGGTGTCTCTATGTGGCAACCTGCCCCTCGCCCAATGTCAGCTGGGATAGGCTCCATGATGATAGTTCAGTCTGGACTAAAATATTAAACTGACTGTCAGACATAGTGACATATTACCATCCACTGAGCCCCAAAGCTAGCATGGCTGAAAAATATTGATTTCAGCTTTAATTGATTATATCCCTTCCTTTGGTTTAAGCATCATTATGGAGGTTGGCCTGTAATTCTGTGAAGGCAGTTTGGATGTACAGTAGTAGGCGCCTCTGTCTTCCGCTCCCACCTAAACTAATTCAGCTCTACACAGGCAGGCTAAGTGCTGCAGAGCGCTGCTTTATCCCCCTAATGTGGGGGAACTATGATAGGATGAGCTGATAAGAGGCAGGAGAAAACTGCCCTCCCTCTGTGTGAGAGTTGGGTTTGCTTGGATGAGTCTGATCTCATCTCCCAGTTGGACTTGTTCTCGTCTTTTCTTTCACTCCACTTGTCTCTGTTGGTCTTTTAAAAAAAAACATCCCTCTTGTCTCTCTGATGCCTAACTGTCTGGGGCCCCCAACTTCAACTTCAACTTTATTGTCCCAAAGGGAAATTTAGTTTGCAGCCAGCACTAAAAATACTCAAAAAAGCACATAAAACAAAATATATTAAAAACCTCCCACAAATAGGACAATGAAACCAAAATATAACTCATATAAATAACCAATCAGGGCCAAAATAAAGTCACCACCATTGATAAATAAAAACTCCAAAAGACACTGACAGATAACTCAGAGTTGCTCCTGTCACATTGATCTTTTAAAAGCATAAGAATAAGATCCAGTCCATGTAAAGTGCTGCAGTGTGAGGAGCCAACAGCTAAGAGCCAGCTCTCATTACATTAAAACATTTAGTCCGTCAGTAGAGTCTCTGGCATGCCTTGCATACATTTTGGGCACCATGAATCTGTAAACACTAAGTAGTTTCAGCAGCTTTAAAGTCCTAATGATGACTGTATACAGTATGCTGTTGGCCCTTAAAAGAATTTAATGAAGAGCTCAGACAGGTAGAAACTCTTCAGGCTGTGGCCTTCATCAGTGCACTGAAGGGGAAACTATTTACCATTTACTATGATTAATGTCAGTGCACAGATAATCTTGAGTACAGCAAATTGAAGCTATATGAATAATTTGCAATTAAAAAGATCATCACTTTGCACACTAAAATTGCGTCCAATAACTCAGGTTTGTTGTCATCTATGTAGAAGATACCAGAAACTTCTAAGTGGAATTAATTTACAGAAACATAACAAAAAAACAAAACAAATGCACAGCTGGGCTTTTTTCAGGTCATCAGTATGAAGACTATGGAACCACCAACATGTAGCCCATCAGTTAGAGTGTACATACATTATTAAGTTTTAATATGTAGAATGACTGAAACTGGCTTGTGAAGCAGGATTTATACTTCTGCGTCGAATCGATGCAGTACCTCCAGTGTAGGCGCTGCTTGATGTAGAGTCTATGCAGTACCCTACGCTGTAGCCTGATGTGCACCTCCCCAGAAATGTAACTACATGTTGCAGCGACACAGACCACCTGTCTAGCTGAAAACCATCTCCCTCAGATTTTATTTACTTTTATTTCACACATGAGAAACGCCAGACATTAGGCTTATTTATACAATATAAAATGCCATATGCCTGAGCTAATAATGTTAGCATGTTATATTTGTTCAGAAAACATATTTAGTATAAGACAGTTGTTTTGTCGCTGAACTGTGTGCGTTGTAATGGAACCGAATTTTGCTAAATGTTGCTGTTGTCCTTTGCTTTATATGAGTAGAGGGAAAGTCAGCTAGCTGCTAGGCTAATTCATACAATGTAAAATGCCGTAGGTTTGCGCTAATAACGTTAGCATGTGATATTTGGAAAACGTGTTTAGTATAAGACCGTTGTTTTGTCTGTGAACCTTGTGAGTTGTAATGGAGCTGAATTTTATAACATTACCTTTGTTAAATGTTGCTTTTGTCCCTGGCTTCATATGAGTAATTTATACAATGCTAATTTATACAATGTAAAATGTCATAGGCTTGTGCTAAAAACATTAGCATGTTGAATTTGTGGGGAAAATGTGTCCAACAGAAGACAAGCGCTTTGTCTGTGAGTGCTGCGAGTTATAGTGAAGCCGATTTCTGTATTTGTGCTTGAAAGTGTCGCTATTAAGCCATGTTTAATGTGTGTTTTGGGTGTGTTTTGAAACAACTAAACTTCACAGCACTTCACAGAAACCGCGCTGCCAACCAGTGTTTTGGAGGTGTAACTGCAGAGTGACCACACAAGTATAAATGCTCACAACGGCGCAGGCCGCATGTGTTGGCTATGGCGTAGGCTCTGCACAGAACTGATGCGCAAGTATAAAGACTGATCAATTCAGTAAACATGTAACTGGTTCATGAGATATTTATTATGGTTAAAGCCATTATGGCTGAATAATATCTTAAATTTTTGGGTACGAACAAAGAATAATCTCCCAAGACAACTCAGGTCTGCTTCCCTCACAACAGAGGAGGAAAATATAGACATGTCAGGTCCTGCAGGGCTACACTGACTGTGCAGACTGCACTGCTTTCGCATTGATGCAGTATATGGTTGAAATTTTGAAAGTATGTTCAACTTGAAATCCCATTTTCTAATAAGTCCACTATTTAAAGTAACCAATTAGACTTAAATCCACCAGCAAATCTTAGGTTCAGCAAAAACATAAGGCTGGAAGCTAGTCATACAGGCATGGGCGTAAACGTAGACAGTGCAGGCAGTGCGATTGCACTGGGGCCCCTGAAGTGGAGGGGCCTGTAGAGAGAGTGGGCCCTTTATATACCTCTGTTCAAAGATAAATGATGAAAAAAATAATAAGAATTTTAAAATTTTGCCATTTGCTTTATACATCCCCAAAAAGGCAAACCCATCTGCATCATGTTTTTAAGAACAGTCAGTAGCTATCTAAAACAAAATTATATGCTTTTTCTATATAAGCTATAAAAGCTATAAATACACTATAAAAACTATTCAATTAAATGATTCATTTCTGACTTTCTTTGATATTTTTGTCAGATATGCAGTGGTGATTGCTGGGTAATATGAATGTTGATGTCCAATTTTGAGTCTCTATTTGTGTCAACACAGTACCTGCACAAAAGCATGCACTAGGGCCCATCATAATAAGCCACATTTCCACCAAACACTTTCGTTGTGGTACCAAAAGTAACCCTTCGGATATGGTACCTAGACCCTAGCGTTTCAACCGCAAACAGTACTCTTACATGTGGGCGGGTTTGGTGTCACTCACTAACTTTCTCACGTCCCTGCATGCAGGGGTTTGGACTGGGGCACGAAATGTTAAAATAAAAAGTGATAAAATAAATGTTGGACCTTCAGAGACTCCATGTAATATTTTTATGAACGTGATCAGATTCATCACCACTGGTGAAGTTAGAGCCACTGGTCTGGTCTGAAGTGATTTAGAGCTTTTGGGCCCTTAGTTTTTGGAAGTGGGACAAAATTCTAACATAGGTAATAAAACATTGCAGCACTTTACATTTAAGTCACCTAGTTGTAGCAGCAGACCTGAAAAGATCACACATATTACAGTCTCAGAGGTGCATAGAGTATGATTGAATAACACTGGAAGAGTATTAACTATCAGATAAAAACTATTCAGGTCATCTGGCAGCTGCTTGGAAGTAAAACCATCCACTGAGATTATGTTATTACCTCTATCAAGAGTGCCTGCTATGCATTTCATTCCATTTGAGATTATTACAGCTGAACTTAGAAAGAATCTTGTTCATATACCAAAAAGTTTTACTCGCCATGTCCTCCTTGTGACAACAGCTTTGTCCTTTGTACCAAAAACAGTGTTACTTTTCAGTTTTTTTATTTGGACTATTTGCTCAGCAGGTGTCACACAGTCACTTATGCCATACAATGCATCTGTCGTAAGATGAGTCTTCAAAGACGGAGCAGTCTGTACAGCTGAAGTAGCCCTGAGAGACATCTTGACTTGTTGTCTCTACAGCCCTGTTTTAAAGAAGCAGACCAGATTTGTCTCAGGAGCTGCAAGAGCCAAATTTGTAGAGAGTAGCACAATATAGTCCCTCTACACTCAGCAGTGTTAATATTTGGACTGATGACTGATTTCTTAATTTCATTGTTTGAGTGAAACTTCTCTGCAGAGAAGGGATGGGAAAGGGAGGGGGAGGATAAGCAGAAGTGGGATGGAGTGAAGTGAAGGATTTATTCTGGAGAGATTGAGAGGAAGGTCACAAAGTGAGGATAAAGCTCAGAATAAGGTTGAGAAGAAGAGTTTGGATCTTAAAGGACACAGAGATGGATTAAGGGATGAGAGATGGAGATGGACAGTTTGGTGGATCTGAGGAGGTCAGCACCGCAGGAGGTATGCAGTAATCACAGATATTAGTCAGAACGCTAAATGTGGATAAGAGACCTTCAAGTAGTTATGTAAAACATGAACAAGGCTTTAAGGACAAGAAAGTCTGATAGAGGCTGATGAATATTCAAATATTCCATTTTTAAGGAAATCTGCCCGGGAAACACAAAGGGGGACTGTCATACTTTTAAGACTGTAACTTTGGAAGATATCCACTTAATTTAAGAGTCTTTTCTTAGCTTCAGATAAACTTTGAAATATGTTTTTGCACAGAACGAGGATTGTGGATATTGTCCCCCATCTCTTATGTTGAAAGCGCATTAAGAAAGGATCTCCTTCCTCTCAGTATGAACAGGAGGAATGACTGTTGCAATGTTCATATGGGCACCTGACTATTGTTTAAAGACAAAAAATGTGAACCTGCCCTTTAACATGTGTCAGGACATCCTAATTAAAACATGCATTTAGAACATTCATATGAATAATTATACAAGCTCACAAAAAGCCAGTAAAATATATCAAAAACATTAGTTTCACTAAATAAATAAGGTGGCTGCCATAGATTAACTAGACGCAATACAACAACATGAGCGACTATACACAGTGTCAAACAAACATGTATACACACATTCAAAGTACTTATATTAAGTTAAAGGTCCAGTGTGTAAGATTTAGGGGGATATTTTAGCAGTAATGGAATATGACATAATAAGTGTGTTTTCTCTAGTGTATAATAACCTGAAAATAAGAATTAATGTGTTTTCGTAACTTTAAAATGAGCTTAAATTTGTGTTTTTAGTGGTATTAATCACCTGGTCTGAATTATCCTCAGAGGAAGAGACTTCTGTGGATAATTCGGCTTGCGGTAAAAACCTTCAGAGCAATGAACACTAAAGGAATTCAAACCAGGAGACGTTTAGGCTGGTTGCAATCTGCAATCCTCACTGCTAGATGCCAATGAAACCCTTTAAATCTCACACACTGTTCCTTTAAGTTTCAAAAAAGACATATAGTAATCATGCCATGAGTACACACAGTGTAAATCCTCACAGGAAAGTTCTTTTTTTATTCAATGCACCTCATGGATCCAAAGGTTAACTCACTTATTCATCGATTTAATTCAGTCAGTCATTCAGTCATTTACCTCTGTTAGTCCGCTCTTCATTCAGTCAGTCATAGTTAGGCCTCACACCCAACAGTACTTGCTATCTCCCTGCTGAATACTGCTGTGGGCTGATTAACATCTATCACACTGAGTGTTGGTATTTATACAAAGGTTGAAATTGCTTAGTAATTATGTTTTTCCCCTTTTAAGGGACATGTGTCTCCCATTTCCAGTCATTTCAGCACAAGCATCACACCAAATCAGTAACTCTGCTCACTGATCCAAGCTTCTGCAACAGATGGACATCTTAATCTTCCTCATCATGCCCTCCTCCAACAACACTTCCATCATGGTATCATGGTGCCTGCGCTGTTTACCAGAGACAGCAGATTGACGCAGGCGTGCATCTCTGAGAACAACATAAACACTGAAATTAGCTCACTTTGATTGAAAAGCTTATAATCCATATTAACCTGATTACACTGTATATAATGTAAATATTTTCAAATCTGCACCTTATTGTTATTGTTATTTCATATTTGCACTCTTCCCACTTGGTATCGTGACTGCTGCACTACAGTTTCCCTGGATAAATAAAGATTTTCCTTATCTTAAAGTACTACAGTTGAAATACACACATTTATCTACAATGATTACAGGTCTACACCTGCAATCTATGTTGGTGTGAGTGTGTGTGTCCTCTCTTTGGCATGCTTAGTTGAAATGAACAACAAAAAAATGCACTCTATGTATACACATATTTTTCTGTCTGTCTTTTTTTTTGTCAGTATATATGTCACATTATGCCAACAAAGTATGAGTTATGTATTCAAAATTTCTTTAAAACTCTAAGCAGTTTATTACATCATGACCTTTTATTATTGACATTAAACACTGTTATTAAATTATGACACCACACACTGTTAAAACAAAGTGTGGAGAGAGGTGTGGCTTTGTGAGACATTGACACAGTAACAAAACTGCTTGGTTAACTGCTTGGTTTTAGTCCTTTGTGACTAAATGCAGACCACAGGGAAATGGGCAGAGAGGGACACACACACACACACGGTTAGTGTAAGCCCCTTCTTCCTGTCCCCGGAGCGCTACATATATAACCTTCTACTTACTTCCTCATTGCCATGACGATGCCCTTTAGGTAACTCCAAAGCTAAATGTCTCTGTCAGCGCTGTCATTAAGGGTCACTCTGCAGGTAGCTCTTTTGTCTTTACAGGCAGAAATTACAAACTGACAAATGAGTCACTTTTTCTCAACAGCTGTCACACATACATTATTAGTGAATGGATCTTCTTCTTCTGTTTCCTTTTTTGTTGACTCTCATTCAGCTGAGCTTGGTAAGCAGTGCAGTAGCCAGAAGAAAATATTGTTATTGTACGTTTCTGCAAACAGTGAATATGCTACAACTGCATGTTCATACGGATCATATCAACTTCTCTAGGGTGACAAATTGTATGAGCTGACTTTGTCATCGTGAGGTGGAGAGGATGGTGGATAGCGTGACATCTAGGCCAGATGTCTGCTAAGCTGCAGACTACTGGAGATCCTGTTCAAGACCAACAAAACAGGTCGTGATTTAATGAGTCATTGCTGTGTTTCCAGCTGTTTTTAAGGCAACAAACGTAGGGTGTTTTGTAGCCACCCATCACTTTTTTTCCAGCAGGCATTGTGAAACAGGTATTTTAAAACCAAATGTAATCTTTTCCTAACCATTACCAAGTGGTTTTGACTTAAACCTAACCACACATTAACCACAGTGTATTAAAATGCGAGGTTGCTGCGTATCCACTACAAAAGAACATGCAAATGCAATGTGCCTGTGTAGAAACATACAATGGCAACATTTTTTCCTGGTGATTGGATTGTAATAAATGTGGAGGCGGACAGATAGTCTAACATGCTGCGTTCATTGACAACATGTGGATTTACATACAGTATACACACAGACAAACACACACATGTTTGTGCAGTGTTTGAGAGGAGTCTCATTAACATAATGCATTTTCTAACTTTAACCTTAAAGGGATATTTTGTGGGGAAATGCACTTGTATACTTTCTTGCTGAAAGATAGATGAAAAGATTGGTATTGCTGTCATATTTGCATGGTAAATATGAAGTGTCCCGTACAAACTGTACAAGAACACCCCTGGCATCCTGAAACACCTCTGGAAACTGATGAGAGTGGTGTGGGTGAAGGGAGTTGTGCCCAAGACATGGAGAAGAGCAGGGGGAATACTAATCCTCAAAGAGGAAAACTCCTCAACCATAAGTCAGTTTTCACCTGGTGGCACAACCACGTATTTAAGTGCTTGGCAGCTGAGCTTGAGACCAAGGGGGTACCCGCCAACACCATGCCTCTCAAACCCCAGGATAAGTTCCAATGGTCTGCATTGTGCGTCCGGGAGGGAGAAAAAGAGGTAGCAAGCACATTGCCTCCCGATTCAAGCCTGCCATATGGAGTCAGGAACTTAGAAATGTGCACTGGCTTGGGCCAGCGTCTCATAGCTCCACCTGAGATAGCAGCAACCAACTTATGACCACACCTGGTCCTCTGCTCGAACTCTTATCAGCGTGCTTTCCTCATAGGACTAACTGTCCCTTGGGAGGATGCCATGGGGGAGGCATTTGAACGCAAGAGATTGCACCATGCTGACCTCGTAAGCTGAGGTGCAACCGATCGAGGTGGACTGCACAGGCTTCATCGCTAGATCCACCATTAGGTCCCTTAAGAAAATCAGGATTAATGGGCAGGCCCAAGGAAAGTGGTCAAGGATCTGGCCAATACAGCTGAGAAGTGCAGTCATTGGCTATGGCTGAGAAAGGATCCAGTCTGGACCCTTAGGTGACCACGGAGGAACCAACCTTCTGACACACACCCAGGCCTGATCAGCCTGTTGTGGGCCTCCCTCCATGGAGGATGTCTTGTGATAAAGGCCAAAACACCCAATGATGCTGAGATGCACAACTGATGTGTCGGAGGGTGGCTCTGCCGGGTGGTCACAGCTTAAACACCTACGCTTTGGCACGAAGCGTGCTGAAACTCCAGAGATTGTAACTGATGAATTAACCAGAGCTAACAGCTGGTTAGCTTAGCTTTGCATAAAGACTGCAAATAGCTAGCTTGGTTCTGTGGTAACAACATACTCTAGCCAACATTTTGTTTCATCAGCCCAAAACTGGAAGTCTTCCTCTTCTAAAACTGCAAATTGATTTTTGCACAGATTAGACAAATTAGATATGTAAAATATGTTTCCCAACTTTCCGGTCTGAACAAGCACATTTCCAAAAATGTCAAACTATTCCTTTGAAACTCAAACCAACCCTCAAACAGCCCTTTGAAGTCATGAAGACTGGCCAAAAGTGTCCTCAATTTCCAAACGTGTCCTCACCCTCTGGTCTAAACTCAGATTGGTCCTCACAAACATAGAGCTATCAGAGCACACACACATCTCCGGCCTCCTTGTATGCAAGCATTTTTCCCCCATTGCCAAAGTTCTCCATCCCTAAGCTAACAATGCTGCTGTTAAAAGCCCTGTCACAAACCGCACAGTGTTTGGCTTTGCTGTGATTGCTCTCCGAACACTCATTACAAAGAAGATTCAACACAGCGTTTTCACTCCTCCATGGGAAATTTTAGAAGCAGACTTTTTTTTTTGGGACATGCAAACCCCTGACTTATTTGCAGAGAAGCTTTTAACTCCTAAGATTTATTTGCATTGCAAAATGTATTGTTACCATGTGAAAACTCTGTGCTTTCTCTCCGCCTGAGAAAATGTCTTTGTGTCTCCTCAGAGTGATGTTAGTTTGATGTGTCTGTCTGAAAGGAGACAGAAAACGTCTCAGAAACAGCAATAAAATGATCAGGCTGTGTTTTGAGACGGAGAAACAGCTGTTGTGTCGGTGTCGCGAAGCAGACTCTGGTTGATTATGAGATTTTCTGCCAAGCATCTAAGTGTGTGTGTGTGTGTGGGGGGGGGGGTTGGGCCTTTTGTCCTTCAGATTAGATGGAAATCATGAGCATCTATTTCATGGCTCAGTGGGAGACAAAGACACGATATGAAAGAACCAATGTAATGCTCATGGTGCATTTGCAGCATTAAATGATGTGACTGGTGATAATAACCTACAAATCTCATGATGCGAATAAAACCATAAGTTAATTTAAACCATCAATAAGTATTGTTTAGCCCATGCCTAATGAACTACATGCCTCTGTGCCATAAAACTTCATGTCCAAATATTTGTCGAATTGTATTTGAGTGACATAATTAGTCATTAGAATACATGTAAACATGACCACTGTAGTTTATTTTACTGAGATTGTCAAACTAGAAAAGCAGCAACCTAAACAAGCTCTGTGAAGCTTGGCTCTCCAGAGATGGAAAATGCAATCTCAGAGCTGTCAAGCATAAACTATACCGGCCGTGTTACACATACTCCATGAACAACAATAATAAATGTTAGGTGGATTAACCGATTGTTGTTTTGTTTTTAGGGGCCATATTCACAAAAAGATAAAAAGCAAACACCAAAATTTGTTTAAAATAAAAGAACATATAGTGAGACTGTCCCTAAAAAACCTCAAATTACTTGACTTGAGGTCTTCCAAACCACAGCCTTTAAAATCAATAAAAATCTGTTATAATGAACCCAAACTGTTCAACCCCTTTTATCTCGACCTCATACTGTCTTATGTCTTTACAAATCCTTTTCCTGCAGATCAAAACAAAGGCAGCAGTGAACTCCATCAGTGTTTTCAGCACACATGAGGCTGTCCCTGAGTCTCTGCATCCCAGTGGTGGCTGCCATTAAAGAAATATCCCACAGAGGACGCTCTGTGGGACAGAGACATTCATGGAGATAAACATACATATATGGACATGAATACAGAGACACTCTGTTGTAAATATTTCAGCAGTTTATTTCCATGGGTTGGACGTCTAATGGATCCAGCACGCAGTCTGAAACTTGGGCTCTGTATGACATCGTGTCTGTAGTGTGTGTGTGAGTTACTCATGTTGTGGGGACATAAATCTCTTTACACAGTCACAGTGTAAGGATTAGCTTTTCTTTTGGGAACAAAATGCAAGTCCCCCTATTGTAAATCATTAAAATTAAGGCTGAGGACTTGGGTTAAGGTTAGGGTACATCTCCAGAAAATTAATGTGGGTCAAAGTTACATTCTCTGAAGTGATGAGAACACGACAATATATGTGTGTGTGTGTGTGTGTGTGTGTGTGCATGCTTGATTTTAGTAAAAGTACTGTATGTTGGCATAAGAGCATACTATAGGCTTATGCAAGTGTCTGTGTGCATAAATGTGGTTGTTTTTTACAGAAACCTAGAGGAGGTGAGTCTGTACTGTCAGTGTGTGTCGGTCAGCTGTAGTTTTGTGAGTTTGTTTCAACAGACTTAAATCCTCTCGTTAAAGACAGGACCTGAAAAGAAAAAAAGAATTGCTCTTTGTGTTGGGGAAGATAGGCATCATTTGATGTATGGAGTCTGGTTGTTTGTCTGTTCCACTGAACTGTTTGAATGTGACTATGTGCACCTGGACCTGTCAACACATTGTCCACTGATCAAAATAATAACCTGGTCTACCTCCAGGATGCTCTCTCTCTGTCTCTCTCTCTCTGATTGCAGGTCTGTTGAATCAGAATGATGCAAAAAAACACTGCAGGGCAACTCTTGATTATATATGTGTTTGCATACGTGCATTTATAAATGTAAATGTTTAAATGAGTCTCTCTGGCTGCATACAAGCCTATAGAACTAGCCTATATATGCAAAGGCTGTATTCCTATATTTAGATTTAGCACCAGGAGACAAAGAGATGTGGAGCAAAAGCACCTGAAGCAAAGACTGACTCTGAAGCTGAACTTACATGCTTCTGTGAGCTGATGCAGAGCCCACTCTTTAGAGCCTTGTATCTGAAGATTAGACTGTACAGAGCGCTAAATGCATGTTTCATATTATGAATATCGGTTGTCTTTGTGTTTATGTCCATCTACCAGATCTTTTCTGGCGAGAACCTACATCTACTGTAAAGTGTCAGAAGTCTTTGCAAGTGTGTGTTTTTGCAAAAAGAGCCTTTTAATTTGTGCTTTTTTCTGACTCAGATAATTATTATTTGAACAACAGTATATGTGTCTTGACATTCAATTTATTATCAGTTTAACTGAGTGCATTTGGCACGTGTCATTGGCAATGATGAAGTCATACTTGAGCCTGTGGGAACCATCACGTCATGGGAACCTCTGGTCTGCAGTATGTGAGTGAGAGATGGAAAATCAAGCGTAAAATGAAAATGAATGAACTGTGTACAAAATTGTGCCTCCACATTTTGTTGAGTAACATGTATGTTCATGTGTGTTCATGTGTGTGTGAGTGTGTGCACAGATGTTGTATTATGCTCGTGAGTCATGTCTGGAGATCATGCCGTGAGGACTGACAGGTTAAACTTGCAAAGAGGAGAGTGAGATACCACTGTGTGTAGGCAAAACCTCTCAGCACGCCTCGCTCACTGCACACAAGATGAACAAAAGGAGTAGCAGAAGCTTTTTAAGTGAGTGATCTGTGTGTGTGTGTGTGTGTGTGTGTGTGTGTGTGTGTGTGTGTGTGTTTGTGTGAGAAGAGTCAGTGAGAGGGGAGCAGAATGATTTTGTCCATCTGTGTTCATATACACGAGTATGAGGGTTTGATACAGTATGTGGTACTGAGTAAAGATCTGTAAATAGCACAAACTGTGTCTATTCCAGATTAACTGACCTCATAACACAGATTCAGAAAAATCAATAACCTGAAGTCCAAAAAAAACCCCTTGTTCTACAGCTGTGAACACTGAACACACTGAGCGGAGAACAAAGACAAAAAAACAAATAAGGAGGGAAATGTATGTGGTCACACAAAACAATCTAAGTTTTATGCACTGTTAAAAAGAGGAGATTCCTTTCTTTCTAATGATATCGGTATGGTTTTTGTACTGTAAATATTAAGCAAAATATGCCACAGTACTGACTGTCACTGATATAAAGAAAATGGCTTTCAGAGTTATCAATAAGGTGGCTGCAAAGATACATGACAGAGCCAGTTTGCCTTTTGAACTGGGAGGGCATGCTGTACTCTGGGGGCTTTCCCGGAATAAAAAATACACCAAAAAGCTTGGGGACACTTTTATTTTGTAGCCAGTAAGGTAACAAAAACAAGCATACCCAACAACACTGTGCAGGAGGATGAGAGGATATTAAATTGCTGTCCTTTTGATGATAAAAATTTGCATACACAGTTGTCAATGGACTTCACAAGAGAATATTCACAACTTGAATTAATTTTTTATGAAATCCCCTTTTTATTCTTTTGATCCATGGATCCTCTTATGGGCTAAAGGATTCAAATAATCAGGAATGGATACATGCTCAGACTTCTCGAATCTCTCGTGTTTTCCATACTGCTAAATCTGACCTATATCTTGGGCTAATGGTTTCTGTATATTGAACTTGGAGCTAACCGAGCTAACAATGTGTAGCATGTCCATACTGACAAGTTTAACATTATACATTAATGTTTTAATGCTAAGCCACTAATAACCAGGCTAGCTCAGATGTTTTGAAAGCAAAGACTTTATTTTAAACCAGACAAAAAGCCACTGTCCTGCACCCTGCCTTCTGCCTTTCATTTACAATCTCCAGGAAACATAGAGGAAAGGAGGGAGAGGGAGAGAGTGGCACTGAGTAGAACAAAAGTGCAGCTGGAAAGTGTTCACAGCTTGTCATCATGCCTTTACAAGCTTTAGAATTGTATTAGTTGTCTGAATTTTACGATAAAAGTTTCATATTCTGAAAGTCAAGACAGGTAACCATAAAAGATGAAAATGAGGGAAAAAAGAAATCTCATGTTATTGAGTTTTTACAGAATTACATGTGAAAAAACGTGAGACTGTTATGAATGCTGACATTGCCTAAACATAAAGTAAAGGTAATTTGAGACGACTTGGGCAGCATCATTCATGGTATGTGATAAAATCTTCACCGCAAAGAGTTGTAGATTCTTTATAATCTCGTTTTATTCATACATCCACACTGTTTCCAGCTGTACTTCTCTTTTTGCAGAGGCAAGGTTATATGCTCTTTCCAAGGCCGTAGCCATGGAGTCAACACTGGGGGGGCCAAATCTGCTAAAGGAGGTTTGAGGGCTCCTTCCAAGAAAAATATTGGTGCTCATTTTGAGGATATTTCCTAATGTATATTATAAATGCTGCTTTGGTTCCTTCTGTTAAAAGGTTCAGTAAAGGTCAGCCAAAAGTCACAACTGCAGTGTTACTGTACAGTAGACTGGTTTGTTGTGTTGTTTTTTTGAAAGGAAAAATACTGAACAAGACAAGATATTTGCAAGATGTTTGCTGGATAAGGCCGCGATTGTTACCTCTGCTTATTGCCTCCTGATATAAAGTACCATCTCTTGAAATTCTTGACCTTTATCTCAGTCAAAATGTGGCCCGTTCTGACACCGCACAGAGGGAAGCCTGGTTATAATCCTGAACAAACACCACACTCGCAAGTGTGCTGTGATGCATCAGCTTGCCTTGGTGGTTTTCAAGGTCAAACTAATCTTAACTGCTGTACACATAAAGGATGGGATAATGCTGTCTTTGCGTGCGAAGCAGCAGTGAGGAAACAGGATGTTTGTCTTTATGTCTGAGGTGTAAAATACCTTTGTTATTCAATACAGGAAGAGGTAAACGTGTTGCTTAGGAACATTCAATTCGTCCTCACTGACATGGTGTTTTATCCTCATCTGAGTCAACAGATGGTGAACTCTGTTTCCAGCTTGTGGGGAAATAAAAACAGCATCAGGTGGCTGTGTTAGGGACCTTTGTGACACTGCAGTGTCTGGTTAGAATAAGAGACAGCATGGAGACACAATCACAGGCACACACACAAACATAGCTTTTGTATGAGAAGGTATTAGTGTTATTTATGCTAAGTGTGTGTGATCACCTGATACATATGGAGGATGAAAAATTACACAAGTATCAATCAATAAATAAATGTACAAAAATAAATATAAATACACAAAGAAAAAAAAATTGGTGACCTTGAATAGAATAAACGAATATGGATAATGAATGAATAAAAAATAAGTATAAAAAAAGTTTAAAAATAAATAAGGAAATAATAATACAAAAATGTAGAATTAAATTTAATATATTTATCTATGTCCTGTTCAATCATCAACTTTTATTTGTTTATTTATTTATCAATTTATTCCCATATTTTTTTCATATTTATTATTCTTTCATTTATTTATTTATTTGTTTGTTTATCTATTTATCTCCATATTTAGTTATATATTTATTTAGTCATTCATTTATTTCATCATTCCTGTATTTAATTATTCATTCATTTATTTGTCTCTGTTTTTATTTATTTATTGGTACTTAAGTGATTTTTCATCTTCCATAGATACAGATGGAAAGACAGTGAAGGACATTGCTACCTTTTTTTTGTATCTGAATTATTTATTACATGCTGATATTTGTGTGTGTGTGTGTCTGTGTGTCTGTGTGTGTGTGTTTGCTTGTGCATGAGTCTCTCAGCACCCCTCTCAAACTACCAGATGGCAATGCTTCCTAATCACGGTTGTGTCACTTAAGTAGTAAATCCCCTTGTCGAAGAAATCAACACACATACACTGATACACGCATGTGCATGCATACACACACCTTATTGATGACCTAACCTCACTGTAACATGCAGACGTGTCACACACATCATTAATTAAACACAAAACAAACAGAGCTCTTGGGATTTCTGGGGTTGAGGGGAATCAACAAAGCGACGAGTCTCTGCACCCAATTAGAAATACAAAATGCACCGTGTCATCGCTTAAACAAATATGATTGTTCACCCACAGTGGCATCATCTCTCATCAATATGGAGGAGTCCAATTCTCATCTGTCTCGGTGCCCGGTGACAGCATTTTACACAGTGAGCAGAGGAATTATCTCAGTGAGATGAGATCAGTGTGGAAGCATCATGAAAAATATTGCTTGTATTATAGTAGTCGATGTATTTTAATCTTTGTAGCAGATCCCACACAGCCTCAAAATCATCTTTGCATATTGTGATTTATAGCTATTTTAGTTTAATACAGGGATGTCTAAATGTAAGATTGAGTCAATCCACTGAGATGCTGGGGAAGGGGATTGAATTGATTTGCATTCAGAGGCAGCACTTCTGTGTTCTTCCCCTTTCAATTCAGCATAATCCTTTTCTTTCCCATCCTTTGGTTGCAAATAAAATGCAGCTCAGCTTTGGAATATAAATACACCTAAATAGATTAATTTCATCTCCATCTGCTGTCACATAGAGGTGATGTTTACATCCCAGCAGATACATGTTTATCTCCTGTAAACATATCTATTTATCTTATAACTTTATTCATAGCAGTATGACAGATGAGTGTCCTGACAGTGGAGGAGGTGCTGTCATACCTCATCAGTTTGTGTGTGTGTGTTTGTGTGTTTACAATCCTTGCCTCCACAAAGCAAAGGGTAATCATGTATTCACCCTCAGATAGTGGGGACTCTATCTGCTCCTCTCCTCTATTACCGTGAACTGGATGGGACAGACTCAGACCGCCTATACAATGTCTGTAAAGCCTGAGCCAGCAAGGAAGCAAGTGGTTTAAATAGCTTTGTGTGTGCAGCTGTGTGTGGAGACGCAGAAAAGGAATGTGTGTATATGTGTTGTATTTTCCTCACAAGAGTGCACAGAGGCTCAGATAAGGGAAGAAGAAAGATTGTAATTCCTCAGGGTTTCTGCTTACTAGAAAAGGAGACCAAACACACCCCAGGCTTATTGGCTTCAAGTAGATATTTCACTTTGGTACAAATTCACAGTGCTTCAGTATAAGTTGTTTTGTATGCTGCTTTCAGGATCAGTCACTACTGTCAGCCTAACTTAATTTCATTTAAAACAAAAAAAAAAGTTGGAACAGACCAACTGAAATCACTGGAAGTCAAGGATTCAGCGACTGGAAACCAGGCTGGAAAAAACAGCCTGTTACTGATAAAAAAGACACCCAGTAAGTAGCCATTTTACTATACAAAAACTGAGGTGTTCTGCTGAATGTAATATTGCCAAATCAAAATATTCCAAATATAGGATATATTACTTTTATTGGGTCTTTTTAGGTGGCTAAAATACATTTTTCCACAGCAGTACATTGCTTAGCTTTTGTGCTGGCAGATTTGTTTTAACAAAGATGACAGCAAAGCAACACAGAACATAAACTAAGCACAGCAGAAATATCAGATATGTCGTACCACTGTGTTTAACTATATATCTTTAAATGTCAGAGTAATCGCTGAAAATGACTGACATGACATGCTGATTTCACAAATATCTGCATTTCAAATCAGTTACCAGCTGTCTACCCAGAGGCGATTGATGTTGTTAGCGTGACATGACAGTGAATCAGTCTATACCATAGATTTTAATAATACCTAGATACTGGATGGTAAAATGGCTCCTATTCAGTCCAATGGAGTTATGTTCAGTGGTGCTTCTCCTAATGGCCCTACCCACAAGTTCCTGCTTGGCTCAGAGACTTTACACAATGATGACATCACAAATTTTTAAATTGCTTCTCTCAGCTCCAATAAAGGTTAACAAATATATAACCTTCATGGATCATAATGTATTATAAAATGAGTCATAATTTGCCCTGTGATAGTCTGGGGACCTTCCGGGGTGTACCCCGCCTCTCGCCCAGTGTTAACTGGGAATGAATGAATGACTCATAATTTACCTTGTTTGCAGTTCAAGGTGTCCTGTCAACAGTTTTACAGACTTCACTTTTACAATAGTGGCCTAATCCCCTAAACCCTCGGGGATTTTTTCGCTGTAATATCACGAGTGGCCACTGGTCAAAATTGGCTGCAAGGCTGAGCAGTTTTCCTGGGGGCCTGATCTATACATGCACATTTTTCTTCCCAGAGTGTTCCACCTAGTACAGCTGTGATTGGCTAGTGCTCATCATGATGACATGTCATGATCGGAGGCAGTTAGGTTAAGGGTAAAAAGGTCATGATTAGGGCTACTACTAGTCAATCACAGCACAAAGGGGCAGGGGCGCTAGATGGAACACTCTAAGGAAAAAATAATGCAATATATTCATAATTTTTCCTGTAAACATCACTGCTGACTAATCAGACCTTAGCTAAGCTCTAAAACAGATACCTGCATATGAGCAGAATCTGTCTGTAAGAGGTTCTAGTTTCTGTTAGTAGTCAGAAAAATTACATTTGAGTGGCAGGTAAACAGTTCATGTGGAGAGCAAAACAGGCAGAACGCATTAGCTGAAATACAATCTTGGAACCCATCAGCTGTCGTCTGATGATGATTTAGCTTTTTATTAGCTTTTTTAAAATGTATTTGCATTCATATGCAGATATCTGTTTATACAGATTAGCCTAGATAAGGGACACATGAAGAGGAAGTCTTGGCCTGAATATCCACTGGCTACTCTGGAACCCTTGAATTATTAGCCATTGCCCTTAGACGCTTATCCTCATCAGATCGACAGTCGATGGATTCCGAGATTGAACCTCAGTGTACTGAAAGGTACATTAAGGATTTGATGGCTGACTCCCTCCACCTTCAAATCACAATATGAAGCCTGGAAAGAGAAAACGGCGGTAATGACTGGCAACAGGGCACCAGATGCACTATTATATACACACATGCTCACAGAAAATGGCCCTGTAATTGGCAGCACAATAAAGGAAGGATTTAAAAATGGGCCTCTGCTCCTTGTTACATCTTACCACCTCATTTCTCACAATGCGAAGCCTTAAATACTTTATTTGCATAACTCGGCCTCAATGCTACGCGCTCCCATGTGTGTGATCCTTTTCTGTAACACATAAAAACAGACTTGATACTTGACACAAGAGGCTGAAAGGGTCAACGACGTGGTTGTCGGAATATGAGTAAATAACATTTGTAGTCAATAGGCTGCTGCATTGTTTCCAAATCCTCGTTTCAACAGAAACCTGCTCTTGCAGCCGCTTGAGCAGATTAGACATGCTTTGTGGTGGCAGAGAGACAAGGGATTTACAAAAAAGGAAAAATACAAATCTCTGTGTGAGGGAGGAAAAAAGGAGTGCATAATGAGCACTAATGTATTAGTAAAGATGTCATTACACAGCTAGTCACAGCCTCTCTAAAGTCAACTGAAAAATTAAGAGAAAAATGTACAAAGTAAAATATAATATATTCATATCTCCATGCTGCTGAAATTTGTCTGTTCTGTTGGATTGAAGTGGCACACAACTCCTGTGCTTGGATTAAAGTAGAAATTCATTACATGACTAAAGCTCTTTAGTCAGAAATAGAATTCATTCACATCATGTCCTGTTTCCTACTGACGGTCAGTGTTGTTTTCTTTTAACCATGACCTTACCATGTGGTTATTATTGGAACCATGATGATGAAGGTCTCCTTGACAAAAAGCTAATTTTAACCCAAACCGTGATTAATCTCTAAGTCTTTTTTTTTCCCACTAAACTTAATAAACTGTAACCATGACACTGGTATGTCATAAAAGAGATATAGTTTTCCATTAGTGATTTGTTTTAGAAAGCACTGACAAACTGTTGAAAGTCAGATAGTAGCATCAGATCAGAGATTACTTAAATGTGCCGCTCTGGAGGGCTCAGACGAACAATGATTTTTTTGTTGTTTAATTTAGAGGACTCAATTTGTGCTCTTGCTTGTAGCAGAAGATTAGAAGTTTAACAGATATTTCTTTTTTAGGGTTTCGGGATCAAAACGTCAAAGATATGTACAGTTAAACCATAACGAACGAACATGCAAGCTTAAGCTTGAAAAGCTTCCCTGCAACCTCTTGGGTCAGTAAATGTGAGCTCTGGTGGATTATTTGAGACAAATGTCACAAACTATATGTACCTTGACCGTAAAAAATAATTTATTTTTAAGCAGAAGAAAAATTGCTGTCTTTGACTCACTAATGCTGTCCCTCAGAAATCAGTGCAGCGCAGCAGAGTCTCACTTAATGAGCAGGGACGGACTGGGGGCAGCATATGTGGAGTAATCACATACAACATGACCTGGTGACACAGTGGCACACACACACAGACACACACAAACATACACACATTATGCAGAAGCTCAGTTCACTCAGATTTATTGCAAAGAACTCCCAGAACATGAGAACAGGCACTGACACATCATAATATATGAACCCACAAGAGAGTAATATCTCCCATTTTTCCACATTATTCTTCCTCTTGTTGACTGGAAAAGCACAGTATAACAGTACAGATGATTTACAGCGATATGGGAATCTCTTCAGATGTCATCTGTAATTGTAAAATGAGGCAGATGTAAAATGCAGGTTGTGGGAATTCACTGAGCTCATGTCTCTGAAAAATTAATAATACCTCTGGTGATACTAATCATGCTGTGAAACATTATCTTCATATTACGTACTCAGAATCATGCAATTTAGCCTGTGTGTTTGAGAGATTTTTATACGATTGCGGAGAGTGTGAACTGTCCTGCAGCTGAATGAAGAAACCAGTAGAATTGGTCATTTCACATGAGCTCCCTATCACTCAACGCTCATATAAGGCAAAGTCATTTCACTTATTTTCCACCACAACATTGACTTAATCTCTGGGGACAAAGTGGAGAAATGTCTGAGGAATGTATATTATTTGAGCTGAGAAATGTACTACATTTGACCAAATGCACAAAGGGTGACCACGTTCCCATGGAGCTTAGTGCTTCAATAAGTCTTTCATTTTTCATCTCTTTGTGTTGAAGACAAGGAGGTGGACATGTTTAGCCTTGGTGAGCACATAGACTGACCCTGAATAAAAACAGCTTATTCATCTGAAGTGTAAACTGCATCTACACTCACAGGTAAGGCAATGCCAGAAACAAGGACAAACGTTTGAGCAGTTACCATACTCAGGCTCACACATTTCAGAGTAATTTTTGATTCTCCCATTAGGTCAGAGAATCCTGCACATCATGGCCACAAACTGTGCTGGTCAAGTACATTTCATTATGCACATTTTTAATCCAGTAGCCAGCCCATCAGGATGTGCCTACCCAAATATGAGCAGAGCCCACAGTATTGATAGCAGGCGACATCTGCTATCCCTTTAACTCTTAAGCAGCGATGATTGCTCACTGATACACCGTCACGTTTCCGTGCTCCCTGATGACTCGAGAAATGTGGTGTGCAGGGTGTATATTGCTTGTCTTTCAACCACTGTGAGGTTAAGGCATGGCTCCACCCAGTTCAGGTTGCATACTACCTGGGTTGGTAGAGGCCACTATTTGTCTGCTGCGGTGGCCTAAAGAAGTAGGCGCCTTTCAGCTACGAAACTTTAGTTGGTCAGAATCAGTGTGGCTGGGTTGCTGTTATGTCGCTGACTAATTAGCTTGTTATCTTGCTTGATATTAGCAGTATACTTTTAACCAGTAAGCGTTTGGTTACTCGTTTAACAAGCTGATGTGAGGACAAGACTTAGCCATTTAAAAAGGAGCAGGAAAGCTAATGTTGGTTGCTGTTCAACTTTTGTGACTCTTGTGTGGTGTATCAGGCTGCTGACACATAGAAACAGTTGAAATTTTGACTTTATGCCTGCTCCTGACAAAGCCTAAGATTTATGCCTGGTCTTGGCGAGAACAAGGCTAATGCCTTGTTTCCACTTACATATGCGTATGGAGACGAGACGACCAGTAGTCCATTCATTCCTATGGGAATCTCCGTGATATCTGATGTGCCTGCAAAACTCCTCCCCTCCGTAATATTTCAGTGTGGAATTTGCCTTGAGTACATTCAAAAAAACTGAACTTTTGCGGTGGATTGCTAACAGACTGCTAACTAGGTAACAGGCTATTTTCTTCAATTCAGTAGCCTGTGTTGATCGTCAGATGAGTTTGTTTAATTGAAAAGAATTTGAAGAATTAATTAAAACAAACTTGTGAGTCTGAGTAATGTTTTTCTGCTGAAATATAGTTATAAATTGTATACAGTCAGTTTGTCATTATGACTTGTTCAGCTGTTCATATGTCCTTTTTGATTAAATATTTCACAAACATGCAACGTACATGGCAGTGCAACATCTTCATTTATTTGTTGCCATGCAATATTGATCCTGTTTTTGTCCTGGTAATGTTCCAAGAGCATATTCCAAACTACTGGATAGCGAAAAATGGACAACATTCGCCTCTCCCCCATGGCTAATGGATAGTTTCTTTAAGGTTTTTATGCACCTGTAAAGAAATTCACTTCCTTGCTTTGGACATTAGAGGCATTATCTGCGTGGCTGACTCACCGCCAGACCACCAGGCCAGCTTGCTCTTCTTTGTGTTTGTTCAAAGAAAATGTGAATTTACATGGATAATCATGGTTGCATGTCAAATGCTTTCTCAGTCTTGTTTTGTCTTCAGAATGTTTTGCCTCCGGCATCTTCCTCGGTGGCATGCCCATTTAGCTCAAAGGCCCCTTTGGCTCTCTCCCCAGGTGTGGCTAATAGGCTAATGAGTCTATACCACCAACCCCTAGGTGTGACATGAATGCTGACCCTGCCTCCTACCACCTGCCTAAACCACACCCATATCTACAAGACATTCATTAATCTACCCATAAAGCTATAAATGTTGATGATCTGCTGAATGTATTGATGAAATTCATCTTGAGCATATCATCCAACCTGGGTAAACTGAATAAATAAAAGAGAGAAAAATGTGTTGCAGTGTGTCTTTAATTTTTGGCAAGGCTTTATTTATTAAGTTAAAAACATCTTAGTTGAGTTTTCAGGTGTGAAGATATTAGAAAATGTTTAGAAAATCATACAGAGAGATTTTATTGTTATCAAAAATGATTAAGGTTAATGTACCTGAGCTAATATTTACAGTCCAAATCTTCTTTGCCAGTAATCATAGTGATTAAAACTATAAGCTTTATGTTTCTTCATGATCTCATTGAAGCTTTAGTGTGCTGATGGCTGTTCATTCTGTAATTGACTGCTGGCTGGTCCCACACCAGACTGAGAAGCTCTGATCGTCTCTCTCTCCGTCTCTCTGCCTCTCAATTGGTCCTCGCCTGCTGAGGAGGAGGAGGGAGAAGGAGGAGGAGGAGGAGGGATGTTCGGAGGGGATCACCGAGTTTCAGATGCATTTGATACGCCAACCCCCCCAAACACGAGCACCTCGCTCCTGGAAGCTTGTGAATGGTGAGACGGAATACAACTGGGACAAACAGGAATCAGTTTGATAGACGCGCCGGTTTTCTTTCAATTGTGTTTAAATCTCGGAAAAAGTGGACAAGCAAGAAAGCTTAGATCATGTGAACACAAAAAAAGGAGTGAAGGATTACCCTGCTCGTTGGGGGCAGCTGTGGAGTAAACATGCTCCAACAGAGGATGCCGGAAAATTCACGCTAATACGGAATAAAATCCATGCTTTTGTTTTTTTGGATGTGGTGACAGCTGCTCTCTCCCGTCCGAAAACAACGCGCAGAGACGTCGGGATTCCCTTTGTCCCCACGTGTGGATGAGCTGTGGAGAAGGTAATCAAAAAGCTCTTGTTTTTATTAAATGTTGTCGACTTAGATTTGTATTTTATTTGACAGAAGAGCTTGTGTTTTGATCCTATACACAATATTTAGGATAAGAGCCAAATAAAAATGGGATTTTGGAGATATGGACAAAATTTCGGTTGGCTTTGTTTGGCTCCTGTCATCGTTAAGTTCACCTTAACCTTAGCCTTTAACCTTTAATAATATTGGTAGACTGCATCCAATTAAAGAGTAAACCCTATAAGTCAAAGTACTCCAGTCACATTCATACAGACAAATGTAATGCATGCCCATGACTCTCAGATATACTATTTCAAGTCTAAATGTCAGTAATGTGCTTTATATCTTATCCAGGGTAGATTAAATAGCATGTTACCTTATTGTAATTAGATGTTGCTGCAGATTATACATATTTACCTGTGCTCTTAGACAACAACAGTGCACCTGCCTATCAGCATAAGTGCCACTGATTTACCTTCAACATTCTGCGGTTACATTTCCATCAGCAGCATTGTTATCAATGTCATCCATACCTGCCTCAATACCTTGCAGGAAAGTGCTCATTAGTCCCAAGAGAAGACACTCTGGCTATATGGATGCTCTAAATAAGTGCATTATTATCTCAAAGAGGTGAATCTATCAGAGCCAGGGCTACAGCTTCTTGCTGTCCACTGTTAACCCTTATACTCTGCAATGACTGAACTCCATTTTTAAAAGAGGATTAAATTCTTGATTCCCCTTATATTTAGTGTCTGTCAAAACTGTTCGCAGCGCTGTCAGAACTGTCAAAATATCCACCTGTCACTGAGCTTGGCAACTTGATTTCAAGTATTGCAGAGGACAGCAGCTCTTCTGCGACGCTGTTTTTGTACCTGACAGTTTCAGATCTCATAATGGTCTTTGCAGACAGATTGGTCTTCTCCTGTAGCTGCTGAGGCGGTCTTGTATAATCACATAATTAGCATTTCTTTTTTTTTTGATCTGTAGAGAAAAGCTTGTGTATGTATTCATATCATGAACTGAAATGCAGATTTGGTACGATGGGATTTCCTCGCAGGTCGGAGAGGCAGTGTGGGGACTCCCAGTGGTGACAGATTCAAACCAGCAGGGTATCCTGCTTTGTGAAGGAAACTGTGAACAAACACACAAATCAATCTGCTGATGGGCTAGCTGGCAGGAGTGTTTCCTGTCTCCAGCCGCTCTGTCATTTCTGTGTCTCGCTCAACTCGTCCTTTATGTTTCTCACATACGCTTACAGATGCTCTGGTATTCTCTCCATGAATCTCGATTCACCTTTGACTCCTCTACCTGTCACATACCTCCACTCTTCTCACATCTCCTGTCTAATTCC
Source organism: Cephalopholis sonnerati (assembly GCA_019142605.1). Lineage (NCBI taxonomy): Eukaryota > Metazoa > Chordata > Actinopteri > Perciformes > Serranidae > Cephalopholis > Cephalopholis sonnerati. The sequence continues at coordinate 28,400,767 of JAGQAX010000006.1, forward strand.
TTCTTTGTCTCGCTCTCATTCCCTGATTGTATGGAAGAACCATGTGACGTTATTCCTCCATACCAGTCGTTCCATCCAAAACTGACAGTCTATTGATCTGTTGGCTTACACTTCATGTTTAAATGTGGAACCCCACTGATAGGCGAGCAGAGCTGTTAGTGGAGAGGCATCAGTGTACTGACTCCCACAGCACATCAGCAATTACATCTACTATACTAACTGTCAAGATTGACTTGTGCTATTTACAAATATTTAATTGGCGTCATTATGGGGCTGGAATTGGTTACACTGACCCACTTTGAGATTGTAATTGAGCGCTCGATGATGTGGGCACTTTGATTGCATTAAAGAGTGTGTGTGGTGTTGATGTTGGTTACCCACTGGGATATGCATGCACATTAAACCTTTTGGATATTCATTACAGTAATCACACATTCAGTAATTTAGCACTCAGCATGCATGCCAACCAATTAGCCTGCTTAGAATCATGTAGTGTACATTCACCCAGTAAATGGGCACAGTGTATGATCACAACCTATCATTGCTGTTCTGCAGCAATCTCATAACTAAAGCAGACAAAATCTGGCTTTCAGACACTGATGAATTCCTGCTGGTGCCTCCTTTCAGCTGCCACCCGGACATGTTTTATTCATTTATTGATTATTTTAAAGAGAGTGGGCCCATCCACTCACCTTTTTGTAGTGTTATTGTGCAGATGGTGACAGAGACACAGCAGAAATTGCTCTCGCCAGATTTAACTGAGGGAAAGTTTGTACACTACACACAGAGAGTGAATCCAGAGGTAACCATTTGATTAGGTCTGGGCACTACAGTCCAGTTCCTCCTGGAAACAGCTGACCTATTCCTGTCAAGAGTCACATTACATCAGACGGCTTCTTTTGAGCTTCCTTTCTGTCATGAGATTTAAGCGTGAGAGGCAGTTTAGGTGGACTGATCCATGTCAGAATGATTGTCCAATGCTTCTTGAAACTCTCACACCTTGAGAACTGTTATTTCAACTACTGTAGGTGTTGCTTTGCAACCACATGGCCTGTTTCTCCTATTATTATTTTTTGGGGGGCATTTTAATCTATAATCGCATAGCAATGGTAGAGAGATGACAGGAAATAAGGTGTGAGAGAGAGAAGGAATGAAATGCAACAAAGGTTCCCAGCAGGACAAGAAGGGGACTTTGGGTTCATGGTTGACACCTTAAACTCTAAGGGCCCTGATACAGCAAGCTGAAGGTCGGCCATTGAACGACTGAGTTCTCCAGGGATGGCATTTTTCTGTAATATTTTTCTGTAGGTGGAAGTTAGAGTCGCCTTGGTTCCTTTGCAAAAAGCCAATAGGATTTTTCCATTGGATTTTGGATAATTGCAGAAAATAAGCTTGATGGCGAACAGAAGTTGATCATAATTACACGTGTATTTCAGCAAGATAATCTTCAAAAATCAACACCACTTTTATGATTTTCGAAGCCTAAATGCAATTGCCAGAAGTAAAGCTAACAATAGGCTATAAACAAGCCACCTCACAGTTGCATGACATAACATCGCCCCCAGCAGCACAGCTGTAAAGCGGTGTTCAGTATGATGAAGTTCTGTAGTCTTACGAAGCCACTTGTTAGCAACAGCCTTTTTAAGACTCAAAGAAGCTTCCAAACTCGTGATAATAGGGTACTTATGGATGTATTTCATGTCGTAGAACAAAACATGAAGGTCTCCTAAGCTTGTGTTAACCACAGACATTATTTCAAGTATTAAACCAAAAACCCATTCAAACAACCCATTGACTTCGAGATGAGGAAATGCTAATTCATTTCCGGGTTTTAGGACCCATTCCTGGAGCACTCTATGTTGCGCCGTGGATGAGCGTCTGTTGCCTTAATTTTTGTGGTGTATGTGTCCTGCACTGTTGGCTCTTGTTTGCTCTCAGTGGCCCTTGCGGTATTTATGGCTGACTCAGCATGTGGAAGTGTCAATGGGTCCAATGGCGGAGCCCATTGGTGAATGAAATTACTCTGATTGGCAGTTCAACTCAGTGCACTGGAAGAGAAGTGGGAGTGAGTAAAGTAAACAAATGACTTAAGTCAAGAGGGAGTGAAACAGAAATAAACTTGTTGTAGTATGATATACATGTATTTATTAAGCTCTTTAGCAGCACTGTCTCATAACTGTTTGTGTAATTCTTCTCTACTGCACAGTGAATATCACTTTTTGGGTTGTAAAATCAATGTGCTAACTAGCATCTTGAATCTGCCCTGTCAGTCTTTCAGTTTCCCTTTTTGAATGACAAATACAGACTGCTGCTGTCTGCTGCTATGGAGAGTTATTTCCTCTCATGCAGGTACAGACTGTACGTGCTGGTTGGCTGTCAGCTGTAGTCTTTGCGGTGTGTTTTGGTGCAACTTTTCGGCCAAGGCACAAGTGACATTAGGCGACGCAGCAGTTGGCCTTCATCACCACTACCTCTTTGATGCTGGTTTGGTGTGTGTAAACCTTAAGCTGGCAGGGTGCCCTGCATGGCATATTCATAGCCCCAAATGTATTCATCAGTAGAATCCCATGGTTAGAAATTTAAGAAATCTAAACAACCGTTTTGTTCTTCAGGCTTGGAAAAACAAGCAAAGACCACTGATGGCTCAGTGAGAGGTTAGTTCGTTCATTCAGGCGTAGGAAGAGTTTTTGGTGGTGTGAGGAGCAAAGGTTGTCTTTGCAAGGTTAATTAGAGATAAAAGATTTTTGCATGACAGCTTCTTATCCAGGAAGGACAGTGTATTTCCTTTTTGGCAACACCTTACTTCACACTCCTTCAGCTGTACAGTATGCTTTCACACCTGGTAGCTGCACGGTGTTGTTGACATTGTACCCACTGAAGATTTGCTGACTGCATGTGTTCTTCATCAACACCCTGCTTCACAGCTGCATATTTCTAAACCTTAAAGGTGTATATTTATGAGGGTGGCCATGAAAGGCTCCAGTCTCCAGGAGCAATTACTGTACCTCATCGGTTGTTGTAGGAGGAACTGAGTTTACACAAGTTGTGAGTCAGCCCTGTCTTTGGCCTGCCCACTGCCCAGTGGGCTACCACCACTCTTTTCATACATGTGATATTCATTTCTGCACTTATTAAACACCAGGGTTCCACATCACAGTTTTTCTTCCTTTGCAGCCCCTGCCCCCAGCATCCTGTCATTTTAATTGCTGTATGGATTATGTGAATGTGCAACTCAATATCACGGCTCAATTCTGCTCTCATAGGGGATATGATTAAAGGTCGGGTCAGTGTCTTAGGCTCTTAGAGAGTATGTTGTGTAATATTTGATCCATTTGTTTTTTCCAGGTAAATAAGGAGTAGCTGAATCAAATTCATAAGTTAGTTAACTCCAATTTATGCATTTTTTATCTACTTATTTATTTATTTTTTGAGTGACGCCATCACTATATTTGTCCTTGCTTTTTTTTGGAAGTTGGTTAAAAACACTTGGCAGATCCCCCAGACAGAAGATGCATCTGTTAAATATCCCGTACTCAAAGAGCTGTTTGAAACATCTAATGAAAACAGGCAAACGTGGGGCATGCCAACAACCAATTACCCCTGTTTTTTTTTTCTTAGGAATTGACAGGGTGAAAATATTAGACTTGTTTATGTGTACACAGATCTGCAAGGGCTGGTGTTTTGTACCTGTAATATTCCTGCTGCTGATCTGTGTTGTTATTCTTCAGCGTGTTGTGTCAAAGCTATGTAAAGTTTTATACATGAAGCCCCAGGAGAGAGTGTTTCCTCTTGTGTGTTCTGCCTGATGCTAATATCCTCTGCATACATTGTGTCTAATGTGTGCGCTGTTGATGCATACTTAGGATGCATGTGCTGAATAGCCTTGAGGTGCTGTTAGTTATAATCAGTAGCAGTTAACCCTTTCCTTCCTTCCAAGTTCTTATTTTAACTCAACTAAATGTTGCTAGCTCAATTTGTGCAGACGAAGGTCAATAATAAAAACAAGAGAGGTAAAAGCCAGGTCGGATAAAATTAGTCTGAAAATAGAACTATATCACCGGCAATGTTATATTTCCATCATTAGATTGTCTATTTTCTCCAGCTGCCAGCAGAATGTCTCAGACTCATTTCAAGTAAAATACTAAATAAAATTAAAAGAAATTAAAGGTGTATTTATTTGAATGCAGTTGACACATACTCTGAGCTAGCCAATTTTTGGGTGTTTCAAACTGGCTGCTTTTCACATATTTGTTGCTTATAGTATGTGAATGTGATAGATGTTATCCCCACGTGTTTCGTGTCATTCAAATCAAATTGCAGTTCGGCAAGAGACCCTCATTCCTCCACTCCTCATAGCATCAATTTATAAATCTCCACATCCATCCAGCAGTCATCTCATCATCCTCACCGGGCATTTTTAAGTGGTGCTTTCACTCCTCTGGTCGATGGAGACATGGCAGCATAATGCCCACAGCTCTATAGGCCAAATGGAATTGATGTATAATGGTGCCTATGTGGCTCAGCAGCAGGAGCAGAAACAGAGGAGTGTGTAAGCACATGCAGTAGTATGAGACTTAATTTGAGAAAGAAATGTAGAGTACGAGGTTGTCAGCCGACTGTAATGACAGCAGTGGCGGTCAGAGCACATTTCATGGTAATTGGGTTTTTGTTGTCAAGTACAGAGCGGAAAAGTATTTTCATTTATTAACCTGTAAATGCAGCCTCTGCACACTTTTATTTTTGCTTAAATATGTAACTATACTGTTAAATAAGGTATTATTTTCACAATCCATGATTATTGGTGCGATTCCTGCTTGCCTAAAGGCAAGAGTGATGACATTATTCTTTAGGTGCACAGTCTACCTATCGAGCTGAGATTAAAAACGTATCTCAACTTTTTGGAGGGCTTAATTAGAAATGATGTGACAAGAGATCACCAGTCAGCCGTAGGTGTTTGAATTCTACTCCTAACCTAGCACCTTGTAGACTTGAGAAAACAGTGTCACCACAAGGTCTTGTATTAGTTGTTAAGCTTTCAATCAGACCACAAAATCTTCATTACCAGTTGCACTTTGCTCAGTTGTGTAATTTTGATATTCAAATATTCACCTTTTTTGGCTTAAAAGCTGAAGCTCTGAGTTCATTCTTGACCTTGAAACAGTAGTTGAGAAAATGTCGCCTCGAGGTTCATTTATTGGCTGTTCTTGAGCTTTCAATCAAATCATATGTCCTTCATAAGAAAATGAATATTACTCAGTAGCTGTCACACACTGTGGCTGCCTAAGGCTAGATAAAGGTATGGATGAAACAGTTATAGGTTTCGCAATATACCACAGTACATTTTTCAGAGTATCTGTTTCAAATTTTGATTATCATTAAAACCACATTTGATTACCATGCTTTGAAAAACTCATGGTAAATACTGTTCAGCATCAACTGAAGTTAGCAACAGTCTCCCAGACGCAGGCGCATCATTGAATGTGGGTTTGTTTTGCCATTTATTTGTTTACAGAGTGGGCAGCAGGCAAACCCAGTGATGCTACTGGTCCCTTATCCTCATCTACAGTAGTACAGACATTCAAGGAAGCATTTCAAAGACAGGCTATCTTAGGTATTAATGCACATCTGATATGGATTTGATATGTTTACATGAGGTATTGGCTGTTTTATGTTCATACAAACAAAAAGTGCACTGTGCTGCTAATTTTATTTGTGGTTTTCAGTTTAAAACGTATAAACCATAGTCATTTTTGTCACAATAATCATGATTTAAATGTTCATACCATTTTTCTCTAGATCTGGGATGTGCTGGATCTCAATTTATAATGTTTAATTTTGAGAGGAGAATTTTTTTTGACTACCCGAAGCAGGCCATGCTAAACTCCACAACCCCTATTTCATACAATGACCAGAAAGTGAAGAAAAGAGTGCTCTAAGTCTTCTGGGAAATGTGTCTTTGACCCATTTAAAAGGCTGCAGCTGTTAGAAGCCCGCTTTATTGTACTACCCAAACACTACTTGCCCTTATGATGTTATTTTTTATTGTAGGTCAAACTGTGGGTGGTCCATTTTTAGCTATCAATGTCGATTGAATTTGATTCATTTTTTTCTGTCTCACTCTCCCTGTCAGTCTCTCCACTCTTGTCTGTCTCTCTGCTTGACTCTGACAGTCAGTCTTCTAATTAAAATAATAAACCAGTGAGAATAACCGTGGTTATTAATTTAATCAGTGAATAATCAAAGGGGTGCCCTCTCCCTCCTTTCACTCACTGACTCTTAAACAGTAACACCCGCACAAAGCTTGAGCTGACAGAAATGAGGAGATGAACTAGATAATTGAGAGTAATTAACACACCAAGCAGCCAGCTCATGTCCTCACGTTCAAGACAAGCCGGAGCTCAAAGTGATGAGCTGATTGAGGGTTAGGATCGGGACTGGTTTTCTGTAAGAGAGAAACTTGTGAGTGATATAGTGCAGATACACTTTGGGTGAACATAGATCGTTTGCATCAAATATTAAGCACTGCCTTTTTAAAAATGTAGTTTTGCTGTAGTGTATCACACGGCGGCAGAGCACATACATCAAGATAAACACAACAGAACAAACAGATTGCTTTTCAAACCAGGCTCACATTTATCTTTTCTGGAACCATTCCCAATTTTATTTTCAATATGACCTCTATTTTTATACCCCTCCTAACATCTCTGTAGGAGGACTGGGTTGTTGCATTTTCTATGTGTACTGGGTGCACCTGCACTCTGTGTTTGCTCTGTCCAGAGTACTAACTAAAGCAGAAAGAATGCAATCTAAAGTAGTAAAGGGGCTTTACGCTGCAAATCAATATCTTAGATTTTGAATATTGAAAGTGTTGTCTTTTCCTGGTTTTAAAGGCTGCATTACAGTACAGTGGTGTACTTTGAACTTACTAGACTGTTGTAGCTGTTCTATTATTTGCCTCTACCCACTTAGTAATTATATCCACATTACTGACTACATCTTATTCTTGCTTGACACATTTTGACCCGTTTTTTTGTTAAATTTTTACAGTTTAAAATATTGGCAGGTAAACCAATCTGGGCTAATTAAAGGAATACTTCACTCACAAAAGGATAACATCTGTTTACAAACTGGCACACAAAATGTATAGTTGTAATCCAAGTGTCACTTGTCCAGTTGTGTGCTTGGTACTTTCCAAACACAGTGCATTTTTGCTAAAAGCTTACTGTTTAAAACTCAAAAAAGTCTCTTCTAACTCGATTGAATACACAAGCACAGTTCAAATGCACATGCTTTCCTAGGCACACCACTCCTACGACTTCAATTTATCAAGAATTTGATCTGTTTTTGGATTTGTTGTTCGTCGTGGAGGCATAAGAAAAACAGAGTTTTCTCCACAAATCCATTCCTGATATACAAATAACCATTCTGTGGATGAAGTATTCCTTTAATAACATTATTATTATTGTATGTTGGATCCACAGACTGGATCTGAAGAGTTCATTTGCAAAAACTGAAAAAAATGAGATATATATCAAACAACCCAACACCAGTTTGATTGATATTTCCTGGACTGCACATTATAGTTTGCTGTATTAATGTATGCTGCCTATGGATTACTGCTGATTCCACTGTGATTATCTTTCAAATCACCTTCACAGCAGACATTTTTACCTGCCAAACCCAAGTTTAATAATAACAAGTTTACAGCCTTGATAGCAGCTTTGTGAGGCTCTACTTAGGTGCTTTGAGCAAAATCCTAACATTAGCTTTCTAAATGCTCACATTGAAAATGCTGACATGGCAATGTTTAGCAAGTTTAATCTTAAATGTTTTAGTTTGCTAAATCAAACGAAACACAAAGTACAGCTGGGGTTGATGGGAATATCATTACTTTTGCAGGTATTTGCTCATAAACTAGAGTTTTTACCTGACATTTTGAGCTGGTAGTGGCACCAGAGGAAAAATCAGGGTATCATCAAAGTCAGTCAGCTTCTTCCCTCAGGGATCACAAATGCTGGTACAAAATTTCAAGGCAATGCATCCAGTGGTTGTATTTCAGTCGTGACCAAACGATCAACATGAGCATGGTTTGTGACCACACCTCAGTGGAACAGAACCACCATTAACGTTATTAATTACAGCGGGTGGTTTTCCTGCTTTGAAAAGTCTAATTGTCTCATATGTTTGTGTCAAGAAGGTCCTCAGTTCATCTGGGGAGGGAGAGTCTATTTGACCGATCAATATTTGCCTCTTGCTCCATGTAATACCTTGGTAATCAATACTATGGTGAATTGCAGCAGATATTGACAGCCTCAAGTCTACAGTTTATAACTCTTCCAGACTGACACTGTGATTTCAGAGGGACTCACGTTTGCTGTTGATCTAAATAAGGCCTGACCCTGCTCGCCTTTGATGTGAGAGGGTGAACATGGAGATCTATAATCATTAAAGGATTAATATAAAGTTACTATAGGGGCATATTATATCTAGTATTAGCATAGCAACTTTTTAACACTGAAAGTGAACAATTCTCCTGTCTGTATATTTGCTCTGCTGTAATTCTGTGGGTGAGCAGTAAAGTGTTTGGAATTACAGCCGTGGACTGAATGGCGACAACGAGGGGATTAACCCATGACAGCAGTCTGATTATTATTGGGTCAAACACGGGTTGATCCCATGTACATAATCCCATGTCTAACGGATTGTGTGAAAATGGTATACAGTAACACTAACCAGCTGACAGGATGTGTGCAGAGAGAGAAATGGGGCAGTGCAAGTACAAACACTTTGCTGTTTCAGAAGTCATTTGGGGGTCTGTTACATAATATCAATCAATCAATAATTTATTTGTCACATTGAATCATACAACTTACAACTTGAGCAGCTCCTTTAAGTTGTGCACTGTAATTTAGTCCTTTTTAGCACCCTCTTACATTATTGACTGCTGCTTTATACTGTAGTTGTCCATGTTTTTAGAGGGTTTCGGTAATCCATGGGTTCTGGTTGTGGAATGATTTAACTGTCCACACATCTCAACTTCAACAAGACAGCCGTATACAGTAGTTGCTTCTCCCTAACATGGCACCGCTCTGCAGCCACCTATGCATGGTATATAACAGTGATAGACTGCAGAAACTGAATAGCAACTCACAAATCCCACTGTCACACCAGTCTTTCTTCACCACAAAGCACACACCTCCTCTCTTTCTCTTGCCAGAGTCCTCTGCGTTGTCAGATCGCAATATAGAAAAAGAGTCATCCAGCTGAATGGTGCTGTCCAGTATGGACGTTGCCAAGTTCTGGTGAATCAAAGGATATTACAGTTCCTGATATCCTGTCTAACACCTGTGTCAATTGCTACCAGGATGCTAGTTCAGCTGGTGCTCATTCTTTTCCATCTCTCCTCGATTTTTATTGATGTTTACATTTGAAAACCTTAGCCTGACCAGCTTTCTGCTGGCTGGATAGAAGCTGGCTAAAGGAGAGTTTAAAGACTGGTGAGTTGATTACCCGCAGTTACACGTAGCCACTGCCATCTGATGCCAACCACACGAAGCACCACCAAGACTTAAGACACAAGCCTAAATTTGGCACAAATTTCATTCATGTTAGTGCAGTTTAAGACTTAAACAAAGCGGAATAGAGGGTAATGCAGATTAAAGGAGCTCTTTACCACATTCAGATCATTAATATAGCAGCAAACAACACTTTTCTGTGTAACGATCAAGTGGAGTAAAGGCGCTCTGAGCAGAGAATGAAGTCACACTACCTTTGTGTGTGATGTGATCTGAGCTTTTCTGTTTGTTGCGGTGGTAACCATGCCGGCCACGCACGCATGTTAGTGCATGTAAGTCCCATGTGTGCATCCCACTGGGTAGCTAACAGCACTTACCGCCGATATTGGGATGTTCTCGTCGCGGAAGCATAGCTCCCAGGTTAACAACTTAAGCTCTGTCAGGACTGTTGAGGTTGTTAGCACTGTTCTAGCTGTTAGCTCCCTTAGCTGCTAGCTGTCGGCTTAGCCACCTCCATGTTGACAGCTGTGTGCAGACAATCTGAATCAGACTCTGAATCTCTGAAGTTCACACACAGCTAAAAAAGAAATGAAAGATAAAATAAAAGCAATAAAAAACAGTAAAAACAATAATAAGATGGAAAACAATAGAAACAAAAGTTTAGCCTGGTTTAAAAGGTAAAACGTTAAAATACTATTATTATTTTTTTTTTAAATGTAAAATGTATTTTTAAGAATCCATGAACACTGGTCTAAAAAATGCAATCTTAAAATTATGGTTTTATTTTATTTTATTTTGATCTACTGCGCCTTAATAAAAAACACAGAGATACTGTCAGACATTGTGTACAAACAACGAACACACACATTTCTGTCTGTCTTCTTCTTTTTAAGACTATGCTCCCTTTTTCTCTCTGCATCAATTTTTCCTCTTGTTTTTTTTAAATAATGAACACAGTTAGTGTAAAGTCCCTACTCGGAGTGCGTTCTGCTCTCCAGTTCATGCTCAACAGGAGAGCAGTCCTCACCCTGATTGCTTCCCTCTCATTACAATGACACTGCTTGAGGGAGTGAATAAATGAGGGACTCTAATCAAGTTTTTTAATTGTCTCACCAAGAACTCATGAGATCGTTCCATGAGCTGATTTCCCCAAGACTTACAGTAGTCAAGTAGGGGTTGCTAGGATGGATGAAAAATGGCTTTGTTTGAAATGACAACATTCACATCAGGCTATGAAATCAGAGAGGAGAGAGGCTGAAAGAGACACAGGGGGAAAAAGAGACTTTTCTCATTAGGGAGCTCCCTGAGCGCTGTTTTCTGTCTCACACTGATGATCTCTGAGGAAGAAAGTGGAATCCCCAGACAGAGTGGACTGGAGCTAGCAGACAAATTGGTATAGATGTGAAGTTTCTCAACAGCTGGTTTAGGACCTAGATTTTTGAGGCTGAATTACATAATTTGCACTTCTATTTTCTCAAGATAAATCCTGTGCTACATTGGCTCAGTAAACCTAGATTTGGGAAAAAAAAAGGTGAAAAACCAGAGTTGAGCAGTGAATCTATTTCCACTGCTCTTACTCTTGCTCTGTGATTTTTCTCCTCTACACTATTTTCATGTGGGAGGCTTTCAGAGACTGTAGGCTGCAGAATGATGTGATAACATAGTTTCACATACATCCCTCCACCATAATGCATCTTCAGTGTGTCACGAATTCTTCTGAGGAAAAAAAAAAGGAATTCTTTGTCTGTGTAGGTGGGCAGATTTTGGAAATAAAAGTTTGAAGTACCTGTTTAAATCTCTTCTTTGTTATAGCAAAAGTTGTAACGTGAACTTTTGTGTGTTGCTGAGGGCAATGATGTTTCAGTCAATGAGATGTAAATGGTGCTATTTTTGTTGTGACCCTTCCGGAGTTGCACAATATATTATTTTTTAAATCGTCATGGCAATGTCAATGTCATATTTGGAGTTAGTTGAAAGAGATTTTCAGTAGAAAACTGCACTTCAAAATGTGTATGATTTTTTTATTGGTGTTTTGGGTTCAGTTCAATGTTTTTGTTTCCTTTCATTATCTTTATTCAACAAGCAAGTAATTGCATTTAAGCAGTAAACTGAAAACAGCAAAAAAGCAGAACGGAGTACACTTTAAAAGCTGTTCATTTATTGTAAGTAATACTGTTATTGCTATATTCAACAACATTATCGCATATTTTCCTCACATCATGCAACCCTACACCTTACTGATAAATTATTTTGTAATATTAGTGGTAGACTTGGGTGGTATTACGGCATACCAAGGTATTTAGAAATCCTGATAGTATAACTTTCAATACCGTCAAAAATACAGCTGCTCATGTCTCTCTTAACTTAATACAGAGAGGCTGTATTGAGGATGTATTGTATGTAGTGCACATCCCACACCACCAGAGGTCAGTCTTCTGGAACAGGCAGCTGACAAATATGGTGACTGGCTGTGAGAGGTGGGGATAATGTCACAGGACTGTAAACAGCTGATCCTGCAACAGCAGAGACCTCATAGCATATTTTCACACCTAACTTGGTGAATGAAGGGGTTATTTTGACCAAACCAGAGCTGGTGACTATTGGAACAGTGGACTAACCGACTAGATGACTACCAAGACTAGCTATGTTTTACGAGTCAACAAGTCAATTAAGCTAATGTTATCCTTAAGTTATATTTTTGAAGACATCATCCCACCTTTCACTACAGTTTCAATGTCTAGATCACTCGCGGACATTAAAGAAAAAATATTTATTTTTAACTCAACACTTCCTGTTTCCACTTCCTATGCTTGTTAAGGAAATAGTTGTAAGAGTATTAACTTCCTTGACATTTTGTGAATGTATTTAGTTTGTTTATCAGACTGAAAAAGTCAGAAGAGCTTGCGGACCATAACAAAGTCATCAGTCGAGACTAAACTGTACACTAAAATGTATTAATGAAAACATTTGAGGTGAGAAATAGGTGATGCAGTAACAGAATCTTTGAATTCATATTTGATCAGAGCTGCCTAATTTGATTGCAGTTCAGGAACAATGATTGGCAGGTTTGACAGCTGCATTAGAGACTCTTATTGCAGCGGTTGATTGCTGCAAATGCCATTAGTGCCAGTAGGAAGAGGAGGGACATGATTTTTTTCACAGATAATCTGTCTCATGTACTTGTTTTTGAATACAGTGATAGTTTCAGCAAAGTGTTTTTCATAAAAGTTACCAAATGGAGCTTTAATTATGTTGCTACATGTGGGCAAGTTTGTATATGTGTTTTTCTGTGGTGGGGAAAAATAGTCTAAGAGCTCTAGTGTTTGGTGGTAATTTACAGCCATAATTACCCATTGTGGTGACCTCCATGTGCTAAGCAAAATATCCTGTCAGGGACTCCTGACACGAATTGCACTGTTACAGACGTGTGAGGTTCCTAATGTGGAGGATGTGGATGATGTTTTCATGTCTCTGCACTGGTGATAGTTGTGGCTGTAGGCATTATGGTTTCAGGTTGTCTGTCTGTCCGTCCATCCCTCTGTCCCATTCTCATAAAAGCAATATATAAAGAACACTTTGAGGGAATTTTTCCAGATTGGGCACAAATGTTCACTTGGACTCAAGGATGACAGATTTAAGTTTAGTGGTCAAAGGTCAATGTCACCATGACCTTGCATCTGTCTCGTTGTTGTGAACGTAATATCTATAGAATACCTTGAGGGAATTTTCTCAAATTTGGCACAAACGTCCACTTGGACTCAGGAATAAACCGATTAGAATTTGGTGGTCAAAGGTCACTGTGACCTCACAAAATGTGTTTTTGGCCATAACTCAAGTATTCATGCACTAATTATGACAACATTTCACACAAATGTCTAAAAAGATAAAATGATGAAGTGATGACATTTTAGATCCAAAAGGTCAAAGGTCAACTTCACTATGACATCATAATGTTCTGCAAAAAAAATAAAAATTCTCTTCATTATTCAAGGCCCTAACTCAGTAACAGAAGGGGAGACAGTTGGTCAGATACTGAATTGGTGACACTAATCTATAGATCTTCTGTCTTCTGTGCTGCTGGGGGAAAGATGTCTGTGAAGCATGTTTTCACAGACATGGATGCAAACTGTAACTGCACCTTAATGGGTTCACAAAGACATTCAACAAGGTGGTAATTCTAGTTTTTAAAAAATGACTGAAAAACCTAGTAATTACACTTGATAATCTTTCAATTTTAGCTTCTGTCTCTGCACAATAATGATGCAGAGTCATGTATCAAATCTCTAGCTCAAGTTGAAGCATTTTTAACTTAAAGGATGCCCCTGCATCTCACCGTGTATCACCAGTAAGAAGATTCTTGCCTTTTTATCTGTATGTATCAAAGAGGCAGTTTATTTTTGTAAAGAGCCCTTTAAGGCCCCCTTCAGGCAGTGCTTACAGTACCTTACACTCTTGTTGACCAAAGTGCTCCCATGACCTAATGCATTGCCTCGATTCTATGTTCAAATAATACATCAGAAAATACAAGATAAGATGATAGCACGTCCTCCAGAACAGAAGAAACAAAATTCCTGTCAGACACGTATGTGCATTATGTAACTAGCCTACAGGAAGTTAATTTTTAAGATGGGGTTTACCAAACGGCCATGTTATCCCTGGAAGCTTCTAATGGCACCTTTGCCCGGACATCTGTGTGCTTTAAACTGGATTAGTGCAGGGTAACCGGTAGCGGATAAAGAGGATTCAAATCATACACCAATTTTTGGAATTTATTTATGTAAATGGCTTTTCCTTCAGTTCTGGAGGAAGCAAAATAAGATTGCTTTTCTGCACTCAGTAAATTGTCATAATCAAGTCCGTTTCATCAAAAAGGATTATTTGCTGCTATTGTGGGACTGCAATTTTATGCAACTGTTTTACCGAACTCCAAGCTGAAATGTCTCTATGACAAGGATAGTTCAATTTCTCTTGAAATTAAATGGTATGAGTCACTGAGTGGTAGCAATATTGAGGAATAAAGATTGTGTTGAGTTACAGATTCTGTGAGATGGTCCAGCAAACTGGCAACAGAAATGAACACAAGCTTGTGACTTTTAACCTAACAGAATGAAGGTCAGTTCGATGATACGAAGAAAATGAAGCATCAGATATGCAATAAAAATATTGACTTGTGTTGTTAATGATTAAAAAACAATTTGGATGCCATATTTTTGCTTTTTATTAGCTGGCTGATATCTCTTAACACAGGATGACAATTGCCTGAGCTACACTCAGTGCATTACTTCTTAGCCAGTAAACCTTACATAAAAGAAAACTGAATCATCCCTTTAAAGAGATGATGAAATACTGCCAAGCTGCTCTGTGTAAGCTTGAGATTCTCCTCCTTTTACCAGGAACAGGCTACTGCTGAAATACTTAAGTAACACCAAGCTTTTTAACTTGATAAAAATAGATGCTTATTCTCACAATAAATAAATACAGAACAGAAATGTCTATAACTCTTCATGCAGAGAAGAAAGTATTCTTACTCTGCTGTGACTAAGCCCAAAATAACATTTTAAAAACAGAATTATTTAACAAGTAGAGGTGATAAAATAACTTGTCCGCTACACATATAGAATAACAATTCTCCTGGCAAATATTTAATATATAAATGAAGTTGTTCACTGATGTGGAGGGACTGGCTCATGAACTCCCGTTGTTTGCCGTCCCCTCCCCCTCTGCTCTGTCAGTGGTGTTTATTGAAATAAAATGTCCTCACTGTAATCTTAACTTTGTATTTGTATTAAGAATCAGGTTTTATGAAGTCTAAGCCTGAAATGTAAAGGGTGAGTTTGCAAAGCGTTGTTTGTTTCCACAGGATTTGACAGGATTCAGAGTCTGTCGAGGATTAAATTGTGTATTGAGGGTGTTCTCTGAGAATCTATTAATATCAAAGTATTCATTAATGTAAGGCCAACAAATCAGAAAACTCAAACGGTTCTTAGAATCTGGTTAAGCTGCTTTGTATTGGCATCACGTTATCAGTGTGTGCACACTCTCCCTCTGTTGCTGTCTCCCTTTCACTCACAGACAGACACAGTCATGCACCCACACAAAGACGTATGATGATAAAATACATGATGAGGTAGAAATTTCAAGATTTGGAGCAGTTTGGATATTTTCAGCTGTCAGCTGCAGAAACCAGCCGTGGCAATGGGTGCTGTATTATATTAGGAAACAATCAAAAAGAATATCATAGAAATAGATATTGGATTGGACTCAGAGATGGCAAATACAAAATATCAGGGAGCTCTGATTGAGATGGGGCAGAAAATGTGATCGAGTAGATTTGTCCACACCACATTTTATTTTTGTTGTTGTATGCCTTTTGTCTACGGATGTGATGCAAGTGTATGACAGATCATAGTGAATCAATGTATGAATGCAGACAGGTTGGCTGCTACTGCTGTGTTCTTATAGCGTCTCATTTCCAATTTGGATTTTCACCGGGATGTTAATTCTCTTTTAAAAGTGCCACTGAGTCTCTTAACCATTTCCTGGATCACTACTGCTTCTTACCCAGGCTTTTAACTCCTTAAGTTAAATTAATAAAGAGCAAAAGATAGAACAGACCCAATCAGCTGATGAGCAGACACTTTAAGGCTTTAACTTAAAGTCAGGTAGCATAAATGTGGACCAGAAGATGGGCAGACTGAGAGGTAGACAGTCAGCTGCTCAGATCCTGCTTCTCCTCCTCTGCCAGGCGTCCCACTGCGCCAGTCAGTCAACAGGACAGGCGGGCAGCTTGTTATCTCAGCTCTTTTAGTCTGATACATGACATGCTCTGTTGAAGCCACCCTCCAATGACGTTGTTGCATGTGAAACAGAGTGCATGTGTGTGAGAGGTACAAGATTAGAATCGACAGAACACCATGTCACATTTTGCCATGACGCTCGGCTGAAATTGTCTCCCTGTGCGACATTTGAAATTAAATACCTGTGAAGTGCAGTATGGGAAAGTAGGAGGGTTTTACAGGTATAACTGTATATGATCCACTTACTGACTAATGGCTTGAAGAGGAAATGTTTGCCTTATAGCTAAGCACCACTTAGGTAGAAATTAATAAAGTAGCTCTCTAGTTTCCACAATAAT
Source organism: Cephalopholis sonnerati (assembly GCA_019142605.1). Classification (NCBI taxonomy): domain Eukaryota; kingdom Metazoa; phylum Chordata; class Actinopteri; order Perciformes; family Serranidae; genus Cephalopholis; species Cephalopholis sonnerati. The sequence goes on from JAGQAX010000006.1 coordinate 28,417,417, forward strand.
GCACTTAGTAGCCGCCACATTAGGTACACCTGCCAGTAAACAGTCTGCTCATCCCAACAGTGAATAATGTCGAGCTGAAACGCATATACTGGGCTGCCGAGGGGCAAGAGGTTCAGCCACCTCTTGGATTAAGCGTTACACAAAAAACAGAAAGTGACCTGTCAGTGGACAGACACAGGAGACTCTTGAAAGGCTGTTACAACTTGCAAAATCTAGCCTTAAAAAAGTTAGTCTTTCCTCAGGCACAGGGAAAAAGCAGCTTTGGCACTGTGTCCCCAATTTTTGTAGCTCCCTCTTGTATGCATGCTGCTTACGGTCTGGCACCTGTTCATAGGGTTGGGCAGGTGTAAAAACGTTCAAACCGGTTTTATATCAAGAGCTGGACTGGATTGCTACTGAATTGTACCACTAGGTCTCATACTTGACTTGGCAGCTGCTCCCGAGTATAACGTATTGACACTGTGTTGGAGCAACAGCTATCATGTTGCATTGCGTAACATTGGAGCTCTCTGTCCACACTGACACCATTAAATATGCATCTCTGTTATGTTATGTGAACAAACAACGTAGACTACTTACCAGCTGCACGCTAGAGATCAGTCTGGAGACATAACCACTTAATAGATGAGTGGGTAGCCTGCTTGCTGTCTTCCTACATTTATACTTCTTAAATGGAAAACGCATGTTTTTATGTTGTGATTTTTACTGGAAATGACATACAATATAGCCAACAGCAAGTAGCCTAGCTCTTAATTGGCAGATCTCATTTAGCGTACCAGAAACTTTCAGCTCCCTGGCAAGGTCCCTCCAGCCAGCTGCCACCTTATTTAGGATTTTGTCATGAATAAAGGAGGTATCGTATAGATAACTCCTTATTTCAGCATCAAAAATAAGCCATACTTCTTATATTGTGGCACTTTCAAAGCGAGTGACAGTAATGAATAGAAACAGGGTGATCGACATAAATTCATCTCAAAACTATGCATATTGTCACTTGCAGTTAGTTAGAAAGCTGCCTCCCCTTTCATCCTTGCTTTTGCCAATCATAGATAAAAACAACACATAAATACTGTAAATAATTGTAATCGTTGAAGTGCGGTGAAGTTTACTTTAAATTGACTCTACTGACACACATAAACAACACATTCTCAATCCGACCTTGTCACATATTGACGTTTGGTCATGGACTTGCCACGTCCACATAAGATGTGCAAGGTACCCTAGTTGCATTGGTTGTTGACGTTCTGGGACACCATGTCAAGTTCTGCCTGTTACATGCATTGCCTTCTTGAGAGATACACTTCTGTTTACATACAGTCTCTTTCACAATAAACGCACCACATCGGTACAACACAGCAAAGTGATGTTTTTTTTCCCTTCAATAGTAAATACACATGGTTGGGTTTAGGAAAAAATAACAGTGTTTCGCTGTAGAATCTTACGGGATGCAAGCACCACTGTCTTCGGTGAAAGTTAGTGTTTGTTGTTTGGTGGACCAAGCCACCACACCTCCCGCCCGCCCCACTCTGACTTTTGCCACCTTTACTTTCGTCCTTCTCACACCGCATTTCCCCCTGACACCAAAGGACGCCTTTTTTCATTGGTTTCTGATGCCGCAAGTCACCACCCAAACGCTGGATTTTGGCAACTATGGTGTGAGACCTTGCTCCATAAAACAGCACATGGGATAAGTTAGCCTTTACATTTGAACCCAAACCATCATGTTTTCCCTAAAATGTCAAGGCTATCTGGCTGAAAATTGCGACTGCAAAATCACGGGAGGACTGTGTCACTGAGAGCCTCCTCTTTTTAGAAAAGGAGAGAACACTTTTACTCGCCTAAGATTGTTGATACTGATACTGGTATGGTTTCCTTGAAGGTGTTGATGTTTGTGTGTCTTCCATCTTCACACCTGTCTGCCCTAATGCTGTTAATTAGGCAGAAGTAACGCTAATTAGATACCCCAAAACAAACACACACACACACACACACACACACACACACACACACACACACACACACACACACACACACACACACACACACTCCTCGTTAGTAACATTGTGCTTCATCCCCTGAGGCTACAATGCTAATCTTTGTTTATAAACTGCTTTCACATCTGTGCTGCTGAACACAATTTTTGGATATGCTCTGAAACACAAAAGTCCTCTGTACCCACTAATTATCTGCTAATGGTGATAACTGGAACAGATCATCATCCCTACAGAGGAGCCTTGCCACTGATTATTTCCTCTATGAAATTTATATTCAAAGCATTTTTTAATGAATTACCTAATTTATGACATTCAGCTTAATGAACTCAACAATTGTCAGGCAAAATATTATGAAAAGTCTTCCACCAGAAAAATTGTAACCAGACATGACTGGGAGAAACAACAGTGTATTGCATTTACAGGAAATAAATCTGGTGTATTCTTTTGGGTATGGGAAGATTTATGCATCATATTTAATGGCCTTGAGTGAAGTTAGAAAAAACACATGGCAGTGCAATTAAACTCCCTTCAACATTGAGATTTGAACTAAGATTGTTCATTGTCAGCAACTCTGGCAACTATAAAACAGTTGTACACATGCCTTTAAGCTATTCTAGAAATTACCTCATGGAAAACATTTATAAGAGCAGCCAGCAGTCAGTGTTACTTGTCTTTGTTGTAATGTTAGACAAATAACAGTGTGAGAGTACATTTTAATAAACATTCATTATCTGTTGGAGGTGTGGACTAGTACTGAGCTCTTGTAGCAGGCCAGAAACATTAATGTCCATGCTTACTGGAATACTGCATGTTTGTTTGCTCTTTCTTTTCAGTGATATTTAACTAGAAGGAACATTTGATGTACGGACGCCAAATGGAAATTTCCATTCATATTTTGATATTTCCCTCCTAGTTCCGTCCCATCCAACCCTCACCCATTGCTTATGCAAGAAAAAATAATTGAATTTAATAATCATTAATAAAAATTAAAATAGACATTAATGGCAGTAATAACAATTATAAGATACATCCATCCATCCATTTCCTAACCGCTTATCCTCTTGAGGGTCGCGGGGGGGCTGGAGCCTCTCCCAGCTGACATTGGGCGGGAGGCAGGGTACACCCTGGACAGGTCGCCAGACTATCACAGAGCTGACACATAGAGACAGACAACCATTCACGCTCACATTCACACCTACGGGCAATTTAGAGTAATCAATGCTCCAAACAAAATGCATTCAGTCATCTCAAAAGTGTCTAATCTCTGTTAATAGACTCTGCATATGTGTGCAGATCTGTGGGCAATGGGACAAGATATTGGTGTCTGAAGTCTTCTGGTTTCTGTTGATAGTCTATTTGTAGTCCAAGTTGTCGTGACCAGTTATGTTTGAGCGGCAGCTAAACAGTTGGTGTGGACGGGCGGAACCCATTGGCTATGTCTGACAAGGAGTTAGCTTTGTTAAAATTTATCGTTGATATGCAGATATCTTTTCAAAGAGATTAGCCTTAATGACCAGCGCATGAAGAGGAAGTCTTGGCTTGGATATCTGCTGGTTACACTGGATCAGGCTGAAATATTGGCTCTTGCCCCCAGAGGCTTATCATCGTCAGTCTGATAGCCGATGGGTTCCGAGATTAGAGCTCAGGGACATCCAGTACACAGCACCATGTACAAATGAAATGAGTCACACATTTAGCAATTGGATAAAAATACATCCCATAGTAAGTATAAGTAAGGGCAGTAGTCTACACAAATTTAAATTTTAAACATATATAGAAAAAACACAAGTGATCTCAGACATAGGGAAGCACTGTTCCTTGGTCACAATAAGATAAGAGGGGTTGCTAGGAAGAGTAAAATTTCTGGGCCGATCTGCAAATGGCAAGTTAGATTTTTTTTTAAAGTTTAAGGACCAACATCATGTCCTCTGTAGTGAGGGTTGACAAAGGGGGCGCTAATATCCTTCTGTGAGCAAGGAGAGAACTGAAAACGATAATTTTTGGTGTTTGTTCCAGGGATGCACCGATTTATCGGTCACACGTTGGCTTCGGCCGATATTCGCCTTGTTGACTACCATTGTCCCACCAACAAATAAGATGATGTGTGATGTGTTTAATGTAATCAGGTAAAATGTAGACTTTGCAAAAAACTTGAATGTATACGGTTGTTTGGAGGAGAAATTTGACCTAGAATTTCACCATCCCTAGTTTGCTTTTCTTTCACTGCATTTAGGTGGCATGAAAGTGGTGTTTTTATGTAATAGTGGTGTCAAGGTTGTCCTGTCTGGCCGAGCTGAAGGATGTCCATCTGCTTTAAGGGTATGAACTGTCCTTCACCATTTGATTCCTTATGATGTAACAAGATATGCATGCCATATCCAAACGGCAACATGCAGCTTAATATTACGCAGCTAAAGGGCAAAGTTGCCTTTAAGCAAAACTTATTCTTGTCTTGCGTTGAGTTAGAGGAGAAGATTGATACCACTCTCTATACACTGCTGGACCCAGAAACTGCTTAGACTAGCTTAGCACAAGCGTAAAAATGACAAGTCAGTGTTTTATGTGGGATTAAACAAAGAAGATATAACAAGTTAATTATTGAGCTTTAGAGGTGCTGGTAGGTAGATTTTCTTGCAATTAGAATGAACCAGGCTAGCTGTTTCTAGCTGTGTTTAGTCTTTGGGCGATGCTAGGCTTTTCACCAAACTCCCAGCAAGAAATTGAGCTGTTTCTTTCTGACTCTCCGTCTCTCTTCTGATTTCACACCTCACTCCTCAGTCCTTCTTTCTTCAACCTCCAGCCTTTTCTCTTTTATTTCATTTAATCCTCTTTGACCTGCTTGCTTGTAGCTCTCTTTACTATTCTTCATCTGCATCTTCGTATCATCCTCTGAACCCTGTCTCTTCTAATTTTGCCTGATCTTCCCTGAAACAGTCTCTTTCATCTTTTATCGTCAGGCCCTCCCTCTGTATTACTTTTTGCCACTTCTGTTGCTCACCTCCCCCTCTCTCCTTTTATATTGAGGAGAAAAAAAACACACCATCATGGGTCACAGGAGGAACATATGAGTTCTTAGGGCCTTTTAACGACTGCCTGAATTGGCTCATTAGAGAGAGGCTCAATGGCTGTGGAGTCGATCTTGTCTGCTGCTTTTGAATGATGAGCATGTGGGGAATTAAAGTGTGCTGAACCATTAAGGCTGCTTCAGGTTTCATTAGCTAGCAGTTTCATTAGCGCACGTTTTGAGGAGAAAAAATTTCAAAAAGAAAAAGCATAATTTGCCTGAGGGCAAGAGAAAGAACTCGTAAGGATTAGCAAAATTGAAGCGACTATTTGAAAACATCAGATGAAGAGCTGAGGGACGCATGATGGCCGCTAATCAGTGTGTATTGTGTGGCTCGTATGTGACGTGTGTTCATTTTCATTTGTGTTTATGCGTGTGACAAGATCCATCCCTTGCTTTACACACACATGCATGAACAAAAGCACACATGATAATTTGAACTTAGTGTTTGAACTGAATGCTTTTTTTTTTGCCCTTATCAGTGTTCACTAATATTTTCTCCATATATTTATATGTGTGTGCCCTAGACTTAAAAAGTAGTCAGACGGTAGCAGTGTTTTTCAAGTAAGGCTGTATGATGTAATTACATAATGTATCTAAAATGATATTCTTACAGTGGCTTAAAAGCAGACACTGTTTGCTCTAATTTGGGACTATTAGCAACAAAGTCAGATAAATGTCAGTACTATTGTTTGTAATAACCTGTGACCCAGTTCAGGCTGACAACCAGAGTAGTTCCTTAACATTTACACATGATGTTCTCTCTTATTCTTTAAGTTGTCATCCTCTGCCGGCTGTTTCTTCAGCTCTGCCTCAGCTGCTGTGCTACACCACCAGGGACAAATCATTTGTATTGTAGAGTTAACTTCTGCAGGAATCACTGTGATGTGAAGTGATTTCTTGAAGTCTGCAAAAAGTTTCAAGAAATGCTTTGTCTTTAATCTAAATGCTGACCTACTTGGTAGTGCAAAATTTATGATATGTAGTTTGCATTAGACTTTCAGTTCACAGCTATTACTATATTTAGCAAACCTCAGTCTCAGCCATTGAAGTTGCTGTTACCAAAGTTAGGGGTCCATTGCTGTAATTAGGGCTGTACAGGATAGTTTAAAGTAGAACTGTGCAATATGGCCTATAAATAATATCACAACATTTTCAGGGATTATTGCTGCACAAAATATATATCTCAATATTTTGAAATCCCCCCCTAAACTACTGTAGACCACTGAAGTACTAAATAAATTACAGTTGAATTCAAGTTAAATAAAGTAGCTGCTGTTATGTAATGATTTTAAAGTACTGCTACAATAAAGTTAAATAAAATACTGTTATAATTAAGATAAACAAAATGATGTTACAATAAAGTCTAATAAAGTCCTGTTTTGATAAAGTTAAATAAAGTAGTGTTATATTAAAAATAAATAAAGGACCATTATAATGGAGTTACATTAAGTATTGTTATAATGCAATAACTCAAAGTGGACCACTGTTGTTTTTGCTGTGAACTTGAAGTTTCCAGTCAACAGTTTGATGTTAGCAGAATGCTGAACTGTTATGGCTGCACCATTTTATATATGTATATATATGTATATATAAATATATATATATATATATATATATATATATATATATATATATATATATATATATATATATATAAGTATATATAAGTATATATATATATATATATATATATATATATATATATATATTTTTATATATATATATTTATATTTATATATATATATATATATATATATATATATATTTATATTTATATATATATATATATATTTATATTTATATATATATATATATTTATATTTATAAATATATATATATATTTATATTTATATATATATATATATATATATATATATAAGTATATATATATATATATATAAGTATATAAGTATATATATATATATATATATAAGTATATATATATATATATATATATATATATATATATATATATATATATATATATATATATAAGTATATATAAGTATATATATATATATATATATATATGTATATATATATATATATATATATATATATATATATATATATATATATATATATATATATATTTATATATATATATATAAAGTATTTATTCACTGTTAGCAGGAAATAACAGAACACCTTTTCAGTTCATCCATAAATAATATTTGCAAATCGCACTGGTTGCAAAATGTGACTAATGGTCGCAGTCTGGAGCCCTGTAGATATCAAAACACAGACATTGCCTGCTCACAGTATTGCTAAGGAGAGAGTGGTTTAATGGGCGGAGGATTGCGTGTGATGTATCCATTTTGTGAAACTTTTTTTTTCTTTATTGTATCTCAAATGTCTTTAAAATATCTCCCAAGCTATTCAGAAACAGTAGAACTTCAGATAAGTTATCAATCAATTAATTGATTGATCTTGAGTCATCTTTAGTATTTTAAGTCTATAATTTTAAAATAAGGGAGAACGCCCATCACAACCTCCCACAGACAGAGGTGATGCCTTCACATGTCTTTTTTTGTCTGACCATCAGTGTTTCTGTTACTTATGTTTCTTACACTTATGCTTGAAATTAGTTTAACAACTAATCAGTTTGCAAAACTTTTGGAAATTTATTTTCTGTGGCTCAAATGATTGATTAATTGAATAGGTGTTTCAGCTCCACAAGAGTCTGATTTACTCATGATTAAAAGATGATTAGCAATGTGGAACCTTAGCAGCATGTAAGACATGTTTAAGTTATGACCAAGTGTCAAGTTTGGTTTAAAACCAGGCATAACAGAGGATTTACCCCTTGCTTTTCTTCTTTTTTTTGTTCTCTCTATTTTGTAGTTTATAAAGCTATACTTTTTCCAGCTCTATCTATTAGTTGAAGTTTGTTATAAGTTTTCTTGAATACACGTCATGCAATCTGCCATCTTTGTTTTATCGCAACAAGAGGATGCTACAGCACGTCTCCTGTTGTCACATCACTTGTCAGGCATTTGACAGTGTAATCTGTGCAGTCAGCCAGACAGCCAGGCAGCTGTTGATAATTTTAATGTCCTAATATTTCTCTTCACAATGATTTCACTCAATGGTGATAAACAACAAAGGCAGAGAAATGCCAAGGAAGCATTTAATACCCACAAAGTTCTGCACAACCTTTATGGAAGCTTTTTGTTTCAGTCACCAGTGTTTGAAAATGTGTTTATCAGTCATCCACGATTTGTTTAAGCTGCTGTTTTTGATCCTGTCATGCTGTAGTGAGCATATTTGCAACACGCGTTTATGGAGGGCTGAAGTTATAAGTCGACTTACAGAAAACTAACGGTACTTAAGCCGAAAAATCTCTGTTGCAGCTTTTCTAATGTGAGGATTACCGTACTTTTCTCTTTTTATATCATTGTGAATTGAATATTCTTGGGATTTGGACTGTTGGTTGGACAAAATGAGACTTTTGATGACTTCAACAAGGAAATGTTCTTACTTAATAAGGACTACAGTATATGTTGTTGGACCAGATCTATTTACTCTCAAACATCCAACATAGCAGCTCTGATCAAACTCTTACAATTCAAGTGCTGGTATTTTTATACAGCCATCTGGGAAATAGAGGAAAAAGAAATAGAAATATTACAAAAATGAGTTCAGCAAGGGAACAGACATGTTGCCTGGATAGCTAGCCAGCCTCTCTATCAGCCTGTTAGTTTTGTGGGGCCTTTAAGAATATCCTGCACGGGGTGCCCAGTAGCTCAGTGGTTAGAGCAGGTGTCCCATGCCTAAGGGCATTGTCCTTGTTGTAGTGCCCATGGGTTTGATTCCAGCCTGCGGCCCCTTGCTGCATGTCATCCCCTCTCTCTCCCTCCTTCATGCTTAAATCTGTCCTGTCGAATAAAAGGTAAAAGTTAAACAAAAAAAAGAATATCCTGCACATTATCACATAGCAGTGCATCGTGGGGGATTTCAGTGTGCTGTGCAGCAGTGTTTAAGTTCAGATGCATCACTTACTGAGTGTTTCTCAATAGAGCAATATTGAAGGCAAGGTTGTTTTGTTTTGACTGCTTGGCTCTACTCCCCCTCACAGGGAGACAAAAGAAAATGACTGAAATTCAATATTTTATAAATGTAATATTGATGCACAGCAAAATATGTGTGTGTGAATGTGTTTTTGTAATAATGTTGCAGAAATTCAGCAAAAGCAAATAGTAGGAAAGTAGGAAAAATACTTGGTTTAAGTTTATGGTAATATTTAGGGTAAAACTGTTGTATCCCCTGGTCTAGCAATTAGAAACTCCACAGCATTATGTCTGTCCAGAATATGTGTCCAATTACTAACCTGACGACCTGACCGTCAACAGTTTTCATTGCAACTTGTTCTAAAAGATCCACACAAAAAAACACATTTGTATGTTTGTGTTTTCCAGGTGTGCAAGTGAAGCTGCTGCGGTTGGACAGCGAGGGAGTCTTGAGGAAAGATGAGGAAGAGCAGGAGTGTTCTCACGGTGTCTCCAAACAATGTAAGTCATCATGCTTTCAGTACGATATATACCAGAGATCAATCAAACACATTTTGACAACAGTTGTCACCACTGGGGATGATATTGATTGTGTCGTGTTTAAAATATTGACTTTTTTGTACAGAATGAGCCTTCATTAGTCCTCAGGTTACAGAGCTAACTAAACGCATTCCTTGTTCTCACTAATCCAACAGAAAATGTGCTTAAATTTAATAATAGATACAGAAAAGGAGGCATAAACACAGCAGATGGAAAATCCCGGACTGAGAGAGACAGATTTATTTTGGAACAATGTGGATCATGAACAATTATTAGGAATTCAAGAGTTTCCTACTGACAAAAGCAGGACAGACACTTCATGTGGTTTCTAGTGTAAGCTGTGACTGTGCGGCAGGACAGAGGATTGTGCAGAGAGAGCAGTTCTTCACATATACAGAGGCTACAGGATGGTATACTTTCTTTGTCATGCTCTCAATCTTTCCTTTCTTTGTTAGTCACCCTGTGTTTTGACAGCTCTTTTCTTTGCTTTGGCAGGCTCACTCCTCCCCCGTCACATCTCTTTCCCTTCTTCTCCATGCTCTGTTCTCCTCTTGTTTTTGTCTCTGATCATTCTCTCTTTTCCCTTCTTTCTGACTCAGGTTTTATACACGTGGTGTGATGTTTAAACTCCACCAGGTACTGTTGTGTTTAACCTTTTACACCTCAGTACAACACATTAAGCACCCATGTCTTAATTTCATCCAATATCTTCATTGGGAAAACTACACCAGTATTAAAGGGAACTCCTCTGATTTTACACATCAGAGTCAGTTCACAGGTCTCACGGAGTATTGCTGCATAAGATCAGATTTCCTCAAGTGATGTCACTTGAGTCAGCGTCAGTTGAAATAAAATGAGGGCATGGAGTAGCTTGAGGTTACATTAGCTGCTACTGGCAGGACTCACCAGAATCTTCCACTGGACTGCTGGCAGTCAAGTTGCATTGCGGGCGATGTCGGCACCAGGTTTTGACAAGAAAGAGGCATATGTGTATCAGTTTTGATCGTAAACTCTTCATCGTGAATCTGACAGTGTTATAGGGGCGCAGTTCTAAATCTGCGGAGTACGTTTTAAGGCATTTATAGTTGAATTTTCACAACTGAAAGCACTTGGGCCATGTAGTTATGCTAAGGCTACTAAAATACTTGTGAAAGATAAAGGAGTGATTATGTTCATCATTGAATATTGAGAAAATAATCCTGACTCAATGTACAAGATTACACAAAGACTCAAGGCTACGCTGTTAAAGTTGAGTGCTTTTAATGGCTATCTACCTCCCTGAACTCCATGACACTGCCAGCGTACTCACCACACTCCATCTGCACAGCAACTGAATGTAAATTGCTTTTGCAAATCAACTGTATTCATTACATAGGAGACAGGATTGGAACAGCTCACAAGTATAGCACCTGCACGTATTATACTGCACACTCATATTGTATGGACAGAAACATGCAGGTGCACTTCACAGTGGCTGTGGGTGTTTGGTACTGTTGCTCAAACAGTCCATAGCTGAGGATGTGGGTGTGCATTAATCAGTCTCTCTCCACCTCTCTGTCTCTCTCCATGTAAGTTTGAACATTGTGTACTTTTTTCTTTATTTGAATTCAATCTTTCTCTCATTTAATTACTTACCTGCGTTTACACTCTATGTCCTAGTCACTTTCTTCTTTTTTTCCAACCCTCTAACCTTGACTTTAACGTCTTTTCTTGAGTGCTGTTAAGCTTTCAGCAGCCTTTAGCAAAAATACTATCAGTAGAGTGACTCCGAGGTGTGTTTTTTATCTACTGGATCAGAAAAAATAAATGCAGGCCAGGCTTTTCCCAGAGCAGCTTCCTAACCTTCTACACTACTCAGATCAACACATCTTACCACAGCTTTGGGTGTCTGAGGTGCCGACCACATCTGAGCCGGCTGACCCATCACTGTGTCAGTAACCCTGTGTGGTGAGGAGGTTTGGAGAAGGGAGGTTGGATTATATGTATGCAAGACCCTGTGTGTGTAGGAATGTTTATGATGATAATAATCATCATGATAATAATGCATTTTATATTGATAATGATGATTACAGTTGTTTTATCAAAGACGAGGAATGTAGGAATAAAGAACGGATGAATCAGCTGGGTGTCTGCTCTCTGCTTTAACCAGGGCAAATTCAGATTTTGAAGCTCAGAAGTAGGTTAGTACAAAGGTGGTGGGTGGTGTTAACCTGTCAGACGGTTCAGTAAGTTTATGATGGCACACCCTATATCACACCTATAATTGGGCTCCTATAGTCACCAGAGAGACCTTTTACAAAAAGCACTGGCACTGGAATTTGACAAGCTGTTCAAGTCTTAGCCAGCTCCAGAAGACACTCTGGATTTCAGGCTGCACTTAAAGGTTCAGTCAAAAACTCTTATACAATACACTTTTTGTCAAACCCAGTGAATATCTCCTCATGGTGCGTTAGCTATCTGTTTTGTGTGTGCACTAAAAATATAGTGTTCAAACACAGCCCTGCCTCTGTAAGTGGGAACAAAGAAAGTGGCTCAGACCAAGCCACACAAGACTATTCCAGCCAAGCAGTTACTTAATTAATTGCGACAATGAAGCATGTGTATTCCAGCTTTTGATAAAGACTGGCACAGGTTGTGTCATTTAAGTACATAGAAGTAGGCTGAGGGCTGGACAGACACATAGAGACAGACAACCATTCACACTCACATTCACACCTACGGGCAATTCAGAGTCACCAATTAACCTGCATGTCTTTGGACTGTGGGAGGAAGCCGGAGTACTCTTGCTGTGAGGCGACAGTGCTAACAACTACACCACTGTGCTGCTTCCGATGTATCGTATTCATGACAGATACGCCACAATAATTAAAATAACTAGCGCTGATTAATGAGTAGGCTATATGTGTCTGACATGTTCACATACAGCCAACAGCAGCAGCAACAACCCGCCATCCGACACCAACACACCGTGAAGACAACGACTGACAAACAAGTAGACATATGTGTTAGACTCAGGCTCGGTGGGGACAAAGGGCAAGTGAACACGCCATCTCCTGACAGTCTGTAACTGACTTGGCCAGCAGACTTCTCTACAACCTGAGTTGCAGGTGACACCGTTAGCCTGGCTTGAGTCGATCTTAGACCTGCCAGTTCACAGCCCTACAACTTTTCTCTGCAACGTTCCTTAAATGGTTTTGTCTCTTGAATCTTTGGTCTGAACTCAGCTTATAATGGATAACTATTCCTTTAAAATAAGCAGCTGTAAAACTGTTCATTTAAAATAAGAATATATTTTCTGATCTTGTACCTTGAATAGCTTGAAAGTAGATTTATGATGACATATCTACAAAACACATGAAGTCACACTGAAACCAGTAGGTGGTCATGCATGTGATTATTAACTTTAAGGGACTGTGAGTTGCTTGTGTAGAATTATAATAATTAATACTTTATTTGTTGGTAGATTGTGTATGCATTGAGCCGTGCACAGTAGAGCCTGTGTATTTACAGTATACATTTCAGTGAAAGTGTTCAGTGTTTCCTGAATCAATGAGGTTAAGTGTGCTGAGGTAGGACATTGTTATTGGATTTCAGCCCTAACAGAAGGGATTTGGTTTAGCTGGTGATGCTCAGCCGGGATTAGATTTAAGAGGTGGAAGTGTGTGCAGATATGTCAGTGTGTGTGTGTTAATGATTTGGCCCAGCATGAAGCTGACGTTTGGATTGGATTAGTTTGGTGTGTTGTAGACTGTTGTGAACGGTGAGGGTGTATGTGCAAGTGATTAGGATTCAGTATGCACAAGGATTGGATCTCTGAGTGTGTGTGACTAATGTCTAGTGGTATATATGTGTGTGTTATTGGACAGTGGTGTGCTGAGGGTTGGACAGATTAAATAATGTCCTTGCGCTCCACAGACCTAATGACCTCATTCCCATGCAGATCACAGCTATCCAGCGCTGACTGTCCATCTGTGTGTGTGTGTGTGTGTGTGTGTGTGCTCCTGTAGTTTAGCTTGAATGCCACCGTTGGTATGTGACTCTGCATTTTTACTCTAAGTGTGTTTATATGCTCACCTGCACAGTCGCATACAGAATTACAGGTGTTTGGAGCATTCAGCCAACCTTTTATTCATTTAATTAAAATGTATTTCCTAAGATTCACAGGTGTGTCTGTGCACGCATTACTCTCATCAAGTCTCGTCAAATATCCATCTGAGGTTAGAGGTTTAATTTAACCTTTAAACCTCAGTGTCTCCTCTGAGTCATGTTTGTACCATGTAAATATTTTTACATTGGAATTCAAAGGCTCAAACAGGATGTGTGCAGGTCCTTAAATATCACATATTATCACAATCTAATGACCTTGAAAAGCATTAGAGGGACTGTTTACTTGTTAGGGGCACTGTTGCCATTATCTAGGATTTAATGTAGCAAAATATGCAAATAAGGTTATATGAACTATTCGATTACAGTTCTTTTATATGCGATATGGCTGTGGTAAATGTTATCTGGTGAGTAAAGCAACAAGCTATGCTAACTGGTTACCTGACAAGGAGCTCTTATGTGGTTGTGAAATGACTGTTGTGTGTCAGAATCAAAGGAGAATGTAGCCTGATGTAGATAAACCTTGCTTTAACCCCCCCTGACCAACTATCAAGTAGTTTTTTATCCAAACAAATAAATATTTTTTCCAACCTTACAGCAGTAGCTCTACATATTTGGAAATGTGCTTAGACAGAGTTGCAGTACTTCAACCCTGTCTCTCCTTAGTTACTACAAGTGGATACTGTATTGCAAGATTGCCTATTTTGGCTGAAAACAACTGAAATACATTTTCTGCTTTCACTTTCCTTTCTGCAGTATTATTAGACCTGCCTTTATTGAAGAGAAGCTGCTCACAACTTCAGTAGGAACACATTTAATTTCCTATGGATTCTTCACAATAAAAGTCCTCTGTTATTTTGTTATGTATAAACTTTTACTGTGAAGCATCAAAATGAGGAAATGTTGAGTTTTCGAGCGGTAACTTCACACAACTGCTAATACAACAGATAGAGAACATAACTTAGGAAATACAGCAGATATCTAAAGTAAAAACAGGATGCAGGCGAGAAACTAAACTCCAAACCAGAGATACAGCTGGCAGCTACCAAAGCTCTCAGAGCTGAACACACACAGACTTTTAAAAATGCCCTTCCCTCTGGTCTCCTGTGGACAGAGGTGAGTACAGTCTGGCAACACGCACGCTTGTTTTTGGGGGAGAACGGGGGTCATTGGGGATTGGCTGCGATTGGCAAGATATCACACTACCCGCTTGAGGGCGGGCGGCCTGGCTGTTGGACCTACTCCGGAGAAGGTATCTCCCGCGCAGCTTGGCATGGCACGTTGCGTCTGAACTGTCCATGGAAACACAAATGGATGCGGCATGGCTTTACTCGGCGCGTCCTAGAGTGACAGTGGGAAAAGGGTGTTATACTCACTGACAACTGCTGAGGCCAGGGATCTTTAACTAGCGTCGTCAGAGGGGTGACAAAGGTAGTTTGGGACATCTTATCACATCAAGTAAAGCACTCACAGCTTGTTACACACTAACAAAGAGTAAACGTCATGTACGGCACACTGTGCTTGTGATATCCTGACAAGAATTTAGATGCAAAATTACTTAACATTCTTTCTGCTCAGAGGCACATAGTACAGAGGCCTAAAAGTTTCCATTACCTAAGTGTTAAATGTTGCATAGATTTTACATAATTACATAATTTCTGTTATATTGTTGATTACCTTTCGATTATATTATTTCCATTACTCTTGCAAGGCATGTTAATTTGCAACATATCCTCTTAATGCTAATAGAAAACGTAATTTGCTTGGCATTACGTTTCCCTTAATACGTAATTCACATATTAGTTATAGAAAAATGTAATTTCTAGACAGGGCTGAGTACTCTGGAGGGAGCCAGGGTAATTGATTTCCTCTGCTTAGAGTGTTTGTGCTACGCTTGGAAAGAAAGCAAATTGTATTTCAGTAATGTCATAGTGTTTCTTTAAACCTAATAGTTTATTGCCTAACCCTAACCAAATCTTGACCGTGGAAGTAGTAGATAAGAAAATGAAGAAATGAAGGAATATGCTTCTGATGACCGCATTTAGCTGTTTGGTATTTGGGTCATTTTCAAAAGGCAATGAAAAATCACATAGCTCCTGGTGTTTGTTTGTTTGTCTGAGTCTTAATCTTTCTCTCCCTGACAGTTTCTCTCACTTCTTTCAGTTTCCCTCTCCTCTGTGTCATTCTACAGCCCTCTCTTTCTCCCTCTCTGGCAGTTGAGCTTGTATTTACAGGGCGCACGGGTCAAATTGAACAGCTGTTCATTCTCCAATTAGAGAGCTTGGAAGCTGAGGGTTGAGTCTTGGCCAGTGAAAGCAACAGTTCAACACTTTTTCTCTCCCTTCTTCCCGTCTCTGTCTTGTTCATTCACCCTTCTCTCTCTTTAATGACATCTGCCTCACCTCCCTCAGCTGTCTCTATATTGGTCTTAACAAACACTGTAATCTGTCTGCTGCCCTCTCTGTCTCCCTATTGTGTCTGGTCAGGGGGAAAGGAGTGATGCTGGTTACCACAGCAACACTAACTCTTCTCTCCAGTGGCACCTCGAGATCATACGAACTGTGACCTTTTGCACTTCGCCTGTCAGTCTGTCACCCAGCATTGTTGTTGAGTTCATGCTTTGTCATTCTGTGAGTGTCCTCCTGTTATGTAGTCGGTGTGGTGCTTCAAGGTTCCTACTCTTGAAAAACAGGATATTTTGAGTTGTTTTGAGGCAGAGGATGAGGTGAATTTAGTCAAATACTTTTGTAAAAGCCTGCTTATCCATATTACTTTGTGATCAGTTGTTGAGCTTGATGATGTCAAGTCTTTAAAAGTGTTTGCATGCGTACACTGCACAGTAGACAAATTGTAGAAGATGCAAGTGAACTTTAAAAATCCATTCTCTACCAATTGATTCACCTTTGGACAGTTTCCTCAAGACAATAGCTGCTCTAAAAGGAATGATGTCACATATCTATGCTCAGATTCATTCCGTATGTCTAGTTTCCTCAAACTCCCATAAAGCTCTGAGAAGTGGATCTGGAGACTGAGGAGGAATTTTGGGAGCATGCCCCTGATAAAGCACGCAAAGCATCTCTCTCTGCAAAACATGGATTGATCCAGAGCAAAACTGTACACTGCCGTCCCCTCACCAAGTTAAGGCTCTCTAGGATCTATAAACATGTGAACCCAACTTGCAACAGGTGTCGCCAAGCACCGATGAGCCACGTACACATGTTTTGGTCTTGTCCTGCTTGACAATCTTACGGGGGGGGGGCGAATCTTTAGATCATTGTCGAAGGTTACTGAAAAACTTTCCATAGTATTTTATGGTATTGCTATCATTATTATACATATATTCTTATATCTTTATTTTGTTATTAATTCATTTTCTGTCCTTAGTCTTGGTCATGGTCCTGTCTTGGTTTTGTATTGTTTCTAACTTGCTTACTTCTTGCCTCAGCCAGTCTTCAATTTCACGTCTCCAACTTGTACAGAACACTGCTGCCCGACTTTTAACAAGCACGTCCAGACGTGAACACATTACCCCTGTGCTGTCGTCACTCCACTGGCTTCCAGTTAGTTTTAGAATTGATTTTAAACTTCTGTTGTTTGTTTTTAATGCCATCAATGGCCTGGCTCCCTCCTACTTGTCTGAGATTTTAACTATCCGTGATCATGGCAGGGCCCTGCGTTCAGCTTCTGTTAGAAGTCCCAAGGTCGAGATACAAACAGTGGGGTGATCGTTCTTTTGCTGTCGCTGCTCCCAGACTGTGGAACAAACTACCCCCTGACATTCGCACCACCACTGATCTTGGCCTTTTTAAATTGAAGCTGAAGACCCACTTTTTTAGATTGGCGTTCAATTCTGACTAGGGCAGTCTTGTTTTTTTAGGTGTACTTATTTTGTCTGTTCTGTTTTATGTACTTCTGGAAGGGTTTCATTAACCTGCAGCACTGTGGCACCTTCCACAGTCAAAAACCTGTGTTTTTATGTGTTGTTTTATGGCTTTGTTGTAAAGCACTTTGGGTACCTTTCGGTTATCGTAAAGGGCTATACAAATAAAATTTGATTGACTGATTGATTGATATTTGCTTTATCACTGTTGTATTGACCAAATTTTATTGTGTTATCTGTTTTATTTGGAAAATATCAATAAACAGATTGCAGGGTGAAAAACACCCGTTCTCAAAATCATGTTTTGTATAAATTTGGAATAAATTCAGGATAAAAACATGCTTTTAATAGCCAGCCCTACATCATGCTAAACTATAAATAATATTGGGGACAATACAGTTTTGGTAATTTACTATTTGCACGTGTATCATAATGTTAAATGGATTTTAGGGCTTGCAACTAATGATGACTTTAATTATCTTTTAATTGCAGATTCTTTTCTCAATCTTTTATGCTATCAAATGTCTGAAAATTATGAACGGGATCACAGTATCCCAAACCTCAGGTAAAATGTTTAAATTGCTATTGCATGCAATTGCTCATTTGGAAGCTCTAACCAGTACTTTTTGGATTATTTGCTCAGAAAATGACTCAAGCAAATAACAAGTCATCAGTATCATTGCTTATTAGCATTCTGACGTATGCCTAACTAATTAACTGACTGAGTGTTTTAGCTCTGCACCAATTAATATATGTAATTGGATTTTAAAATCAAAGACATGTAAGAAGGAGAAAAGCAGAAAATGTCTATTTAATGAATGTCTAGATTAGGCAAGAGACTATTAATATAAATGATGTCAACAATGCTGAAACACATGGAAACGTTGAAGGAATAAATAAGTCAAAGTGTGTCTTTCAAGGGGGGTCATGGAGTGATTTTTAGAAACAAAAACTATGAACAGAAGAACAGCATGGATTCAGTCTGGATCTCAATCTGGTTCTTATGCTTTGTTACATTTCAACCGTCTTCCCTGTCTCTCCAATAAACTGTCCATGCATGCATGCTGGATAAATGAATCTGAAATGGCTTGAAAATAGCCTTCAGCGAAATACACAGAATGTCTTTTTGTGCTCAAGCCTCCGAGAGCGAAATTTATCGCACATCACACGTTGCTATAGAGAGGGAAAGTAGGCAATTTATTTTATCACTTGTCTGAGACACGGGGATCGGGCTATTTCACAGCGATAAAGAAAAGATGATGATAAAAGAAAGGAAGGAGAGATAATAATTCACCAAACAGTTTTATTAATATCCTGTTCCTCTGTCAACCTCGGGGCAGTATTTCATCACTTTTAGCAGCCTATAAATTGAACTGAATGGGGTTTATTTGTCCTGGAATGACCTTTTATTCAAAAGCAACAACCCTATGTGTGTTGTTAAATGACAACCTTGTAAAGGGTTTCTTGAATGTTATATATTGTTGTTATAGTATTTAGTTTTATAGTATTGTTTGATTTTCTCTTTTAAAAAGGCTGATTCATTAAAAAAACTTTGGCTTAGTTGAAGCCATACACAATAACTATAAATATAAAAAGGGACAATCTTAAATACATAAGTACACAAACACACACTGACACTAAGAGCACAAATATCAACCACCATGATAGATTGTTTTATTCATCAATTCAAACAGCCCCTTAGTTGCAAGCTGAGAATGTTTTTGCAGTCAGGCTCATATACATGTGTGCTTGTGGGAGTTTCTGTTCATGTGTGTGTAAAAAAAAAAAAAAATCAGTGTTTACTATATAACTGTAAGATGCATGATTGCATGAGCATACTGCTGGAAGCTATGCTCCGCTGTAGATGAATATGTCTTATTTCATACAATACTAATCGGTTTCTTTCAGTCTCTCTCCCTGCGCTCCCGTCTTTCCCTCCCTCCTTCACTTTCTCTTCGCTTTACTCACCCGTCTCTGCAAGTCCTCCCTCTCAGGCCCTGCCCCAGCTGTTCTCTCCTTTCTTCCTGTTATCCTCTCACTTATTTTCCTGTCTGTCAGACCTTTTTTCCCTCGTTCCTTACCAACAGCGCTCTCTGTCTTCCATCTCCCACTCTCTGTGCCTCCCCCTCTATAACTCATGGGAAGCAGGTGTTGTTTTCTCTGCTCATCTCCTCATTTCCTCCCTGTTGTGTTGTTGCCTTGGTGTCAAAATGCCGAGAGTGCAAAGGGATTTGGGTGTTGGTGGGGGCGGGTGAGAAATGGGAAGGGTGCCAGTTAAGGATGCCCTGAGATGTATTATGCTAACAGAGGAGAATCACAAATAATACAAATAGGTGTTTGAAGACAGCAATTATTTGAAGCTCAGATGGAGAAAAGTCTCTCGTTTACCAAAACTCCCACATATACTTACATAGAAAGCCTGAGTTGTGTAGCCTAATTTAGTTGTTTAACTTTTATTCACATACTACATGCACTGCTGGACACCTGGTTTTCATCAGTTTTCCTACAAAACCTGTATAATATTCCATATTAAACGTGTGCTGCGAACTCCACAACCTTCTGTTTCGGTTTTCTCCAGATACTCCGGCTTCCTCCCACAGTGCAAAGACATGCAGGTCAGGCTAATTGGTGACTCTAAATTGGCCGTAGGTGTGAATGTGAGTGTGAATAGTTGTCTGTCTCTATGTGTCAGCCCTGTGATAGTCTGGCGACCTGTCCAGGGTGTACCCTGCCTTTTGCCCAGTGTTAGCTGGGATAGGCTCCAGCACCTCCCGTGACACCGAACAGGATACGTGGTTATGGAAAATGAATGAATGAGTGAATGAAATAAAAAAAGATTAAGATCCTGTCAGAAACTAAAAAGTTAGAAAAAGTTAGAGACCAGGTGCCAGACTGTAAGCAACAGGCAGACACACCACCGAAAAATGCAAGTATAGTGAGGCGAATTGACCTTTCGCTAAGCCCCGCCCCTTTGAGATTGTCCGACGAGCTGTCAGAGTGAGCATGAAGCCCACAATGTGACTAACTGCACTCCCTGAAGAAATATTATCATATTTTTGGACAAATGAATCAGTGATTGCAGAGAGAAGCAGACAGAGGGGTCTACAGTCTGTGTTTGAAGGATATATCCAGGATGTCAAACTGACTCAGCAGCAACAACAGGTTAAAAAGACAAAGATAGTTAGAAGCTAAAGCCCAACTATAGGCTACAGATCACAGTGTAAAAGTAAACCACAACATCACTGCTGATTGACACAGAAGACAATGAATGTAAAGGGAAATTTCGCCACTACTGATCCAGCTGTGTGGCATCACAGTGTGTGCAGATGAGCAGATTTTGGCTTCACCCCTGTGCTGCTGCCAGCACCCAGACCTCCGCTGCCGGACAGGCAGGGATCTCCGGGTGAAGTCAAACAATGTTCATCTGTGCACACTGTGATGCCACACAGGGCAAAGTTTCCCTGCTTCCCTTCTCTGGTTCCTGTACAGCAGGGTCGGTCTTTTTTTTCACTGTTATGATCATTAAAAACACATTCAGTACATTCAGTAGGCTATGTCTTCAGTAGCTAGCTAGCTAACCCTACACTTTTCAGGTCTGATTTTGGTTTTGGAACAGGGAAGAAACGTATATCTTGTTCCAACCTCTCCAGGTAACGAGCATCATTAATACACGACGTGCCCCAGGCACAACATTTAGCTCCAAATCCACAAAACCAGCCTGAAAATGAAGGAAATCTGAAACGAAACATTAGAGTCAATGGAGCACAGCTGTCAGACCCTGGTCTGAGATGGCCTGATGCTACGTTATGATTGGCCAGTCTGCATCCGGGGCCGGGACAAGGGTCAGTTGCAGCACAAGAGTGAATCTGGGGTTTGCTCTTATTTTAATTTTTGCCAGCAAGTGTGCTTACAAACAGTAACTGACAGTCCGGCATAGTATACCTCAATGTTCCCCCATAACACATTAGAAAGTATTTGTGATGAAATATTTGGAACCAACGGTTCGCTTTCTATTTTTTTTCCTGGGTGCTTTGACTGTATCCCACTGCCTTCTTCAGTTAATGAAACAAGAAGTCAACACTTGACTGTGCAGCAAACTAGAGCTACACTGATAAATCATCCAGGCTGATGCATCGGCCTGAGCTTGTAAACCCCGGGGAAAGCTTCCACTTCCAAGAAGTTCTTTTATCTACTTGAAAAAAAGCTGCTCTGTTTTAAGGTATTAGGATGTTGCATTCTTCATGCATCTGAAACTACTGTGCTATGGTTGGAGAGAAGCGTTCGTTATGGTTTAAGGAAACCAGTACTTTTTATATAAGTGGGGCACAAACCCCAGTCTCCTGTTTTTGCCTTCATACAGTTATCATGCTTCTACCTGCTTTGCTTCTTCTCGGTAACATCGGCAACATTAACCTGCTCTGTTTGTTTTTGTGTAGAGGACAGTCATAAATCACTTGACAGCAAGAGGTCACTAAGGGTTGCCGTTTGTACAGATGACCAATGCTTTTCTGGTGAGGAGAGTCTCAAAAGGCTGTGACGGATCTGTATCGTATGGTCTGGGTATAAATGTAGACAAGGCTGCAGAGGTACGTTATCGTCTCTGTATTAATCTTATCCAGCAGCTGAGGCCTTGTGACCTGGCTGCTGGGACTCTGTGTGTTTCAGTGTGTGTGCCTCAAGTTCTTAGTGAGGTGAACAGATATTGTTCTTATTTGTATGATGTGTGTGTGTGTGTGAGAGAGAGAGACTAATGAGTACTTAGTGGTCCCAGGAAGATGTAGAGGCCATGGGGGCTTGATGCTAATGGGCTAATGGACTTCTGCACCTGACCTATCTGCTCCTGCCACACGCAGACACACACACACACACACCCCTCATGTGCACACACATCTGAGCAGTTGAGGGTCATCTAAGGATAGCAGGTAGCGTACGTGGGAGGAATGAGTGAAGGCTTAGCAGCAGTCCACCTCAGTTTTTACTGTGCAGAATGGTTTCACTGTCAGATTCCAGTATGTCTTATGTATCATTTAAGGTTTGTATTTTAAAGAAGAAAAAAAAAAAATCAAAAAGAAGAGGGGCGATTGTTTATTGGACAAAATATTGGAAACACGTTTCAACATAGTCTTGTCCAGTTTAAAACCCTTAAAGATCAGCTTCAAAAATGAGCACAGAGTTAAATCCACACCAGTCAACATTAGAGGCTCATATCAGGGTGTTTTGTTTTGGATCATATTCAGTTACACAGGTGCGCTTAATGAAACTGCTCATCTTTTTTGGCTCTAAGCTGCCAAATTTGATCCTTATCAAATCAGGAGACAGTTGCAGCAGGTGTTTGCTCATTCAAAATTAGCCTTGTTACTGGGCTGGACAGGTGGGTAAAAGGCAAAAATTTGCTTTGTTTTCTCTGTATGAATGCACCCTACATTTGAAAGTTATGTTACAACAACATATCCTCATACAGAGGTTCATATGATATTCTACAAAAAAGCACACACAATGATTTGTATGATATACTATGAATTATCGCCCCTTGAATGACGTTAAGTCCTTAATGTACAGTTACATAATTGACGTGAAGTTATGGAGGTTAGGTTTGGGAAAAGAAACATGGTTCTACATTCTACCTCTTACTTGAATCACTTCCTTCTTTATTCCTGTAGGTGCATTGGTCACATGATTGCAGCCTTCCAAAGTTTTTGGGTTATGCACGAATTACTTGCTCATCATTCCATGGGATGTGTACAAATTTTGGTGCATGACTCTTCAGAGGAAAACGTATGAACAGTGCATGAAAACAGCCTGGTCACAGTTACGTTATAGTCATCATGCTACAGGCATGTCCTGTTTGCAGAGTTGATTGTTTTTTGATTGGACAGCACTGCAGATGTTTCCTAGCAATAAAATTTACACATTGTTAAAGGTATACTATGCAATTGCTAACCTTTTAGGAACGAGCTTTGTCCACTTGGTGTTTCGCCGCTGCATTTTTTGGGGCTGTTACCACGACTTTCGTAGCATTGTGAACGCGTCTGGCACCTGGTCACTACATTTTTAAAAAGACCCGACCTCACCTGTGTGTTGTGATCAGGAATGTTCCAAACACAGCAAAATAGTACGAAAATAAGAAAATACAGGCAGAGGGCAGAATCCCTGCAGAAAAAAATACACCACCATTCACCTCTAGTGAGTAATAAGTGATGATTGAGATGGATTAGTTTTGTGTTGATCTTTACATTGTTTGTTTTTTAAAAATAAATTAAAGGGAACACTTAATGTCACAGTCTAACACCAAGTCAGTTAAACTTCAAGGATATCAATCTGTCCATTTAGGAAGCACAAGTGATTGTGAATCAGTTTCAGCTGCTTTGGTGCAAATGAAAGTGACAACAGGTGCAAGGGAGAGGCAAAGGCAAGACAACCCCCAAAAAGGTAATGGTTTTACATGTGGTGACCACAGACAGCTGCTCTCTCCTTATCCTTCCTGACTGATTCCTCTCTAGTTTTGTCTTGTGCTAGTGTCCTTGTCACTGCTGGTAACATGAGGCAGTACTTGCAGAACAATCGAGTTGCACAGGTAGTCCAGCTCCTCCAGGATGGCACATCCATACGTGCAGTCGTAAGAAGGTTTGCTGTCTCCCAGCACAGTCTCAAGAGCACGGAGGAGATACCAGGAGACTGGCCGTTACACGAGAAGAGCTGGACAGGGCCGTAGAAGAGCATCAACCCAGCAGCAGGACCGGTATCTGCTCCTTTGTGCGAGGAGGAACAGGAGGCGCACTGTCAGAGCCCTACAAACTGACCTCCAGCAGCTACTGGTGTGCATGTTTCCGACCAAACAGTCAGAAACAGACTCCACGAGGGTGGCATGAGGGCCCAACGTCCTCTAGTGGGACCTGTGCTCACAGCCCAGCACCTGGCAGCTCAATTGGCATTCGCCAGAGAACACTAGAATTGGCAGGTCCGCCATTGGTGCTCTGTTCTCTCCACAGATGAGAGCAGGTTCACACTGAGCACATGTGACAGGCGAGAAAGAGTCTGGAGACGCCGTGGTGAACGTTATGCTGCCTGTAACATCATCCAGCATAACCACGTTGGCGTTCATCAAGATCTAATGTGTGATTTAAATGTTCCCTTAATTTTTTTAGGCAGTGCAGTTTGAAACCAGCTAGAAGGTACTATTAACGTCAGCAGAAAGTGATGCAATCCAATCTGATATATGAGAAAACGGACAGTTGTAGAGTAAGTATAAATGACTCAGGTCTTAGTCACGTCTTTGCATTTACTGACTGTATCTACGACTGGACCTCTCTCGCCTCTGAAAATATTAAGTGTTTATAAGAGCCCAGTCACAGCTTCATGTCTGATGAGTCAGACCAGTTGAATTGCTTTAGGACTTTCAATGCACACATACCTCCGTCTCTTTCTCCTCTGAGTTGATCGAACATCCTGCTGCCTCACACCTTTGTGAGAGAAAAAGTGGACTGCTTATTGAAAGGAGAAGGGAAATGACTCACATTTTAAAAGCCATGATGTCCTTCAGAGTAACACTTACTTCCTGTAAGAGATCATGATTCGTGTTGTAGAGCTGTGAAGGCCATAGATTAACTTTAAAATGTTGGTACATGTATCCAGAGCGGCTCGCACAAACACAACTGTGTATTTACATGAATCAAGAAGATTGTTTATTACTACCATCAAACAGAAAATAAATGACACTAACCATGAAAATATGGAAACTGTTATCACTTCAAATCCCTGTTAAGAGTTACAATGGCTTAGGTACTAGCTGGTGTTCAGCATGGTACAGTCCCCTTAGTTTCTGTTCATTGAGCACCATCTG
The DNA here is from genome assembly GCA_019142605.1 of Cephalopholis sonnerati. Classification (NCBI taxonomy): domain Eukaryota; kingdom Metazoa; phylum Chordata; class Actinopteri; order Perciformes; family Serranidae; genus Cephalopholis; species Cephalopholis sonnerati. The sequence continues at coordinate 28,442,852 of JAGQAX010000006.1, forward strand.
TATTTTTATACATGTGTCCTCAGCTCTGCTCTGTTTCAGTGTTACATGTGATTGTGTTTCTCTCTCTCCTGGTCTTCTCTCAACTGATATCACCAACCTCTATCTTCCTTTCTTTGTCCTCTCCGCTCTGCAGTGCAGTTCTTATCACTCTCGTATCTCACTTTGTCCTTGCCTTTCCACCACACTATCTTGTCTCTGAGCTATCATGGAAAAGTATTGTTGTCTCTTCCTCCTTACTCACGACCCTCCATCTCTCAACAGCACTGGAAAGCAATACTTTCTGTTCCTTGTTCTTTTTTTATTCTTACAGAGGGCACTGCAGCAGAGGCTATTTTAATTTCACAAATCACTTTTCACTGCTTTGTATTTCATTACGTAATTCTTCTTCCTTTGACGGCTGCCGTGTATTTATACTCTTCTAAACAGAATTTGCCAGGCTAATCTGTTTCCCAGCTGTGTTTTCTCAAAACAAGGTCCTCCTCATCCAGAGTGCTGGATTTAATTACAGTATTACATTTATTATTTACTGTGAAATCACGATGCTTCTTTAAATACAAAGTGAGGAATAAAAAAAAGTAGTGTACAAGTCCATTATTTATTAAGTATTTCAGAAACATGCTTAGAAATCATGCTTAGAGTTCGACAGAAAAAGAAAAATAAATGTATAAACTAATAAGCAGTACTGAAAAAATTCAAATATATGAAAATCTGTATTTGGTTATGCACCGAGTCAGTACCTAAATTAATCAAAGTTTGGATTTATAGGGTTGTGTTTTGTCTCTAATTAAGTGTTTAGGCCACTAGAGGGCAGGACATGCTTAAAGTTTGTGCAGAAATTGTATTGAGGAGGTTAATTTTGGATTAACAGTAGTATGTTTCCTATCATTGTAGATATAGAAGATTTTTCCACTTGTAGATTTTTAATTATTATTTTAAGTTTGAGTTTAAAGTTTTGACTAAATAAAGACAAACAAACAGATTAACCTATGCCAGAGGGAATTTTATTTGTAGTGTGGGCACAAAATTAGGCATACACAGTCAAAGACATAGTTCACACATGTCAGATGCTCACTGTCAAACTGGAGAGAAGACAGTACACACAATTAATCTGAAGTGCTAATACAAGTGCAATAATTTGATACAAGAAACTGAACTGTTCAGACGAGCACTGAGTGTAATAGTGTCTGGTACATGACTAAATTGCTGAACAGCAGCACTCACGCTGACAAATAGCATCTCCAGTATTTAGTGCCACCACCAAGCTTAGTGATGTTCAAGTGTTCAGTATATTCGATCCAAAACAATGCAAAAGTAAAAACAAACCACTTAATACTAAAACACTGAAGGGCTGTCACAAGGTGAAATACAGTAAGTGAAGTCTCTATTCAGAACACTTTAAAAGCATCTGCATTAATGTCCTTCAAGCATAATAAATTGTAATCGGCGATGAATGGCTGGAGGCAAATGCTGAGTTTTCCAACAAAACAGCAAGTGCCCAAATGCATCTGCTGTATCTGGTCATTAGCAACGACTGAACAGGAAAAATAAGTCACCACCCATGCTGCTAAAAGTCAGCTACACTTTGTCACAGTAGCTTATTCTGTATAAAGAAAGAATTAATTAAGGTCGTAATGCCTCCATCACAATTACTGGCACTGTGTAGTTAGTTTCAAACAGAAGCACAGAAGCCTTGAGTAGAAGGGCGAAGGCAAGTAGCCAAGAGGAGCTGTTGTGGGACTAAGAGTGGGAGGTTGTGTTTACTGGAAGGAGTACTTTACTACAGGAGACCCAGTAGGTATGGAGCTCAATAAAAAGAATCAGTACAAATGATGTGGTCGTTCATTTTTTCTCTGCTCTTCTGTGAACTCTGACTAGACTTGTACAGCACAGGTCCAGGAATAAAAACAACTCCTACCTCAGAGTTATTAACTGTCTGAAGCTTCCTACATTATCAACAGGGAGTGGAGGTTGTTGTTTGAGAAAGAGTGACATCACTGTATAGCTGCAACTGACAATTATTTTCATTATCAAATAAAGCTGCTGCGGTCTCACAGCATGGAAGGGTTTAAACTTTCTGGGCTTGCAAGTTCTTCCTGTGCCTGCATGTGTTTCCTCCAGTTTCATGCAGGTCAGGTTGATTGGCACCTCTAATTTGCCCGTAGGTGTTATTGTGAGCATGATCAGTTGTTTGTCTCTGTGTGTCATAGGGAGGAAGTTACCAGTTTCATAATAAACCACAGTAAAATTCCCAGTGGTTACTATTTACCATTTCAAATTATAGTTATTATTAAAACCATGATTGATTGCCACGCTTTGAAAAACTCACTGTAAGTGCTGTCCAGCATCAACCAAAATTAGCAACAGTCTCCTTGACTATGGCAGTTGTCCTGCCAGTGGAGGTGATTAGCTAATTAAGTCCTCCCGCGGTGCTCATTGGTCAGTTTTTACTTTAACTGTGAAACCGCTGAGTTACATCACGATGCCAGACGACTTAGTCAGCTCAAACTCAGTGAAGTGGGCGGATTCCAAGGACTGGACCCAGGCAAACAGTCTCCAGATGCACGCGCAACATGCACAATGATTTTTCTTTTTTGCTATGTCCTTGTTCACAGAGAAGGCGTGCCGCAGGCCAACCCAGTAAAACTACTGGTCTTTTATCCTCATCTACAGTGACACAGACACTTGAGTGAGCATTTCAAAGAGTGGCTAACTGTTGATGAGCGTCTGATATGGTTATCAATATGATAAGCTTATAGAAGGTTTTAGCTGTGTTATTTAATGTGTATGCAAATAAAAAGTGCATGGTGCTGCTAATTTTATTTGTGGTTTTCAATACAAAACTTGATGAAATGATTTCAGCGTGTCTCTGCTTTTTGGACATCTTAAGCACATTTTAACAATACTGTGGTACTGTGGTGGTGCAGTAGTTGATTGATGATTTATTTCACTTCAGCCAGGAGACACAAGCAAGATAATACAGATTTTGTATTTATGATACAGTGTTATTTAGTGTTATGGCACAGACTAAAATTTGCTACATGTTAAAGGTCACTTCTGTAAGCCTTTGTTTGCTGCTGAGCACATGATGAGGTGCTGCTGGGTGCTGCCTTTTTAGATGCAGTTATTTTACATCCTAACTCCACATCAAAATATAAATACATAATAAATGTATTTGACAGGGATGTTACGATTTTTTTAGAGGTTAAGTGTTCGGAAAAGAAGGAATTTAACATATTGGCTAACTGATTTTTTAATTAACCACTACACAAAAAAGGGAAATGAATTGATTATAAAAAGAGTATCTGTATATGAAAGCTAAAGTGAGAACTACTGTTCTTTGTTGAGAGTGAATGAAGGAGGTATTTTTAGCCCTTTGTTGAACTGAGAATGATGTCTGTCTCTGAGCTGCTTCAATAAATACGACCCTGGGTTTGAGACCTATAAACACAAACTGATGAGACAACGAAGATAGAGATTTATATGCCCCTCAGACTAACATGTTAATTAGACTGTGCAGCTGAGAAGTAAACATGTTATTTATGCCCGGCAATCAGTTTGCAACAGACAGTACACACTAACAAGACCAATTAAACCAGTAAATGAGGCGGAAGGAAAGAGTGGAGGACGGATGTGCTTGTGAAGAGATGATGAAAGAAAAATTAATCCTAGAATCATGTGGGATTCATGATGTTTAAGTACAGAGAAGTGATTTTTATCTGATTTTATTTTAACGTTTATTGAAGTCAGCAGAGCATGAGCTGTCAAAGTGATATTTTGTCGTCATTTCTTAAACAACTGACATAACTAACTTGTAGGATTTATTTCTACACTTATATGTGAGTTCATCTGGGACGGTAGATTAAGAAAAGGGGAAGAGGTGTCAGTCTAGTAAATATTTTGTAATGGTAACTAGAGAGTGAGGTGTACTGCTTTTCCTAGACAACTTTTCAGTCACAAACAGGCCTGTGGCGCCCCTTAGTGGGCAAACAGTTGATGAGCTGGAGAAAGAGAAAGTTGTGGCTTGGGTAATTAGACACAGGATTTGCGTTGAATTAAAGGGAAGACTTATCCCATAAGTTGAGTTCTGCACCATTCCTTTAATCCTCTATTATCTCCATCCTCTCATTTTCCACTTCTCCATGCAACTCTAAATGAATATTAAAACTTGGTTCTTAAATTCCACACACTTCCTCATTCATTTCTTTCTCCTCTCAGGACTGCAAAGAGCCTCCAGATTGCTGCCTCAGTGAGTCTTTCACATCCCCGTCCTGCACACTGGGTGTTGACCTACGCCGTGGCCGACGCCGTTTCTCGGGCAACCTGCAGCTGCCCCCGTTGTCATGGCGTCAGGGGGAGAGGTCGCGGACGCCTGATGACGAAATCATGACCAGGCCAACATCCTTGCCCTTTGGAGCTCCTCCCAGGATAGACATCACGCCAGTTGATCCTGAATGGTGAGTAGACGGTAAAATAAAACTTGCTCGATGGCAGTAACAAGCCCATTGGCACAATGTAAAACCACTCCTGGAGTAATCCAATCAAAGGTTAGACTGCTTTCTAATTAAATTGCACAGGCTCCACTGTTGACACATTAAGTAGATACACATATGTTATACTACACCATCAGTAGAGAGGTCAGGCATACCTGCCTCTGTGGTTATGTGGTATCAGTGTAACTGGATAGGGACATGCTTTAGCTGATGTGAATATTGAGTTTCTCACATACATCAGATAGATTCAGCACTTACAGATGACTGAAGGTCAGTCTTTGTCCCAGAGTATCCTGCAGTGTTTTGTAGTGGGAGAAGGGCCACCATTCTTAAAACAAAGACCACCTCATATTAAGGCAATGAATATACTTTTACAAAATAAAACAAAAACTTTCTGGGGAAAAGAGCTCAGTTGCTGTGTGTTTTTGTTGATGATGTAGTTGTATTGTTTCCCACAGACTTAGAATCTATGTCATGCTAGCTAGCTGGCATGGATGAGAGGAGCAGCTCAATGAATGGTTTTACTTTGTCTCAAGCAACTGATGACCTTAGATGTCAGACATGCTGACATTGATGAACTTCTAAAGAATACGTGTTTGACATTAATGTAAATGTAATTTCTCGGTCACATTGAGCAAAGACTGGGCCTCAGAAATCTTGTTCGAATCCATCTCTGCATCAGTGACCGATTTCTCATGTCGCATTCAGCCTGTTGAAAATGACACTGCCTTGTTTCATTTTTTATGCACCGTGCCTTCAGACACAGTTGTACACACATGCACGCGTGCACATACACACACGCAGCTACCGGTACAGCAGGGCAGTTTCAGGTAACACATACACAAACACAAACAGCAAGTGGCCACTTCCTGGCGGGCAGCCAGTTGTCCAGTCCTGTCAAATTCAAATACGCTTTTACTTAACTAGCTAATCAGTCCTGATTGGCCCTGCACTCGAGCATGGTGTGCGTGCCAGAGTGTGTGTGTGTGTGATGATAGTCAAGATGAAGCCAGATGAGAAACACTTTCAGGTCTGCAAGTGTTTTCATTCCTTTCAGTCAGATGAACAAGAGCTGGTGGAAGGGTTAGTGCTAATCAGTCCTGATTGGTGCTGCACTTGTGCGTATGTGTGTTTATGTGTGCTGTATATACATGTGTGTTCTTGTGTCCTGTTGTAACTGCTGCCAGGTTGGGGACCGCTGCTCAAGGTTACTAGTATTTTAACTGTGCAACAGTGCCCAGAAAACAAACATTATTCTCGAGGAATTTTGATTGAGAAATTGTAAGCAAAGACAATGGAAGAGAGTAAAAGAGTGTGTTTTTAAACAAGCCTTTTATTCAAATAAGGGGGAAGTGTATTATTATTTGATGTTAACAGCTTATTCGTTAATTATTTTTCAGTACAGATTTCTTTTCTCAGTTAAATATTCTGTCTACAAAATGTTTAAAAATAGTAAAAAAAAAAAAGCTTGTTGTGATTTCTTACAGCCCAAAGTGATGTATTCAAATTGCTTGTTTTGTTTGACCAACAGTCTAAACCCCAAATATACTCATGTCAACAAAAGGTATCCAATTCCCACACGAGAAACTGAGACCAGTGAACATTTTCTGTCGCTCCACTAATTGACTAATGGCTGCGGCTCTAGGCAATACATTTAATAAAGACCTGTTATGGAAAATAAATTAAAGGCACGGGAGTTGGCACAAAGAGGAAATAAATGAAAATGTATTTTATTTTGTTCAATATTGTTTGATAAATCACACTGAACAGTAAGTCCTGCTTATTGGGAAGTCATTTAGTACAATGCATGTGAATGCTTGAAGAGCTGAAATCTCTGTTTCTACCAGAAGAGTGCAGTGTGAACATGGTTGAGTGCATTGACTCACACACACCCACCCACACACACACACACACACACACACACACACACACACACACACACACACACACACACACACACAGATGTATATTCATACATGGAGACACAATAAGGGAAAAAGCTGAATAAATGAGTAAATAAACATTAGTGCAGGTTCATGGAATGGTTTGATGAGAATGAAAATAATGTGAATAACATGCTATGACTGTCTCAGTTCTAAAACCAATTTAACACCTGTGGGAAATTTTGGACTGACAGGTAAAGCTGGGCATACACTGTATGATGATCCGATTTTTCGGCTGCACGACTCATTTTAGAGTCGGACCAAATGTGTTTTTGTGCAGTGTACATGGAGAGAAGACTGATCATTCCCAATCAACTGCTCCTAACCGGCAGTCAAACATTGAGATGACATGTCAAAGGTTTTGGTCAGCTGTCGTCAGGCTCAAGTCAGTTCTCATGCCAATTTTTTTTTTTCTCACTTAATCAGTCGTACAATGTAGCCTCTACCTAGCTAGTTTTTTGGTGCTGCTAAGTTACTAACTTTTCTGTGAGAGGGAGTGAGTCAAAGCTTGAAATGACCCGTTTTCCAGAGATTGACTTTTGAACTAGTTTTGGGATGTCAGTCTCCACATTATTGTGAACCATAACTCTGCTAGTAAACAAACCTCTACCTGCCTGTAGTCCCAAAGGCGAATTTGCATTTCCTATGATGGTGAAGACATGACCTGCCCAACTCTCCCTATGAATGGCAAGTACTCATTGCCTTCCCTGGTTCAGTTTAGGCAAGAGCACTGAATTTTTTTTCAAGGAAAGCCAATTAGAGGCATAGTAACGCAGCGTAGGGTGGATCATTCCTTCTACATCCGAGGAAATGCAAATTTACATCCCAGAGCTTTCAGACAAATCTTTGTTGACAATTGTAGCCAGCACAGTCCACAGGGGGCAGCAGGCTGTTTAGCTGTCTATTGTACACATACAGTGTGAGCACTCAGGTCATGGACTGATAACTGGACCACACAGTGTAAGCACATAAACTATGAGCTTTACATTGCAGACAGTTCACTCGTACAGTGGGAGTTGGAATTAAAAAAACTTTTCTAAAATGCACTAAAATCATACAGTGCATGCTTGCTGTAGTCAGTGCCCTCCACCAGCATCATGAAAACACCAAGTGAGGGAAAAATATTTGGAAGAATGATGTTCAATCACTCCTGTAGAGTTTCAGAGACTTTGAGGATCTATGCCAACAGCCACTGAAGCTTTTCTGGAGACCTTTGGTGTCAGTTTGTCGCCCACATATATATATTTTTACTTTTATAGAATCTGACAATTGCTTCCATTTCTTTTTGTTAACAGCAAGTTTATTGGTGGCTGTACCGTCCGTCTGGGCAACCGCAGACTTTATAGCAGGTGAGGTGTTTGTCAGTCGTCAGTAACCCTGGTGGTAGAGGCAGACATATTTCCCCGCGTGTGCTTTTCCCTCTTGGCCTTCCTCTCTTTTAAGAAGCTATCACACCATGTCTCCTTCAGGCATTACTGCTGCTATAAAGTCAGGGTCGGCAGAGCCTTCCTGAAGGTCCTCAGGTCTGATTACTCCCTCCCTTATTGAAGCCTGACGCTGGTAGATGTGTGTGTATGTATATGTGTGTCTATGTATGTCTGCACCAGTTATCAGCACAGCTTCTCATCTCTTCTCAATCCCCTCTTTTCCTTGTACTTATTTAAGTATTTTCATCAATTTTGGAAGGAGGCGGGGGAGCAAGAAGTTATTTTGGGATTCAATTATTTTTCTTGCTGATGTACACAGTTGTTTCAGAGTGCCTCCTGGATTGTGTGTGTAGTGGGGTGTGTTTGGGCCAGTGTGGTGCAGAAGGAAACTGTAAATGAGTGCTGATTACTAAAAGTCTGCACATACTGAAAATTCTGTACAAGAATATCTTGTGCATGCATAGGACAGAGACAATAATTTAGGACAGAGTGAAATGACTGCAATAGATGCATTTAAACAGCACACACACTAGAAATCAGACCTTAACTTAATGTAGCTTTAGCAATTTCCATAAACACTTCATCTAGATTGTCTTAATCAGGCGAAGAGGGGTAATCACAATCAGTACAAACAAACATATCTGTTAAATTGGTAATCATATAAGGGTTGTGATATGCCAATCACATTATGTTTACTGACCGCTGTTGACGGCCAGCTGATGGTAAACTTGAATGAACATTAGCCATCTGCAGGAGAGGAAAAAACTCGTTAATAGAACTCAGTGTATTTGTTAGTTAAAACAAACAAATCACACTGAGCCTACTGAGTTCATGCCACTGTGAATCTCTCTACAATCATATATGAAATCTTCCGACTGACACAGCCATGTTTTGACGCTGACTTATTGAGGTCAGCAAAAAATCAAGGTCATATCCAGGTATTATATGATATTGCCCTTGTGTTTGCATGCAAGTTTGTTTACACGACAATGTCACGAACATTTTACCCAACATGGTGCCAGAATAAACAGCAGGGTTTTTCTGACATTAAGAGACTTGGGCACAGCGCCTAAGCATTTTTTCTGTCATTTCTGTTTGTGCTGCTTCTGTCCTCTCATCTGCTCTCTGTGTCTGACACACACACTGTGACAGAGTACCAGGTGAAGTGAAGATAACGTCGAGGGTGTTTTTCCAATTCCAGTATCTGTATATTCTTAAGATATTAAAAGTTAATTGCTCTTTGAAGGGTTTACTTTTATTTTTATGCTATTATATTATCATTCTATCAGCAGCATAAAATGGTCTTAAAACAACAGTTATGTTGTTTATCGCAGTTATGTCTGGGCGAATATATCGGCCAACAGAAGTACACAGGCCGACTGGTGTAATGTTATGGTCTTTCAATTGTGGAAGATTTAATATGCTTTAACAGCTGAACGGCTGCAGAGAAGAGCAGAGTGAAACAAAGCTATGGATGAGGATGGGCTCCACGAATGCTCAACTGCAGGGTGAAATAATACAAGAGTAGGAAGGATGCTACTTGGCTGTAGTGAGTGCAGGACAGTAACAGTTTTTGATAAAAAAAAAAAAAAGCTGCATAATTAACAAGTTTGTGTGTTTATATGTTTACATCTCTTATCTTGCTATTTCCTGTCCCTCATTGCTTTTGGCTGCAATTCTTGAGTAAATATTTTCAGGCAAATTTGGGTCTGACTTTAGCTTTGGCCTTACTGCCTTTTTTTTTTCTTTCTAGTTTTCACAAATGCCAAAAACCCCTCATAACAGATGTTGACCCAGAGCCAGTGGCAGTGTTTACACAAGAGAAAAGGGCAATACTCAAACGTGATTATTCTGCTTGAACCAGCAGCAGTAATATTGTGTTCTGTTAGCCTGATGATCTGTAAATATCCCAAAAATAATACAGGAAAAGAGAGGTGGACCATTCAGTAAATTATTCCCTTTGGAAACATTCTTTGAAAATGCTGTTATGTACTGTAGTTTCACAGTAGTTTATTGTAGTTGACTGATATTCAGAAATGCATGACCAGGCATGATTACAATAGGCTACCTGATACTAGCTTGTATTTCCAGGACATAGAATAATAAATATCTGCACAGGTCCTCCCAGAGTGCTTGTGCTTGTGCAATAAACTATTTAAGTGTTATATATATGAGATTTGAACATTAAAATAGCAGCAAACAACAGTTTGCTATGTAAAGATATAGTGGAATAATGTCAACCTGAGGAGACAATGAGGTCACACTACCTCTGTTTGTGTTGTAAGTCGAGCTTCTCTGGTCTTTGTTTTGGTTGCTGGGCAGACTGCGCGTGCATGTTAATGCTTGCAAGTCTACATGTGTGTATCCCATTGGCTTGCTAATCCCTGTGGCCCTGCACTGCACTCATATGGTGATTACTGCCAATAACGTTGTCATGATGCCCAGTGGCAGAATGGTGTCACTGTGGAAGGGTACTGCCCAACCTCCAGTACCCCCAAGTTGATACCATTGGGTCCATCAACACTGTTGCTGTTGTTAGCACTTTTAACGCTGTTAGCACAGCTAACACTGCTAGCCACCATTTCAGCAATTACGACCCATACTCTAAATGTCATATATGACCGCTATTTTATATTTAAACTGAGTCTTGAGACGAAAATGCTTCTTAGTTTTAGTCACATTTTAGTCATTTTTATCCTTCATAGTTTTAGTCTAGTTTTAGTTGATGAAAAGTCAAAACAATTTGGTCGACGAAATTTCAAAAATTTTTGACAGCTTTTAGTCATTGTGTTTTCTATGTGTTTTTTTTCATCTTTAAACTAATTTAATTAGGCTCTGTCACGTATCAGAAATTAGAGTCAAGGTGACAGGTTGCATTAAAAACAATTGTAAACATTTTTTTTCTAGAACTATAAATAATTTCTGCACACTTACAAACTTGCATTTCTCCAGCAGTTTTTAACAGGTTTAAGGGGTGATTTACCAGCACACACTTAGTGATCATCATTTGAAAAGCTCAACATCTATTTATGGTCTCAAAGACTTTGACACCACAAATAACTAATCTGAGACTGGCTGATCGATCTCACTGTTAAGATGCGGAGAAATAACTTCATTAAAGCCTGAATTCTTTCTTAATCTGCAGCATGTTAGTCTGGAGGTTTAAACTTGTGTCACAGAGTTGATGTTTACTTACTGCACAGCTATACTCACAGATAATAGAGCCTCCTACCTGCCTGTCAGACAGCATCAACTCATAAACACTCTCGAGTCCGGACTGAGTGGAGTCCTGTGGACATCAGCTGTGAAGTCTGGGGGCCGGTAGCTGCTTGCTCCACTGCTGTTCAGCAGTTAACGATTGGAGCTAATTGCTAATAGCCACCACTACAACTAACAAACAAAACAAATCCATTTAACACTTTCACCATCCACAGTCACACACGGCTGCTTATTTACCGCTGAATTACAGCTCACAGCTCACACCAGCGGTTGTTGTTGCTCTGGTGTGAGTGTTTTTGCTGGCTAGCGAAACATCCTGGCGCAGACTGTTTACTGGAGTTTGCCAGCCTGTCGCTCATGCAGCATTTGAAGATAACTGTAAGCACGGCCACTCTTGGCTTTCAATGTCCAATAGTCCACCACTAACATTTTAGTCACATCTCATCCGGTCAACAGGAAATGAAACATAGATTTTGTCTTAGTTTTTAGTATCAAGATCTATTTTTAGCTCATCATCGTCTCGTTTTCGTCATGGAAAAAAGGTTGTTGACGTCATAGTTCTCGTCAATGAAATTAACACTGAATAGCACCTTAAAAGTTTGAACCAGTGAGTCTGTGATACAGGCTATAATGATATAATTTCCCACCATGAATGAAACTTTGCCATTTTGGATCCATCTCCAAACTTGATTTAAAGCTATTTTGGATGTGTTTCTCACCGTGGGTCAGGACGACACTGGTCAGATTATGGCTCGTCTGCACTCTTTGTACTTTCTTTGTGTGCTGTGTTGTTGAGCGCTGCCCTCTCTGCTGGTGTTCCAGACAGCTTTGGTGTGGGTGTGAGTAATCCACACAGCCAGTGAGGAGAAATTGGATCTTACACTTTTCATTTTAGCACGTACAGAGAGTAAGGCAGACAAATGACGCACAAAGATTGTTTTTTGTCCTAATGTGAAGTTCCAGCTGTTAAGTTCTAACTGTACCGTGCGTATAAAAAGTATTAAGCACATTGAATATCAGCAGAATAACTGTTTTTTTGGAGACAGACGAACAGATTTTTTTTTTAAATTTCAAAGCATTTCATTCCTTTATGCTGCTCCAATTGAATAGATTTTTTGTAGCTTTTTAGTAACTATATAAGTGGGTATTAGGGGCTTTTGGTGCAATACAACTCTCGGTCTTTGCAGAGGGGCAAAGCTGCTCACCTCAACTTCAACAAAACACCAGCAGCCAACATGCATTTAATCATGCAACATCATTTCTTATGATTATACAGCTTACAGAAGCTAGTGGAACATTGCTTGGTCAAATATGATCCAGTTTTATGCTAAATCCTTGGAACGAGCAGTAATGTCCGCCACAGTTTCATCAGCTTTTGGAGAGTTTTGGTTCAGAGGGAAAAATAATCTGTTTTTGATCTATGTTTACCTCGGCTACTCTCCTGGTTGTCAGTTTGTGTTGCGTGGCAATCCTCTCATGCGTGAGTGTGAATTAAAGCGCGGAGTAGTTTAGTCTCTTGGGCTGTGAGTTGACAGGGATGTTAATAGGATCACTGTCTTCATGCTACAATATACTCAAACATACAGCGAGAAATCTGTAGCAGACATCACTCTTTCTCTGTTCTCTTATTGTAGACAGAGAAAAAAATAAACAAGGTCACCTTCAAATCATAATACACTCTGCTGTCTTTTTACTTTGTATTTTTCACTCTTTGTGTTTCCCGTTTCTGTGAGCCTCTGTCTTTTGTTTATATTTGCATTGATTGCGTGGATATAATTCATATGTATAAATAATTCACTGCCTCTTTTCACCTGTGCTCGGCACTTCAGTGTTTATTATGTACCTTCTCTTTGTGTTTGAGTCTCTTTCTCTCTCTTTTTCAATGGCCCTTTGTGAATGAGTATAAGCCCGTTGATGTGGGTGACAATGCAGTATTGTTTTTCATTTATCTGAGAGGGACGTAGTGTGAACGAGGGAAGAAGGGACAGATGGTTTTATGTAACCAGAGATGCTACAATAAGGGCTCTCATCTCAAGACCTGAACCATCGCAGACACACTCCCCATCACCTCCATCTGACCCACACACTCATGATAAACACACAGAGACATGCAAGATCCCCTTCACTTCCAACACACACATGTCCTGAGGATAGTCTGGTCGCTCTCCTCAGGGTTTCACTGTGAGAGACCAAAGACGGAGGCAACATGGGACAGGCTGAGGCATCTTTCTTGTTTGTTGTGACATTATGAAAAGTGACAGGTGGGGCTTGGAGGGGCAGGGATGCTTATGAAATGTTTAACCCTTTACTCTTTCAGCAAGGTAGGGAAGTAAGATAAACATAAACATTGGCAAGATATTGATTGATCAGTTTTATTATCTGCTTCCTCTTACAACATTGGTTCAAATTAGCATGTGGTATAACAAGAATCTGAGCCGGAGCCTTACATGGATCTTTATGAAGCTAAATCAGGAGTAAACACAAACTAGGTAGAAAAGCACAGTAGAGCAAAGCAAAAGGACCTCAGGGATGCTACTGAAAATTTGTCGAATATTTTAAAAGATCTTACTGTTTATAAAATGTGAAACTAATGCTTATCATAGAACCAATCAAGACATCTTCATATTAAAAAACACAAAAGACAGATTTCTTCTGAGGGAGCCAATAAAGGCTAATCTTATCTTAAAAACACCAAAGGGTATTCAGTGCATTACGACAGAACAAGCAGGAAATTGTCACATTTGAGAAGCTGAAACCAGCATTTTAAGCCATGCTAATCGCTTGGCATCTCTGACAGTCAGCCTGTTCTCTGTTTTGGTCCAGAAATCAGACTGACATCAACTGAAACAACTATGAGATAAGAGACAGACATTCCTTGTCCCCAGAGGCTGAATCCTACTGACTTTACTGACCCTGTGACTTTTGTCTAGCACCATCAGGACAGCAACCAGCTGAAAGTTTTCTGGGTTAGGTGTCCTTCAGTGTTGATTGTTCAGGAGGGTTTTTATTGTGAGCTGAATTATCTGCAGAGGTCTCTTCCTCTGCAAAATAAACAGACCAGGTGATTCAATTCACCTTATAAATCAGTGTTTCTCTGACACTGCTTGGCATGTCAGAGATGAGTGCCTTGCCCACCACATGCTAATTTGTGCTTACCTTAATTCTGAACCAGATGTTCAGGAGGTTTTCATCTGGAGCCAAATTATCTGCAGAGGTCACCTCTACTTCAAAATAAAGTACCCATTGATTTAAACTGGTAAAACACTGAATAAAGCAGTTTTATATTACAAATCAGTGTTTTCATTTCATTTTTCATTTGTTTTGTCCATTCTGGGCATCTGTAGAAACTTGGCAGGTGAGCATGGCAATATCTATAAACAAGGAAGTACTCCCTATGTAGATATAAATGGCTCATGCTAAAACAACACAATGATTCTTATTTTTAGGGAAGTTTCATCACGATACAATATTATACATTATGTGTCTATCACAAATCTACCACAATACAATTTTAATTTGGTGAGATTAAGGGGCCTACGATCGATATGAGACGATATTATATGACCATTTAACACAGTCTGTTAGAAGAAACTGCCACCCCTTTCTTTTTTGCTTTTGGCTATGAAAGATAAAAACAACACATAAATATTGTAAAAAAAAAAGTTTACTTCAAATTGACTCCATTAACTCATATAAAACAACGCATGGGATAAGTTAATCTTTCTGTGAGAGAGCCCTTTTTGGAAGAAATGTTTTTATTTTAACCCAAATCATGATCTTTTTCCTAAAACTTGAAGGCAAACTTTTCACAACAGCTATAAAAAATGGATTAACAGCAACACTATTTAACAATAGCATAAAATTAAGCTCAATAATAACTGTCAAGGTTTATAGAAAAAAAAAGTTTTTTGCTAGTCACCCATTATTGGCTTAAGCATGTTTACATTGTTTAAATTAGCCCAGAGGCTAGTGGAGTTTTCCTCCACTCATAGTTTAAGAAATGACATGTATTATTTCTACTTTTTCTTACTCACTGTGGGTTTAAGTCACTGTATCTCCTGACAGAACCAGGAGAACTTACTCTGACATCTCTCCATTTAATACAGTAGGCCGTGTTTGTGCATGTGTGTGGGTATTTCAGGCCTGTGTGTATATGTATATGAACAACCTGAAAAACAAACAAACAAACAAAACAACCTGAAATTTCCCCTTGCGGGATTAATAAAGTATATAAATTAAAACAGTTGACTCTCGGCCTGCATGCACATTTTTTCAGTCCAGTATTATTGAAACAGAGCAGCTAATGTCACTGTGTTGATGCAAGAAGTAAGCAGAGTGAGATGCTCGGCCAGGCAGGTGATTTTATGTCGTGTTTATCTCATAATCGCATTGTTTACATATTACATGTGCTTTGTCTGCTGACCCATATTACCCACGAGATCGAAAATATTTCCACACTGCTGATTTATTCCAGAGTAAATAACGTTATCCTCATTGTCTTTCTCTTGGCTGCTTGCCACCTGCCTGCTGCTGTTTGACGGTGATCCAGAATTTCAGAATAAAAGCGTATCCTAAAGATGATGATATGGGTCAGTGTTTTCACTTTGCATTGATGATATTGGATTGTTGATCATTGAATATATCGATATATCGATCCAGATTGATAGATTGTTGTACCCCTACTAATCAGGTGATTATACATGGAGGAAAACATACTTATTATATTCCACTTCTGCCAATATATCCCCCTAAATCCTACACACTGGACCTTGAAGTGAAATGTCTCAACAGTTATTGAATAGCTTGCCATAAAATTGGTTCAGATATTCATGCGTCCCTCAGGATTAATTGTAAATGCGTTGTTGAGCCCTTCATTTTTCATATAGCTCCGGCATTTGGTCAAAATTTAATTCCTGCCAATACTTTGTGCTCAGTGTTAATCAGCAAATGTTTGTCAGTCAGGGTCGAGGGGGTCAAGATAAACTTTATAATCCCCGAGGGGCCCAGCCAGGACTAAAATAAATACAAACAATAATGCACAACAACTCATGACATGTCCAGAAGAATTAAATTATACTGTTGAGGAATACAACAGTAGCAGGGACAAATCATGTTCTTTACCTATTTGTCCTGCATCTGGGCAGAGTGTATCTGTGACCAGATGGGAGCAGCTTGTACTTGCTGAACAGGGGCTGACTGTGGTCAGCAAGGACTGAATGGGCCTTCTTTACAGCTCTGACTTTGTACAAATGGGAAAACTCTTCAAGATTGGTGCCATCTATTTTACTGCGCAGTCTTGCAATGCCTTCTAGGCCATTTCTGTTTTTCAGGATGAGAGATCCAAATGAACAGATAAAAGAAAATGTTAAAATGGCCTCAATAAAACAACAATAAAACATCTGATAATTGACTAATTGAATACTCATTTTGTTTTTTAAAATGGTTATTGGCTCAGATGCCACAAAAATGCAGGATTTTTATCAGTCTCCATTTTCGCAGATACCAGTGTTGAGGTCCACTTGATCAAAGAACACAACACAACAGTGAAAAGCTGCCAGAGCTCCTTTACAGCTGGCTGCAGGGCCTATTGTATATCTCAGTTCTTTCTGTGTTGTGACTGTGCATTGTGTGCTTTCATTCAAGCTCTCAAGGGTATAAAAAAAGAATTTAATGTGGAATGAAATGGCCCAGTCACTCACCAATTCAATCTCTTTCAATCTTACATCTTTTTTAAAATGACTTACTGGCATTGGTTATTTTGCGCTTCTCGTTTGTGCTTTGTCAATCATCTTTTGTCATCCTGCCATCCGTTCAGTGTAAAAATCTCACTAACGAGCAAGAGCCAGCAATAGTATTTTAAGATTTTACATACAGGTGTTTTTAGTCCATTCTTTTATTTATTTCTATCTTTAATATTAAGTCTTAAGCAGGAGCACTGGTTTCAAGAAGAAATGGAGAGCAGATGAAGAGACTGTGAGAATTCTGCTTTTCTTTCTCAGTTCTATGAAGTGCTTTTTAGTCATGCTAACAGCATGTTCCTATATATGGTAATGTCAGTCGGTCCACCGCTGTGGCTGAAATATGTCAGCTATTAGTTTGATTGCCATTACATTTCCTGTAGCCATCAGAAATCGTCTCAGTGTTTTTCCCTGATTGTCTCCTTGTAGCTTCCAGTCTCTGATTCACTGATTGCTTCCCTGGTCTCGTTAGGGTTGCCAGATCTCCTGTTTCCTTCTTGCAGAAGAGAATGAGGCTGTCACTCATGCTTTGGCCAGAAATGCTTGTCCACACGTTTCAAAGATTCACCAACTCACTCTCAAGGACTTGTTTAGTCAGATTATCAACGACAGCTTGATAGAAGTGCAACCTGTTTATTTTCCCTGGGGTGGCTGTAAGATCAACACCTCTACCCAGCCTGAGGCAGTACCTTCCTCAATCTTATGTGCTGCTTTCCTCCCTCACTCTTTCATCACCCTCAGAACATCAAAAGTCTGCTGAATGTGACGGCTTAAATTACGGAAGTTCACATAACACATCCTTCATGCATGCCAAGTCACAGAGGAACCCTGATGAAGCAAGATGCTTCAGGAGGCCCCTGTTATTAAGCCCTTTACAAATTTGAATGTGGTGATGTTTGATTATTTGCTATTTGAATATGACAGGCCAACACAGGAGAGTCCTCCAGCACTGCTTTCACTGTGTTGAAGCTGCTTGCTGCCCATCTCACAGAATCTGTCTATTCAGTTCTGCAGCTGTGTCCCTTAACTCTCTTGCATTTTTGGGAGAGTGATGGTACAGTGAATGCTATTTAGAGAGGAAAATTCGAAATGCCTTTTCCGAATCCTCCCACCTCTTTCAAAGAGCCATGCGCTGCCAATTCCATGCGATGAGCAAGGCAGTGAACTGACTGGACTAGAGGAAACTCCCGTTTAAATCTCGTAACAAGTTCATTCTCTCTCTCGGTTAAGGAGAAGAGCCACTCCATCTGTGGCAACACTGATGAGATTTTTACACAGAAAATCATCATCCACCACAGCTCCCAGAGGGCTCTCTTTTATAAAAACTAAGCATCGACTCAGCAGCTGTTCCCCTGCCCAGTTCAACTGTGTTTAAAAAAAACCCAACACATTATCTTTATCTCCATGGCTGCTGACTGTTTATCTTACATAAATAATCACGTATGTGCATCCAGACTTTCATCCAGGGTGATGCTAATGGGAACGTCAAACGATCTGACATTAGACACAAATGCTGCCTTCATTTCTGGCTGTATGCGCTAAAGGGACGGTCGGATGTGTGCTCAGAGCCGACTGTCACATCATTCAATTCATTGAGCTTAATGGGGGCCCTTATTGTTGTGTAAGCCTGCTTTTACTTTGCAACTGTAGAAGATGTTCTTCATGATCATTTTCTGCATCAGACTAGCACTCATTTCTTTGTAGCACTCCTTTCTGCAGTTTCAGGTGCTTTCGTGTGAGGTACGCTGTTACTTACTGTGTCATTAATCCATTCCTTTGCCAAATGCACATCTTTAATCTTGTCATAATAAAAGGCTCGCTCCCAATAGACCTCTTGTGCCTACCACTTAGCCGTACACCTTTGTTTTGCATTTTCACACCAAGGGGTAGAGTGTCCCAATTCTTGTTGGGATTAAGGGATAGGATAAAGTGTTATGGCTGCACAAGCAACAAAAGAAACCCACAAATGTGTTTTCTTCATTAATAAAGATTACAGTAACCATAATATTATCTTCAGTATATTATGGTCCTTTTCTTTATACCAAGCATCACAAAAATAGGTTGTAGTAGCTTAAGCTGATGTCTAGGTGGCAAACCAGTTTACCAGCTAACTAGCTAATGTTAAGCCAATGTTTTTTTTATGTATTTCCATGTTGCCACACTAGCATAGTTGTCTTTGGCCTTCTTTGTGAATCCAGAGTTAGTGTGAAGCTTTGCACGCATTTGCCTCCACATTGTTCCATGGAAGACTGACACACTGTGTATGACATTCAGATCAACTACCCATATTAGATGCTACTGGGATGTATTAGGCAGTGGGAAAAATGCAGGTCCTGTATATTTAATCTGATATATGTAATTGGAGAATGACAGAGGAAAAAGCGCCAGGGAATGCCATGCATCACTGGCCGATTTTAAACCACTAACAAATGATGCACACTCCAGCCTGCTGTGCTCTCATGACGCATCATATTACTACAAGTGTTTTCTTCTATACCAGCTTGGTAAGACTATTTTCAAAGGGTTTATTGGCAAGCATTTAGTGAGAAAGCGCTCTATGCTTCGATGGCTCAGAATTATCAGTGACTCACAACCAAAACAAATCAGTCCACAGAGCAAACGAGCACATAGTGCTCACATATCCAATACTGGTCACGCTGCCATTCTGCCTCTTCTGATGTTCCTTTTGGATTTTTCTCCCTCATCTTCTCTCTACCTTTAGGGCATTGCCCCTCTTTTTCTCTACCTTCTTTTCATCACTCAGACTAGCTCTTTGTGTGTGTGGATGTGTATCTGAAATGACTGTGTCTATCAATTCTTTCTTTCTCTCTACATACTGTGGCAATCTCATGGTTGGATTGCTTCCATTCAGACAGAATTATGGATGGGTAGAAATGTGTGTGTGTGTGTGTGTGTGTGTGTGTGTGTGAGAGAGAGAGAGAGAGAGACAAAATGTAGACTGTGATGGAATACACTGTATGCAGTAAGTTAGTATGCGGTTTTCCTTTTTATCGCAAAATGCATGCTTTAGACTGTTTATCTGAATCAGTTGACCTTTGGCGTAGTGTGTATGTTTCTCCTCCTTGATGCCCATTAAGCTGTTTGCTTTTATCTCTGTTCCAAATTGCCATTTTTTTCTTGGCATGCACTCACCAGTTGCCTGCCACACTAAAGGTCACAACATCATCAGCAACATTACCACAAATCCCGGCTAAACAAGAAATAAATAATAAATCTGACAACCTGTTACTGGGCTTGCCTGCTTGTCGTCACAACAACCAATGGCCAATCCTTAACAGGGGAGGCGTGGCTTGCGCTTGCTGCGTGCCTGCTCTCAGCTCCTTGTGTATATTCTGAATGAAACAGCAAGTGAAGCATTTGCCTGCGTGCTGCGCTCTGCTCCGCTCACTGCTCTGACTGTGTGAGTGAGGGGAAATCTGACTTGAGGCACGGCATAGTGGGAGTCACTCTGTGCCACACCGGGAGTGCCTTTGGGAGAAGTGGGGGTTGTTTGCCGAGAGGTCAGTCAAGCGGTGCTTGATGGAGGGGAAAGCAAGACAGGAGGAGGCAGAGAGCAGTTTTCAGCCCTTCTGAATCTTTCATAAGGGTGATCCTCCAACATCAAGCTGCCTGGATGGACTGAGAGAAAGAGTTGGTGCTGAGGTGTGCATTCAGCAGGCACCAGCAGTGACAGAGGGACACAGAGAAAGGAAGCAGAGTGATAGAGCACTGAGGTGAGCACCCACAGAGAGCAAAAACAGGACGGAGATGGAGGAGAAGCACTGTTAAGAAGAGGAATTCTTCTCTCCAAGAAGGAGCTGTACGTGGCCCTGCTGTGGGTAAAGCTCTACTGAGAAGCTCTGATGAACAGAAGACCAGCAGGAAAGCACGGTGCATTAGCCAGAGGAAAGAAAGAGGGAGAGGGCACGAAGCTGGCTGGCTAATCCCTAAACCCGTGAAGAACGAGGGAAAAGGGGAAGGATAGAAAGCACAGAGGCAACACAAACAACAAAAGGGTATGTGTGAGCTGGCCTTTTCCTGGGTGAATGTTTGTGTGTGAGGTGGCCTCAATCTTTCCGCTACAACATTTCAACCCAGCGTAAACTTCTCTGTGTCTGGATCAGGCAAGAGGAGGACAAAATCAGCTGTACATGACCAGCTTATGTGACTGAATTTGGACTGAAAGGGGCAGAATTTGAAAAGAGGAAGGAAGGACTCAACCCAGCCTGCAGGGATGTCATCTAACGAGCTGAGCGTTGAGATGGACTCCTGCATCAGGACATTCAAGGAGCACATGCACCTGGAGCTGGAGCCTCCCAAAATCCCGGGTGTGGTGGGAGGGAAGAGGGGTGCCACGTCCCCTAAACTGTCCCCAAGAAGCTCCCCGCGCCTCTTCCGCAAGCTGATGGTCAACAAGAGCATCCGACAGAGGCGGCGCTTCACTGTAGCCCATACCTGGTAAGGCCTGTGGTCGGAGAGTCATTGGAAAATGAATCAAGGAAAGCAGGAGAAAACAGGGTTTAGGCATAAAGGAAAGAGAATAAATGTGCAGCGGTCGAGGAATATGACAGAGGATTAGAGTCAGGCGAGATAAGATGGAGAGGGGAAGGGTGTGGATAAATAATAAGACAACTAATGTGATGGAATTGCTTGGGAATTGGGGGGAGATTAAGAGACAGCAAGTAATGGTGGGTGGTTGGGGGAAAAAAGGAAAAGGCTTGTGAGCTGGGAGATGGACAGATGAGTCATGAGAGAGGAGAGGTAGTGGGGTTAAACAGACAGTCAACAAGGGGGAGGAAGAGAAATCAATGTGGGAAAAATTCAAGAGAAATATCTCAGAATAGGTGAGAAAGTACAGGTGCAGAAAATGACGTAGATGGTAGAAAGAGAAGTGTGATCTATTAAAATAAAAACTGTTTTGTGTGAGTTAAAATGGGCCAACAATGTATGAGATGTTCTGCTATCTGGTGATTTGTCACTGGGTTATATGATTACATAATGGAATGAAATCACATTCAGCAGATTCCCCTCTCCTCCATTTTGATGAAGTCTATATCTCTGCCCTGTACCTGGGTGAAATTTGTGGATCAGTGTTAGATGCATTATGCAACCTGGTGTTGGTTATTAACCTTTTTTTGCCTCACAACCCTAGTGAACAAACGAATGTCTACATATCACAACACAAAAATGACAAACACATTTCAGCGTCACACAACGCATAGTCTGGTTCCATTCACATTTTTCTTGTGTGTCATCACATTGATGTCATTTCTCTTGGCTCATTTCCTAGAAGAAGCCCAGATGCTGCATCTCTGACTTCCTTAATTTAACAAGATCGGAGGGCCATGAAAATGATACACTCACATATTTATTTCATATAAACCTCGTATTATTTGCATCATTTTAAGCCCCATCCCCCACCCACTTCCAGAGTCTACCTCTTCATTTTGCAGCAGTTAGGCACTATAGTAGATGTGAAGGGAGGGCTCGCTGTGTTATGCAATGTATGGATTAGAGGTGAGGAGAAAAAAAATGCTGTGATTTGACTACAAAGACTCAAGGTGACTCTTGTCCCTCATAAAAACAACAGTTACTGTAGATATGTTTAAATTAGGCAGCGGCAGTCAGAGGCGCTTTGTTTTCTTTATTTCAGGGGGCTTGTGAAGGTGAAAACCATCGTCTGCCAAAGAAGACATTAGCATATACCCATAAACATATGCTTCACATCTCCGAAATGGGCTACATGTTTATACATTTATGGTAACATGACAAAGCTGGCGTGTCACTGCTTGCGTAGAAAAAAAAATGGTCTCTGTTGTGGGACTGGAGGGGAAGGAAATAAGTCCAGATATGAATCTGCTCCTGTATGTTGTGTCTACATGCTGTGTTGTTTGTGTGATGGAAAACAGATGTTTAGTGTGTTTTCCTCTGTGCATGTATGTGTCACGTTGTCATAACTGGGAATGTGTGAGAGTATGTGTATGTTTTTTGATGCTATATCCATATGTTTTTGGATGCACATATTGCATTTGTAAATGTAATGGATGTTTATTCTGTCTCTTCTCCTTGCATGTCTGGCTCTTTCCTTCCTCCACAGCAGCAGTCAGAACGGGGACTCTTGTCTGTTTATCTCTTTTCTCTGTCATTGTATAGCCTATTTCTGAGGAGATGAGAGATTTGTGGGGGTTGGGTGGGTACAGGGGGGAAATACAAGCAGGAAAAACAAGGAAAATTGCTTCATTTAGATGCCATTAAAGATGTCAGCAGTGTCCTTTTCCTTGTTTGCTCTCATAAGTCCAAAGTATATGGGCTTGATCCAGGGACACAACAACACCCTGAACACCCATCATAACCATTAACTGCCAGTCCAGCCCATTAACAGCATCGTTCATGATAAAGTGTCCTTGAGCGAGACACTGAAGTCTAGCTGCTCGCTCACTCTAATGCTGTAAGAGTGACGGGTAGGAAGCTAAAAATGGAAATTGGGGGGAAAGCAGAATACACACAGAGATAAAAAGCCCAAAGGGAAAAATCAGTAGTCGCCTCCAGAGGGGGAGGTGTGGTAATCAGTATAGTGTGGAGAAAATTAAGGAGATAATGGCACTTACCAACATGCACCAGGTGTTTTTGACTTGTTTTTCATGCTCGTTTTTATCAGGCACACAGTTCATGTTAGGTTATAGTTAATAAAAAATCAGCAGGATTACAAGATTAATCACCGCACTCTTCCCTTTATCCCATGACGTTAAATACACTGTGTGCTGCCTCAAAATATCATTATCCGTTTTGCCTACGAAAAAAAAAAAATTCACCTTTTCTGGGAATCCTTCAGGGTATTACCGGCCACGCACTTTTTCTGGCCTAATTGTCTCCCCACCTGTGCCAGGCACGAGGAAAGTTATTTTAAAAAAGGATGATGAATCATTAATTTGTGTTGGCCTGGCCTTTCTACTGTTGGATACATGAAAAAAAAAGTAATCATGTAATCCTGTTTTTATATATTGTCCAAGATTTCGCACTGCATTAATTATCACTGGTTATTTCTGCAACAGATAAAACAAAGAAACAGTTCTTATAGAGCTTAACGTAATTAGAAGAATCTTATTTACTGTTGCAATGCCAGATGTCAGTTGCTTTTCTAAGCATGTTAGTGTGTTGCTCAATTAGTTTCCTCAATACCTGTAAACTGGAGGAATGCTTAAGTTGTCATTTCAAGAATGGAGCATTATGAGTTTTTTTGGTGGGTTTTTTTTGGATATAATTTTCAAATTAGTAATGGGTACAGTACTTTAAAAATGCTGTGTTTATTGCAGCTACAATCAATATTTTCATTCTTAATAGTGCACAGTATCAAATGAGTATATTACACAGAACTATCACCTGAATCTGCAGCTCTCTTTGGCTTTACAGAGCTTTGTAGTGAGTTTCAGCTCATTGTTTAGCTATCCGGCCCTCAGCTGTTCTGTTCAAGTTCACTCTTACCACTCTAATAGCACCATTTTCAACCACAGCAGGCAGCTGTTTTCTGCAAAAAAAAAAAAAACTCAATAAACCATAGACTGTATATAAGATGGACTACATGTCGCCCTCTCTTCTCACTGTACAAATATAAAGCCAGAATATCTTGGATTTGGCTGCTGCCATCTTATGCTACATGTAATTTGGAGTCAGAGTCATCATAGTGGTGATCTCTACAGTATCAGGTTCCCACCCATACACCCGTCCCACCAATCGCAAGCAGCACCACTGATTGCAAGCACACGGATTGGAACACACAGCTGTCAACCATGACATCAAACTCCTTTTTTAAAGCATCAAATTACAAGCTGACACCACTTTTGATGTGTATTTAAATGTTGTAGTTCAGCCCATGTCCCATCCGTTAACATGGAGGGGGATTGGGTTCATGACTTATACTGCAGCCAGCCACCAGGGGGAGATGTTTTGGCTTCACATTTAGCTAGCTGTCATGTTTACCATCTTTGTACACAGTCCATGCGATAAACCCACTGTACTTCCTGCTTAGTACCAAACAGCCGACAGACACAGTTAGAGACTGAGGCTGGGGATCATAATGGATTATTTAGCAATTAAAGAGTCAAATATTTCCCTCAGGAGTTGGTAGAGACCAAAACTAAGAGCTAAAAAACAGAGAATATCAATATCAAGGAAATGTTGCTCTATATTTGCAGGATGTGTATATAAGTAACTGTCAGCTAACATATTGATAGTTGTCATACAAATGAAAAAGTGATATCAAAGTTAAGTTCTCAGCGTATTCCTGCTGCCCTCGGTGGCCACAAAAAATTGTGGGCTAAACAAAGCACTTATTTTAACCTAAACCCAGATATTTCCCTAAATTTAACCAGCCATTAAAGAAAAATCCAAAGGTCTGAAAAAGTATGTAGCAGAACTGTGTTTTGTGGCAGCCTCCTCTTTACTGTTAATATGTTAGGACCCCTTAAATGTATCTTGTATCGCCTTCACGGGGTCCCAAAGTCCAGGTTTGAAACCACTGGTTCAGAGGGATTATTTTTGCTATGACATGTAGTCACAGACCTCTGCGTGTCTCAAATAAAGAGCGAGCTGATGCTGAGATTGTGTTTAATCACAGACATACAGAGAAATTTCACAGATGTTATCTGATTCATTATCTGCTTTCAAACCTCACATATTCTCATTTCACAAGTGCGTCACATACACGCGCGCAATCACACACACACTCTACTCAATATTATTCCGATTATCTAGCCAGACAGACTTGCGCACCACCTTTCTCTATACAGCCATTATTCTCTCTCCCTCCTCTTTTCTCTCCTTCTGTTCAAGGCCTGGACATTACTTTCATGTCGTACTGCCTCGGAGTTTTAAATGAAAATCTGTTGCCAATCTTGAATCCAAAGCACGCAGCAAGTTTTCCAAACTCTTGTGCGATCAATTATAAATTCCATCTTTGCTAGCATTACTTGGCCCTGCTGTGTACTAGTGGCTGGTGAACTCCTGACCTACTGGCACTCAGACAATGATTCTTCTGTTTGAGCTGCTGAGCTGTTGCCTTGTCTCTTTCTCTGTCTGTCTCTGTCTCTTTTACGCTCTCTTTGTTTGTCAGTGTGTGTCTTTCCTCAGTTTTACTCTTTCTGTCTGCTCCTTTCTTCATGAGACTTCCTCTCTGTCTGTCTTCTTTTTCTCTCTTTCATGTTTTTTCCATGTCTGTCTTTGTTTCTTATGTAGTCATCCCTCTCCCTTTCTTTCCCTGGCTTTCTCCTCTGTCTCTCTTTCTTTCACTCTCCAAAGCACCACATGATGTTAAATGTTTGATGGCCGGCTGAGGAGTATGACCGCTCCGTTTTCCACTCACACAAAAAGCACATTAAGGAGAGAGAGAGAGAGATTGAAGGGAAAAAAGAAACAGCCATGGGAATAGGAAGAAGTAGAGGAGAAAAATGGGGAAAGATGGCAAAAATTGTAATGTTGAATAAATCTAAATACATGTATATGCACTGCATGTAACTGCTGAACATTACCTAACACCTAACTAAAGATAATCACACCTACATATCTGTGATATGTAAATGCATTTAAGGCATTTATTTTATCTGCAGCTACAATAGAAACAAGTGCTCACTTAGATTATATTGAACTTGGCTGCCTCCTGTGTGTTGACATCCATCAGATGTGAGAGATATCGGAGAGGGCTAGAGGGACAGATAAGAGGTACAAGGAAGGAAATGCACACCTTGAATATATAGAAAGAGGGAGGCAGATAAACAGACTTCATTTACCACAGAGGAGTAAGCCTCGGCAAAAACAAACAGAGGTCTCTGTACACAGAGGGTTATTTACCTTAGCTTAAATGTCAACCTAAATATCCATCTCACCACCCCATTCTGTCCAGCACTCCGTCTGCTATTGATTTGTTTTTTTCTTTACTCGCCTCTGTGACGCACCCAAAATCATCTTTACATGGACGTCAGGGAAGGTTTGACGTGATTATTGTTGCTGCTGCAGCAGCCAGTGTGTCTACGCCAACTGCTCAGTTGAGTAAGAGACAGACAGGAAGACGGAAAAGAGATTATTTCATTAAAGAGCAAATGGCTAAAACATCTATAATAAAAATTAAATATATGAAATGTTACGATAGATCTAGCCTTTCCTCTGTAAAAAAAATACTAAGAGTACCCTCATCTCTTACTACTCATTTATTTTATGTGTGTTTCAATTACGTAATGTTCTGCAAATTCTAGGAATGGTGAGCACTGTGTAATATATTGCCACTGTGTTGTTTTTGTACCCATGAACATAGTTTAGGTTTGTAGCATGTATAAAGGAATGTCTTTGAAAACATAGCCACATTTGTAGCAAACATTTGTCAGTGGTTGCACAAGAAGTTAAGCAAGACTCAGCGTGGCTCCCTGATACAGGAAAATGAGAAGGCAGAGTCAGAGACTTTCATGATGCTAAATCAGAGTTTGCTCTCCTGAATCTAGGGTATTTTTTATCCTGTACTGGGATACCTAAGGGCAAGGTGTTATAACAGAGAAATAAAGGAGGCTATGTTTAATTAGTTCAATACAAATACTAAGCTTGTTTGATGTGCTGCTACCAGCTAATGTGGTAACCTTTTAGCACACAAAGAATAAAAGGCTTCAAGGTACCTATAGTAAATATGTTAGCTAACTTATTAGCAAGTATAAGCCCTGCTCTCACTTTAAGTCAGTTTCTTGTGTAGGGCTGTGCGGTAGATCTATTATATTTATATCCTGATATGAGACTAGAAATTGGATATTGTAATATTGGTTTGCCTTTGCCAACACATTCTCACTCCTAACTCGTCAAATACCGACGCTTATTCAGTGGCCCTTCACGTCAAAATATGATGCGCTAGGTATCCCTCCTGTTTCTACTTGTTAAGTGCATACCCAGATAGCAAAGAATGTTCGGCCCAAATGTGTCTGCTATCTGGGTACAGTCTTTTTCAAATAAACTTAGAACGTAGGTTGAAAAAAAATTAGTAATTAAAATAACTTGATTGACCTTTGGTTTCACAAGGGCTTCTGGGTGAAAGTCTGGAGTTAGTTTGACCCATCCACCTCGTCTCCTGTCTACACAGTGCAGACCCTCTCTCTGTTTTTTCTACAGTTGTTGCCCGGAGCCATTAACTTGTCTATAAAGACAACGCGTCTGCACTTACCCCAGCTGTACAAAAATGAAGCAAAAATATCCCGGATACAGCCGCTGTCATCCTTCGCTGGTGACTTCATTTGGAGCCAGAGTCTGTGCATTTATTACAATAAAGTGATGTAAATTTTTTTAACTTATCAAATTGTTAGCTGTTCTATTATTTGCCTTACATCCACATTATTGATGATTATTAAAAATCTAAATGTTTAAATATTTTAAGTACTTTGTGAAAGCACCAAAAGTCAACAATACAATATAAAAATCCAGGTATTTGGTCAAAAATATTGTGATATTTTTTATCAGCCAAACCTAATTTTATGTTTGTCTTTTTGAGAAACAGGCAATGAACTAAAGTGAGTAGAAAATAGGTGGGTTGTGACAAGAACAGACATGTAATGGCAGCATGTTAGATAATTTTGCAAATGGTAGAAATCTGCATAGCCAGCATACATGAAGTTCACCATTGTATGGAGACCTGGAAATCCTTAGAATGTGGTGATTTACTCTGTTAATGCAGAGCTCAATTTGAAGGCATCACAGGTTCCAGTCTGTCTGAATCTGACTCAGCTTTGTAACGTCACCTGCATTTGTCCCGCCCACAAAGGTTCTGATTGGTTCGCTTGTTTCCAAACATCCTGACCATTCACAAGAGCGTCATGGGTCCTTTTTTGAGCTTTTTGAGTCACTGATAAATGTGGTGATGTGGGCGGTGAATCAGAGGTCTGAATCCAGGCTACCTCCCCCCCTCTCCTCCTCCTCCGCCTCCTCTTCGTTCTCTCACACTGCATGACTCGCTCCAGCACCCTCCATCTCTCTCTCCTATCTCCTTGTGCCGAACCAGCCAAGCAGAAAGTTAACTATTACGGATGGGTGGAGGAGTATGATGGCTAAGGGTTGTGTATGTGTGTGCTTCCCTTTGCGCATGTTAACATGTCAGTATGTGGTTATCTTGGCCAGGACTGGGATTCAGCGGATGGAAATTTGTGGCAAGTCATGGGTGACATGTTTCACGCCCTTTTACATTTTGACGGTGCATAACAGATATGGCTTATTAAATTCTAAGATTGCTCATGTTGATTTTGTCCTGGCTGTAGGTTTACATCTGCATCCACTCTTAATAAAGCAACATAAAGTTTCCTAAATTTCATATTAAGCAACTCGACTGCTTGAATAGCTTAAGCAGTGTTTAAGTTTGCATGCATGCACTGGTAAAGGGCTGATGGGAAGGTAAGCGCTTGTTCCCCTGGGATGTCTTAGTGGTTGCTTTAAGCTACTGTAACGAACATACTGTACCATGTACTCGCACTGCTGTCAGTTTGAATTTAACTGATGAGTTGTATTGCCACCATTGCCCCTTCTGCACTTTGCTGTATATGTTCTATAAAAGCAGCAATGCAACCCTTTTAACTCTAGAGTGTACTGGTCATGATGAAGTTATACAATACTTTATTTTTACATTTGCTCACTCATAAAACATAAAATAATTGTTAGACAGTTAACAGTCGTCTGCAGCTACTAAAATGTCCGT
Source organism: Cephalopholis sonnerati (assembly GCA_019142605.1). Taxonomy (NCBI): domain Eukaryota; kingdom Metazoa; phylum Chordata; class Actinopteri; order Perciformes; family Serranidae; genus Cephalopholis; species Cephalopholis sonnerati. Next base: position 28,472,378 of record JAGQAX010000006.1, read on the forward strand.
ATTTCATGAAAGAATGATGCCTATGACCTACTATAGCTACTGCAACTGCAACGCTTATTTTCCATATTTATTACAAATGTTTGAACCAGCTATGGTGAAAACACATCAGAATATACACCACAATCATGAGAGGAAGAGAAAATGGGAGACTGCAGTAGAAAGAGGAATGAACACAGGGATAGTAATCACACTGCATGATGATAAAGTAATGCTTTAACTGTTTGAAAAGGTTACATTTTTTTTAGAAAGGTGATAATGATGCAGCAGCATTTTGCAAATGAACACGGGACTCTTCTTTTACCCTTAAAAAAGATTTCAGGATTTCTTCAGCATAACTCTGAACTCTTTCTCTGAATATTCAGGATATATTTATTTTCGTTAACAGAGACAGGATTGTTTCAGGATTGATTAGTGACCAGTATAATTATGCAACATGCAAAAGACTTAAATTAACTATTGCATCTCTCAGTTTTCTTGCAGTCTTGGAATAACTAAACACAAATATGGCTAAATTAATGTCTGATAACTACAATAAAACAAACAAACAAACAAAAAAAAAAACAGAAGTTTTACTGGTGTTCATTCTCAGCCAGATCAGCGGTACTGTAGCAACCTTTCTACATTACAGGAAGTCATTTGAGTCAATGTTTATATAAGACATTGATTATAGGGGCTTTAAGTACACACATTATAGACAACAGAAAGAAGAAAATATACTGTACTGCAGAGTTCGGGGTTGATTTTCAGTTGGATTGACAGTTTTATAGCGATTTTTGCATTACAGGATGTAATTGTATTCACTGTAAATCATACTGTTAAACATCATGTAATGGAGCTTTAAGGGCCCTTTACAGTAAGGTACACCGATAAACCTCAATGTCCTGTTCATTCAGGCTCATTTCAGTTTTTACATATTGTCAAATCATAGGCAGATGTTAAACAGTAATTAGTGTGTATGTATTGGAATGACTTGGCTCTATGAATCAGCATTCGTGTTGCCGTCATAGCGCTGCAGGCACTTGTCCTTGGGTCTCTGGAAAACATGCGGCCTTTAGCACTAGCATTCAGGAAACATCGGAAAACCCATTTGTCTTCATTATATTCCATGCACATCCCCTTTCCTCCTCCCCCTGCTCCTCTTCTTTTTTTTACAATCCCCATCTAGCCTCGATGATAATGTGACATTTGTAATGAAATTTCGGATGCTGCAAAAGCCATTTCTCTCTTTTTTAAACATGTAATTTACAGCTGACATTCTCCAGCATTTGTGTGTTTTATAATCGCCCCCAAATCAATGCTGCTGCATTGGAAAATGTTAGGGGGTGCTGGGAATCCAACCTCTTCTTTTGTCAGTTTCAATTCTTTTTTCCTTTTTGGTTAGAGCACTAGTAATTTAAGCTGTAATTGATTTTTCTTTCATTGAAACACAGAACATTCCTTGATAGACTGAGGGTAGAGAAACAGAGAGAAGCAGCAGGAGAGAGTAAGACACAAAGAATGAAAGCAATTAGTTGCCATTTCAGTTCAGGAGGTAGTGGAGGAGGTTATGTGGTGTGTGTGGATACACCATGCATCTATTCATACTTTGCTTCTTAGGGCAGCTACACCTGGGAATTTTGTCATTAACATATTACATGCTGTGTGACTAAGCAAGCACGTGTGTGTTCATGACATGCATATACTTCTTGTTCTGCTTGCATACCTTCATCCTTCTAAAAGGAACTACAGCTGTGTCATTAACCTATTACTCATGAGGATGTGTGTTTGTGCCTTGTGTGTGTGTGTGTGTATGAAGTACCAGCTGTATATTCTTTTCAGCCCATTCAGAAGAGCACAAGCATTCATTAATAACAAGAGCTCTAAAGCGCCATTTGAAGTAAGCAGAACGCAACAGTACATTTCCTCTCTGCCTTTTCCCCTTCTGTCTGCTCTGAGAAAGAAAGACGTAGTGATTATTCTCCACTTGATTGCTGTCTGTCACACTGACTGAAAGGAACTGTGGCAGCATCCTTTTTTTTTCAGCTGGCAACAATGTGCAGCGATGCAGAAGCGGGGCAGAGCTGCATTGTGCTTTATCTTATCAATTGAGCACAGGCTAACTGCATCGAAAAACTGAAGTTACTGTAGCTGAAGTTATTCAGAGGTTGTTTTGGCTGAGCAGAAATTAACAAGGAAAGAACATTTGTCATCACATAGATGTGGTGACCCATTTAACAGTTTTTTTTTCCATTGTCAACCGAATGTATGCACAGTTCTTAGTTGTCACCTTTAGCCTAGTGAATCATATTGAAACAATTTTGCATCAGCAAACCTGAACTGAATACCAACGACATTTAGCGAGTACATTAAATGTGTTTTAGTGTGAATGCTTATTCAGGGTGAGGGGTTAGGGTTACAGTGCTTCATTTAAGCTTTAAACACGTCACAAAGTAATTATACTTCTGTAAAATTTTGATTGTCGACAGCTTCTGCATACTTTCAGCTACAGAAACTATTCAAATGTTATGCTCTTTAAGCATATAATTAAGCAGTGATTTATGCTTGTATTCAACTTTTTTATGCCTTTTAAAATACAAAGCTTTTCTTCATTCAGCCTCTTCAGTTAATGAATTTCAACTTCCACCTTTGTCAGTATTACAGTTTAGCTTCCAGCTTTTCTAGAAATGTGTTTTAACTCTTAGCTTCTTTAGCTATGCATTTGCACTTTAAGATTCCTGTCTTTTCAGTAATGCTTCGCAATTTCAGCTGTCAGCATTCACACACGTTTTCTGCAGGGAATGCATTAAGTAGTCATACACTAAACAAAATTTAAATGCAACATTTTTGTTTTTGCTCCCATTTTTCACATGTTTAAGTTGAATATCTAATACTTTTTTAGGCAAACAAATTTTCTCAAAATTCGGTTGCTAATTTGTTAAAATCCATGATAGTGAGCACGTCTCCTTTTCCGAAATAATCCATGCACCTGACAGGTGTGGCATATCAGGATGCTGATTACACTGCATCATTACACAGCTGTGTCTGGTCACATTAAAAGGGCACTTTATGATGTGCAGTTTTATCGTAAAACAGAATACCATGGATGTTGCAAGTTTTGAGGGAGTGTGCCATTGGCATACCGACAGCAGGGATGTCCACCAGGGCTGTTGCCTGTGAACTGAATGTTCAATCTACAAATATTAGTGGTCTCCAGTGTCGTTTTTGTGAATTTGGCAGTACATCCAACCAGCCTCACAACCGCAGACCACGTGTAACCAGACCAGCTTAGGACCTTCACATTCAGCGTGTTTGCCTGCAACATCATCTGAGACCAGCCACCTGGACAGTTGGTTTGCACAATCGAGAACTTCTGCACAAACTATCAGAAACCATCTCAGGGGAGCTCATCTGTATGCTTGTTGTCCTCACCAGGGTCTTGACCTAACAGCAGTTCATCGTTGTTGAGGGGGCAGCTGCTTATGTCAGATGGTGTCTGGCACTTTGGAAAAGTGTTCTCATCACAGATTAATCCATTTTACACTGTAGGGGGGAAATGGCGTGTGGGCGACCAGTTTGCTAATGCAAACATTGTGAACAGAGTGCGCCATGGTGGCAGTGGGGTAATGGTATGGACTGGCAGAAACTAAAATGATAATAGACTCAGTGTTCAGTTTATCAAGTCGTCAGGATGCTTCTTTAGAACTGCTTGTATAGAATGGGAGAGTAGCTTACCTATCTCTGTCACTTTTGATGCGGACAACTGAGTGGGACACTATGAATGTCTTGCAGGGGAGGCTGTCTAGAAATGTATGCTTTACTTACCTACTTAGCACCTCAGAGAGGTGTTGACTAAACTTTTTGTCTGTTTTGGACACTGTAGATTGTGGCACTGTTGAACTATACTGAGCGATGTTTGCAATAATTAGTCTACCCTTGTGTCTCAAGTGGTTGATGCCTAGTTGTTTAGTCATCTTACTTTTTATCAAGCAATCATTCAGTGGATAGTATATCACTCACCTTCTTTCTCACTTACCAGAAATTGAAATGTGTATCTTGCTCTCAACAAAACAACATCCAATGTGTCTGGGGCAACCAATTACAGTATAGCTGGACTCCACTGTTTGTAGATACGAAAGATATCAAATGACGTCTCAGAGTATCAGCCTTGAGAGAAAGTCCCTGTGTTTACCTCGTAGCTGAAAAACACATAGCTTGAGGTATGAGCAAGAGATGGATATTTCTAAGAATTCCACTTAAAAATATCAATATTGTTTGAAGACCTGAAGATGAAAGATGTCACAATAAAAGGCAGTTCTTGGTGAAATATTTTTTATCCAGTGGAAACTAAAGCACAAAACTGACAAAACAAAGGGCTGCAGCACACTACAGCATTCTCATGTTTTATCTCACTTTTCCAATTACAACACACAGACTTTACACTGCAAAACTCTAAATCACACTGTCATTATGAGTACAACCACCTGATTTGATTACTTGGAGAATTGCAATTATACTGTATGCAATGGGATCTGACCAGAGATTAATTGTTCAAATTTCCACAAAGTTCATCAGATCAACAGGGAGTCAGCGTCTGTTGACTGTCTGATTCCAAGGCACCCCGTCTGAATCACAATCCTCCGGTACAATAAGATCTGCTGTGCCGCAATCTGATTAACAAAGATTTTGGCAACACAGTCACACATTTACACATCACATTTTAATCGTCATCGCTGTTGTTGTCATCTTTATCTACCTCAGTGTTGTCAGTATAGTCATTATCCTTACTGTGTCTTCCGTCAGTGTTCTGTGCGTACACCAGTGCAGTGAGTGTAGGGATGTGTATACATTATAGCAGCAGAGTCTATGAGTTGGAGCATGTACAGTATATCCATCTGTGCCTGTGTGTATGTGTGTGTGTGTGCTCACATCCCTGTCTCCTTAACTCATTGTCACCATAGGCCCTTAGGGAAACCACCACCCACACACTTTCTGATATGCAGTGTGAGATGCAGAGTGTGTGTGTGTGTGTGTGTGTGTGTGTGTGTGTGTGTGTGTGTGTGCAAGTATGCATGCGCACTGATGTGAATAAAATTGGACTTGTAGAGAGGCTGAATGGTTTAGTGTTAGTTTGTGCTCAGGGATAAAAGGATTTGTGTGCATTGTTTGTGTGTGTGTCTAAGTGTGTGTGAGAGAGGCAAACTAAACCAGGGCGATTACGTTGAGGAGAAAGAGGAAATACTAGATATACTGGAGTTTGTTTATAATTTGGATTGTTTTAGCTGAAATGGTGAAATAGTTTTTACCAAGTTCCAAGTATACTACTCACTTTATTAAGATCACCTGTATAAATCAGTGCAATTGTTTTGTAAAATTTCTCAATGTCTTGTTTACATTATGCTGTAAAGTTCTTTTTTATTTGTTTGGTTATTTTTTTTTTTACACCAAAGTCATGGATTTGGCGGTAGGAGCTCAGTCCATAGGCACTTGGCTTGGACACTGGAGGGCCGCCAGTTCAAGTCCCCGCCCGGACCAAAATATGGAGCGTAGGACTGGTAGCTGGAGAGGTGCCAGTTCACCTCCTGGGCACTGCCGAGGTGCCCTTGAGCAAGGCACCGAACCCCCCAACCTGCTCAGGGGCATACATCACTCGGACATCTCTCCATTTAGTGCATGTATAGGTCCTGTCTGTGCATGTGTGTGTGTTTCGGGCCTGTGTGTATATGTAAATGACAACAGAGTGAAAACACTGAATTTCCCCTTGTGGGATTAATAAATAAAAATTTCCTGGGGAAAGGTGTTTTAAATGTTTGCAAACATTGAGGAAACAGGAATTCTTCCACCAGCAGTATGGCAAGCCTTTTTAACATTTTAATGAACAGTGATCATAGCAGCTGTAGATATCAACAATTGGTATCTTTTCTTAAAAACCTATAAAATTAATCAGTCTTTGTCTTCTTTGTGCAGCACTTTGCATGGAGCACTTTCATTGGCTGTTCAACACTACAGGAAACAGTTAGAATTTCAAGCCAAGATATCCATAATGTAATTTTGACTAGTCAGAATTGAATTTTAGATCAATAGAATTCTATTTATGATACTATAATGTAAGAACAATTGTAGGTATATACAATGAACATTTCCACTAGTAAGAACTGTATTGTTGATATCAACATTTGACATTTCCACATGTGAAAATTGAGTTGTAGATATAATTAATTGAATCGCAGTTAGTCAAACATATGTAACGAATAGGTCGACTTGAAATTACAACACCATTTGAAAAAAAGTCAATGGTACAAGTTGACTGTTCAAGTGTCGTCCTTCTTTGTAAGACTGGCATAGTAATCAACCACAAAGCCAGCCATCCCACCTTCAGCAATCTTGTCAAATCATCCATCCACTGAGTGAGAGCATATGGGTCGGCCAGTCTGGTCCCGTTGGTCAGTATTTAGTTATTCAAGTAACACTTGCAGTCCTGGAGAGTGAGTGACCTGCCATGGTGCGTTCATAAATTCAGTCTGACTCTCTACACTACAATGAGACCCCTGTTGGTCAAGGAAACAAAGCATTATATTTCTATATGAATTAATGAATGCTTAAGTTGATCACACATTCACTCCGCTCTGTGCACTGCTGCTCCGTCTCCCCAGAGTGCTGAGAGAGAATTGTTTTTTGTCCAGCTTTTGCCTCCAGCTAAGCCCCGGCCACCAAAAAAGGTCATACTTTTAACTAACAGTAGAAGGGTCTATACAGCATTTGATTTAATGTTGGGCCAACTAATTTTCATTTCACTATTAATACTAGTTTAAACTGTTGACTAAATTAATCACAGTGCCAAGTCTTTGACCTTTATTGGAAGTGTGGAGTTTTCTGTATAGCTTTGCACCTACACCATAGATAGTAAAGATAATATATTTCATATACAGTCTATAACCTGCATACATACAATAGTGAGGGCAGAGGAAAGGTATTAGAATCAGCTCACATAGATGATTTAGTAGATTAAATAAAACATAGACTGATGCATTTAGTAGAAAAGTACAGCACACTCTGGATGTGCTGTGCACTTCTGTACTATTGAGTGCCTTTTTCTGTGCAAGTGTAACAGGTCGTTCTTGTTTTATGTTGACCTGGTTTACAGCTGGAATGCTGGAGAAGTGTGCAACGACTGTGCAGTCATAACCAAGACATGTCCCTTGCCTACATTTAAAAAAACGAACACTGTCTGTAAACAGCTTTCACAATGAGCCAAAACATTTTTCAGCTGGCTTTTCTCATTTTCCCTCTAGCTTACTGCCAGAGGAAATTGCTCCTTGAAAGCTATTTTCATACAAACTCTTGAACCAGTGGGGTTTTAAACTCTAATTTTAGAATCTACTTTTAGAGTAAATGTTTTTCAACTAAACATGCTGTTTTTCATTGTCACTTCAATGTTGTCAGCCGAGCACAAACAGGACGCAGTAAATTTTGGAGCATTTTGGATAGTTTAGTGGCTGTCTGCCTCTTCCTCTGTTTGCCCCATCTGCAGGGGTCTAGTGTGTTTGTGCTATGTAGGCTACAGTAAGTTATTTTCCCTTGGTTTATTCATTAACAATGATCTGTAACTTTGAGGTCAAGCTATGCTAACACTCATTTGATCCTGACTGCTCCTTTTTCTGCATGTGTTAAATAATGGAAACCTGAGGGTCACTGAATGCCATGTGGTCAGTGTTTATCCACACTGGGTTGTTGGCAGTGAAATATTGGCACCATATTCACATCCAAAAGTCACCCTCTCTATCTCCTGTCCTCATGTGCAGACAGTTGCTCCCAGTGACTGAGTGGGTACCCATGGGTGTGTTAAATTTGTCAGATCACCCGTGGCTGCTCTAAAATTTGCAAGTGTCCCACTTCACATTGACGCATCCTAGACTTTGTGTCCCTATAGGCAACTGTTTGTTTGTACTGGTATTCATGTTTCAGTCAAGGATAAAGGCTGGGAAATGTTGCTGCCTCTGAATGCAGATGTAATAAAAAGCCTAATATGTATTCTCACAGCTTTTATAGGCCAAATACTTCTCAGATATTAATAGGAAGTAACTGTGAACAAGAATACCACTTTAGAGGGGGTCACCACATTAGAAAAGCTGATGTAATTTCAGTCAAATTTTCAAGCATACAGTAGTCTTGCTAACTGATACAGGCCAAAAAGGTTAAAATGAACACAAAGGAACATCATTTAACCCAGCTCTGCTCTCTAAGCTTTGTAACGAGTAATGTTTAGTCTTTCCTTTATGCTGTTTTCCACCTGCCTTCTCCCCTCTCCCTCTCTCTCCCCGTTGTGTCTGTCCCATGATAAAGACTCAGTTTGCCTTCTGTTCATTATCCCTGCTCTCCAGCAGCATTTGTTTAGTTAGTGTCACATTGATTTATGCACACACAAACTGTGAGAGGCCTTTACATAAACTAGTCTTGACTTCCTTAATGACCCTGGCGCCCTACATCCGGACGTGAGTGGCTTGAACAGGTATTCATATTCTAACCAATGCTGCTGGCACCCTTAAGATTGCCACCATTACTGATTGCTTTGCTGCGTATAGTAAAAGAATAGAGCTAAGAACAACAGTGTGAACCACCACATATTCATTACTCTGAATGGTAAAAGGGGAACATAACTTATTTGTTAAGATGTTTTTGTCTATAAATTTTCATTTCCTATTCCTATTACCTAATTGCCTATTATCACCTACTGTAAGGTATAGTTTAATGTGCTTGAGGAGACATGGATAATTAGGGTATTTTTATCCCTGATCAGGTAAGTTTTGTGTATTTTTTAATGAGCTCCGGTGAAAATAATATTTTTGTCTGTAAAAAAAAAAGCTGTTATTTTAGGTTTAATAATAACAAAAGCAGCATTTCACAGAGCAGGTGATTTTATTTACCTCATTTTACAACCCAGAAACATCTCACCACTCCTTTAAAAGCCATTTCTCTCAGAGGTCCTGCCTAATTACAATGATAGCTGCAATGCGCTTCATGATTTTCAGTTAAGACATGTCAGGGCCAGTGTTGCCAGGTGGGAAATATGGGATTATCGTACCAGAGACTCAAAATTATCGTATTTTGAGGGAAATTATCGTACACTCGTCATAACTAAAACAAGCTCACTGATGCGCCATAGTCAAATAGTCACTCTGGTGTTTAATAGCGCTCACAGCCACTCACGGCTTTGTTGCGTCAGAATGGAGTGGGTTAACGGCAGCTCACAGTTGTGTTAGACTAATGTGTCCCCCAGAAACAAATGACAGTAATGAGCTAAATTATGAGACCTGGAGGCCACCTACTGTTAGGGAATAGACATAGCGGGCTCACTTTTTTTCACAGTATTCATTATAACTGACAAGAAAATAAAGAGTAATCTGGCTTTACTTAGTGAAATTTATTTTGCATAACTTACAAAGTGCTTACTGGTTATAACAAAAATAATGTGCAGAGCACACAAATTCGAACTTAAAAATTGCTAGCTGCCAAGGTATAACATAAAATAATGTGCAAATAGCACACATATTCAAACTCATTTTGCTTTGGTTTATCTCTTCTTCTTCTCCTCCTTCTCCTGCCTTTCCCCCTTTTCCTTCTCCTTCTCCTGCTTCTCCGTCTCTTTCACCTGCTTTTGCATGTCCAACGCGAATCGCGTTGTTTTGTTTTTGAATTTCGCTCGTCTTCCTGTCCGTGAGCGTCTCCTGGGGCGGGCGCAGCTTACCATTCAGCCAATCAATGGACGTCACTCGTATCTCACGCTCAGCAAAGCACGATTGGCTGGTAACATGTCACATGGGAATAGATGCCTTCAGCGTTCACAAAAAAACTCAGTTTAAGACAGTTTCGTAGGCAATAATATGAAATGGTCAAATTATTGTACATTTGCCCTTTTTTAGGATTATTGATCGTACATCGTACAGAGGGCCAAATTATCGTACAAATACGATAATTATCGTACACCTGGCAACACTGGTCAGGGCTCTCGTCTGTCGGGTAGTTTTAAAGTTCCTCTGCCCCCTAGAGGCCAAACATAGACTACTGTATTGCAGATAATATACTCAGTCATTTGAACTTAGCTGATGCTGCTATCACGGCCATTATTTCGGACACAAAACTAGACCATTGACCCCCCTTACTCCCAGCTCCCTATTAGAGACGAGTTATCTCTTACTGTGGCTCTGTGGAGACTTACTGGGGCCAGCTCAAGACAGCCTGGAAGGGGCCTTTCTGTCTACTGTAGTTCTCTGCTTAATGGAAAGATCATAACTCAGTGGCATGTGGGAGAGACTTCATACAGGAAAACATTCTCGGGGGGCTGTGGAAACACACACAAAGATATGCAGATAAACAGACTAATATAGAGGTATGCTGTACACAGAGACAAACACGTACACAAATATATACACCAAAGGCCCATGGATCGATGTTATGAAGGTAAATATAGAGATTTGTAAAATATATTTGGAACTTTATAAAGAAGTTAATGAGGAACACATTCTAGTGTAGACATGTTTTGCACACACACACAAACATTCCTACAGAACAAACAGTGGACTCTCTTTCAACACCAACCAAATGGGAACCACTGTGTCTGGTCATTTTGAACAATAAATAAAGAAATAAAAAATAAATAAATAGAGAGAACACCTTCAACGTCTTTTTTGACAACATACAATTGTTTTGTCTTTTTTTTAAACTAATGGACCCTTGTTATTCAGTTCAGTCTAAGGGTTAACCCTTTTTATGCCTCCATGCCAACAAAAGCTGTGGCTGGATGCATTATTTTTTCATATTCATCCATCCATCTGCCCGTCAGTCTGTCCATCCATCCCATTCATATAAACGTAATGTCTCAGGAATGCTTTTAGGGAATCTCTTCAAAGTTGGCACAAACATCCATTTGGACTCAAGGAAGAACTGATTAGAATTTGATGGACATAGGTCAAGGTCACTGTGGCCTCATAAAATACATTTTTTGCCCAAAAACAAAAATTCACACAAATGTCTAATAGGATAAAATTCTGAAGTATTGACGTTTTCTATCCAAAAGGTCAAAGGTCATCTTCACTGTGACATCATCATGTTCTTCAAAAACACTTTTCTGGTCATTTTTCAGCACCATAACTCCAGAACACAAGAGGGGACATTTGGTCAGACGTTGAATTGGTGACACTAATATTCACTTTGAAACTGTGGTGATTGTATAGATCTGTGCTGGCAGTCGAAGATGTGTGTGAAGCATCCATCAACTTTTCTCCTGTGCCTTTGGTGGTCCACAACAAGCTCATTGGTTTTGCTGATATTGAGATGTAGGTGACTGTCGTTGCACCATGTGATGAAGCTTTATAGCCCCTTTCCCACTGGACTAAAAAACCCACTAACACCCTCTAACTTCTGGCTTTTGTATATAATGGGAAGGGTTACAACAGCATCCACTCACGGGACAAATTACTTCACAGTAGACACAGGTATTTATCGGCTTCAGCTCTGATCAGCACCGAATGACAGTGATGAAAATACCACACCTGTGTGGATGCACTAATTGATGCAATGACAGGCCCCCCACAAAACACCATCTGTTTCTGCAGCGCTCATACGATTTATGTCTGTTTTTGTGCACAGAGTGAATACACCAGAATACACCAAGTAACATCATCTGTATATCAGAGATATGTTGAGAAACAATGAGGTCCTAGTCATGTCTTTGTGTCTTTTCTGCTGCACTGGAGTCTGATCATACTTTTGGCTGAATCTAAATGTTTTCTTGAAGACCTTTTGCGTGACTCTGCATTGTCTCTTGTCTCTGTGCAACTGTTTTTGTATTGCTCTCTTTATCTCTGTCATCTTGCTTTGTTTGGGTTCCATTAGCTCATTAACTGTGAGTCTTTCAGGAGTCCTCCCACTTTTTTTGTTTCCGCTCTCATATGTAACCTTTCAGATTATTCCAGGAGGCACCGAGCTCTGAGCCAATGAGCCTGGCATTTGAAGGTCAGTCATACAGAACCACAGAGGAGCCATGAACTGCTGTTCCACCTACAGGGCAGAGGATGATAGAAGTTAATGTAAACACTCTCTCATACACACACAGGAAACACATTAACATGTTTCAGTAATGTATGGAATCAAACACCAATATGAAAACAAAGAAAGCTTCCTGTTCATGTGGTTGAGTTTTAAACTTCTTTCTCAGGATCTTTTTTTTTTTTTAAATTTGGGGTGGCCTAATGTTCTTCAGCCTCAGACAGATATTATACAACAGCACAATTTTACTCAGTTCCTCGTGGCCAGCAAGTTGATGAAAAGACTGGTTGTACTCTCATCAGTTGCAGCTCCACTGTGTACAGCAACAAGCCACAATTTAGAAACAAGAAATATTGTTTTGGAGACTAACAACATGTATTTGTATGGCCTCAATGAAGCTTATGTCCAAGTGAACACTTTGTAGAGGAAATTTTTTATCCGTTTCAAATGAAGCACAAAGCAGCCTGATCTCAACAGCACTGTATGTATATACAATTGCTCAACACAGAAATTGTTAACAAAATAACACCAGTCCTTCATCTTTAACCTTGTTTGTGTAAGCCTATTTTGCTACAATGAAAAGCAAAATACACAAGCTTTGTGTTGTGTATACTGAGCATTCTGCCGTCAGACACCACGGAAAGCCCTCAAAATCCCCAAATCTGTCACTCAGAGACGTCTCAAGGTTGGCACTGAAATGGCAAAACAACAGATCAATAGATTATGGAGAGGAGGAGCGTCAAAGGTGGCATGTTTTTGTGTCCCACAGTACAGCAATGTCACTCTTCCTTTTCTGTCACTTTCTCGCCGTCTAACATCGCTTAATTTTTCATCAGCACCTCAAACTGTTCTAAGTGTCTCAACTGAACTTGTTGGCCATGAAAATGTGACAGTCATATGGAAGTTGTGGCATGTCCTGCTCGATGTGTGGGTGTTTGTGTACCCGTAATTCAGAGACGATAATGCCAAAAGCTGTCAGTTTTATTAATATTCTAATCTCTTACATCCCAGTTACCGCCAAGCTGAGCTCTGACTTTAGATTATACCGACTCCTGCTGCCAGAATACTGATGTATAAATATATGCACATCACAGGATTACACCGCAACATTTTGGCTTCTCGACATCGTCTGTTACTTGGAGGGTTGATTTTACTGATTACTTTTTTGGCTTAGCTGTATCTGGCTCCTTGCTACATCTCATTGCTTAACCTCTTGCAGCCTCTGTGAAGATCTTTACACTGAATCCTCTTGTGAGCTTTTGTGAGAGGTTTAAACTGGCAAAAACTTGAGAGAAACATATCTCAATTGAATAATTTCACACTCTGGGAAGTTCACTTTCTTGCACAGAGATGAATATTTAGATGAGAGCTAACAACCAGGGAGCTTACCTTAGCATTAAGACTGGAAACTGTGTGAAATGGTTATCGTAGCTCTGTACAAAGGTTCCATAGTCCTCCTATCCACATCTTTTAAGCTCACAATTTTACGTTATTTCTTGGTTGTTTAATCTGTACAAAAACTACAGTTCAAAAACAACTTGTAGCAACCTCTTCCTGATGACAACACAGCATTAAGGAATTGTTTCATACATAAGCCCCAATTAAAGCACAAAAATAGTCATTTTTACACTTTACGCTCCCAGTTTAGAGTTCCCTGTCTGCTATTCTTGCCTTTTGTCATATTGGCACTGCGAGTGATGTTTAATTGTTTGTTAAACACTTTGCAACAAGGCTGAAAGTGTTTTTTCACAAGTAGCTATTAATGTGTCACTTTCTGCGTGTGTACTCTTATGGGATCTTCCCCTTGTGTGTATTTGTCCACTTAGATGGTGATCCAGACCATTTTGGCGTGTGGCCGTGTGTTTACACTGCCACAATTGACTGGGATAATCAAATTCTTTCTTTTTTCTTTTTCTCTCTTTTCCAATTATTCCACGCAGGCACTTCTCCTCCGCTCTTGTCTGTTCTTATTATGCACATCGCTCGCCTTTTCTTCTCACCCTGGTATTTTCTCATGGTCGACTCCCTCTTTATTCCTCTGCTGTTCATGTGTCACATGCAGCAGAGTGGAATCTGCACTAGAGTCATCACTAATTCAAGGCAAACATGGGCTTTTATTTTCCTCTCTGATGCATGATGCATCTATTATTCACACACCTTCAAAAAGACACATTATTGGCACAAAAAAAAACCCATACTGTGCTGTCTTGCCTGAAAACTTTGTTCTATTAGACATTTTTTTGTGATGTTTTAGCTTATGAATTCTTGAGTTATAGCCAAAAACAAGTTGTGTGAGGTCACAGTGATCTTGACCTTAGTCCTTTGACCACCAAAATCTAATCAGTTCATTGCTGAGTCTGAATGGGTGTTTGTGCCAGGGCTGGGCGATAAAACAATAACGATAATAATCGCAATAACATTTTCCTTATAGAGATATAATAAATATTCGATAAATTCTTCATATGATTGGCAATAAATGATCCAACGTTACTTCACGATGTCATCAGGGTCTGTCTTTTGTTATTGTTTTGATTGAGAAACAGCAGAAATTAATACTGTGAGTGTAAAACTTGTACAGTCAAGATTTTTTTGTTTATTAATGCTGTTTACATTATATTAGGTTTATATTATACACATTCCTTGGCTATCCTTTTTTTTTATTTATTCAAGGCATTTTGATTATAATTGTTTTGAACATTTAGACCACAATTGGCCATCTAATGTCCTTAACTTTCTCTCAGGAGCAAAGATCAGCCTTTAAACTTGAAAGAAATAATGATTTTGACTTTTTTAGATAATTATCAATATTGATTTATATTATGTTTTTTTTTTATCGTGATAACATTTTTAGCCATATCACGCAGGCCTTGTTTGTGCCGAATTTGAAGAGGTTCCTATTACCCAGAATGAGACCGATGCAAGGTCAAGATGACCTTGACCTTTGACCACCAAAATTGAACCAGTTCATCATTAAGTCCAAGTGGATTTTCGTAACAAATGTAAAAAAAAAAAAAAATCCCTCAAGGTGTTCCTGAGATATTGTCTTCATAAGATGGGGCAGAAGAATGGATGGACAAGTGGAAAACACAATGCCTTTGCATATGTGACTTGCTAGGCCCTAGTGATGTTCACCTTTGACCACCAAAATTTAATCAGAGCATCCTCGAATCCAAGTGGACGTTTGTGCCAAATTTGAAGAAAACTTTCTCTGAGGCTTTCTTTATAAGAATCATGACGTATCCACCTACCTTTTGTATATAAAGCAGCCTGTTACATGAATCATTTCATATTTATTCTGGACCCTTTGCACGCCACATATGTGTGTGTAGATTTACTTTGTGTAGAACTTTGTTGTCATTGTTTCAGTTGTATATCTATATTCTGTGTAAGTACTCTGAGGGCAGCGGAAACCGGAGTCACATTCTTGGCCACTGAATCTGATTCTGATAAAAGATAAACAACTCCCTTCCTCTCTGAAGGAAAAACTAGAGAAATTAAATAAAGGGGAATTTAAGTCGAAAACTCTTGTCTCTTCTTCCACTTGGCTCTTAGACTTCGCTCAGACTACTAGAGAGTCTACGAAATAGATTGTCACTCTCAAGCACATTACCTGCTGCTACTTTGCAGTGGAGCTGAGAGGATATTTCATGTAATCTCCCTCTTTCTCCCTCTATTTCCTCCCATTTCCACCTCAGGCCCTCTCAGCAACAATAGGCTGCCTTCACTACACCGCTTTTCACTCCAATCCATCAGCGCACTACATTTGCTCGACCGGTTTATCGACTTTGTGTCGTGCATGCTGCCTAATAACAGTTATCTTAATTGAAATCAATAGAGGGATATAGAATTGACGGTGGCCAGGAGGGACTGGGTGGTGGCGGCTTATGTATTTCCTGCTCCTCCACTCCTCTCTTCCTGCTTGTCTGTCACACAGTGAGTGTTATGGCCCAAAGATAAATACATTTCAGAAACAGCACCAATAATCGTAATGTTGATAGATGAATAAAGTTGTTTGTCATATAACTGCTATCCTGCCTACCTGAAAAGCCTTTTTGCGGTTGTTTTTCTTTCCATGTTTTTGCAGTCTTTGGTAGTTGTCAGTAAAGATGGACAGGAAAGATGGGAGGGAGGCGTGATGGCATGTGACAAAGGTTGCATGCCAGATTGGCGGGTACACAGTATGCGCCTGAGTCATCTGAGCTGCCACGACACCATCAAACCCCACGGTTTGTAGCACTTGCTCCAGCTCCAGGAGGAATTATTCAGATAAATTTGCAGAATAGATGCAGATTAGTGGCGTCTTTTTTTTTGTTTTTTTTTCCAATTAGTGTGACATTCCATCTCTTTTAGTTAAGGAAATAACATCAACAGTCCATCTTACTCTTTTCACTGGGGTTGTTTTGCTACTACACTCTGTTTACTTGAGGGGTGGACTCATTATTTGTTGACAGATAATTATAGGTTGCTTCATAGTATTTTCATATTTCACAGATGAATGACAGTGCAAAGTTGAGTTGTTGGAAATATGACAACACCACAACAGTCCAAAACAATTAACCCAAAACCAAAAACATTTTCTGTCAGTAGAAACTTAGTTTAATTGACAAGTTAATGCAGCAGGAGTAAAACATCAGTGTTTCATACTAACAATTTGAAACCAGTTAACAGTGTATGTGTTTGTAAAATTGAGGGGCAAAAACATTATGCAATTTAATGTGTTATTGGATATTTAATTCCAAATTATCTGTATAGGTACCAGACATAAAGATTCAGTGGTCAGTCACTAGTTTGGATGTTAAGTGTCCTAAGCAGGGTTGTGTTGCTGTAAAAATTTTCAAACTGGTTTGAAGTTGAGTTGGGCCGGACTGGTTAATTGAATTTTACCAGGTGTTGCACTTGACATTCGACTATCACGTTGCATCGCATAACATCAGAGCTCTCTATCCACATTGAATCCATTAAATATATATATTTGTTACCTCATGTAAACAAACCAGTGAATATCAGCCATGTGCTCAATATCATACTAGGGATGTAGCCTACTTGCTATTAGGGCTGGGCGATATGTCCTGATAATTATATCACAATATTTTTTGGCTATATCTGGTTACACAATGTGTATCTCGATATCTTTAAATCTCCTCAAAAGCACTTACTTAATGCTAGGACTCAGAGACAAAATCAAACATAGCAATATTTCTGACCAAATACCCTTTCTGATGCGACAAAGTTGTAAAGATGCCTAATGTTTTTTCCAGAAAATATTAACACAATGAGATTTCAGATAAATAATCATCAACAATGTGGATATAACAAGTAAGTGGGTCGAGGCAAGCATTACAATCGATAAAAAGTCTGGCAAGTTGATACATTTACATCACTTTACTGTATCTCAGCCTTTAAAACGGGAAAAAACACCATTTGTGCCATATCACGATACAACAATATCCAAAATCTAAGACAATACATAGTCTAATATCTCAATAACAATATATCTTCATATTGCCCAGCCCTAGTTGCTATCTTCTAACGTTCGTTTACTGGAGATGACGCACAATA
The DNA here is from genome assembly GCA_019142605.1 of Cephalopholis sonnerati. Taxonomy (NCBI): domain Eukaryota; kingdom Metazoa; phylum Chordata; class Actinopteri; order Perciformes; family Serranidae; genus Cephalopholis; species Cephalopholis sonnerati. The sequence continues at coordinate 28,489,958 of JAGQAX010000006.1, forward strand.
TAGCCAACAGAAAGTAGCCCAGGTTGTTATCATGTGATGGTCATTTAGGTTACAAGAAACACTTAGCTCTCTGTCAATCTCCCTCCAGCCAGCTGCCACTTTATTTTGTTTTTTTCTAGCAAAATAAGAACAACTTGTATAGATTATTCCTCAATTCAACTTTATAAATTAGCTGTTCCTTGTCCACTGTAGCACCCAAAGCTGGTGATAGATAGAAATAGAAACAGGGCGTGAAACCAAAGTTCAGCTCTATACAACAGTGCTGGGTTACCCCCAGCTAATTAGGACATCTCTTGCTTTGGTTTTAAACAAAAAAAATTGCCATGTTGGGTCAGTCTTAATTTTCTTAAAAGACTAACTCTGCTATGTCTGCCGTTGTCTCCTCAAATATCACATGAACTTTCTAGTAAACAAACACAATATGCACCGCTCTCCTCCCCTTCCACTTTACTAAAATTGGATCTCCTTCATGTTGCCCTGCTCAGCCAACAGCCTGTCAGACACTACTAGCTACATTAGTCCATTTATAAATATAATACTGTGTTAATCCTGTTGTCATATTGCTTGTTGCTAATGCAATACAAGTTGAATTTTGTGCTGTGACGCCATTGGCACTGGTTGCTGATGTGGGCTAATGTCATCATGAAAAATGCTGGTTTAGCTGGTTTGCATAAAATCAAACTGGTTTAAGCTCTTACACCAGACCAAACCAGCAAAACCAGAAATCACCCTCACTTAAGCCTTTGATGTTTTGCTCTAGTCTTGAATATGAATCCTCACACCAGTTACAGAGCATCTTGAGCGGTTCAAACTTAAAAATCAAAAATTGTCTTCAAGCTTTGCATTGCCAAAATTGGTGCGTGATTGCCCACATTGAGGAACTGGGGCGTACAGTCATACTGTGTACCAATCAGGGATTAGCTTGCTTTCCTTAATTTGCCTTGCAAATTACTAATTGCCTTTGATGTCAATCACACTCCTCATCCTTGTACACCCTTGTCTCTTTTAGCCCACTGGTTGTTTGTCTTTGACTTTTTCTTCCATTAAAATAATTCTGATGTGGGGAATCTTGAACCACCAAAATCCTCCTCATGTCTCTACATAGTAAACTCTTTTGAGGCACTGTAATGCTGCTTGTCAGCAGTCCAGTTTTTGGCCCAGAGACCATGAATCCTTTTCTGCATGAGCAGTATGATACAATGACAGCTTGTGGGAAATTTAGCAAGAGTAAATACATGAGTAAGTAGATCAGATGGATATCAGGTCAAACAAAGTAAACCTGTTTGTAGAAGCTAACCTGTAAAATAAACAGAGAGGACATGCAAGGTTGTGTGGAGGATACTGCAGAGTCATTTATTCTCTGCTGCTCTATGGAAGGCGTTAATGACTGTGCAGGGTGGCAGTACCCTGGCAGCAAGCTGGAAGCAAGGCAAGCAGAGTGGTGATAACGGGCTGGGATGGCTAACTAAGCAAGCATAGAACGAAAACACTTTTTTCTTCTCTCAAACCTGCTTCAGGGGACCCAGTGCTCGCCTTCACATTCAGATAGTATAGTATAGTCTGTGTGTGTGTGTGTGTGTGTGTGTGTGTAGTAGAGCATTATTAATCTGGATCATTGCAGGAGGGAGCCCAATTGACAAGTGTAAAATAAAGTATATAATCCCTCCCTGGTAGGTATGACAGTGATGTTGATGGATTTTTTTTCTTGCATTTTCAACATGGACTCAGACACCCAAATCCAAATTGAAACAGCATTTAATCAACTGTGATAGCGTCAGGAAAACAAATTTTTCTAAGCTCTATGTGACTCAGGTATAACAGACTAAATGAAGACAGGTAACACTAATAATTTTCCCTTAAAGTTTAAACACTGTTTCTACTGGTAATTATACAATTGTAGAGTTTCAATTTCAGTCTCATAATAACTGGTCTTACCCTTCAGCCCTGCACCTCATAATTTGCATCTTTCTTTTATTGTTTCACTTTTTAATGTAGTGCATAAATTAAGCTTTTATATCATCCTCTGTGTGGCTGTCAGCATAACAGCAGGGGTCTTTAAAAGTCATTTGAACTCACTGCACAATAAAAAAAAAGATTTCCATTTAAAAAAATGTGATTACTTCGCTCATTTTTAAAATTAATTTTCTCTTACTTTATGAATCTGGATTAATTATGACCATTTAGAGCAGAATTATAGTAGGCAAAGCGAACTCGCTTCACCTCTCAGTCCGTGGTAATACACCGAGATGACAGGAGGTCCTTCCCAGTACCCACACTTGCATTAATTGCGAGTAGTCAAGTGCCTACTTATGTGACGTACTTCCGGTAATTGCCACAGTGCCCAAGTACCCACTGAGACTTGCAAGTGTGTGGAAGTTTATCAGAGCTCATTGGGACACGCTTGATTAAGTACACCATCATCATGCCCTTTTTTTGTCAAATAGCATCTTTCTTTCTATATAGTTACAGATATTATCTGCAGTCGATGTTGTCACGTTTTTTCAAATTAATTCCTTTTTTTTTTGTAATTGAACTCATTGAATTTAGAGTGTTTGCATCTCTTTATGGAAATAACTTACTTGTGTGTTTGATTGTATAAGCTTAATACATGTAGAGAGCGCAGCTGCCAGCTGTTGCTAAAAGGCCGGCGTCCTGTTTACATAATGAAATCATACGGTTCACTGTTTTACTAGAAACCAGGCTACAGCAGAGAGTAGATTGGTGTGTTATATGACAGTCTCTTGCTATTACTTTAGTTACTGCATAAATCTGCATTAGATGTACAGCAGTACTGATTATATTAACACTCAGACACACACATTCAAGTACTGCTATTCATCTATGACAACAAACCTCTTCCCCCTCCCTTCCGTGTGTGTCTGGCCCAGTTCTTTTTGGGTTGTTTGGGCTGATTCCAATTATATTGTGAAGAAATTCCACAAGGACGCTCCCTCTCTTTTTCTTTCTCTCTCTCTCTGCGTGTGTTTTTGTGTAATTTTGAGTGCATGTGCCTCCTCTGTCAGCAGTGACGCAGGATGATGCTGGGATTTGGTTGATGTTAAATTGTGGGGGTGCAGCTTTACCAATGACAGAGGTGTGCGTGCTGCTACGGTATATAAATACACGCACGTGCACACACCTTCTCCAGGTCGTGGCACAGTTTAATAGGATTAATGGTTTGTGTGTGTTTATCATGTGACAATGTATTTTTCTGTTATGCTAATACGGTGTCATAATCTGTGTCCATAATGTTCCTGAATTACTTTTCTCACTGCGAGGATAATGCATGTTTGACAGCGCAGCCCCCTGATGTTCCATTCTGCTCACATTATAAGGTGATATGTTCCAAAGTCTATACTCGTTTAGCACAAATTTATTCATATTGCTGCATAACTGGACAAATAATATATTAATATTAATAATATATAATACTTCTTTGCTTTTAATGCACCGTTCTGATACACTGAATTGGTAACTGTTCCCATACTGACCATAATAAACAGATTAGGTGTTGGCCAGATGGACCAGACACAGTTTTATTTTTATTTTATTTCTGTTTTGTTTTGAGACTAATAGGAAATAATTATTGATTTAAATGTTTATTTCTATTTTATATTTTTATTGATTTTCAGCAGGATCATATCATATTGACATGATCTTATTATGTTTTTCAAATTCTCTTGTCTAAAATATGAATCACACAAAGTTTAGCTTTGTTTAGATTTACTGTGTTGTGATAACTGTAAATATCAGAAAATATCCTCATAAATATTCCACTTATGACATCATGATAAAGTTAATGTGATAATGACTCTTAGCTCTTTGAAATACCAATAACACTCATGCAACATTGTGGAACAAAGATCCCAATCAGTTCAGTGAAGGAACCAGATTTAAATTTAAGGAAATAATGCACTGATATCAGATTGTTACTCCATATCAGCTATCAGTATTTAGCTATTAGAATCGGTATCAGGAGATCTGTGCACTCTGACGGGCTTTCCACCACATCTGTATGTATTTGCCATCATATTTGAGCACACATCATGCACAGTGTGTGTGTGTGTGTGTGTAGGGATAATGAGGCGTAAAATCAAACACGGCTGGTCGCGAGTGGTCTTGTATGGACGCTTAGTTGTGACACACAGGGCCTGTACACTGTTTAAACATCAACCAGGGGTTGGGTGGAGCATGAAGACATAAAATGGTGTCAAGGGGTAGTTTTCTGTGACAAAAACATACATTTCTGAATAATTAATATTAATATTAATAATTAATACCCCCTATACACACACAGACACACCTGTCTCTATCATCCCCCACCCCCACCCTCCACTGTCTCTTAGTGTGACAGGTGACAAGTTAGTGGCCAGGCAGTGACGTGTGATCTCCAAGGAGGCAGTAATGGGGTGAAGGTGAGGGGACTGATGGTTTCCACACTGTTCATGGTCATCCTCATAAACCCTCTGCCCCCTGAGGGAGTAATCACTGGACAGCATCGCTGTGTGTGTCAACTCTGTGATTGTTTTTGTGTTTGTCTGTGTGACAGATGTGGATGTTTTTGCGTGTGTACGCCTGTGTGACGGTGAAATGCAGAGGATGGGACTCTTTTTTTTTATTCTGTCCACGGAGACAGCTACTGCTCAATCCCCATGGTAACGAAAGGAGTAGGAACCGTGGGGCTTAGTGTGTGTGTGTGTGTGTGTGTGTGTGTGTGTGTGTGTGTGTGTGTGTGTGTGTGTGTGTGTGTGTGATGGGGTTGAGATGGATAAGGGGTTAGCAGGTGATGTGTCTTGATAACATGTTGTCAGGTATAGTGTCTCCTGGCCTCGAGCTGTTGTTGTGAACCCTTTTCAGCAGAGGGTGATTTATTTGTGCACTTTTAATGTTGTTTGTGAAGCAGGATGCTTAAAGTCAAACTGAAGCTAAATATATTTCTTGCTGAGAATCTGTAGCATATGTATTTGGTGTTTTGTTTTAACCTGTACTCTTATTTGGGAAAAATTGTAAATACCACAAAAAGGAGATTTAACTTAATAATTTTTCTGTCAGTGTTGTAATTTGATTGGTGTGAACAAATATTTGTAATACTGCATCAGATCAAATGGCCTCACAGGTAGTTAACCACCTGGGGACTGATATTGTCAAGTGTGGCCCATGTGTGATTTGAACAATCCCTAAATTACACTGTATGTTACATTGTACCTTACAACGTACATTACCCCGTACGTTACTCCACATCTTCTTCCGTATGTTACTCTGTACATTATTCTGTACTTTCTCCGTATGAGTGCTGAGGTTTCACAACTACCCACTGTAGTGAGTTTTGACAGCTCTGGCCGGTCATTTCCCATTGGAATACTGGACCCATGAACGAAACAAAGCTGAAGCTAGCTAGCAGCCAGTCTTTCTGTAGAGAATGTAAAGTTGCGTCATGCTGTGAGGGACGGGGGTGCCATCTTGTGAGGTATGTGCCCAGTCCAAATAAGAGACATTTTACAATGTGCACGTATGTGATTGGAAGTAGTGCATGGGGTCTCTAATACAGCCCTGGGCTGTCAAGGATCTGTGTTGTTTATTAAGGTTAGTTTGTCCGTTGCTTGACCACAGTAGCAGGCACAGGTCACAGAGCATGTTCCTCCCAAGATGACACTTCCATCCAAAAATTTTAACACCCCATCATGTCAACTTCACATTCTCTATAATGTGTGACAGATATATTGTAGCACTGAGTGTGTGGGAGCTGTTAGTGGCTCTGCAGGCATTGAAATAACATGAACATGAGATATGTCTTGTGAGGATTAGTGCCAACACTAGCAAGCTTAGACACCTGGCTTGCTAACTTCTATTTTCCAAGTGGAAACAGAGAAACAGGGTTATTACATGCCAGTCCTCATTGTAGTTTATGTCCTTTCATAAAGGAGACTTTCAAAGTCCAGTTTGACTCATATTTTTACTGCCAGCTCAGTCTTGTGAGGGGTCCAACCCTCAAATTGCATCAATTTGAACAACTTTCATTTGAGTGAAGGCCCCACTGAGTCATTTCTTAAACCGTTCTTATACCGTTAAAATCAACTGAGCTTGGACTTACCATGACAATATTGTAATTTCTTTTATTTTCAATACTCATCATCCATCATTTTAACTTCAATAAGATCAATTAAGTTAAACCTGTCCAGAGAAAATCATCTTAACTCTGCAGGTGTGGTTACTACACTACTGTTGCACTAGCCCATTGCTGCCCTTTAGCTCCTCTCCAGACAGTAGTCATTGAAATGAAGTGAGGATGCTTTAGAGTTTCAGCAGCAAATCCAACAAATCTGCACAATGCAGGAATGAGCTTTTGTTTTACAACAAACCATCAGCTGCTAGAACTACAGTATTTTCTCTCAGTCAGCCTTCAGAAGTCCTCTTCCATCAGCATGTGTTACTATTTTGGTCCTAGGCCTACTTATTTTTTAGCTGCAACATGATCATTCAGTAGCACAACATGTTTGTCTTTAAGTCCACTGGTTTGTGTGTGCAAGTATGATGTCACTTCAGAGGAAGTAAAGCAGCATAACGACACAAACACGAACAACAAACATGCTGGTGAGCTGGACCGTCAAGCAGGAAAATGGATTTACAAACTTAGTGATACAAATCCAGAAAGCTAATTGAAAATTAATTGGAATCCAAACACGGACTCGCGTCCTGCTAAGTTATTAATTTTCTTGACAAAGCTGCGTACACACACATACACACACACATACACACACACACACACACACACACACACACACACACACACACACACACACACACACCACAAACATAATTTCCTTCCGCCCCCTCAATAGCAATCTTCTGACTCTTTGATCATCAGAGGAAATTGAATTGGCTCTTGGTAGTTTGGCCCTTGTTCCTCGAGTCCAAACAAAGGGACCCTAGTTACAGTTTCCAAAGCAACAAAATTATCGACTGGACATCAGAATAGTTCATTTCCAGGCGAAGTTTCAGATGAATTATTTATTATTTTCTCATGTATACCAAGCAGGTACTAAATTTAAATTATGATGGTTTTACATAAGAAAAGACTAATTATGGAAAGTATTTACATTTTCTCTAATATAAGTGTAACTACTAACTTTGAGGGACCTTACTTAACTATTACTACGGCTAGTACACTACATTTCAGATGGAAATATTAATTGAAAACAAGATATGAATTGAAGTGGATAGTAATTAAAACTGAGTTCATCTTCAACCAGCTACAGACATAGACTGTAAAAATAATGGATGCAGCTACCATGACATCACCTATTGCATTATGGACTTCCCGTTTTGAAGCTTCGAGCTTGGCACTTTGGCTGTCGCCATCTTGGGTTTTTGGAGGCAGAAGTGACCATAGTGACCGCTGTGGAGGACTGAGGGGTGGATCTGACTGAGAGGCCAAGATCATTATCGCCAGACAGGTGCCCGCCCTTAATTATGTGTAACTTTAAGCCCTCATAAAATGTAAACAGGTGAATTATATAAAAATTTCCCCCTGTACAGTTGCCATGAATGAGGAAATTAGCTTTAGCTGTAAACATGTTTATTTCTGCTGTAAAGTTGGACAAATAAACATGGGGTTTTAAGGGGATTAACTGCCTTCTGGAGCCAGCCTTAAGTGGCCACTCAAAGAAGTGCAGTTTTTTGGCACTAATCAGTTGGCTTCATTTTTCAGCCCTGGACGTTTCTGCTTGGCTATAACATTACAGTATTACTGATACATTATATATCACTAATAATAATCAAAGAATGATTTGTTCTCTCACCCTGTGAGAGTAATCAGTACTGTCACTTTTGATACATCAGTACACTTGGCTGATTATTTTTGTTACTGTTGTGGAAGTTATTTATGACTCATCTGTTGTTTTACCCCCATTCTGTTCCACTTGAGTCATGGACAAACATGATCTCAAAACAATCCTGTTTTAGGACAGGATGTCCCAGTTGATAACATTTTGAACCCCTCGGGGAGATTTGTCTTTGGCTTGTTAGTTGGTGCTGATGACATAACACACAATAGCAGATACTTGAGATTTTCTAATGACTAACTTATTGCAAGTAGAGTATTCCTCAGTCTCTCATTCATCTCCCTTCATTTACCCCTGGGGGATCCCACACTCCACTTTTGCAGCCGCTGGCCTAGAAAAGTCACACCAGGCCCGAAATGAATTATAACACAGCAAGTCTTGGCCACCTCACAATCTGGGCTGCATGTCTATGTGTGTATTAATGAGTGTGTGCCTGCGTGTGTTTAGAAGTGCACTGGCAGTGTGTTTAAGGTTGACCTGTCTGCCAGCACCTTGTTTCAAGTGTGTGTGGCCTAAAAAGCCTCCCTGTGGCTGCGGGCTGCTCTGCCTGCTGGCAGCCGGTGTATAGCACAGGGGACCCCTGCCAACACTCGCCATCTGCCAACGTCCTTGCGGTGTTCCTTGTGAGGAGTCCAGGCGGAGAGTGTCGCGCAAAAACAACAGACCCCTCTGGAACACAGTAGCACACGCACAAATCACACACACGCAGACACACACTGGTTCCAACGAACACGTTCATCTCACTGACTCTCCTCACACCTCTTGCTCATCAACATGCAGCGACTGTTGAGGGTGATGGAACTGGAGAGGACGCAGATGATAAATGCCAGTGACTCTGAACAGCCTTAATGGGTCTAATGATGGTTAATAATGACAATGACAGTAATTGTTTGAGGTCACTGAGGAGGGTCATGGTCGTGAGGGTGATGACGGCGATGGTGCCAACCACAGCGCCAATTAGATTAGCCTTGTTGTCATTTTGCCAAAGTTAAAAGGCTCCAAATCAAACTCACTTTCTCATGAAGTTCAAACTCAACTTGTGACTCCGTGTAGCCCACACCATCATGGCAGAGGACAATCACTAATCAGCAGCTTGGAACCTCGGAAGAATCGATCTGAGGCGCAGCAAACAAATTTAGCACAGCGCCTGATGTAATAAGAATCAAAGACTTCCTCTCATTTGCTATGAATAGCCAAAAATGTTAGTGGCTTTGTAGCTCTAAGGGTAAATCATCCTGACTAGTGGAGAAAGCAATCCACTTCCTGCCACCAGGGAGACAAAAAGAGACGAGCTTTTAATTACAGACTTGTTTACTGTTGTCATTTTTATCACCTAAATGTGTCCCACAGGGGTTATGTGCCTCTCTCTGTGTCTCTCTCTCTCTGACTTCATCTGTCATCAGAAAGCACTCAACCAGGCTGGGTGCTGCAAAAGGGGCAGCAGCAGATGGTAGTATATCCACTTGCCTCTGGTTTTTGTTTTTCAGTCAGGTTGCTAGCTACAAAAACCATCCTGTTTAAAAAAAGTGACAAATATGGAACTGGATCTGGTAAGCTGTTATGATGGCAGAAAGTGAGACCGCCTGGGCTGCTGCCCTATATCCTTATACTCCACCACCAGTGTGGAAAATTTCAAGACCAAGTTTGTCTCTTGACTGATATACACATGTACTATAAGCCTGCCAACCACCTGGAGTAGCAGCAGTGACTCATGCAGTGTATTCTTGATATGACAGTCGTGTCATATGAAAATGTGGCTGGCATGATATGTTGTTTATAAATACGCTTCTAAATGAATCCGTGCTGTCTTGAGATGTCTTGACATTGATCTCACAAGATCATATGTGTTAAAATGGTAACATTTGCAATCCTGCACAGATTTATTCCCTGAAGCATAATTATAGTTTACTCCATGTTGGCTCTTATTGTAGTACTTCTGGCCATCATTTGTATTGGTTCTGATGACGGGTCGGTTGGCAACCACTTGATGTTTGCAACCCACAAACAGATATGTTTGCTTATTGCACTCAGCCTATCATTACTTAGAGGAATATTGTTTCAAAAAAATTGTGATGCATGTTGCGACATTTTTAGTTAGTGTTTTTTTTTTTTGTAATGATTTGGAGCAAATGAAAATTGCAGAAAAAGTTGCAATGCTCTCTCAGGGTTGGGGGCTGTTATTATGACCATTCAGTGTTTTCCACAGAATTCCAATCTATTAGTGATGGTACTGGGGCTGGATGAGCCAATGATAAGCAGTTAACACAGTTCGAAGCAGCGCTTTACCCTGACCTGATCTGACCTGACCCTGGCTTAAGGACCATCTTCTTTAGCCGTTTTCCTCCTGCTCTCTCTGCCCAGTTAGCACGCGCAGCAGCGGCTAACATACGACAATGAGCCATTTAACAGTCCCTGCAATCTTACACCGACAGCGAAATGGTTCGTCTCTGTCATTAAAAGCATTAATAAACATTGAGTAACATTAGCCATGTGACAGTTAGCCCTGTCGCTGTGTGTGTGTGTGACTGTCGCAGTCGCAGCATTGGTCTTGTGACAGGGAGAAACAGGGGCAAGGAGGGGCTGAGTGAATAAGTACACTGCACGAAGATCTGATGAAATGAGATTTGACCTGTTTTAAATGGTCAAAGATTGGACAAAATTTTAAAGTTGCATAAATTTTCAGGGATTGGCTGCATTTATTGTTAATTGTTGGGATTGCAACATCGCAGCATCCTGGAGGCACTGAATAAAGGTCAAAACTGTGAACATTAGACCCACGTTGTAAAAGTTAAAATAATCCTGAAGCATGATGTGCAGCAGTTTTCATGTTTTATGTACTTATGATATATCCTCCCTCTCCACTCTCATTTAGTGCTATGACATTCTTTTCTTTTGGTAAGCTTTATCCCATAACATAAAATTCACAACACAGAATCGAAATAAACATTTAGTTTGCTTCATTTTAGCCCAGGTGATGTTTTCTAACAGGCTAATAGCATTGATTTACTCCAGTTTTATCCCCAACAGGCCACCCTACTGATATTATGGCTGTTATTACATTTGTTGCTGTTAAATCCAATGGAGTGCTGGTGGACCTTTCCTTTTTGGCCTTGTGAGAGCCAGCCTTTCAGAGGTCCACATTTAGATAATCGAATCAAACACCCCCGCAGCAGATGGAGACCATTTTCAGCCTGCCGTTCTTATTCCCTTTACTCCCTGACATTGTGGACACAGGTGACAGTGAGAGGCAGAGTGACAGAGTGCCAATGCCAGCTGGATAAATTGTATTCTGCTCTACGAACTTGGTACAACAGTCACACCTTTATTCATATACACTCATGTGTCACTTCTTCCAAATTTATCCTTTACTGCGAGACACTGGAAGCAATTTAAACACATAACAAGAGTTTAAAATATGTGAAAGATGTTTTAGAGTGGCAAAACATGTTCTTTGTTCGCTACTGATCTGCATTAAAAAGACTCATGCAATTTTCTTTTCTGGTTGTGCTTCGTCCCTGTGCTTAAGTGGAACAAAGCAAGCGTGAAGAGGGTTTAAATTGTAGTGTTTAGGCATAGTAGGTAGTGCTACTGGAGTTATGTGGGTATTAATAAGGAGTGTTGATTGTCTTACACACCGCAAGTCCCTTGGCAGGAGTTTGGCTGTTTGGGTCGTTAATCTAGCGCTACTTTATCTCTGTGGCTCATTAAAGCTCAGAGGCTACAGAGGAGGAAGCACTTGCGCAGTCACAGCCATTTAAATTGCTTTTTGTGTGATGGAGTCTGCTGCATCATGGCACAAAGCTGGTCTGAGAATTACACTGTCTACCCCACTGCACTATGGATTTTAAGGGACGGCAAGTGCATAAATTCAACCTCGTTATTCAGCTGTTTTTGTGCCAAACTAAGAACTGTTGTGGGTACCGTACAGTCACTGAGCGTGGCTTCATTAGAGCTCTAATTCATTAGCGCCCATGCCATCTTCACATGAAGAGGGAAAGTCATAAGTTACTCGTGTCTGTTATGCCTCAAAGCTTTGTATCGATTAATATATGGATATTTTGTGTTATAAGTAGATTATGAGTCTTTTAATCTTCTTCTACAGTCCATGTGCTTTAAAATAGTCATTACACCCACTGAGCCAACATTTGATATTAACTATTTTAGTATGAATCACAAAACAGCACCACTGGGAATATGTATTTTGGATACCACTAAAAGCTTTTAGATGTGGTAGTTAGTTAGGCTCACTGTTCATGTTTTATTATTGACAATGGATGCCCTATAAAAGAAACTTCACCAAAATAAAACTCCTCAAAGTTTTTGTTCTAGCTTAGAAATGTGCCTCAGTCAGCTCTGCGGCATGCTGATGCAGTGTGTCGCATTAGCATGTGCCTGCAACTGTATCAATTTTGGCTTGTTAGGCAGCGGTGTCAGTGCCAGCCTCACAGCTGCTGTAGTGACTGTGACTGTGCTTGTTTGATAATTTATCAGAGCCTGCGCTGTGAAATGAATGCAGGGCAGACCAGAGGTGGCTCAGCTCTGCGGTCGCTCTGCAGTGAGTGACTCAGCCGGACGAGCTTAAAGGAAGATGGTGTATGGTCCTTTTTTTCCCACCTCTTTTTGATCTCTTCTTTTCCTTTCAGTGTATTCTGGATCTCTTTACTCTGCTTGTCGGGAGCTGCTTTGCTTCCTTTCTTAACCACTTCCTATCACGTTCTACCTCCCTGCATTCCTTCTGTCGCTTCTCTCTCCTTTCCATTCATTGCCTTCCTTTTCCCCTCTTTCTCCTCATCCTTTCAGACCACTGATTGCTTGCCATGTCGGGCTTAAGACTTTGATGCAAGGCTGTGTTTTGTCAGAGGGCTGTAGGGATGCTGTTGCAAAGCATACAGACTTAAAGGCGGCAGCAAAGGATTGAAACAATCCTCCAACGCCTACAAAGAGCCGCTCAGCCACTGGGCTCATGGGGCTCATCTTCTCTCTCAGCCTCCCCTCGTCTTAACAATGACTAGGTGTGAATATCAACTTGCCATATGGTTGTGACACCTGCAGCTTGCTGCACTATGAGCAAACCACGATTAGAGCCAAGAATTTAAGCAAGTGATTTTCAAAAATAAAGGACAGTTTGGTAAAATGCTTCCCTTGATCACATGCACTGGCTAGAGGTGACCACTGCATTTCTCAACTGTTGGCCTAAAGGTACATTTGCCTCATTTTACCCCAGAGTGTACAGTCACTGAAAAGTTGCACAACAACAAGCAGTCTTCCCTATTGAATAATACAGCAGGAGAAATCCTGGCGGGTAAGGTGAGAGGACAGGTGAGATGATTGAGTGACGGAGAGGAGCCAGTAGTGCAGGAGGAGTATGCAAAGTGGACAGGTTGAGGATGAGCAGAGGAGGAGTGACAGAAGAGATAAAGGTCTCCTGTGTGCTGATGCTTCTAAAAGACTGGCCCGTCTTTGTCATTTGTAGACCAGCATGAGGTAGATTTCCTTCTGGTCTGCTCCCATGTGGCGCTGGTGTCATATGAATTATATGGCTCTCTGTCAGTGCTTCTTAGACCTATTGTGATTATAGCACACCCTATGTGTGTGTGCTTTTGATAGAGAGACTAGGTGTGTGTGTGTGTGTGTGTGTGCAGGAGAGAGGCTGGAATCTGATGCCCAGACTCAGGTTGCAGACAGCACTGTTTTTGTGTGTGTGTGCACCTGCAGGGGGTGAGTCTATCGTCATACCCCCACGTCTCTGTGGAACTGAGCTACACAATGGTGGCATAGAAAGAGGAGCCCCCCCACCCTCTCCCTGCACACAGGAAGTACACACAAACACACGTAGGTCCCCTTACATTGGTGTCACCAGTGATGTCACTGGTCCATGAAACAGGATAACCTGGCACCTCCAGGGGAGCCTGGCCTGGAGCTCGGCCATAGCCCACAGCTTTAAATTGGATCCTCTGGCCTAGACTCTTGTAGGTTAATGTATGCTGTAGTCTTGTTTGCATTATTGTTATTGTTCAAACAGCACCACAGTGTGCAGAAACACTTGTGTGTGCACTGTGAAACGTAACAGGATAAAATAAACAGAACCAGAATGGTATTAAACTGGGTGGGTCAGGTGTAGGAGTATGATCCTGGGGAGAGCCACTGAAGCCAAACTTGCAGGGTGAACATCTGCCTTAAGGAAGTTTGGGACATGAAATCTGAGAAGGCCATGTTCAAGGATGTGGCTGCTTAGAGTTGTGGCTAGAAGATTGCCTGTGCCTGTTGTAATGGGAACCTGAGAACCCAAGAGGGAAGATATCAGGCTAAATGAGTCCAGGGGACTCCTGAATGAGAAAAAGGTTCAGGAGGACTGCATGACTGCAGCTTCTGCACTTGTGGAAAATTTGGAGAGACCAGGATAAGGACTAGGGACGGAGATGTCTCCTCCTCTTCAAAACAAACAGACCAGGTGATTAACATTGGTAAAAACACCATTTTATGTTACGAATCAGTGTTTCTCCTACACTGTTTAGCATGTTGCAGATGGCATGCCTACCCAGCACCTGCAAATGTGTGCCCACTGATTTTCTCTGATAACTCAATGTGTGCTCACCCCGTTCAGGAGGTTTTACAGCGATCTAAATTATTTGCAGAGGTCTTCTTCCCTCCAAAACAAATGGACCTGCTGATTTAAACTGGTAAAAACACTAAATAAAGCAGTTTCATGTTAAAATAATCAGTGATTTTTCTATGCTCTCATCATGGAGGAGCTGTTAATTATGGTGGCTGATATAAAAATGCGAATGACCCTATTTAGAGCCAATGTTTGGTTTATCTGTTCTGGGCTACTGTAGAAACATGGCAGTGCAACATGGCGATCTCCACAGATGAGGACCCATTTCCTATGTAGCTATAAATGGCTCATTCTAAAGTCATGAAAACACAACAATTCTTGTTTTCAGGTGATTATACACTAAAGAAAAATACTTATTGTATATATTCCATTGCTGCAAATATATCCCCCTAAATCCTACACACTGGACCTTTAAATACAGAAATTGTTAGGCAGTTGAAGGAGGAGTTCCTGAATCTGACCGTCACATCCTCACCCGATTGAAGTTTGCCCATTTCTTTAATGGAAGTCCCTGAGGTGGTCCAAAAGCTCTGCAGCAGCGAGGCACTATATAGCTGGACAAGATTTTCACTGAGATACTGATTATATGGATACAGACTGCTATGCTAGAGACATTGTAGCACACTAAAAATAGGCTTGAGGCTAAAGTCTGTGGTGTCTTTATTTCCCCTTTGAAATAAAAATAAAGTCAAACAGTCTGAGCTTTCAAACCACTTTAGTGAGTGCAGACCTTTTATCTGCTTTTGTGGAAGTTGGTTTGGTTAGAATTGCCAAACTGAAAATAGTTGAGGAGGTGGTGGAGCGCAGTGCAGCTCCTACTATCCCAGTGGTTTCTGATTTTTAAAAAGAGGACTGGAGGGTGTGCTCCAATTATCAGGGATTCACACTGCTCAGCCTCCCTGGGAAAGCTTATAGCAGGGTGCTGGAAAGGAGGCTCCAGCTAATTGTCAAACCTATAAATTGCCTGCAGGTATAAATGTGAGTTTGAATGCGTTGTTTGTATGTTAGCCCTTAAAAAGACTCACTTATTGCCCAATTCATGCCCCCTGCAACCTTACACAGGATAAACTGTTGGATAAAATTAAAGGATGGATATGGATGGAGAGCCATGAAACAGAGAGAGAGCAATTTAAGCGAGACAGCTTAGTATAGAGGATGACGTGAAAATGGCCAAGAATTAAATTTGAAGTATACAAGCCATGTCATCTCAGATTATTGTTATACTAAGTGCTGTTTCTCTCCTCAGTTCAGACAGAATAAACAACACTTGAAAGAAAATACTCAGGAGAAGGAAGAAAGATCCCAAATGGCCCATTTAGCTGTTGTTATTTGTGGGAGACAAACTCAGACAAGACGAAAATAGGCTAAAAGCCCTGGCTGGAAGCCATCACATAATACACTGCTCATTTCTGAGACACAAAGATAGACGCAGGTAAGGAGCGGCATCTGAAAACAGATGGACAAATTGATACTAGAAATAAAATGATAAAAAATGAGATAATAACATGGAATAAGTTATCAAAAAATGGAGGATACTAAACAGCAGTTTGTAAGTGGGGATAAACAGCATTGATCTGAAGGCTGACAAAAGAAAGATAAATGGGAAATAGAACAGAGGAAGAGGAAGAGGAGAGATCAGCTGATAAACACCAAAAAAAGTATCTACCACAAAACAGAGAGACGGTAGGCAACAACACTAGAAGAAAGAAAGAGGGGGGAGGAAAAAAAACAAGTGACCTGAAAAAGAGGGGAGACAGAGATGGAAAGGAGATACAGGAAGCTATTCGAAGCTCGGCTTTGTTGAAACCATCAGCCATGGCAACCAGGCAGTGATGTTTGCTTGTAACTATGTGCGTCACACTGTCACACACTGACATATGCACACACTCTGTGAGACACACATACTCTTGCTCTCTAACATCTCTAATGACCTGTGCACACACACACGCACATGAGACATGCATCGACCAACAAAGGTGATAATTACATTGTACATATGAGTTGTGGTGTTGTCAGCTGTGGCTTTGTGTTTGACGTCTGTGCTTTATGTTAGGTTTGTGTGTCAAGGACATAATGCATCAAGGATTCATTGTAATTCTGGTTTAGAGCTAAAGTAGATAATTCAGAACATTATTTTTCTATGTACTCAAATAATCAGACATATTCCTAATATTTAACAGTTAATTTATATGCATCTCTTCCTCTGATCTGCAAAATAAATAAGAAGTAGATTTAAGCTGGATTTACTCATCAGTGTCCTTATGTTTTCTAAATATTTGGCACACTCAATGCAGTGCACTCTGCCATTTCACATATTGACGAAGATCATTTTAATTGGGGGGGAACAAGGATATAGATTTTGTTTTGGTGTTGAGGCTAAAGGTTTCGTGTCGCTCCCTGTGAAGCATAAATTAAAGCCAGCGAAAGTGAGATCAATATGGCCCCCCTGTGGGGAACCATGAAGACGTGGAGCCACAGGTCGATGTCGGGGTGGTGTTGGGCTGTGACATGCATTGGCAGACTCAGCGGTGGTGGTGGCAGCAAGCTGAGCAGCATCTTTTTTTCCCTGTATTTGACCTGACAGCAGTAATACGAAGGGATTATCATATCACGAAGAGTACCTTAACTGGGAAGTGCAGCTAATTTTCTCATTAATACCCACAGCTGCTATTTAAATGCACTCACTTTATTTTCACTCTGTGGTTACATTTGCTCAGATACTAAAAAGGACTTCCATTAAATTTCCTTCACAAGCTTAATACACTATTTATAGAGATAGAAATGAAAATGTGAGTCATTTTTCCGGTCTAAATGGTGCTCTAGATATTGTACAGTAAAGCCGAATATGTTCATTCAGTAAATTCTGCCACCTAATAGTGACCCAGTGTCCTGACCTCCATTACATTGTGTGCTGGTGAATAGGGGATTTCTTTAATCTGTCTCTGTGAAGTGGGAATGAATGCCTGTGTTGCATTGGTCTTATTTTATGCAGAAAAAAAACATTAGTGGAACTCCACTCATGCAACAGTCAGTTTAAGTGTTGACACCAGCTTGGACAATGCCAGGCCCGACAAAGAAAAGAGGAGGCCTGACATATTGAGCTAAACGCTCTCCTCTCCTCTCCTCTCCTCTCCTCTCCTCTCCTCTCCTCTCCTCTCCTCTCCTCTCCTCTCCTCTCTTGTTGTTTTCAGCTCTCGCCTGCTTTGCTCACCATCCAGCCAATTAGTCATTCATGCCAATGATCATTTCCACAGCTCTCTACCACCTAATCCCTTATCACAACAGTCTGCCTGGTTTGTCTTCTACATGACTAAATCCTCCCCTCTTTCACTTTCACATGGCCAGCCAACAGTGACTCCTGAAATATGGCTTAATTTAAATTGGCAAGTAATCCACCTGCTTTTGGTCTTTTTTAAATCAAATTATCTAGTGTAAGAATATTTAATGCACCAAGAACATTCAGTACACCTTCCATTATTGTCTACTTGATATATATTCAGACATCTAGTATGTATATATACAGTACATTTAGAGATGAGTGTGAGTCACAGCCAAGGCTTCCACTTCAACTTCCCGAACATATTGCGGGGCACATTTCAGCACCAGGATGGTCCAAGTGTTGGAATTTTGTTAAATTGTCTGGAACTGAATCCTAAGGTCACAGGGGACTTTTGGCTGCAGGGAAAACAGCTGATTGTGAGATACTCAGTGTTCTCAGCAGTAAGGGAAGGTGGCATTTTCTGTGGTTTTAGTAAGCTTATGGAAAGGTTGAGGTCAATACTGATCATCACATTACTTTTTAGACTAATGCTGCATTGTACATTTGTGAAAGTAAAACAGAAAGTACAAAATTTGTTACAAACACAATATACCTGCACATATACTCAATAACATTAAAACTAAATCAAATGCATAAAAAAAGGTAAAAGAAAACTATTACTATAACACTATCACACTATGGCCCCTAGGTGTATTATAAATCTTTGGGCTTACTATAAGGTCACAGCTCATTGGTGGAGTCAGGCTTACGAATGTGGTTGCCATGGAAATGTCTCTCACCTCAGTGCTTTTGTCTCTGTTTTTCCCCTTTTCTCATGTTCGTGTGTTTGAAGAATTTCCCAGCTGAGGGGTATTTTAAGTCACGGTGTGTTTTTTGCGTGTATACTGTGTGGTTGTAGAATATTTAGGATGAGTAATAGTTTCTGTCATTGCCTGTCTTTGTTTCAGTATGAGTTGTTGCCTGTGTGTGTGTGCATGTGTGTGTGTGTGTGTGTGTGTGTGTGTGTGTGACTGCATATGAGTTAGCTGAACTTTGAATCACACTCCATCTGTGAGGTTTTTTTCAACAATAAGCAGGAGGCACAGCTCTCATCTACAGAGAGAAATACAGTATTTGGTTTTTAAAGGAGCTCTATATGACATTCAGAGCACATCTATTAGTGACCCGCGGGATGATCCTCAGGTGGGGCGTTTTGGGTAAGCTTGTTAGAATATATTGCGGATTTCAGCAGGCCGGTCATTACGTGACAAAGCAGCATTCTGAGTAAGTTATTACTGAGTTCCAAAAACATTGCGCAATAGTCCACCTTCTCTCCTCACTGTGTCTCTTGCAAACACAGACAGCTTTATCATCAGTCCTGCTGCGCTCAGGGTTTCCGTTATTCATTTTTTGACAGGTAAAATCTGTTGAAGTCTGACATATTTAAATCTCTCTGGTTATAATGTCTGGTAAAACTATTTCCCTCTGGGAGTATGTAGAATATACTATATCCTAACAGAAATAAAGGAAGAAAGTGTTGCTCTCTGTCCATATGAATCTATTAAATATACATTTCCCTAGTTCTGCTTATTTTTCACAAGGCAAGGCATCTCTCCACAGAGTATAGAAATCAGTCATTTCTCATATTTCATGTTTCAATCCAGAGTGTGTAGTTTGTTGGAGTTTTGTGATGCTACTTCAGCTATAAGTTAGCTAAATGCACATATGTAATTCAGTTTAAATAATGGGCTGAGTGCCATTTTCATTTATTTAGACTTTAAGAGTTAAGAATCAGGGCGGTAACACGGCTCAGTCTGAAGTAAAAAGCTTCAGGCCAAGCACTTGACTGACAGTTGACCATTAAATGATTAATGATGTTTGACGCAGAGGTAGAGAGATTAATGAGAAAATACACTTCTGTTTATTATCAAATCTGTTTTTATCCAATATGTATTCTATTTGATCCATCAGTCAGTTTATCTAACAAAAAGCCTTTTCTGTTCTGTCAATAGAAATTCTCTCAAATAATCATTTGAGCCCACCATACATGCAGTGAAAAAACGTTAGCTTTCAAAGCAAACAATGGACGACCACACAAAGCCATGAGTCAAGTGCTTTCGAACCCACTTGTTGCTAGGCAGTTTCACATGCCGCTTTACAGAGGCACTTTGAATGGACTAGTAAAGTGGGCGCCAGTGTAAAAACAGATTTTCTATTATACTGCAGTTGTTTGCGTCAAGCTACACATCGGCAAGTAGCGCCGGCTTTTCAAAGTATGCAGCTCTCAGTGTTTATGTTGCTTTCAAAGGCGGTGGATTGTATATCTCAACGCGGGGTTGAGTTGTTGCTGTGGTCCTGATTGGCTCGTACTTTGTGCCGCCGCTCTGTGTAATCAGACCCCATGTAGGTACAGTCAGCATGTACAGTGAGACAGACATGGCTGTTTTGACACAGAGAGTGCTATGAAGGAAGTGGTCGAGTAACAGGAGAAGGGAAACCAACGAGAATGCGATTCTTTTTGCATGTTGCTGCCAAAGGACTAATAGACTAAGGTGAGATAGGTACTGTACTGCAGGTGAAGGCCTATACAGTTGCAGCCATTAAAAGATTGATGATGCATGTCCTGGTCTTTCACAAAAACAGATAAGAAATGTCCTACAGCAGCTTGTCACAACATTAGGGTTTAACTATGGTATCAAGTCCACCATCTCTGTTGATCCAGATTAAATTAAAGCTCATTTTGGCTTGACTTGTAGTTGGCGTAGAGAGAAAGGTGTACACAGTATTTACAGAGGTTCTGAGGAATTAGAAAAGTGAATTCTTTCTTTATAATGTTAAATAAAAAGGCTCAACTTCAACAATTTGATGGGACAGTCGTCGTTGCCAACAAAGCCAGATTGTGTAACAGTTGTTGCAAATATATACCTTGGTGACTCGGGCTGGGGGATCAAAGATCATCCATGAAATGTGACCTGTACGTGGTCCAGCAGACCTGAACTGACGCAGAGACCAGAAAGAGGAACAGCGTCAATTTCAGCAGGACAGGGACAGGCGGAGACGTGAAACATGGCCCTGGATGCTTGGAGGAAAACTGACATGAAAAGATGCTGTGATCGACACTGGGTCGGAGGATTATAAGTGTTTTCATGAAGGCAGAATATTTTTATTTTTCCTATTTGATTTTGTCTGATTGTAGTTTTTTGTCTGGTCTTGTGTTTTTTTTATGCTGACCTTTAGTATTAAGGACTTGGAAAGGTCCTGACAGAGCTGCAAACATTGTGCTCCCTCTGATTGATAGAATGAGGATTGTTTTAAAATTGGCTGGAACTCATTCTCTGTCTCATCCTATTTTCTGAAAACCGCTGACCTGCAGTACCTGAGGGCTGACTGGAATGACCATGGAAGGTGATTTTCTGTGGCCAGTCTGAGCCACCACCTGCTGCTTATTTGGAAACCAGGAGCAAGTTATCAAGTGACAGATGTTGAGATTATCCTGGTGAATTTCTGAAACTGTCCTAAGACGATCGACGGTGGGACTGCCAGGATGTGTCGCCTGCTTGTTGGCTACTTCTTATGAAGATTGATTCAATAACACCGGACTTAACACTTTCATCATCTATGAATCAAATCAAGTAAGTTATTGAGTTGAGACCTGCAGAGAACAATAGACAAACAAGAAACAAATAGATTTTTGATCACAAGGGTTACCAAGGCAATGACAACAGCGTCATCTGGTCTGGATTTTCCCATCAGCCCGTTCTGCTACCGTCGTCACTCCTGGGTTTGGTATGTGAAGATGAAGGGAAAGTGGGGAGCCAGCTTTGTTACAGTTGCCCCTCACAGGATGGGTGTGGGTGAATGTGGATGCATTAGTTTGATGTTTAGGTTTTTATTTATTTACCATTTACGTGGTGGCGACAAAATATTTACCTGAATTACATTAAGACGCAACATTATTCTCCCTATATGAAGTGTTATATACACTCTTATAGATACGGTATATTATTATTATTATAACATATATTCATTAGGTATCAACAACTTTTTGCAACTTCACCGGAGACATTAACATTTCCTCATTATGTGAATAGAAAATGTAATTCAGTCGACATTATAGTCCCTTTAAAACATAGTTACTGTTGCAAATAAGTCCTCATAAAAATGTAATTTTTAGAGATGGTTGACCATTAAGACTGTTTAGCCTGTACATATGTACTGTATGTGTGTGTGCGCTCTTGCGTGTGGACATACTTTGCTGAGTGAGGACGCAGTGTGTCATTCTCATTAGACTCAGTCCTTCGTAGTGGAAGCTCAGCGGTGTACTCTGTGTAAATCGCTGCAGGAAATTGCTGATAACACTTTTAGCTGCAAGAAAATCACCTCGGTGCATAGGAGGAGAGCCGTGGTGTGAAAATTGCCACTTTTTAATTTTTTTCTCTCTCTTTCCTTTCTCTCCTTACTCTCTGTTTCTCTTTTCCTCCCTGTTGCAGTCACACAGACCGTTCCATCTATGGTAACTCACTGATGTAATGGCTGGTTTCTCTCCACACTTGGGTTTACAGAGCCAAATGGGAATCTAAATAATGAACTGAAAGTCTGCTCTGCGTGTCCGGCCTAAACTCTACAGTAAGGGCTTCTCAGGTTGTCAAAGTGAAATGTGATATTATAGTTTTTCATCAACAAGAAATACATTTCCTGTCGGGGGATTTCAGTGGCACGCAGTCTAATTTTATGGAATTCTGTAGAAGCTCACCCAGTAGAATTAACATGCTTTTGATTAACCTAAACCTAGCCTAAAGCAAGATTAATAGTATCAGAAGTGCAAAGTAGCTAATAACAGCTAATCACTGTTTCACACACACACGCTGCATTGATATAGCATAACAGTATGACTTGAAACTATGGACTTTTGTTCTAAACTTTATGCTGACAACAACCCAAGCTTAGTTTATGTACTGGTTAAAATAAAACAAAAAAACCCTCCCATGCACGCTCTGAACGGCTGAAGTGTGTGCAGAGCTGCAGAGTTCAGTGATTTAGTGAACATTCCCTCATTCACTCTCCTTGATCTGTGAACCTGAAGTGAATCATTGTTTTGAACCACTTTGTGGCTTACACTCCTACGGATCCTGTAGCCTGTCAGCTGGAGATGGACCAGATAAAACGAGGAGAGGTGCTACGTTTAGAAGAAGGAAGGAAAGAGCCTGTGACAGAAAACTTGGCACACTCAGGCCTTGTTACCTGAATCCCTGTACTTATGTCAGGATCAAGCCCTCTAACCCTCAACACCATCCGCCATGTTCGTTGGACTTAAATTTCCTCACCACAACACACACATGTACATGTGCCATGGACTGCAGTTGCTGGAAAGATGAAACATACAAGGAGGCGCACACACACACACACACACATGGTAGACAGTAGATAATCAAATCTTGCTATGAGGCAACATAAACTTAAAATCAAAACATATTCATATCCAGATCTCAAAACAATGTTGCTACCAATGTTGGACTCAATAAAAGTGTAATTATCTTTGCTACTGACCCGAGAGCAAAAGTAATTAGTTACATTACCTGGTGGAAGGTAACTAGTATTAGTTAGCACTGTACTTAAAGGTCCAGTGTGTAGGATTCAGGGAGACATATTGGCAGAAATGGAATACGATAAGTGTGTTTTCTTCACCTCCTGAACGTCTGATTCAGAAAAAAGGTGAGCACACATGAAGTTATCCAGAGAATAAAGGTGAGCACACATTAGCACAGGGGTGTGCTAATGTGTCATTTTAGTTCAGGGGCCACATACAGCCCAATTTGATCTCGAGTGAGCCAGACCAGGAAAACCACTGCCTATTTACCTGTAAATATCAACCCCTTCAAATTTTTCTTTCATTCTGAAAACATTAATCCATTTACCAAACAAAGAACAAAGAAAAAATATGACAAATTCAACAGTATGTCTTAGTATTTCCACATTTAGTCAGTCTACTTCTCACCCTCTACCTCTAAGGCGGTATTTTACATGAAGTATCTGCTAACTGTTTAAATTGCTCCTGAAACCTCTCAGCCTTCACATGTGCATCAACATTAGGTGTGCAAAGTCATCTAGAGGCCGGCGTATGTTTGACGTCCCTGCATTAGCAAGTGCTGGGATTGCAGCCTGTCTGCAACATGCCAAATAGAGTAGAAAAAACACTGATTTGTAACATGAAACTGCTTTATTCAGTGTTTTTATCAGTTTTGGAGAGGAACAGATTTTTGTGGATAATTCGGCTTCTGCTAAAAATCTCCTTAACAATGAACACTGAAGGATTTCTAACCGCTGGTTGCAATGTGTAATCCTCACTTTTAGATGCCACTAAATCCCCCCAAATCTTAAGTATAAATATGAGGTACTCGTATTACTGGATGATTTCTATTTTATGCAGCTTCATACCCCTACTCCACAATATTTGTCTGACAGCTTTAGTTACTTTTCAGATTTCATTTTTCATACCTTTCCTGTCCAGTGAAAACCACATCTCCAAATTTGGGGGTTCTAAATTTGATTTTTTTTTTCCTGATAGACTAAAGGCTTACATGTTCCTTTATGGGTGCAGAAAGTTTTTAGACTTCTTGAACAAAATAAACTCTTCAAAATCCCTTTTGGATCAGCTGGAAAAATGAAACGTCACAAAGCTGACAACTGGCCGTTCTTCTGTCACCACGAAGGGTTATGTCGTATATATGTGGTTCTCACAGGACAACAACGCTGCAAACATATGATGATCTTACAGATCATGATCTACTGTTTTAGATTAAACTACCCAACACTATAAAAAGGAGTTCAAATTAGCACAACTTTAAACATCTAGAGCAGTAAGATTCAACATACAAAAGCATCAGATATAATAGAATATATTCTAAACACTGACAGGAACCATTTGTCTGCAGAATGAGTACTTTACATTTTATAAATAAGTTTTTATAAGTACATTTAGCTGATAATACTTACATACTTTTACTAAGTAAGATTTTGAATTCATTAATTGTACTTATTTACTTATTATTTTGTATTTTCAGAGTCTGGTGTTGTTACTTTTACTGAAGTAAAATATGTGAATACCTCTTCCACCACTGGTCATTACTTTACTTTTGCTACACAGTCCAGCTCAGTCCCAGGTACTTTTAAACAACTTCAAAGCCTCTACACCCACACGTCATGTACTCTGCATTTAACACACGTAGAAACAGCCTACATTTTGCAGGTATTTACTGACAATCTACAGCTACAAATGTTGGCACCTGAGACTACATGCAGCAGCACTCCAGAAGTTCCAGTCTTACAATGAAGTATCACAAGCATCAGTGTTCTGATACTGCGTTGAGCTCTGTTGTACTGTTGGTCCCTCTTTTTTAGCTCTTGCTTTGATGGCTTTTGCTGGTAATAAATTTAGTAGTGGTGTTACGTTCTGCACTGCTTAAAATTCACACTTTTTTTTCCGAGTGTGCCCCCTGGCTATCACAGCGTGAGTGCTGCTGATGCAAAATACGGTATGGTGTTGGCACTGAGAGGAGCGCTGCTCTGCGATCAGGGGATTAGGTTAATCACAGGGGGACTGACTGCAGTGCCCTCTTTTTCAGAGAGGGGAATTAGATTTATACAGAGAGAGAGAGAGAGAGAGAGGGGGTGGGGGAGGGGGGGGGGTAGAGAAAGCTAGGTTGTGGTAAGACCAGTAGGACAGTCAAACACCCGTTCTCCCTCTATCTTAAAATCGAATGTGACAGCTGGTGGATAAGGACTTATTATCTCTTTTTTGACTTCAACTCTTCCCTTTCGTTTCTCCTCTGTCAGTTTAAATGGAGGCCACTGGAAGCTGTGAGTGATATGTCAAGTGCAAAGAAATGATGAATGAAGTGTTTGGAGTGATGCTCATGCTTAAGTCAGACCTCAGAGATCTGTGTGTCTTTGCGATGCCCGTCGTTTCCGTGGCAACTCAGTGATCGCCTCACCTGTGATGCTGAAGTGAACATGAATGAAAAGACAAATTCAGACTGCACAGTGTGATCTTAAGAGCAGTAAAAGGGTTAACCTTGGCAATAACAAAAAAATAAACCCGCACTCACACTTACCAGGGTCATTTTATCACTGAGCTGATTTATCACTGTCACCAACACTATGAAAGTGACATGTAGACTGGAGAGTTATCCCAAACAGGGTCCCCCTCTGCTCCACTAGACTATCAAGTGTCACTTCACATGAAGTCACACATCTGTGGAGGACACTCCTTGTTAGTGGAAGGTTATATGAATAAATGTTTAAACTGAGGGATGCCCTGCCACTGTAAACCAGAAGCAGGAGGGAAGCAGTTGTTACCTGATAGGTGCTTACTAATCTGTCTTGTCAATTACTGTTTGGCATCTCTTAAAAATGCAAAAGATCCCCAAGCCACTACTGAAATTATGTCCATGTGTTTGTATCTTGGTACTGTATGTGTCAAAGTTTAATGAAAGACAAAGCAGCAAACAGGAGCTTATGTATGATTTATATTTGTTTCCTTCATTGTCCTTCAAGTATGTGTATGTGTAGAGACAGCAGAGGAGCACAATTCAGTATCAAAACACACATCCATACTCATCATCCAAGGGTTCTATATTCAAGTTTTGTTACTAACTAATTGATTTTGAGGTGAATTCTTCTTATGAATGTGCTGTAGCCGTGGACAGGACAAGGGTGTAGTGGCTTGACTAAAATGTGAGCCAAATTTAAAACAGTTTTATACAGAATATACAGATGTATCAAGTCGTAAGATGTTTAACCAGTTTTGCACAGTGATTTTTGTCACTGAGGCCAAACACGAGTTGTGAAGATCAGTGATGTACTGATACGACTGTTTCTCTCCTGACTCTGATATCTACACTCAGGATATCTGCCACGACGGAGCCCGATCTGATATCTGGCATTAAGTGATAAAAGTGCACTGTCATGTATCAGAGCAAGAATTGAATAGTATTGAATGTAAGTTATAATGGAAACAGTAAATTTAATGAATTTTGCTGAATGAGGTCACTATCTGCGCAGATACAGATTCAGCAGATCAGATCGGAAATCTTGGAATCACAAGACAATAATCAGTCATACTGAAGATCAGGCTTGTTAGCTTGTTTTACTGCACTTGCAGCTCTTTCTTTTCATTTCTATTAAAATAGCATACTGAGCAAGGATTATAATGTTAGCATGTATTTTTAGAATTTGTGAACCGATTCAGAATCAGAGAGGATGGGAATTTTCTTATATGAGTCTGTTTGATGTCCAGTCCTGAAAACACCCATTTCAAATGTTATCACTTAGTTGAACGTTATTAATGGTCTCATAGATATGGATCAGAGGAGCTCGTAGTCTCAGAGGGCTGTTACCACCCCATTAAATGGTAAGCAATAAATGGTGCATTTTTGTTAGGTTTCACCTTCAGTTTCCGCAGGTTTAGGTGCCAAAACTATGTGATTAGATTTATAAAAAGATCATGGTTTTGGTTGAGTACGTTTGTTGCTTGACGTAACATAACCTCAGGTCAGGTGATGAACTTATATTCAAAATAAGCCAACACTGAGTTTTTGTTTCACATGGAACACAAACAGTAGTCCTGGATGAAAGTCCTGTTTGTTACTTTTCCACTCTTTACACTATGTCACCTGACTTTCACTTCTGCTCTTATTATAATTACAACAGCTACTAGAAGTCACCGCATAACAATAAACACGACCATTTACCGATGATAATGGCTGATAACAGCCTTCTGAACCTACTAGTAGGTATAGCAGGTCCTTTCTAATCCCTATCTATGAAGCTGATTTTTCAATCCAGTGATATCTTTGAAATCTTTCACACTCTCTGGCTTCCGTTTGTCTTCCTCCAGTTTGTAGACTTGTCATTCTGTCAGTCTGCCCCCTGAACTCTGTCTGCTCCTTACTTCCTTTCTCAAGTTTTAGAATTCATATTTAAATAGCTTTCAGGGATCATGTCTGTAGTTTGATCCTAATCTAATGTGAATGTGTGTGTGTTTGTAAGAGAGAGACAGCTTTCATGTCAAAGGTGACGTTGTGCCTGTCAGGTTCTGTCAGAAACATCTGAGATTCTATTTGCAGTCTTTCTTTCTGGTAGGCTGAGACAAAAGTCATTTTGCTAAAGTTTGTCTTTTTTCGGTTGTGGCATCTGCAGTGTGATATCGATTTAAATCACAAGGACAAGCCAGAGGAGCCGTCTGCCAGCGACAATTTGACAGGCTACTCTTAAGCTGTCAAATGGATGTCTGATCGATGTTTAATTATGGTTCTCTGCCTCTAAGTGAAACCCTGTTAAAGCTGCAGATCAAAAAATGTCAAGTGTTGTTCAGCATGTACAGGCTTTAGCATTAGTTTGCACTCAGATTACAGACATACATTATCTCACAGCAGAATGTTTTACAATAAAATAAATGATAAAAATGCAAGATGAGTCAAAAACAGGGTTCCAGTTGGATTAAAGGAGCTAATTGCATCAACATTTGTCAGTAAATACAGGTTAAAATGCATCAGCCAAGTAAGGTAAAGATTCCTGTCATGTAATTAAAGGTTTAAACCAATCTATTGAGTTCCTTAGCATCTTGTTATCTACTCAGAGCATACCCACCTATTAACCTAGTTCACTAATCTGGTTATAGGATGTCGGGGTCACAGGCTCCTGTCACAGTAATTTTGTTGCTACTTCACAACCATTATCTTTTTAATTTTGATTCAACATGAAACATTTTAGGGAACTATAGTCACATCCTTTGTTATTCAAGCTCTGAGTACTTTCCACAGGGCATGGCTCATCTGGTGGCACATCTTGCATGCCACATCCTGTAAATGTGAATTTCAGTCTTTAAGTGGAGGCTGTATGACACAGTCACACACTGCCATCTTGTGGATGCAGGCCTGAAAAGCTAGTTTTCTTTTTCTGTGGAGGAAATGATGCCCTCTAATGTTCACAGGGAGGTCCTGTCTCATTTTACTGAAACATAAGAGTTTTAACAGTCCATGGTTTTTAATCATCAACACTGGTGGCTGTTTTGGGCTGTGAGCACAAAAGAGAAGGCCAGAATATAGACTGAGCCCTTTCAGTGTAGCCTACAGCTTGTACAGCTGCCCTGGTTTCATTTACAGATTTTACAAGAACACATACTTCCTTATACTCTATAATTAGAACTGGAGATAAACACGGTAGTGTTTGTTATGTTTGTGTTTTGCTCTTAATAATGCTACTGCATCTTGGCATAAAGATTTTGGGGTCTAGTTTATAGATCAAGTTAAGAGCTCAAATCAGAGGTCTCTCTATTTTTAGCAGCATATAACTGTTTAATGCCACTAAATTATGTAACACCATAGACTCAGATTAAACAGACACGGCTTTGTCTTTAAATTAAAATATTTAGGCTCATTTGGATGGTTATCGTGACACGACAAACCTTGTTTCTGTATTTTGCTATAATGATGCAGATTTACTGTTTGCATGACATTTAAAAAACTGAACATGATTTTCAGTAGCACTTTGACTTAGGTCTTTTATAACCCATTACATTTACAGCCATGATAAATTGTAAGTCCTTTTTTTTTTACAATCTGCACCAGTTCCCACTGGTGTAATATAGATGATGGCCATTATAGCATGAGGAGGAGCTCTTTCTATGTCTTCCTCTTCGATGGTTAACCCTCGGGAGCAAATTAAGGAGATATGTCACTGCCATTGTCGCACAGGATACACACAGCCCTGTGGCTACTGCATCTTCCGCCTCTCCCATTTCTGATCTCTGCGCGTATTGTGAAGCATTGGGGCGAGCTGCAGTGTGGGAACGTAGTAGTGATTCAGTTCTGGCCTCTATGACCCAACTCCTCCCTTTAAGTGTTTTGTTAAGTGTGTGTGTGCTATGTGTCATCTCTCTGAATCATTTCCAAATAAATGACAGGGGAGCATACTTGTGTTGTCATCACAATACTTAGTTCAGTTGTCAGTCAGAAAGGTTTTCCTGTGGAGTTTCATGACTACTGTTTTAGGAAATTATGAGAAATAGGAGAGAGTTACTCATGCAGCCAATGTCATCTTGTTTTTCCAAACATTTCATAAACAGATTGTAACTCTTCTCTTTGAGTAATAGAAAGAGAAACACGGCCAGAATTCTGTGTTTGCATCCCTTTTCAGTCTGCCCAAGGGATCAAAGGAAACATTGTCCATTTCTGGGAATACAACCAGAAAGATGGGGCGCATAAAAATGGCAAAAGATCAGTGCTTAAAATACTGATTTATTGAGCGAGGAATATTTCTTTGGTAGAGGTGCTAAACATTCACAGACATCTGAAATGTGACAATGAGTCCCAAATACACACTGCCTTTTTTGTGAGGAGACAATATTGATTTAATGTTTAACAATGTGTTCTATTTTTTATTAAGCTTTTTAACATAACATCTTAACTTAAAAGGTAGTAACTATAATTCTCCAATAAATATAATGGAGTAAAAACTATAATATTTCCACCACTTGTTGCCCTCGCCTGTCAGTTAACATTACTCAAATAGAAAATGATGTTGTCATGTGTAAAATACACAACAACAATAAAATAATAGTAAAATACAATAACATGCCTGCAGCATCACAGCAGCTTGTTAAAATGCTGTCAGCTAAAATGACTCTCCTATATTTTCCAGAAGCTTCCCACTATGTAAATTTTGCACAATCAAAAGCTGGACAACATACAGTAGTTGGTAATTCAACCAGATTTATCTTGTGCATTGCCACACATAGCGAGACATCCTACAGTAGCATCAAATTCAATGTATTTAGATTTTTTAAATTATTGTATTGTATCTTCTTCTATAGATCACAAATCTGTCATCGATGTTTTCACAATATATGAGGTCTTGGATGACACTGTACTGTACTATACTGTACATTGTCATTAGGCACTGTGGCCCCCTGTGAGAACACCAGATGCCACCTCTTCCCCTCACAGACACACACACTGACAGTTAAGGTAGACCAGACTGTCAGAATAACACTCAAATAAAACACTGTTTTGTTCAATAAGTGGGTTTCTGATCCAGTACAATCAGCATAAGCTTTAGCTATAAGCAGCTATAAGGACATTTTTAAGAAATATTATTAAAACTATGTTGTCATTACATGTCTGTTTATACCCCAGTCTCAACAACTACGTTATATGTGTTGCTAATCCTTTCTAATGTTTTACATACCACCTATACATGCTCAATGAGGGGACCTACAGTCAAGTGTTGCCATTTTTATTATTGTGTCATGAACACATATCAGCCAGCTTACAAGAAAGCATACATCTGTGTAAAATGCTTATACATTTTCAAACTGTGCAATAAAAAAGTCCAAAAATAGAAAAGCAGTTTCATGGAAAATTAACTCTCTTGAATCATCATAGATTGTAAAATACAGCACTTATACATAAACAGTGAGGGTGGTTTATGTTTTGAGTAGCCGTGTTTGTGTAGCCACTGTGCTTCTGTATGTTTTCTATACATACAGAATAAACTAAAGCTAACAAGGCTGTGAGTGATGGATGAATTATGACTCCACTCCAGTGATTCCACTCCAGAACTTGGATGTCCCTCCTTACTCTGCTGGGCCGCTCTGAAGGGAACAGAGCTCCATACACACACATACTGTACACACACACACACATACACACGCACACACCATGGGGAGGAAGTATAGCCTGTGACGAAGAGTCCGCCAAGAGAGCACAGAGCGAGTAGAGAGTGTCAGAGTGTGAACGAGGGCTTAAAGAGCTCCGTGATGTGACGTATGGACTGCTGCTTTATGTTGCTGCTGTGTGTGACGTGAGATCAAGTGTGTGGAGAAGGTGTTTGGATACCTGCTTGCTGCTTTTTGTGTGTGCCGAGGAGAGGAAGGCTGATGGATAACCTGCTGAGTAACTTTTTAAACGGCCATGTAAATGTATGACTGTGTAGCCAATGAGTGATGTACTGGTATGTGATGCTATTTATATGAGGTGAATGTGTGTGTGATGGTGCTTGTTTTGTAGTAACTGATAGATACATTTGATGCTTTTCATTTAAAGTTGTGTGATCTTAGTGAGTTTTGTAAGGTTAAGCGTGTGAGAGGTGTGTGTACGTGCCACCCCGTGTCACCAATGATGCTGACTTGTGAAATGTGTGTGTGATAATGAGTGACATTGACACTGCATGCTTGATCTGTGTGTGTGAAATGCTCCTCTTGTATTGTTAACACTCTGGGTGTGTTCTAGTCGATCTTGTTTGTGGTTATGTATGTGATGGTGTGTGCTGCGTAGTGTGTGCATGAGTGTGTGTCGAGGCGATGTACCGGCGTTCACCCTGTGCCAGAGGAAGGGTTCATTTTGACTTCAGCGAGGAAGTCATCAGAAAACTCCACGCTGCTAACCATGGCCATGCTCACAGGTTAGGACGCAGACAACCACACAGCCACACACACATTTCATGTCATGTAACATGTAATTCTATCCTTGCAGTGTTTCATCTGGGGTCAGTTTTCAAGTTGTCATTTTCAGCTTCTTACTCACCTCTGACTCTAATAGCTGAACTTTTTCTTGGAGAAACCCTTCATTAAATCTTGTGGTGTTTCTTAGAATTCCTGAACTCCTCCTGTTGCTATGTGTGTATTAAGTATATGTATAGTCTTACTTCCTATTTGCCATATGTCAAGCAAAGCCCTCATGTGTTTTTCATCATTATAGTAATCCTCAGCTGGAATGTGGTTATATGCTCTGTCACATGTTTGGATGAGAAAATCCCATTTCAGTAGGCTTTATGGTTTTTGGGGAGCAGCAGTTTTAGCAGAGTGATGTTTCAAGTAGGTTGCATGCTGCCATGTTGCAGTTAAGAGAGTCAAGCAGTTTGCCATGCAAATAAGTCTATAACTGTTAAGATGAATTTGTTTATCATCAGAACTTTTTTAGCCACGGTGTGAACATAGTCTGGTCTGTGAGATGCGACGCACACATACCACCCGGGGGAAATGCTTAAAAAAACAAAACATGACATTGAAGGGTCTCCAATTGTCTCAGCCCTTAGCAACTCTGATAAATTTGGCTTTGTTGCCAAGCAGGAATTCTTGTCTGACCACATTAGTTTACGTTTTGAACACCAGTGCCCGACTCTTTCTTCACAGTCATTACTGTGCATGCCTACCAGAGCCGACACATTTACCTTAAATAGTGGTTTTCACGCTGGATGTCAGGGGGTGAAAGATGATGAATAAACAAACAAAGAAGACAAACATATCTGCTACACAAACTTAAGCTTATTCTTTTTGAGTTTCCTTAATTTTTTTTTCAGTAGAATACCAGAAAGCTTTATATTAAATCTGAACCTGTGATTTAAATGTTTTATATTGTTTAAGGGTCAGCACACCCCAAGTACATGCTTTTTTTTCTTACCTATCCTAGAAGTATTGTAACGTCACCGATCCAAAACTTACTGCATCACCATGGGATGAGTAGGACACCATGATTCAATTCAAGAATGTAAGGTAATTGTTGTTGTGGTATTCCTGCACCACAGTGGTCCTTTAAAAATATTTGTGTCGTCCTTAAATCAGTATACAGCACCACCATTGGCAGGAAGATGTCTAGGAAGGAAATAAGTTTAGAAAGAGAGTCATTTCTAGACTAGACACTGATGTTGTCTAACAATGTAAAGAACCTGGTCTGGACACCAAATAGCATTGTTGTTTAAGAGTTCACATGATTGAACTGTGTTAAAAGAATCATGGAAAATGGTAGGAAAAACTCTGACTTTAATACATTATTATTTTCTAAAATTGACACTTACTTATTTTCTTTGAAGGCCATCATTAGAGCAAAAATCAATATTATGAAAAATTTGTAAAATAGTCCTGAATTCATATTTGTGCCGTAATTTAAACCCTCAATAGAAAACTAAGTCCTGCCCTGATGAAGGACATTTATGCTCGAGGATGAACATCAACCTCCAGCTGTTTGTTTTGCTCCCCATGTAAGATACAAACACTGTGGTGTATTATTTGTCTTATCTCACCTGCTTAGTCTGAGGGTTTATTTTCGTATTTGATCAGCTGTAATAAACACTGTGACAGCGTCTTCCTTACAAGGAGAATTGTAGAAGAGGGTAGCTACGATAGTATTACACAAGTGCTGTTTTGGTTAAAATAAGTTTTGCTAGAACTCTCAAAACCTTAGCTGAGGATGAAAATATGCAGCCACTGATACTGATGTTGAGTGCAGACCTTTTTGAGCGTTTGAGTCGAGGAAGAAATAAACCAGTGTGAGAAAGTAGGCTGGGTCTCACCCCAGGAGGACTGTCTGTGGTATTCTGGCTCAGCTGGAGACGCACCAGACTGTTAGATTAGACTGTCGCAAGGTTTAGGGGACATCATCGCAATGAAAAAGAGACACTGCAACAGTTTATTGAAATAACCGACAACATAATGTTGGTGTCACATCATCTATACTGATACTTTTACCAACAAACATAATGCTATTTGTTTCATCTCTCTTGAGCAAAATGGCTCAATCTAATTTTTAATCATGGAAGTGTGGAGACATTGAGCTCTGGAGACATCCACCTCTTAGTTGGGTGGGTTCCACCTCTGTGACTGAGGGTTTCCTGTGGAAAGTACTGGACTGTATTAAAGAAAGCAGAAGTACACAGATGGTGTACTGTACTGTGCCATGCTGTGAGTTTTAATCATAGACAGGTACAAAGGGCCCACGTGAGCACCGGGGGATAATTACTCTGCTGGCTTCCTCTCTCTGTGGTATGTCAATGTGCTTTTGTTTGTACATAACTTAAAACAAGTCAATACACATGTAGCAACACTTTACTGGTGTGTGGGGGTGCATGAATTAGTCTGTATACTGTGTCTGTGCCAGGAGTGTTTCTCACACATCTAGCTAGCACAGAAGATGGGCTTAACCAAATATTTTGACAGTGACCCGGATTCCTATGGCACAATAACAAAGTTCACAGCCCCTTTAATCTGCACAGAGGGGTTCTACTGGGTGCTGGGTCCCTTTTTTCACCACTTGTCAGGACAAAGTTACCACAGATCATCTGGGACCAGCAATGGGAACAGCAATTCTCTAGTGAGGACATTTTTTTTTATGCTTAAAACCCAACGTGTTCATTTGTGGAAACACTGTTGGCGTGCAAATAAACAATTAGACGTCACTGACAGCTATTCATGCTGAGTACACACTACACACGACGCCTTTTAGGGCAAAGTAGAAGAGCAGCGTTAACCGTAACAAGACTGTAATTGGTCACAACTAAAACAATGTGGCTTTAACAAAGTTTCTGAGTCATACTTGTTGGAAAAATATCCCTAAACTACCTCAAAATATCGTCCATATCTGTTTTAGGAAGTAAACAAAACTGACCCTGAGGCTGCTCTTAACTTTCATCTTATATTTTGTTACATGTTTAATAGCTGTCAGCGTTTCAACCAGATTTCTTTTCACTTTTGTGACCCATTTTCTTTTCCAGCGCAGGATTTTTGAATAACAGTGTTTTGTGCTTGCTTGCCCATGGGTGGGGTGCAACACTGTGTTGTAGAGCTTGTGGTTCAGCAGTATTTTATTTGCGTGCACTTTACTTACACTGTAATATGTTGTTATGGAGATGGATACACAGAAAAATGTGGCAAGGACTCGTCAAAGTATGCCGTGGTTTATGAGGTCGAGGGCTTTTGATTTCTGAGTGGCTAGCCAAAGTTTAAATTATGTGCCGTGGCTGTGAGGTGGGTTTGATGGTGATAATGGTGATTATTGCACTTAACATAATGACGAGGATGATAACAAGTGATAGTGTGGAATGCTGGGAGGATTAGAGGGATCAAGAAGATGGTGACTTTGGGGCTGGTGGTAATGATGATGATGACTTTGGGAAGAATGGTAGGGGTTAAGGTAGTAGTTGTACTTTCTATTGTGGTGGAAGAAGTATGTAAATCCTTTACTTTAAGGTCTAGTCTGTAGGATTTGGTGGCATCTAATGGTGAGGTTGCAACATTGCAACCAACTGAAACTTCTCCCATGTGCCAGGCATGCGAGAGAACTATGGTGGTCGACAGGAAAACATGCAAATGCGCAAACACGAAAATGTAAGAACGCTCTGCAGTGTTTGGTCTGTCCGTTCTGGGCTACTGTAAAAACAACATGGTGAACTCTGTGGAAGAGTACTCGTCCTGCATGTAGATAAAAATGGCTAATTTCCTAAGCGATAAAATATAGTTCTTCTGGTAATTAATTATACACTAATAAAGACTTAGTTATGAATATCAGAGGCTATTATATTCTCCTAAATTGTACGCACTGGAACTTTAAATAAAAGTACCAATTCATTCATGTGAAAATACCTCATTACAAGTAAAAGCCCTGCATCAAAACTCCTACATGGATGAAGTACCTGAAAGCCACACTTGGCTGTGTGTAAACATACAGATATCTTACCAGAAAATGACTTTGGTACAAGTTAAAGTCAGTTATTAAATTATTACATAGGTACAAAGTCTTAAAATATCTGATATTTACTGTACATAAGTATTTAAGTCATTTTATTGTATAAAATGTAATTGTGTATTAAAAGTAAAAGCACAAGTAAATGCCACCCAGCCAGCATTTGTATGCGGGGCCCATGTCGGAAGTAGATGGGTTGAAAAATGGGCCCCATAGCGGCCCCATGCCAGTTGCCCACATCAATGGCTTTACCCAAGTGGGCCCCACATGGTTAGGGCTACCTGGGTACCGAGTGGATATGGGCCCAAAGTGGGCATCTTATTTTGGGTAAATGCACACATGCAGGCAAATGGCATGGGGCCGATATGGAACCCATGGACAATCCAATATAACATGAAAACTCAAGTAAAGTAGAGATACTTCCAAAAAATACTAGTATTGTAACAAAGTATTATTACATCATCACATTACATCACTGACAAGTTCTACTGATGCATCCATGCATATGGAGAGTTTTACTGTAGTAACCAATTAAGATGGTGCTAGTTTGTTATCGTACAATATACTAAAGTATCTCATGTATAGTTAGGTGGCTTAGTGGTGAGAGAAAGGGATTGCTAGGGATTGTTTGTGAAATATTGGATAACTTTTCCTGTCTTGGCCTGGAGCTATTATTCAAATGATACCATCTGATGAGACTTAGAGGGGAAGTCACACTTTGGTGGAACAGCAAACAACTCACAAAAATGTTAATGGAGCTCCACATGCGCACTCATTTATTGAAGGGGTCACAAGCAAAAAAGGTTGTATAACTTGTGACTAAAGCATTGTCTTTAAAAAGATTATCACATATTTCATGTAAAATTTTACAATCTGAAAAGTGACCGATAAGTCCAGCTGTTGAGGAGTAACAAGCACAATATTCCCCTTTGAAATGTAGAAGAAGTATGAAGTAGCACAAAGTGGAATAACTCAAGTAAACTGCGATTAAGTACAGTACTTGAGTAAATGCACTTAGTTAATTTTCACCACTGCTTATTTGTCAAGTCCATCTTCTAAAAAATAATTAGCTCTACTGAGCAGAAAGTTATTAATGGATTAATGGAGTTGTAGTTCCAGCACAACCAGTTCAATGAGAGCCTGAGAGTGACTGCAAGTAGCCCAACTGTACACAACACTGAAGTTAGCCAGCTCAGGGATGTCTTTTAAAGTAACTCAAAGCTACTGTACAGTGATTTTCTTTGACTTTCAGCGGTTTTCACTTGCATTTTCTTTGTCCTCCTCCCAGTAAAAGAACATTTCAGTTCCTCTTTCAAGTGTCCATCATTCTGTCCCCTTCTACATGATCTCCCACTTCACACACACACTCACACAAACTGAACCGCCTGCAGCCCCTGTTCCATCATCATCATCATCATCACCACTGTCGTCATCACACCTTTCGGCCAGTTCTGCTTTGTGTTTCCTGAAATCGTGTGACATGTGGCTTTGTATTTAGACTGTAAATGATTTCTAAATGAGAGCATCTGCTAGATGACATTGTACCCAAATGTGCATGTATAATGACTTGGCGCAAGTCCTGATTACGTTAGTGGCCTAATTTCTATTAATAAGTGCGTGTATGTGTCGAGCTGGATTTCTGGTTTTCCTCAGAAATGGCCAGGGGACATATTTGATTCTCAGCATGGTTTTAGCTTCATGTAATGCATGTTTTATAAATTACTGGTTAGCAATATAATTCTGGAGGTTCGTGTTTCCATTAGTGTGGGTTGCAGGGCAGAGGAACAGATTCCTTGTCTAAGAATACAAGCTTCAACAAAATTGTGACAGTTGTTGCAGCTTAACTGTAAATCTTGTCAATATGGGGAAGTGAGAAACAAAATACAACATACTGTGGGCCGGAGCCAACAAAGCTTTACATGGAATGAGCATTGTTTAAATTGTATTTATAGTTGGGTGTTTAAAGGGTTACGGCGTAGCTTCGGCATTGCCTCCTCAAAAATGTAACTACACATGAGAGCTACAGAGTAACCACATGGGGACCACAAGAACTATGATTGGTCAGCTCTGGCTTCCTGTGTTTCCCCCCTACAAGTTTCTGATGCCAGTAGAGATTGGCGATATTAAACATTAAGGAAGTTGAAGAAAGACTCAGTAATGTGCAACAATGTGCAGCTTTATCAATAACACAAAGACTGCACTGCAAACCTTCTATTCACTGTGAATGAAAGACTGTAAACACAGTGACTGGAATATGGTAAGGATACAACTTGAACATGTGCAGTACATCTGGCCAGTATTTTGGTGGTGCTGTCAAGACTCAAGCAACATCGTACAGTGGGTATCTATGGCAGGACTCCAGTTCACCCATATGCATTGAGCATAAATCCAAATTTTGGGCTCATATCCATGTATATGTCCTGTAAAATCTGAAGGTAAAGCCACAGTTGTTGGGGGTTTTTTTTGCTGAAACTATCATTCTATCCTCACAGAACAAAGTGAAACAGATAATCTGTGAGAAAAAAATCATATTCCTCTGCCTGCTCTACTGCCTGGTGACATTTCTAATGGCCTCCCCACATGTAAACGAAAACAACCAATGAGAGCTGAGGAGTCTCTCATGCAGGTGTCAACCACGGCTCTTGTTCAGTCAAGCTGTCAAACAAGGCAGCGCTGATCAAATGTGAATCAAGATTCTGTCACAGCATTGTTTTTTTTCTCACCTCAGATGTTTTCAGAGACATATTTTAGTGTACTGTTTACCTGTAAAATAAGATATCGGGTCCCAGCCACAATGTTGGATACAATTAGACAGAGCACCAAACACCGCCCACCAGCTGGGCCATCTTTCTCATTTTACAGGTAAACAGTACACTAAAATATGTTTCTAAAAACATTTGAGGAGAGAAATAGGCAATGTGGTAACAAAGTCTTGAGTTTTATGTGATTAGCACTGCCTAGTTTTATAGTTTGACCACAGTTTACAAAGCATTTGACGTGACTGACAGCTGCAGCAGAGACTCCTCGGCTCTGATTGGTTGTTCCTGCTGTGCCATAGTCTGATTCTAGCAAATGCCATTAAATGTAGTAGTAAGAGGAGGAGGGACATTGATTTGTTAAACACACTGTCTGTGTCATGTACATCTTTCAGAATAGTGTGGCAGTTTTACCAACACAAATAGTTAATTTCATAAAAGTTATCAACTGTAGCTTCAAGTCAAGTAGTGCAAATCACTAAAGTAGTGAGGAGTGTCTTGACGAACATTTTTTTTAAAAAGCCTGTCTGGTGTTGAGTATTTCATACTGATGTAAACATTTTTAGTTTGAGTAGTGATTCAATATCTTTATATTTATTACATCATTTGAAATTATTCAGGAGCTGTGCAGGTTTTAACATTCCCATTGTGTGTAAAGGTAGCCACACTGATGTGTTCACACTAGCTGTGGAAATAGATCAGTGTTTAACAGTGATGACGTCCTTTAAACGTTAAGATGTTTTGATTCCTTCTTTGTTAAAGTGTTACCCTCTGCTCCAGTGGAGTTTTATAAGATCATGTGTTGGGAAATGTCTGCTTCAGCATGTGCATGTTTAGACTAGCTCGGGTTATTAACCTATTTTTAGATACTGGTGCTGCAGATTCATGTAGGGAGATCTTGCTGTGATTTTTTTTGGAGCATAACATTTCAGCTGCTATTTTTGCAGGGCCCGATGGGATCGCTCAATCAGCTCATCATCCCTCTGGGGGCATTTCAGAACTCTGGCACATTTCACCGAGCTGGTCGGTTAAACAGAAAGGTCTTTTTAGGATCTGTTGCTTGTCCTGGGGCGTCTCTCCGTTTCTCCGTCAGTCCTGTTTGTCTCGGATACATTTTGACAAGAACTTGTACTGATGATGTCGTGGAACAGATGGTTTTTATCTATGATTTTTCAAGGCACAAGATTGTTGACATTAGTAGAATTGCTCATGTAATAACAGAACAAAATCCAATTCAAGTGTGTGTTTAAGAAATAATATTTAAACCTTGGCTAACCCTAAGACAAACAGGAGGTGTTACCATGGCACCTCTGTTTGCACAACCCAAAAGACAAATGGTCAGTGGTTTCCACTCACCATAACACACAGGAAGGAAGAGATTAATTCAAAGTATAAGAATGCTCTGTCTCTCTGTCTGCGGCACTCTGTGACTCCTTCCTTTCGAAAGCACGAGTATCTGTTTCTTCTTAACAGACTGTAAGCTCCTTTTTTGTATTTTAGCTTACTC
This sequence comes from Cephalopholis sonnerati, assembly GCA_019142605.1. Classification (NCBI taxonomy): domain Eukaryota; kingdom Metazoa; phylum Chordata; class Actinopteri; order Perciformes; family Serranidae; genus Cephalopholis; species Cephalopholis sonnerati. The sequence goes on from JAGQAX010000006.1 coordinate 28,530,449, forward strand.
AGCTGAACAGTGAGAGGTTTTTATTATGTATAAGACAATTCAATCGTTAAAGTGAAACACAGACATCCTCACTGGCACAGAATTTGTGATTTGCAAGTTAAGCTTTATCTTCATGTAGCATTTAATTCTTAATTGTTTTAAACATAACAGGTTTTTTAGACTTCTTGGTGACATTTAAGCCTTTAAACATATCTTAATGTGTGCATATGCACTGTATACTTCTCAACATATATATTTACATCTTCTTTTTTTCTTCTGTGGTGTCTTTAAAGCAGCGATTATTGATGTTTTTATATATCAAATGACGATGTGAAGTCACTTAACCTCAAGGACTTTACACATGACCACCTCCTAACTGATTAAGTTGAGACCTGAATTGGACCAAAAACATATTTTTTAGAGCTGCAATTATTGGTGGATGGACAGAAAATTATTTTGCAACTATTTTGATAATTGCATAATTTACACGTTTTGTTTTTTCAGCAAACAAGCTGCAGCAATCAGCTTCTGAGATGTGACACTGCAATGCTTCTCCTTGTCGTACATGACATACAGCTGGGCGATATGGAGAAAATCAAATATCAGCATATTTTTGACCAAATACCTCGCTATCGACGATATTGTAGGGTTGACTATTTGTGCTTTCACAAATGATGCAATGAGATCAGTAATGTCGATATAAGTTAGGACTAAGTGAGTAAAGGCAAATAAAACAACAGCTAGAACTGTCTGGTAAGTTCAGAAAATGACATCACTTTACCGTAATGCAACCTTTAAAACCAGGAAATGACAAAACTCATATTACAGGATCCAAATCTAAGACAATATGTCTATCACAATATCAGTATAATACTCATATATTGCCCAGCCCTTAAATGATAGTAAACTGGATAGCTTTGGATTTTGGGACTTTTGGTCTGACAAAACACTGTATTTAAAGACGTCATCTTGGGCTGTGGGAAATAAACAGGTGTTTTATGGACAAAACAAGTAACCGAGAAAATAATCAGCAGATAATCGATCATAGAAAAAACTGTTAGCTGCTGCCCTGATGTCGTCATGTTTCATTTACGATTATAAGTCCTGCTCTATAATCCATCCTGTCAATACTGTACTTCACAGGGTGTAAAATAATAATGACTCCCCACACACCCACAGTCACATGACTCAACACGCAGGATAGTGAGTTATCCCACTCTACCGGTAAATGAGACTGACAGTGCTGGCCGGTGACCTGAAACATCACCATTGTCTTAGAGCTGGGAAGTGGAGTCATTTCCCAGAAGAAAAAAGCATGCCTTTGCTACACCTTTGCTATCTTAACTTTCTGTCACTGGATGTTTTCAGTGTACTCTCTGCTTTTTGTTACTCTTGGCTGCTTTACAGCAGCTGCTGCCTCATCCCAGTTTCCACCAAATTTTAAATGAAGACTTTTCATATGAAAAAGTTTACGCATGATAAGTTAACACATGATAAGTTTACGCATGACTGATGTTAGTCTGCGTCAGAGAATGTGGCACCCAGCGTCTGTTTCGTCAGATTTAACCACAACAGCTCTAAAGTACAGTTGATGCCTCTGGTAATCAGTGATATAATTCATATTAATATGGATTTGTTTACTGATTTATTTGGTAATTATGTACTAATTTTAGCTTGTGAGATAACTTTAAGTTCAAGATAGTTTTTAAAACCTTTTCCTTTAAGTTTTTGTTCAGTTTTCAGTTTAGTCTCTGCCTTTTGTCACTCAGTGCTGCTTTACCACAGTAGCTGCTACCTCATCCTGAATTCCACTAATTTTTAAATGAAGACTCTTCCAAAGAAAAGATAGTGTTTTCAGGTCAGTCCATGTCAGAAAATGTATCCCCTGGTGTCCCCTTTGTCAATTGTAAATTCAGCTACAACTAGGGGTGGGAATCACCAGGAGGCCCCATGGTACACTATGATCACGATACTTAAAGTCAGGATACAATATCATGGTGATTTTAATTTTTTTGTGATATACTAAGTATTGCAATAACATATTGCCATTTTTTTCTTTTTAAAATTACAAATTATGTCCCCAAATGACAACTTTGTCAACATCTGTATTAATCAACTCCTTAAGTTAACAGTCAGTTCATCTCCCTTTAATCATTTTAATTCAAGCAAAATGGATATAATACACTGAAAAAGCAATTGATTCTCTTAGTCTAATAGGTACCAAAAGTTTAATTTGTATCTGCAAAATGAATGATTTATATAATTTAAAAAAAAAAACTACTCTGCGTCTATGAATTGATGCAATATTGCCAAGCAAAATATTGCAATACTATGCTGTATTAATTTTCCCCCACTTCTAACAACAACATGTCTGAAGTACAGTTCAGGCCTCTGGTAATCTGTGTCATATTTCAAATAAATATGACTTTGTTAACTGATTTATGTAGTGATATTGTGCCTGTTTTAGCTTGTGAGTTGATTTTTTTAGATGCTTTTTTGAAAGCCTTTGTCTGTAACTTTTTGTATTGTATAGTATAGTTTTTTGTGTAGTGTTTAATGCACCGGACTGTTTGGCCTCCCAGTAGATTTATAGTATAGACATGTTCACTGACTACACTCTAGTAGTCCTAGGTCAGATGGAGATTTTCTAGCTGTAACCGAAATAAGATTCAGATCTGGTGAGGTACGTAACATATAGTTGTGTGCAGGGGTTCGGTAAAATAGCAAGTTAGCAAACAGTATAAGAGAATCAAATGTAGCTGTAGATAGGCCAGTTTATGAATACATCCATTTTCCTATCTGACATTGTCGTAGTTTTCATGAGCTGAAATGTTGTGGAGGATTGAATTAGTGTTACTACTGCAGATCTAATGAAATGAACACATAAACATTTAGAGAACTTTGCTCCTTATCTGTCACTAAGTCTGTCATCCTTTGGGCGAGTCCGTCACTCAGTCAGTCTGCTCATCAGCCAGACAGATGCAGCTGGATCATGGGAAAGGAATGTCGTGTCATCCTAGCAAATCATTTTAGGGTCAGAGGGAGCGCTTCCTTATTGCTTTAGTGAAACATAACACTAAAAACATCACGGACTCTCCATATACAGTACCATAATTATCACGATTAGTTGAAAAATGTCCATCCCCGGGGAATCATTATCCCCAGTAGATCTTCGGTGGTTACACAGACGACATGCCATCCTGTAAAAACATAAACACAACTGTGCGTCATGAAATCCAGTGATGCTTTGGTGCTTTTCATGCTAGGTTGACTGATTATTTCCCCTCTACCTAGGAAGCTCATAATTGCAATAAGGCATTTGGCCTCTTGATCCCTCAGCAGTCCCTGTCTCTGAACAGACGGCAGGCTTCTGGTTGAATGAGTAACCTGACATTTGTATATGTTTAGATATAGAGAACATATGCGAGATCCAACTGCCTGACGTCCACGTTGTTCTGTACATGAACTTCAAAGAGACAGCATGGGCGAATGGTACGAGTGAGAATAGTTTCCCAGACAAATGCACTAATCCACTAAACCACCAGGACACCCCCATTTCACAGAAAAGGGTCTTTGTTCCCGAGGTCTGTCTTTGTCTTGTATTTCGAAGGCAAAATTCTTGGATATCCCTTCTTTGTCTAGTTAAGTAGACCAGGATAGAAACACCGCCATAAGATAAATGCTCTTCTTTTTTACAGGACATTTAGATAAGCTTTTATGGTTTAGTTTATGTAACAAAAGTATTAACGCTCAGAGGTCTACTTAGTAGCTTTTTGGAGCGTTCAACAGCATCTCACAGATCAGCTCAGACAACCTAGTCAGTGGACCTTTAAGTTCAAGATCAAATAGTTAAACATACTTAGCTCTGTTTTCCATGGTCTGATGGGAGTTTGGTAGTCAGTTGGGTGCAGTCAGTGCCACCTGGGGACCAAACCAGACACAGACATTGGCATCAGTCACCCAGAAGTCTGTGTTAAAATGTTGTTTTAAATATTGGAGATTAAAGTGCAGTTCAGTGCAGTTTTAGAGACAGCTGCTTTGCAGTCCGACTGTCACCTGGAGCCATTATTACTGTAGTAGAGATGAGGAATAATTAGTGAAAAGCATCTAAATTTGTTGTTAATTGAGATGTTTTAATATATACCACACTATGGTGTAGTAAAGACAAATGAAAGTACTACATTTAGAACCTTACTTTAGAAAAAGTACAGGAGTAATATCAGCAAAATGTACTGAGAGTGTCAAAAGTAAAAGTATTCATTATACAGAAAAACTGCCAATGTGATTTATATAAATAAAGCATCATATTAATGAATTATTTTTAAAAGCCATGTTTGTACAGAAGTATTACCTGGGGACCTGGTAATTTGTGATAATTGCAGAGGTCAACTGTGATCAAAATCCCATGTGTTTGGGCCATGTCCCTAACTTATCAAGTAAAAATTCCACCACAGATTACCTACTATATTTCACCGAACACAGAGGTTATGTGATGATACTAGTCCTTTGTGATCGGCATCTTTGTGATATGGGATCGTATTTAGGTTTTCAGTTTTCTCCGTGCCTTGTTTCTGCCTCTTTTATAGTCGAGAATTATGGAGGCTACATTGTTAATGAAAGTTTTGACAGCATTTTGGATGCATATCATGGGGACCTGTTTGTAGGAAAAGAAAGCTCAAAACAAACAAGAGCAAATCTCAAAAGATGATGACATGCGATAAGAAGTATAATGTGACAATGTGTCACATACTCACTTCTGTTTGTTTAACTCACATTTTAAAGAAGAAAGGAGCTTAACACTGTACAGTAGCACTGTGATGTGTAGAGTGGAGTTACAAACAATTGTGCGCATCATATCTGGGGGATAGTGTCAGTAAATTCAAGTAAAATATAGATGTCACTTATCCCGAATGGGTCACATAAGACACAGACAGGGGTAATTTCTAAATCACATGAGGTCCCCAGGTAATACTAGTCAGGAATAGGGCTATAGATGCATTAATGTGGAAGTCAAATTTAATACTTTATATACTGTTAGATAGTTTAACCTGTAATAAGGCATCATATTTTATTAACTCATATATTTTGTATGTCAAATCTTATTCTGTAAAGTAACCAGTAACTCCAAAAAATGCAGGGGGATTAATGGTGTAATATTTCCCTCTGAAATGTATCATAGTAGAAGTAAAGTTCAAGTACCTCAACTGTACTAAAGTGCAGTACTAGAAGTTCACTACTACTTTACACTGCTGCACATGGTGTGTTTTCGGCTGCCAGACCTGTCAGGCAGACTGGACGCTTGTCATACGCACCATGTTGTTAATGTCATGTGTTGTTCTGCTGCTAGACAAACACATCCGTTTCAATCTGACAATGAGCTGAGTCATATCCTCATGAGAATGTCTTTACAGTCATGTATTTCATGTGACATGGTAGCAGTCAAGATGCAGTTATGATGGTGTTTTATGCTGTTACAAGAAGCCAAACAGAATGAAAAAAGAAATGGAGTTGTCTTAGTTGCCTTATCACAGCCCCCCCCCAACAGAAAGGGCTGATGATGTATGTTATGTAAGCATTAACACACAATCAGATGCTGAGGTATTACAACGTCATGTCTATTGTTTTTTGACAGGACAACCTTAAGTGCCCTGAGTGTATATTATGCTAATACCTGTATAAAGGTCACCTAACATGGGGATTCAGGAAAGTCAGTAAATGATGAATGAAGCGTTGGTATATTGTGTAGTTTGATGTGGTTGACTATTGGATGACTGCACAGTATATCGTCTTTATCTGCAAAGTTGATGTGAAGCTCTCTAGCTTTTAGAACACAAGGGGGAAAAAATGGGGACAGTTGTGAGATGTGTGTGTTGTTGTGGATGAGTAGACTCGCCCGCACTGGCTCCAGAATTAGTCGTTTCCACACGTGATCGCAGCACACAAAGCCAGTGGATTGACCCGAGGGCAGAGCAGTCAGGCATTCAATGCATGGCGGGTAGTGCAGGCATGCACGTGTATGCATGTATAAGACACGCACATTTTTCATTTACCTCTCATTCTTTGTTTTACAGCATTTAGTGCATCACGATGATGTGTTTAGAAACATAAAATTGAAGAGGGAACTCTGAATAACGTCATAACTCTCAGAAAAAAGGGCAGTAGCTGTTCCTCTTCCTCAGGCAGCAAAAGCAACTTTGAAACACGTTGCAATCCAAAGTAGCTGCTGATGTAAGCTTTGTCTGTGTTCTTAATGCCATTGATTGCCTATATTTGATATTATACTCTTCTTTCTTTCCTTTGTGCTATCACTTAACCATTTTGGAGGTCTTTGTTGATGGCTCTCTGTGGATTCCACGTCATAATTCAACATAAACATGGTTTATTTTAACATGCCACACCGAAATGTCGGCCTGCCGTGTCATGTAGTATTGGTCTTGCAATACAGACACATAAACAAAAAAATACCCCTTTCTGTATTTTAATTTAAGTCAAAATTGTTTTGCAGCTTTCTCACTCAGCACAAACACTTAACAAACACAAGACTTGGATCACACATTACACCAGTTTTAGCCTCTTTCCATTACTGTCTGATGAATCTGATCATTTCACTGTCTACACACAAGGTCTCAGGGTCAGCAGTTGTTATTGTTATGCGCTCTCTCCACTGTGAGGAACCTCTGGGTGTCAGAGCAGGGACTTCTGGCTCTTTGAAGGTGACCTTGTTTTTACTGTGGTTGCTCCTTGACTTCGTATCAGCCTCCCACATAGTCTGATAAAAGCCAAATCTGTGTGTGTTTTCAAAAGCATCTTATAACTACTGTAATTTGTAAGTTTAGATTTTATCATTTTGTGCATTTTGAGCCACTTTCTTTGATGTTCTTCATTTCCTGTCTTGATTCAAACTATGTCTGTGTCTCGCTTTACAGATAGAGCTCTTAGCTCTGATATCATACATGTAATTTACATTTGTTTCAGATTCCCATCATTTGTGTAAAAAGACACGCATTCTCCTTCCTCTCAGTTTCCCCTTTTCCCTGGGGTAAAAAAAAAACATTAGAAATCCCACCCATCCAGTCCCATGTGTCCTACAAATGGTTTTAAAGGAAGCATAATGTTAAGAGTTATTATTTATAATGCGTTGCCACAGGGGCCTGTACTAAAGCACACCAGCCATGTGCAGCAGCAGCCAGTTCATTAGAGCTTTCACATCCACACATTGTCCAGATTGGTCTTCATGCATTTGTGAACTGGTGTGTTTTCTATAGTTATATTTTAGTCCTATATTTCACTATAATGAACAGAAGAGGAGCTGGGTAGGAGCAGGAAAGGAAGAAAAATGCACCATGTGACTGAAAAAAAGTGACATTTCCACTGACATTAGACACATCAGAAATAAATATTTTAGAGCTTTCAGTCATTACTGTATTATTCTCTTGTCTAAAGATCCCCTCCAGACATGTTTCATATAAAAATACTATGCTTGGAATAAATACAAAATCTAGAAATTATAAATATGCAAATATAAAAAAAAATTCTCAGTGTATGTGTGCTTACATTTTTAAATATCCACCACATACTCACATAAGTTGCATAAAAGCTCACATGTGGCTTTGAAACTAGTTGTGACGTCCCAAAATCGTGTTTTGAAGACACATTCCCTCTTCAGCAGACGAATGTGAAAACAGCTTTTGAGTCAACTCTGCATGTTCATCATTCTGCTCAGTGAAGGTCAAACATTAAAATGAGCAAAACACATTTTCGGGGTTAAGGGGGACTTGAAGTTTGTAGTGTAACCAGCACCCTGTCTGCTGGTTTGTGTTTACTATACAGAAGGGGAAGTAATGGTCATCGAGGCAGAACAAAGAGATAAAAGAGAGTGCCTTGCAAAAAGTCAAACTCCAGCGGAAAATGTCATCCACACAACATATCTGACATGCACAGTTTGTTTGATCTCTGCAAAGATGCACCATAGACATAAAAAGAAGTCTGTCTAGTGATGTTTCCCTCTCTTCTTTGATGATGTCTCCTTCCCCCATTCCTCCAAGTTGTCCTCCTCATGAATGTCAGAGCCTCACTAATTTCCATCAGTGAATGAACACTGTGCACTCTGGCATGTCATTCTGCCCTTTCTTGACCAGTCATGTCAAGTCCATTCACATGTGTGAGCGTCCACTGTACATAATTATGTCTAAGAGTGAGTGACTGCAGCTCATCTCTTGAGGGGATGTTGATTGTGCACACGTGTGAGGATTGCTCTTTAAATCTCGTCATGCTCGGTCATTTAAACAGCGCTCGATAATGAAAACGGAACACAAAAAAGAGAGACTTTATCTTGTTGATATGATTTGATGAAGGTCATAAAGGAGTGTTTCATGGCAATCTCAAAGTTTTGTTGACTTACTTCTGACCTTATCAGGGTACCTTATCAGTAATGCTGCCAGAAAACCTCCAGTACCTTGTCTTGGATCTTTAATCCAGCCCCAGCCTTCTCCTATCTGGATTTTTTTTTTTTGATGTCTGTCTGCTTTATTGCGCTACACTTAACCTTACAAAAAGAATCTCCAATTAAAAACAAACTCCCTTTGTATCTGTTTTCAGTTTCGATGTGGAGAATGGCCCCTCTGCCAGCTGCAGCCCTCTGGACCCTCAGGCCTCCCCCGGCTCTGGTCTGGTCCTTCACACCAACTTCCCCGGTCATAACCAGCGCAGAGAGTCCTTCCTCTACCGCTCTGACAGCGACTATGATCTGTCACCCAAGTCCATGTCACGAAACTCCTCCATCGCCTCTGAACTGTAAATATAACACACACGCAAACACGCACAGCATGCACACAAAGCATAAGCATGTACATGCCAGAGTCAAAGGTGGCATGCAGGGTTACATATACACATCAGATGCACTCTCCATATGTGTATACAGTATATAAACACAATTAAATTACTCTAGAAAATTATAAATTAGAATAAAATTTTATGTGGTGCTTTCCATAATTATAGTTTGACCCCAAAAAAGCTATGTGCACCTCTGTATTGTCAATGATGCATTAATCCTACTAAGATTAATTTTCATTTCCTTAATAGATGGGTCATGTTAAACTTTTTTATTTATCATATACACAACAGTTACAGTGAAGCTGTCGTTGGTAAATAAAAGTTTAAGTCTCAGGCTTACTCTAACAATTCTAGTTAAACATGTGTTAAAAAGAACATCACACAAGTAAGAATTAGATGAGAATCTGAATGTAAGTTAAATAAGGGATAAAATATAATAAATATAAAATAAAGTCATATAAATTAGACAGTAATTGCAATAAATAAACAGGAATATATAATATATATACATATATATACATTCATACAGAGGTGTAAACAGTTGTAAAATACAAAGTAAAAGTATATAAAAAGTAAAGTGACATTATAGTAGTAGACTGTGTGGGAAACTCTGCTAGACGGCAGCAGGCAGAACAGTTTGTGGCTGGTGTGGTTGGGGTTCCTGATAATCCTGTCAGTCTTCTTCCTGTACCGCTGGGTCGGTTTAGAGGTCCTCCATGGATGGCGGCTCCATCCTGGTGAAGCACTGCGTAGTTTTACTCAGCCTCTGTAAAGCTGTTCTCTGTAAAGGTCATTCCTGTTTTGCAGCAACATTTCTGTTCCCATGAATTATTTCCTTAAATTTTCTTTGAAATCTTTAATAACACATATTTATAACACATGATTTAAATAACAGATTAAGGTGTTCACTTTAAGACAGAATAATGCACATTACTTTTTTTTTTTTTTTTAGCTTTTCTTGGTGTGTGTGCTTGATTTTATGATGTCCCCGCTGCAAAGTAATCAACTTCTACAAGAACTATAAACCATAAAACTATAAAATACTTCTTCTTTAATTACTTCATGGGCCATGTTAAACTCTCTCTTTCTTAACTGTTTGTTTGGAAAAGACTCTTTCTCCATTGTGACCACTTTCTGGAAGTGACAGAATATTTTGGAGGGAACTTAAAAAAGTAAAGTTCCACCCTGTTTGGCTTAATGATGAGGAAAGCTGAAAGAAAGTTGGGTTGATTAAAAAAACAAACAAAAAAACCCCCCACATATTTGATATAGTTATAAACGTTCTGTTTATATGTAGAAAATTGACTAGCTGAATCTGGATCACTCACATGTGAACTAGCACTTTAAACTAGCACTTTAAATAACATGCACTTTAACTTTTAACTTCTAGCCCATTTTTGCATATTGATCCCTCTGGGAACCAGTATGGTTCTGGTGTCTTTATGCCCTGTTTTTTATGCTCTTGTGTATGTCTGTTATACATGGTTTTTTATGTCTGTTATTTTTGTCATGTACTGTATGTCTCTGTTGGTTGTATGCAGCCGTACCCTGCCTCTAAACCAAATTTCTCCCAAGGGAGACAAATAAACTGAACTGAACTGAACTGAACACACAGCTTAACTCAACTTGATATTTTCCCCTCTGTTAGGCCTATGAACCAAAATAATCTAATCCAACCATAAGGATTATTATTTGAGTGCCTGAGAATGGTCAGTCCTTCATTCCTGAGAGCTAAACATGTCACTTATAACTCAGAAAACATGAAAAATCAATCTTTTTTTCCCTTTTAGTAATGAGGCTGAGATATTGCTGCTGAGGAATATATATATATAGAAGGTGCTAGCAGATTTAAAAACTGCTCCTTTTTTAGGTGCAGCTGTGTACAAATAGATTTAATCATTAATTCCTTGAGTTTCTCATTCACTCATTCACTCATGTTTCTGTTAGACGTCATGACGGTGTTTATGGTTAACACAGTGAGCCAGGAACGGTCACCCGTCTCCTCGCCTCAGTAACAATAAACTGAGTCCTTTGTGATACTGTGTGTCACAGCACACTGACATAATAATCAGACTAATTAAAAAGAAGATAAAACATTTGTATTTCTTGAATTATACTTAAGTGGAGATGCTCTAATATTGTAGACATCATTTTACAGATGACCCAATGCATGGGAGACATATTAGTCTGCATTGTTGAAAATGATACGCCGGATCTTATTTTGTACGACAATATGGTATCTTTTCTTTTTTTCCAGACTGTGAACTGAGTCTTTAGTAAATTGAATAAAATGATTGACTGAGAAGTATGAAAGTAGGGTGGAGAAATATGGGTTGTGCTACTACCCAAGTATTAACAAGGGCATTTTCTGACATTAATATCCATCTATGGCTGTTAGAATTTAGGCTGGATTGCAACTAAAATGATCAAAAGTAATGTTCAGTACAATGAATCCTCCTCCACTGTTTTGCATTACATCACTACTTATTTTGTAAGCTTCTCATTAAGTTTTGCTTTGAATCATTAATTCAAAACAGCTGTGTAACTCAAAAACATATTATCATATAGTTACAATTCAAATCCACTTAAATTGGTTTAATGTTGTGCTGCCACTGATGTTTATTATTGAAAATGGGCTCTTGGGTTTTCAGCATATGTTTGAAGCATTTCTAATATGTAATGAATGTATTTTATTATGTTTTATGTTCAAGTGTGTGCGTTCTGTTTCATCTCGTTGAAAGACTAATTTTCCCTGAGGGATGATATAGTTAAATATAATAGTAATAATTATAATTAAAGTTGCAGATAATAATATTGATTTATCACCAGCCCAACTTAAACTTAATTTAACTTGAATAAAGCTTAGATACAAAGCAGGACTTTTGCCAGAATCAATAGATTTTTTTTATGCTGTTTGACCATTAAACTACGTCACTGGACGTACAGCAGGCTTCAGTCGGGGCTCTGCTGCTGCTCTGCCCCCCAGTGGGAGATGTATAATAATATATTGTGTCCACTACTCCAGATGTTGCGTACTGTAACATGATAATGATTTGAAACCCGCAAAGGAGTAATTCAACATTTTGCCCTGTCTCAGATTACAAAAATAGGTCACTGTTAGAGCTAAGTTCCTTACAAGGTTACATCCCGTCAGAACAGACCACTCCTGTTTTTGACCCATGACCGTCCTCCATTCTCTCCTTTCCCTCTCTGGACTCTTTCAGTTAATTATAGTAATGAGGCTGGCAGGGTCACAGTAGTGCTTATTGTCCTTGCTTAACATCTTGCTTTTTACCACCATGACCACGCCGGCAGAAAGCACTTAAGCATATGAGCTTTATGCAACAGCAAAAAGCTGACATGCGGTGTGTGTCGTATTGAGGATGTTTCTCATCACTTCTCTCTTTTTGTGTGTGTGTTCACAGACACGGTGATGACCTGATCGTAACGCCTTTTGCTCAGGTAAATATCCTACTGTCTACCCCAAAAAGAGTTTGATATCAGTACTAATTTTTAGCACAGTTGCCAACACTATTGAAGCAAAACATAAAAAAATATCAGTGTCCAAGTTATAAATGCATCATTGTCTGATTACCTCTATGTGATTACAGATTTATTGCATTCTGCACTGCAGCCAAGCAGACACAAAATATCCACACTGTTAAGAAACAATACAAAGGGCTTTAAATAAACGTGGTACAAAGGATCCTAATGATGATCTCTTTGTCTGCCTTTCTAGGTTCTGGCAAGCCTTCGAAGTGTGAGGAATAACTTCACCGTACTGACCAATGTCCAGTGTGCCTCCAGCAAGTAAGCACTAATGAACTGCTGCCATCAATCAAACATTTTTTACATTGCTTTTTTTTGGGTTACTTTACTGACCTGCTTTGACTCCGACAACTTTAGAGAAATACTTCTGGCAGACTCTTAAGGAGCCACTTGAGAATGAAATATTATCTCTGAATTTTATTATAAGCCATCATGGGGACCGTAAAAGAGAGCTACACATCAAGTTGAAGTCCACTGAGACTCTCTTGGGACTTGTTTTCTAGATCCTCTTGAAGGCAGAGGGCATAATAAAAATAAAAATGACTGAAGCAAAATAAATGTTTTGCAGTTAATCTTGGGGAAGTGAAAATACATTAAATTTAGCCCCTTCATAGCTTTTCAAGTCACAAAAGAAGTCAAAGGCTGATCACTCATGTAGTCACTATGTACACTCAGAGTGCAGTTTCGTAAAATTACCACTAGATGGTAGTATTGATCTGTACACAGACACCACCGCTGTTCCCACCACTGCTGTAACTCACACTTGAGTTACAAACTCAGCACATGCCATAAACACACACACACACACACACACACACACAAACACACACACAAACACACACACAATGTAGATGTCCATCACTGGAGTCTAAAACATGACTTAATAACAAAGTCAATAATACTTAATATGACATTAAATTAATGATAAATAAGAAATATTGTTATATAAAGCTATACTTACTTGTACTAGAGGTTCAAAAAATGTAAAAAGGGCCCATTTGCACATTGTGAAAGAGTATCTTCTAAATGCCAAAGACTTTCATTCATTTAATCATTTTTATTTTTAATTAAAGTAGGTTGTCTTTAACCGTTTAACACTTAAAGTGGGATCCTAATTTTAGATCCATCCCTCCTCTTTTGTCTCTTGAGAAACTAAAAAATAGTTTCCTTTGACGCATCAGTCAATTAAAATGCTCTTTAAGAGATTGCTCTGTTGTGGCGAGGCACAGACACAAAAACACACCCACAGATACTCGCACAGATGGAATGCCTCATTGGTATGCATTTAAAGTATTTGTTGTCCCCACTGCATTTATTCGGCGCTGCTTCAGTGGCCAACGAATCATATTTGTGTCTCACAAATAATGAAGTACAATTTGGAAATAAGGGAAAAAGCCTTTCATGACATAAACAAACAGAAAACCTGATACTATGGTTTGGCTCTTCATATACTGTATCTGAAAAGAAACTAGAATTTAATTCCAGGAGTAAAAGGTCCGTGTGAGATTAAAGGCATATGGTATTCAGCAGTCAAAATATTATGTAGCTTTAAATGTAATATGACTGTTTTAAACTCAACGATGCACACAATACAGTTGTTTTAAGACATATAATATTTTTCATGCTGTGAGTTAAAGTTCCAGTAGGCAACATTGTTTTAGTATAATTGAGAAAAAATGCCATAATATCCTTCAAGCATAATGTAAGTCAAGTGGCCTGAGACAGGCAATAGGTTTCTGCGCCTCAGCATGGCTCTGTATTCAGCCTCTAAAGAAACAGCAGTGGGCCGCCAGGCATCAACCAATCACAGGCCAGCTCAGTCCTATTGGCTGTTGTACTGCAGTTTGCGCGTTCTCGTGCCCCCGGCAGAAGGAGACAGCAAGCGACAATGGCGGATGTTGGACTTGGTAAAATAGCTATTCCAGCATTGGCTACAACTGCATACACGGCTAAACAGCCCAAAAAAAGGAAGACAGAATTAGAAAAGAAAGAGTCTAAAAGAAAGACTGACCATATTCGGAGCAAAACTCGTGTGAAATCGAGCAGCGGCTTAGCAGCGGCTCGATAGCGACTCAGTCGAAAAAATGCTGTGTGCGCGTGCTCGTCTGGTAGGAGGGGCTCAGGGCGGAGAGAAACGAAACCTATCTGAGATGAGACTCAGAAATCAACCGTTTTCTGGCTTTCTACCTACTGCAGCTTTAATGTTTTTATAAAAATCAATTTTTAACATGTTTGTCGGTGGTTTGCAAAGTAAAGCTATTTCCGAAGAGTATAGTAAGTTATATAGTAGTAGGGTTGTTTTTATAACCAGTACAGTCTGTAGTTAAACCCAAATAAAGGACACAATATCCATGAGTCTAATCCGACTGCAGCTAAAGATAATCATTATCAATCAATCTGCGGTGCGTTTTCTGAATTAATCTATTAGTTGTTCATCAGTCATAAAGTAATAAAAAAAAAATGCCTGTTACAATTTCCTAAAGCCAAACATGTCGTCTTCAGATATCTTGTTTTGCACATCAGCTATTTAAAACCCAAAGATATTCGCTTTAAAATTACGTAAAGCATAAAAATCAGCAAAACAAGAAGCTTAAACAATGATTGTTCGATCATCAAAAGAGTCGCTGATTAATTTTCTGTGTATAATCTGATCAATTAATCAACAAAACCTGTAAGCGAGTCTTTCAAGCTGCGGCAGCTTTCAACATCACACGTCCCCATGGAGGTGAGACTGCAGACGCAGATACACTGGAAATATGTATGTAGGGCACCTTTCCCTTTATTCTTCAGGCTTGTGTGTGTGTGTGTGTGTGCATCAGTTTCTAAAGATGCTAAGAGCCCTCTCCCCATCCACAGGATTTATTAACATTCAGTTTGCTGTATTGAATACCTGCAGCCTGACTGACCTACATTCTGCTCTGACACCCACACACAGACAAGAGCAGAGACTGAAACGCTCACATGTATACAGGCACGGACTAACGTGTTAATACACAGGCAGTTGATCGATGGCTATGTTAACATTCAAACTAATATTCCACTAGTATTTTGAATATGAAAATATTCTGATTTTGATACTGGGCATGTAAACAGCATTGCGAATAAAGCCTTTTTCCAAATGTAGCATTTTCATCATTTATCACAAAGAATAAAGAATATGCGTCTCATATGGGGTTTTGACTGCAGTTTGCGACACATGGCCTTTTGTCTGGTTACAGTTAGCTCTTTGCATTTTTATGGATATATTGTAAACAAACCAACTTGCCAACAGTTTACAAGGCTGTGTGGTAGAGATGCATGTCCAAAAGTAAACATATCTGGTCGTAAGGAGAAACACACCAACTTTTAAATATTATATAAAGTTCGTGACGCCAACCTTTTCAAGGAGGTAACTGAAGGAGTGAAAGAGGGAGGCTGCGTTTGTATGTAAAATGACAAGTGGCTCCAGCCATTTTACTTTTCCGTATTTTGTTGTGATAAATGACATGTAAGGGCACATTAACTGGAATATCCACAACTTTACGTAAACAGGAATATTAGTGGAATATTTATTTTCCGTAGTCACATAAACAGGTTTGTATGAATATTGTTTTTTTTTTTTTCACTATTTTGTGCATGTAAACGTAGTCACTGAGTCTGCTGAAAGGAAATGTATCAGTACACTGTCAGCTGCCTACTCTTCAGCTGTCACTTTCAGAAGTGAGGATGCTGAGCTCAGCGTCTGTATACACATAGAATGAGGATGACATGTTTGACTGCCTACTACAGTCTTACTGATGAGGATATATGACTGGAACACGGGGGTACCCCTTTTTAAGGGACAGCGTGTTTGATTTAGAGAGATTTAGTGACATGTTCATTGTTCAGGAGGTTTTTAGCGGGAGCCGGCTTATCTATAGAGGTCTCTATCTTTCCAAAGCACTGGGATGAGTTGATTTAAACCAGTAAATACACTGAATGAAGCAGTGTCATGTTACATATCAGTGTTTCTCCTATGCTGTTTGGGATATCAGAGACAGGCTGCAAGCCTAGCACCTGCTAATCTGTGCTCACCTGTTTTCTCTGATAACTTAAGATCCAGACGTTCAGGAGTTATCCAGAGAGGTCTCCTCCTCTCTAAAACAAACATACCCAGTGATTGAAAGCAGGAAGTTAATAATCAGTGCTTTTCTAATGCTCTTGTCACGGTGTGGCTTCTAACTGTGGTGTCCGATGTGAAAACACAAATGGTCCTATCTAGAGCCAGTGTTTGGTTTGTCGGCTCTGAGCTACTGTAGAAACATGGCGGTGCATCATGGCAACCCCCGTCGACAAGAACCGACTCCTTGTAAAAGCAGCTCATTCTAAGGAAACTAAAACACAACATTCAAATGTGAAAAAATACTTGTTAACCCACACTTGTTAGACCCATAAACTTTATCTGATCATTTTCATGTCCAGGATCTTTTGGGATGGCCTAAAGTCTTGCTAGACGCTGCACTGGAGCCCTCTTTAACATTTCCTCTCCCCTACTCCACACTATATAAATACTATGTTACTACTGACATTAGAGCGCATATCAGTGTCGTTGCTATTGCCCATTGTGTGTCAGCAGTGAGTTTGTTACGTCCCATGAGCTCTCTGAGCTCGGCCTGCTGGACAGTTTGCTTTGTGCTGATGGTAGCTACTGAACGAGAGGCTGTAGCCGCCAAGTAGCTCTTGAACTGTAGTTCGGTGTGTGTGTGTGTGTGTGCTGTGCAGCAGTGTGTGCTGCTGGCTTAGCTGCTAAGGAGAGTCTGTTGCCATCATTCTTCAGCTCAGAGGTCGTGTATGTTACTGTGCTACTGGGTTAGCATCTAAGTAGGGTCTGTAGCTGTGTGTTGGCTCGTTCTTTGGCTTGGTGTGTTTTATCCACCACTATCTCTTACCATCGCCTTCATGAGTCACACCAAAACTGAAGTGGTTTCGAACACCAGACCTGTAGGTTATCAGAGGATCTTCTATTTCTGGTCTGGTAATGGTGTTACTATCTATCTGGCAACGAGCTAGCTTAGGGCATGGCTTCGTGTAGTGTGTCTCACAGGAGTAACATGTTTTGGTTTGGGTGTGGGAGGGACAGACGGGACGTTCCTTACTACGTCATGTAAGCTGCCTTGATGAGCGCAGTGGAAATGTAATAAGATGAATCATTTGGTTTATAATGCGTACTGAACCAAAAGCCTTGTACCGAACAGTTCAATATGAATATGTATATTGTCACCTCCTTATTATATCCCATTTCTGCCAATATATCCTTCTAAATCCTACACACTGGACCTTTAAAGGGTCAGTTAAAGGAATAGTTTGACTTTTTGCTAACTAGCTAATTAGCAGTTGGCTGTAGCTTCAAATTTACTGCGCAGATATGAAAGCAGCATCGATTTTCTCATCCAAACCTCTGCAAGAAAATGAATAATGGTATTCACAAAAATGTTGCATTGTTCCTTTAACCCAAATGTCAAACCTTTTAAGCTTTTATCTTATTGTGAGAATATGCTATTTATTATTTGGGTTATTACTATTTAAAGATGAAAACATACAGTGTGTGTTTCTATTTTTATGCAACATCTAACATCATTCTTTTTTTCTGTCGTTCTTCTTTCAGAAGGTCTCCAGCAGCGACCACTCAGCCTCCAATCACCAGAGTTTGTCTCCCAGGTAAGAGGCTCAGAGGAATATCCTGAATGCATCTTTATCTGGTTTATATCTGGCTTTAGCATTTTTCTGCCACTATTTTTCCTTCTCTCGCCCCCCTCCTCCTCTCTCCCTGCCTCTTTGCTTTGTCTCGTCCTTTACTCATGAACTCGTGTACGTGACGACTTTCACTTTTTTTCGCCATCTGTCTTCAGCTCTAACATTGTAGTCCAAACCATTTTGTCATCTAGCTCATTAACCATGTTCAAACACAATTGAAGTGGTACTTTACACACACACTGTATGGTCTATTAAAGCAGCTCAGTCAAAGATAACAGCAAACCTCCCTTTTTTCTCTCGTCACGTTTGATTTTAAACAGCTGCGTGTGTGTATATGTACAGTATGCGTGTGCATGTCCACGTCTACGCCAGTAAGAGGCAGTATGTGAGTATGTTCATGAGCACTATACATGTATGTGTGTGCGTTTGCATAGTGTGTACTGCTT